>ML675620.1:16823114-17173412 GCA_007922155.1 Mesoclemmys tuberculata
CTAAACTTAAATAATTTCTCTCCCTCCCTAACGTTAATCCCCCTGATTTTCCGGAGTGTCCTTTATATAGACAAGCTCTGAGTTAATGCGATATTTTAAAAAATGGCTCTTGGTTTTAATTTATTTTAAATGACATTATGTAGTGCAGCATCTCCCTCTTATGGACAAAACTAACATTAGAAATAGTATTCCAAAGAAAAGAAATTAAACTAACTTAGTAGAAAAACATTTATCCAAATACTGTAGAGGTGGTATGTGTTTATGTTAAAATTGTACTTCTGCAGCAGTTCTGAATTATTGTGATTGCACAGCTGTTTAACTACAAACATTACTGTGGAAATAGCTGCTATGACTTGGAAATCCCCACAGCAATTTTGGAATTTGTCAATAAGATGCAGGTAATAAAATGCTTCTAGATTTTTATTCTGTATAGATGACAGCCCTACAGGCTTGGTTTTTCTAGGGTATTTTGGTTGTTAAAGTTAAATACAGCTCATAATTATTAGCCATGGTGGGCTGAATTCTCTTCTGCACCCTTCTTTTAGATGCAGCAGAGCACGTGTGGATCTGTTTGGTAGCCAGTTACAGCTCCCTCATTCTCTGCCCAGCCCTGGCTGCGGTTAGCGCAACCTCAGGGACTGCTCTAAACTGTATCTGCTGATGGGAGTTCCCAAGATATCCTCCACCAGCTGGAGATTTCCAGCGAGAATTTTTGCCCCCTACTGTTGCTGTTCCTAGTCACCTTCCTGTGCCTGGGGACTGCGTAGTAGTAGTAGGCTCTGGTAGCTCTGAGTTTGCTGTGTGTACTTGTGAAGCTGAAGGCTTGTGTCCAGCCTCTACTCCATTTGTGTGGTCTGAATAGAACAGACAGGGAAGATAATCTGCTGTCATAACTTGTATATTGACACATCAGACTGATTAGTGATTATGGGCTGAATCAACACAAAAGCAGCTTTGTCTCTTTATGGACAGAAGGTTGCTATTTACTAAATGGAATGTGTTTTTTCTTGGAAATATCTAATTGTGGTTGTTTGTTGTTTTGTAGATTGCAGGACCCACATGTGCTTCTAAGAATTAAAGAGGTAAGCCATCACTGAACCAATTATATGGCCTTTAATTATCAAAAGAAATATTTATATTTACAGAATTATTACTGAGAGGTTGTATGGTTCCTAACTGATATACATTCAAGTTTTTTGTAGAAGAAAATTTGTGTTATACAAAATAAACTTCTCTGGGTGGGAGGGGAGTATTAAAAAGAAATCGAACATTTAAAACGTTTATAAATTCATTCAAGAATTAAAAGGTACAACTTTTTAATTTATAAAACCAGAGACAAATGTTTCTGTACAATCCTGAATCAGGACTGAAAATAAGGAATATGTGACCCCAAAATATCCAATATCTCTATCAAGTGAAACTGCATTTTAAAAAACTTACTAGTTCACTTAGTCCTAATTCAGCAAACCAGTATTTATCTCATAAGTAATTCTTATTTACACACTGACTATAAGGAAATTATTTGAGAGAGCAAGGACATCTTGCGTAAGAAAGGTTTGAAAGATTTGGGCCCTAGTTTGGTACAGTATATTATAGCAATTAGCATCAGTACAGTCAGTGTGAAATATTTTTAGAAGATTTAGCAGTAAACTCGTCACATAATGAATGGTTTTTGTTTTGTTTACGATCTAGAGGCCCCATTGTGTAACCTTTTGCTCATAAAAATAAGACTTGTTAGCGTATTATAGTGGTTACTAATTGTATCCACTTTAGTAAAGTTTTAAGCCACTTTGCATTCTAGTGCCTTGTTTGAATACGTTTTTTTTTTTTAAACATTCACCTTTCAGTTTGAAATTTCCTAAATCAGATACGGGGTATAGATATACAGCCAAGGGGAAGGAACTGTGTGTGTGTGTGTGTGTGTGTGTGTGTGTGTGTACACATACATACACACAAGTATGTATATAGACATATATATATATAAGTATGTGTGTATATATATATGTATATATATATACACCCTCTATCTGATTTCCTTTCCCTGCATCTGATGAAGTGAGTTACAGCCCACGAAAGCTAATGCTGGCAGAAATTAAATTTGTCTTTAAAGTGCCACAGGACTCCTGTTGTTTTAGAGCTTTTGTCACTCATTGTAGGACTGTGGCTGAAATACAGTTGTGTACGTAGTCTCAAGCAGAAGAGGGTGCTGTTGGATTGCACTTCGGTTTTTCTGAGGATTTTAACAAAACGCAAGCTGAAGTCTATCATTTACAGTACTAAATCAGAGTTTTTACTGTACAGTTTTGGGATTCTAGACTTGTGACATGGGAACATTTGTTTCAGTGCAAATGTTGTTTGGACTATTACAATGTTTAGCAATTATACTAACTTACTGTAATAAGACTGCATAGATCTGGAAACAAGTGAGCTGTCTGACCATTTAGAATAGCAGGAAGGTTGGTGCTGATGTAATGTAATGAAACACATTTGCAAACATTTTCTTTTATTCTGTTGTGCAAAGGGGTTGGAACACTTGACTAAATCACTCAGTCTTGGAATAAAATGGTCACTTTGACAACGTTACCATTATAGCTGGTTTTACTTGGGTGGGAATGAGTAGAAGCAAGATAGTCTGTGCTTCACTCTCATTTGCATGTTCAGCCACTACTATCTTTTTTACTGATTTGTGGAGACTTATTATATATGCCTCAATCAAACATGAAGTGATATCCTTTTGCTACATAAGCTTCTGATTCTATCTTGATTTTGCTCCAAATTCTGTTTTTTCATCTAGTGACTCTGTACCTTAGGCCCTGTCTACACTTACCTTAGAGATTCGGCAGCCTTTGACGGGAGTTATGCAAGCTATGCAAAAAACATGCATAACTCCCGTTGAATTCTCTGCTTCTGTTCCTGAGCTCCATCCTCAATGTGCTGCGCTGACGGGAACTGCGTTCTGTCGAGACAGTGCTACGCCACTTGAGAAGGTGGTTTTAATAAATCAATTTCTGGATCGACTGAGCAGGTCTTCACTGACCACTCAGTCAATCCAGGGAAATCAATCTGACGAATTTGCCACCGTCAGTGAAGACAAAGCCTTAGTTTAGAAAATAAGTGTTTATCAGTCTTGAGAATGATCAGGATACAAAACTGAACCCAACCTGCCTCAGAATTAAATCATTCCATGTGACTGAAGTAAATTCATATCTCTAATCCTCCCACTGATTCCTTCATTCTATCTACTCTCAGCTTCCTTGTGAAAACTGAAGTTATCAAGGATGAAGTTATCCAGTGTTCTAGCTTCCTGCATTCATTTTCGTGTCTGATCTTCAGCCCCAGATCTGTTCTTCCATTCACTAAGCACTGATCTTTTCATAATCAAGTACCCTCTTTATGAACATTACATCTCCATTAACAGGATTTCCCTATTCATCTCATTTTTCTTCAATTCCTTGTCCTGTTCTCTTCTGTTACCTAGTGCTTCTACTGCACACTCCTCACCATGGAGGACAATGATCTAATAGGAAGATAAGACATCAGAAAGGGGAACAGTATTAAGGGATAACTTTAAAATCAGGTTTTCATTTATTTTGTTTAAGCTTATGTGAAACATAAACAAGTATGTCTTAAGGGCTCTGGCTGCCTTTGCCATTAAATCAGATTTAATGCAAAAAAGAATCAATTCAACAAGCTGCTCAGAACAAGAAAGAAAAGTGGGATCCCCTCTATGGGCAAATACCAATCTTCAACATGCCATTTCTTTGCCAGAACATGGAGAAAAGAGATGGGCTTTGCAGTGTATCACAGCCTATTTCTTCCTCAGGAACAACTCGTTGTTCCCTTCCCAAGGGATTATTTCCTCTTTCTGTCCCATCTCTGCAAGAGTTGAGAGTCAGGGTCCCTTGTGGTAATGCAGTGTTCACAGTAAGGTGTGCGGCTCTGGATTTGCCTCTCTATCTGTTGACTCTCACCTCTGTGTGTTTGCACCTGAGCCAGTTTGGTGCTCTCAACTGGTAGGGAAATGGGCAGATTTTCTCCCTGTTTCCCTGCCCAACACAGGTCCATTTGTATTCTGACAGACACCTGGGCAGTGTCCTGAGGTCACCTACTTGTCATGGGAAGAGGGAAGACATCTCCCTCTGCTACTTTTCCCAGCTAATTCATTTTTATTCTCTCACCTTCTAGCTGCTGTGAGTGAACAAAATTACCTGAGCTTGCTCCAGTAGCAAGACTGGATCCTGGCTCAGACTTACAACATTGTTCCCCAATAAAATATTAAATGGAGTATCCTCTAATGTTCTCCCCACCATCATTCTCAAACCTTCCTGGGTCTTTACAGGGATCAGGGCTAAAGGCCAAGCAAATAGTTTTAGCCTTGGAACTTTTATCCACATCTGGCTGCCTTTCAGAACCTGATTTTATTTCACCACATAGGGCTTGACTAAGGTATGAGCAGTGCCTGTGTCCCTCCATTCCTGGCATGTCTCCCTATTAACTTCCACGTTTTTACCCCATTGGGGATCTATAGACAGCTACAGTGGTGTGTGAGGAGTGAACTCAGCAGCATGCACGTTTTATGCTGTGGATGAGCTGACTAAATCACACAGTTAACTCTGTAAGCTTGAAGTGTAGGCTGTACTGCCATTATGTTAATCTGTTGTGGTGCGTTGGCAGCCTTCTAATATGTGGCTCCTGAGTAGTTAGTTCATTTATCCTTTATTCCTGAGGTTAAAACACCTCAGATCTCTGGGATTTCTCTTAGGGAGTTAGCTTGGGACAGCAGCTGCTCCCAGCTTTGATTAACCACTTTCCATTGTTGGGATGCACCTTCATATCTCCCTCCTGGGGCCCATAGGGCACATTGCTCTTGGGCTTCCTCCCAAAACCAGACCTACTGTTCCCCATACTTGTCTTCTAAGCAGCTTGTGGCCGAGAGGTCTTTTGGCTTCTTATCCACTACCCACATTTTATACAGGTAGTCCTTAATTGAGTCTCCGTTGCCATATAAATCATCCTCTTATTCTTCTGAACTGTCCTCCTTTTCCCCTCGCCTCCCAAAAGCCCTTTTATCTTTAAGCCTCTGGAGTCCATTCAAATTTAAGGACCAAAGCTATTTTATATTGGCACATATTAAATTGATTGAAAACTGGGTAACTAATAAGTCTGACAGTATAATTGTAAATGGAGAAACATCACTGAGCAGAGTTTCTAATGAGATCCTCTACACGGGTTGTTTCTTGGACCTGCGCCATTCAATATCTTTGTCAGCATCGGAAGGAAAGCATGGAATCATTATTGATAGTTTGCAGATGACACAGTTTGGGGGAGTGGTCAGTAATGAAGAGAACAAGTCACTGATAGTTTTTTGGGTCACTTGGTAAACTGGGTTCATTATGCATTTTACTTTGGCTAAATGTAAAGTCATACATATGGGAACAACAAATGTAGGCCATACTTACAGGATGGGGGATTATCTCCTGGGAAGCAGTGACTATGAAAAAGCATGGGAGTCATAGTGGATAATCAGCTGAACATAAATTCTCAGTGTGATGATCTGTTTAAATGGGCTGATTTGAGTTGTCTGGCTATACCGGAAGGACAGGGTATGCTGAATATGGTTTAAGTAGGCTGCACCTTTACTATTCAATGTCTGGGACTACTTGGTCAATAAAAGTGTACAGTGCAAGTAACTCCATCATTTCAAAAACTACCTGGAAGCGTCTGTCAGCACCCCCAGCCAAACTGCTACTAAGACCTTACCATCTCCCCACCCCCTTGAATGAGTATTTAGGTGGGCTATAGAAGAGGGGGCGGTCAGTGCCCTGCCCTGCCTGTCATTGGCACCCTAATCTCTTCCACCCCCCATTTCGCTCCTTTAACATACACCTCATAAAATTATCATCTAATTGTATCCTCTCCCTATGGAGTACCTGCACTGGACATCCACCCCACACTTACACAGTGAGTTGTGATATCATAGCCTAACTCCTGTTCTCTACTCACCCTAACAAAGCCCCCTCCCCAAAAGTCGCTGCAGGAAAGATGGAAAAAAAACCCTGCCTTGACAAGTCTGGTGGTGAGGAAAAGTTCCTTCCCAGCTTCCCCGGGAAACTGCAACTGGTTCAATGCCCACAGTGGGTCTTGACCAAACCTGGTATTTGGAGGAGGATGGATGCTGCTCTGCCTTTTCTGGGAAAAAGGGGGCTTCTTCTGTGTCCTTGATAAAAAGATTTATCAACCACCTTTTCTTCCAGTCCCTGGGGTTTGAGACAGTGTTGTCACGCTGACCCTCTTCGCTTCTGCAGCAGCATCTGTGCCTCTCTATCCCCACACCCCAAAGCAGTACACTGCTTCCCATGCAAACCATACAATAGCCTCCCCGCTTAAGGTGTGATGCAATCACTTTGAATGTATATGCGGGATGGAGGCCAGGGGGAGATACCCATGTCTGTCTCAGTGCCTTTGAGAAGGCTTGTGACTTGAATCAGGTTTCCTCTGCAGATCAGCTCCATTTTCAGTGAATATTGAATAGGAGCAAGGAGGATATATTACTTCCGTTGGTCTCTGGTCTGACTGCTGCTGGAATACTGTGTCCAGTTCCGGTGTTCTCAGGTCAAGAAAGACGTTCAAAATTGGAGATGGTCCAGAGAAGAGCCACAAGAATGATCAAAGGAAAGGGAAAAAAAACCTTATAGTGAGAGATTCCAGGAGCTCAATTTACTTATCTTATCAAAAAGACTATTAAGCTGTGACTTAATCACAGTTTAGATGTACTTACTTGGGTACCAGAAATGTGATGAGTGCTCTTCAGTCTAGCACAATGGTTTTCAAACTTTTTTTCATTTGTGGACCCCTAAAAAATTATAAATGGAGTTGCAGAACTGTTTGGAAATCTTAGACATAGTCTGCGGATCTCTAGGGATCCACAGACCACAGGTTGAGAACAACTGTTCTGTGGTAATGGTAAGCTTCTGTGGACCCCTTAGACATAGTCTGCTGGCCCCCAAGGATCCGTGGATCACAGGTTGAAAAACACTGGGCTCATGGACAAAGTCATTACAAAATCCAATGGTGGGAAGTAGAAGCTGGGCAAATTCAGGCAGGAAATAAAGTGCAAATTTTTAACAGTAAGGGGAAGTAACCAATGGAATGACTTACGAAGGGTTGTGATGGAATCTCCATCACTCGCATTTTCAAAATCAAGATTGGGTTTTTAAAAAAAAGATATGCTCTAGTTCAAACAGGAATTAATTCAGGGATGTCATACAGCATATGCTATGCAGGAAATCAGATTAGATGATTGCAGTTGTCCCTTTTGGCCTTAAAATCTATGAATAAAACCTATATTGCTCATAATCCCCACAGTCACTGCCTTTCATTTGGCTATCGGCCGCTGTGCTTTTTCTCACCAGTAATGGGGTTAGAAAAGGGAGCCAATCTGCAAAGAGAATCTGATTCAAGTGAAAAGCCTTTTCAAGCCTCATATCAAAGGTGATGCAATGGACTTTGGTACCCTCCTTCCCTAAACTAGGAGATTTAACATTTATGCTTCCTTGGCCAATTGGCATTCTGTGCTCCATCCCGAATTATTGGACCACCAAATCTATGCTATCTATGTTGCTCTAAGTTTAGTTCGTGCTGGCGCTCCTCATACTATTCTCCCACTCCACTCTCTTTCCTGCTTCTGGTCTGCCAATCTCTGTTTCTCCAGGTGCAACTTTTCTTTCTCAAACTGCAGCTTTTCCTGCTCCAATTGCAGCTTCTGCCATTGCAGATCCTGCTAATTTTGGGAAACCTGTTCTGGATGTGGAGGTCATTCTTTTCTCTGGTTGTTGCTTACACTATCACTCTTACTGCCTCCCTTTGGGAGCTCATCATCTTCTCAACCTTCCTATCCTGCTGGTCCATTGTGGCCTCTATCTCCTTGGACACCTACATGGCCTGCAAGAGAACTGGAAACCTCCTATATGTCCTGATCTGGGGCTTGTATCCCATTCTGCCTCTGGTCCGCTACACACAGCAAACACACCAGCTCCATCTTTTCATGATCAGCTGTTGACAGACTCTTCTGCAAGCACAAGCTAATCTTTCTTAGGGGCCTTGTAATTCATGTTGCCATCTGTCTTCTGAACAGAATAAAAGTCCCACTTTCTACTTTCAGTTTGAGTAGTGGTTTAGTGCCTTGCAAAAGCTTCCTTTTGAAAAGCTTTACCCTTCGTTACACTTACTTCACAACACTGCCATCAGTAAGTTAGTCTAGCTTTGTACCACCCTCTGGATGGACCCCAGTCTGTTGTGATTGGGTCTAAATGGCTGAATCCCATGAGCTTTTAAGCCCCTTGGGTCTTGGTAGTGATTGATGGTTGGTCCTCGTTTTGGGTCCTTGGCACACACCCAGTTTCTTGGACAGTGGGACTCCAGAGTCCAGTCGCCTAAACCCTGGAACCAGTGTCACAGACTTCCTGAGCCCCCAGTTGCTTGTTCACCTCAAAGGCCATCTGATTTCCTAGTTGCACTTCTCAGGAACAAGTTGGCAGTAAAGCAAGGGACAAAGGCTTAGCAAAGGAATAGCAAAGCAAGAGAGAGCTACAGATCTATGGAAAACTGTCCTGAAAGTCTGATCTCACCCTGTCTGAGAGTCCTGTTCTGGTCAGGTCTTTAGTCAAGGCAGAGTCACTCCTGGCTTCTGTTCTCTCCAGCCTAGTTTGCTTCCACATGCTGATGAAATGGCACCCTTAAGCCTCCTTTCAGAACAGTCTGTCTGATTTCTGTTTATGTGCTTTGGTTACGGTGGGGGTGTGCTCCATCTCCAGATGCCTCTCTGTCAGCTTCTTTGTGGAGTCTATTATCCCAAGGGATTGTATTGGTCTTCGAGCTGTTCAAAGACCATGACACTGCTGAGAGAAAACCCATTGTTCCAGTAGGAAAGTCATACATTTTTGGAGGTCCTTGATAGCTCTCTCATTGCTGCCCCTCTTCAGGGTCTTTCATCTCCTACCATGAGCACACATCGTCCAAAATAGACTGACCCTGTCAAGATTTAACTGGCTTTCAACATCTCATGGATGTCATAACCGAAGACAGATGTTAGAGTAAGGTGAAGGGTATAATTAAAAATGGCATTTACCAAACAAAATGAAGTTCATTTTGTCATAGACATAACCCCTAATCTGTCAACACAGTGCTTCCACAAGATCAGTGGATTTGGACTGTTTTAGACAAAGGGGAATGTGGAATGAATTCCAAAGTTCAGGCCCCAAAGGGAATGGCCTGCCAGCACCTCTCTCCTAAACTGATGGAGCTTGAACACCTATGTTAACCTATGGTGACTGTGACAGTTTTGCAGCAGAGGAGAGAGGCAATCTGTTACATGCAGATTCCAAGACATTTACAATTTTATAAGTAAAAGGATGCTAAACTCTACCTGAAAAACAGCACTCAGCAAAGTAAGTTTTGGTTGATTTTTCTCACATGAGAAGAAAGTAATGCAGAAACTGCTAGAACGCCCATAGAACAATAATTGTCAAGGGACCCAAATCAACTCTGTCCCTGGCAAAATTCCATGTATTGCCAGCTATGTACCAGAGGAGATGGAGAAGGGAGAAAAAAAGACAATGAAATTGTAGAAGATTAGGGTTGGAAGGGACCTCAGGAAGTCAAATAGTCCAACCCCCTGCTGAAAGCAGGACCAACCTCAACTAAAGGGGCAAGTGGGGGCAAGAAACCTAACCAGCTTCAAGACTGAGCTCAATAAGTTTATGGAGAGGATGGTATGGATTGGACAGCCTAATTTGGCAATTGACTGATCTTTGACTACTAGTGGTAAATATGCCCAGTGGCCTGTGAAGGGATGTTAGATGGGGTGGGTTTTGAGTTACTACAGAGAATTCTTTCTGGGTGTCTCGCTGGTGAGACTTGCCCACATGCTCAGGGTTTAACTGATTGCCATATTTGGGGTTGGGAGGGAATTTTCCCCCAGGGCAGATTGGAATAGGTCCTGGGGGGTTTCAACTTCCTCTACAGCATGGGGCACGGGTCACTTGCTGGTGGATTCTCAGTACCTTGGAGTCTTTAAATCATTATTTGAGGACTTCAATAACTCAGTCTTAGGTTAGGGGTCTATTATAGGAGTGATTGGCCATAGTTCTGTGGCCTGTGCTGTGCAGGAGATCAGACTAGATGATCATAATGGCCCCTTCTGACCTTATACTCTATGAGGCTATAAATCAACCCCAGCTAAATCTGGTTAGTGAACTAGGGGAAAAAGCAATTGTGGTCTAGTGCATTGGACATTCGACTGGGATTTGGGGGACCTGCATTCTAGTTCCAGCTTGGCCACTGACCTGCTTTGAGAGTTACTTTACTGCTTAGTGGTTCTGTTCTCCTTCCAGCCTTTGTTTTGTCTGTTTAGTCTGTAAGCTTTTTGGGGTAGAGAGACTTTTACTAGTTGCGTGTACAGTCCCTAGCACCTAGAGATCTCCATCTCAGTTGGGATTTCTAGGTGCTACTGTAATACAAATAGATAAGGGGAAGTAATAAGGGAGGGTGAGGAGAGAAAACCGATAGAGAAGAAGAGACAGGCCTAATAGAAGGGGTTATCTGAAATGTATTAAAGAGGATTATATAGTCAGGACTTCGTTAGGAATATCAGTATTTGACTCCATCCTGGTCATCTGTGTATTTTGTCATTCTCTGCTCTTCTCTACACCAACCCACATGCCTTGTTTATGCTGTGTGTGTAATTGCCTATCCAGGGAAGAGAAAAGTAAACTGGATGATATAGGGTTATATAATCCTCTTTAATGTTATAACATGAAGATCTGGCTGAGTGATTAAATCCTTCTGTCCTGAGGCATTTGTCATTCTCCTCAGGTGACAGGCTTAGATAGTGATCTCTAAGAAGCTTGAGAACCTCTCACAAGCCAGATAAAGCTTCATCTGTCATGCATAGCTGTCATTCTGACCTGTTCCCCAACTATTTCCCCCCCATTCTTAAGTTGCTCCTAAAAACAATGAATGGCAGTACTGCGGGTCTGGGTTCTTCATTGATCTACATTTCAAGTCTGTATTCCAGACACTGCATTAAACTTAAGTTAAACAAATTCATATTTTTCAAACTGATTACCTGCTGAAATATTGTGGAACGGTAGCTCTAGAACCTCCTATTCTTTTTGATTCCACAAAGTTTTACACATTCCGCTGTGGCCCCAGAGGCACCCTACCAAATTTTAACCCCAGAAGAATTTATTTGAAGATTTTAGAAAGTGTGAAAAATAATGGTAACTAGGTTAAAAGCTTTATTTACCTTACATAATGGCATAAGCAAAAATAAAACCTTTGTCTAACTGGAAACTCGAGATAAGAAAACATCATACAAGTACTTTCATTGGAATTTAGAAATTTGACATATATTATTAAGCAAAACAAAAAGCTTAATTTATGTGTATGTACTTAATGTTTAAACTGAAGTTAAGTTAATCTCAGTATAAAGTGACATCTGAAGCAGTAAATCATATGCATTTTACTATAGATCTCTTGATCTTGTGAATACTATACATAGGGACTTTTTTTATTTTCTCACCTTATCGTAAGCTGAAATGAGGAAATGTAGATGTACCCAGGAGACTGGTGGTAGTAAAGATACAAATTTAGAAAATAACCTAAATTATGGGAGCTCTTCTGAGAAATAGATCTGAAACAAATTAACATGCAACAAAAGAGCTGATGAACCATTAGATGTAATCTGCAGTTCATGGCACAGAAATGTAACATAATTAGGGTAGTTTGCCTTGCCATGCTGATAGATTTTTAAATTGCTCTGACTTTTCAATAAAGGAAAAAAATAGGCATTTATATTGGGAAGATTTACTGCATTGGCCTGCATTATTTGAGGAGGAAGAACAAAGGACCAGGTTGTCAGTTGGGGAAGCCAGTGGAGCAATGCCCATTTACGTCATCTGAGACTCCGGCCCAATATATACATTTATGGGATAGGGAAGAAAATACAATGAGCCATATTCTGATTTTACTTACACTAGTGTAAATCCAGAATAACGCCGCTGGGATCTAATCCAATACAACTCAATACTCATAGTAAAATGAAAACAGATTTAAAACCAAGGATTGTAATGTGTGTTCTTGCTTGAATAATACCATCTCTCTCTCACAGATAGCTTTTCTTCCACAGATCTCAAAGTACTTTACAAAGAGGTCTGTAATTTTATCCCTGTTTTATAGATGGCAAAAGTGAGTATTCTAGTACTTTAAGATAAGATTAGTATTAAATTTAGATTCAGTATTCCTGTTTTTAGACTTATTTCTGTGTTGCATAAAGAGGATTTATAATTTAGTTCTCAATTTTATTCTTTTATTCAAATAGTACAAGTTTTACAAACAGTCTGTTACTGTGGAGAGCAATTGCAATTTCACCTCAAAACAAAGAGCAGAAGAATCTTAATATATTTTTCTGAACATTTTTTTAATAATGGGTATCAATAGTAACAGATACTCAAAGCTTTCTTTTTGCCAACACAGTACATGCTCTCTGTAGTAGCTACTAATCTGGATGTCAAATTGTCTTGATAAGTCATATGCGTGAGAGAAGTTTAATGATGAAGTCGAGTAATTTAAAACTTGAGTGGAAAAAATTATTCTTGTGCTAGAAGAGATCTCCTCTTCTATAGCAGCTATTAAATATAAATCATTCAATTTTGGGCAAAGGGTGATACAATATTTTCCTGTATCATTCCTTTATGGTCGCTACCCCTGTCTCACGAAATCTTCTATGGTGGGGGGAAACCACAGTCTCACTAAATCATAGAATCCTAGAAGATTTGGGCTGGAAGGGACCTCAGAAGGTCATCTAGTCCAGTGTTTCTCAACCTTTTTGATACCATGGACCAGCTTCCTATACTGTGTCAGGGAGCTCTCAGGGTTCCTATACTGTGTCAGGGGGATCTCAGAGATCAGTGCTGGTCTATGGACAGTCATTGAGAAATACTGCTCAAAGCAGGACCATCCCCAACTAAATCATCCTACTCAGAGCTTTGTCAAGCCATACCTTAAAAACCTATAAGGTTGGACATTCCACCACCTCCCTAGATAACCCATTCCAGTACTTCACCACTCTCCTAATGAAAAAGCTTCTTTCTAATATCCAACCTGGACCTTCCCCACTGCAACTTGAGACCATTGCTCCTAGTTCTGTTATCTACTACCACTGAGAATATAAAGTTAAGTCGTTGGAATGGGACCTACAAGACTTGGGTTAAATATCCGAATCTGTGTTTAGACTTCCTGTGTGACATTGGGCAAGTCATTTACTGAGTTTCCATCTATAATATGGGGTTATTACTTCCTGTCTCTTGCCTTTTTGTCTGTCCTGTGTGTTAGACTATGAACTTGTCAGAGGGACTGTCTCTTACCATATGTCCTTTCAGTGTCTTGTGCAAAGGAGCTCAGACTTAGATTGGTGCTACTGTAAAACAAATGAGAGCAAACTCCGTTATCTGCATGCCACTTCCTGCTAAATGAGATACTGCTTAAGCAGGAAACATTAAGCATCATACCTCTGCTATGAGGTAGCTTTACTCAATTTGAAGCCTGTTAGGTTGAGCAGATTTGTCTGGGCATTTGGCCCTGGATCCTAGGAGAAAGAAGTAGGAATCTTGGTAGAGACCAAGGTTTGACATTTGGCTAGTTCTGTGATGTCCAAGAATCAAGTGTAGTGAGACCACCATCTACATAGTAATATCATTGCTGCTTGCCTACCTTGCTGATGTTCCTGAGCAAATTCTGAAGAGAATGGCTAAGAAGAAGTAATCCAGTTTTGGCTTCCAATGTTAGGTAAGTGGATCCACGTATAGGATAAGAGCAAATGGATATAAACTGGCCATCAACAAGTTTAGGTTTGAAATTAGACAAAGGTTTCTAATCATCAGAGGAGTGAAGTTTGGGAACAGCCTTCCAAGGGGAACAATGGGTGCAAAAAAACTAACTGGCTTAAAGACTGAGCTTGATAAATTTACGAAGGGGATGGTATGATGAAGCTGCATACAATGGCATGTAGCCATTTTGCGACTACTAGCAGTGAATATCCCTGGTGGTGGCACACTAGACAGGGAGGGCTCTGAGTTACTATAGAAAATTCTTTCCCAGGGGTCTGCCTGATGGGTCTTGTCCACATGCTCAGGTCTATCTGATCAGCATATTTGAGGTTGGGAAGGAATTTCCCCCATGTCAGATTGACTCTGCAGCATGGAGCACAGGTCACTTGCAGTTTTAAACTAGTGTAAATAGTAGATTCCCTGTAACTTGAAGTCTTTAAACATGAGTTGAGGGCTTCAGTAACTCAGCTAGAAGTTATGGGTCTGTTACAGGAGTGGGTAGTCAAGGTTCTGTAGCCTGCAAAGTTCAGGAAGTCAGATAAGATGGTCATGAAGGTCCCTTCTGATATTAAAGTCTATGCTAGTTTTGGGATTTCAGGAGTGGAACTATGGCCTGGCAAATTGGAAAAGAGTGAAGAATTTCTTGTGAATTAGGACAGAAACCTTGGGAATAGAGGTTAAATCCCACAGAATTGGCTATTTGGCAGGTTAGACAGTCTGGAAGGGACTTGCTGTTCCCTATGGAGATAGACCACGTGAAGGGAGAGGAGACAAGGTTCCGCCCAAGAATCTAAACAGAAGGAGCTTGCTTGTTCATAGGCAGCTGTATGCTTGTTATCCCATTGAAGAACAACAGATGGGAGAAACAATTATGCCCAATTTTTTAGGGCCGGACAGATTTTCAGAAACTCCACAATAGTGATATTAAGCCTCTGTTTGCCTGGGATCCAGAGAATCTAGAGTTAGCTCATATGGGCTTTCTATCCCAAGAAGCTAGCATTGTTGGTGAATCATAAGGGGGTTTGATATCAGGAGAAAAGCAAGGTCCTGATGAAGGTTCGTCTGGTGGACCACCACAAGAGGGAAGTCCTTTTGTAGGGATATGGCTTCTTCAAAGAAGTCAGAGTATATACCAGCTGGTTGGGAGGAAGGACTGGAGAGGATGTAGATGTAGACTGGTCCATGGGACGAGATCCCCACAGGATGCTAGTTGGCTTTATAGGCTCATAATTACCTGACTGTGGAGGGGTGAGGGTTATAGTGTCACAGCACTTGACCAAATCTTCAGGTTGTCGAGGCAGGAAAGCCTTGGCCATGTGGGTGTTGAGAATCATAAGCAGGTGCATGAGTTCCTGATTAGGGGAGAACTGACACTTCTCCCAGCTGATTTAAAAATAGTTCAGGAAAAGATGCTCTAACAGCATACAGCATACAGGGGAATCCTCTAATAAAGAAATCAAGTGCGCTTGAAGGAGAACATCATCAAGAGAGATGTAAGTGATTTTGTTATTGATGCAAATTGACAGTTCTTGTGAAAAGCTTGATGGGCTGAAGACAGGCCAACGGGAGAGAGTTTAAAAATGAAAGTGAGAACCTCCCAGTATAAAATACAAGTATCATTTTGGGGGTAAGCATTCTTCAGGAAAGATGACCTGCTGAAAGTACTGAAGATGGACCTGGAGATTTTGATACAGTAGTTCTTCCTTAGGATCAATGTGGCTGAGCAGTGCTGATATAAGATGGGACATAGCTCACCTATCCAGTTTTGGATGAAGATCTATCATGAGTAAAACACCTAGTTCCATTTTTGAAGAGGAATAAGCATGTTGACTTATTTTGTTTGAGAAACACCAAGATGTCTGATTTGGAGGGTAGAGAGCTTGTTGGGATCAATGGGCCAAGGTTTGGGATGGAAACCTAAGGGATGAGAACCTAGGACAGAGGTCCCCAAACTTTGGAGCATGCCCCCCCTAGAGAGGTGCAGAGGGACATTTGGGGGGGGAATGCCCATGTCAGCCCCTGCGGGGTGGTGGGAAGGTAGTGCCACCCAGCTCTGCTCTGGCCCTGTCCCCAGCTGCGGCTCCATTCCTAGCCCAAACCTGACCTGGCTCCTGGCCTGGCGACAGCTCCACACCCTACTGCAGGCTCAGCTCATGGCCCCAGGCATGTCTCCAGCCATGGCCATGGTTCACCTTCAGGACACTCTCCCAGCTGTGGTGCCTGGCTTCTGGTCCCAGTCCCATCCCCTGCCTTGGGCCCCAGCCGCTGTTCCACTTTTGGCACTATTCCCAGGCCTGGACTGTCTGGCTCCCTGCCCAGCTGCGAGTCCAGCCCCAGCATCAGCTGCTGCCCCCACCCTGGCCCCACTCCCAGCTGGGCCCCTCCTGCAGCTCTGGCCCTGGCTCCCAGGGGGCATATGGATGGGGTAATGAGGGTGCAGTCTAGAAAGTTTTGAGACCACTGACCTAGGAGAAACTACTGAGAATTCAAGAAACCACCTCTTCCACCAGAAAGCTGAGGGTTCAGTCCCACATTTCTACAGAATAGAAGAGGGGGTTGCTGCCTGGTGGCAGTTTCTCAAAGAGGCAGTGGCTTGGGTTCATTAAATTTGCTTAGAAACAAAGATCAGATGGGTTGTACGGGGGTAGTCCTGTAGCGAGGCTCTGAAATGGCTACAAAAGGAAGAAAGTAAGCAACAAGTGAGTGGTGGCATTGTTAGGGTCCATGGGAAGGCCCCTAAGAGAGGGAGACCCTTTTCTGAGAAGCACAGCAAGAAGAGGAAGAGGGCTGCCTTACTACAGTCAGCTGTGTGTGGGGACAGTTTTATTGCCTCTTTCTTAATCCCTTTGGTTTTTTCCCTAATTAGGTATTTTACCTTTTTCTGGATGGGGAGAGGTTAATTGCTTTTTGTTTATTATCTGGACTATTACAGTTCCTTAGCAGACCTCAACTTTAGCCCTGTAACGTGACTGACCTAAGCAGTTTGGCCTTTTTCTGCTGGTTTGCCATGGCTAATGCTTACAAGAGGGAGGATTCAAGAAATGTTTGTTGTTTAACAGAACTCCATGCTTGCTGCTGTTGTATGGAGTAAGGACATTCCCCATTTCCTAGTTGAGTGCTCTGGTTATATGGGCTTCAAGCCTATAGCCATGAAACACAGAGGTATGCTACAGGCTTTATTGTTAGCAAGGAGCATTAAAGTTTAACGCTATAGATTTACCTTATTCTGGTCTTGTCTTGGTTGGTTGGAGTATTGGGCAATGTAACTTTTTGAATTTAGGACAAGTCAAATGATAAATAATGTGCAAGATTATGATGGTTCTTTCAAGACTGTACAATATATGTATTTATTAATCAAAAGAAAGGTGAATAAGATACCCAATCTGGTAAATGTGACTAAAGGTTGTGGTTTTGTAATTCCTACTTAAAAATGAAGCCAACACCCCTGCAAACAAGCCAGTTGGGACAGAATGCAGCAGACCATTGCAATGTGTATCTGTTTTCACGCTAGCTCCTCATTGAATACAGTAATTTAGTACCTCTCTCTTGTGATATTTGAAGTCCTGTTTGGCTCAAACTGCTTGAAATGTTTGGGGCAGAGCTGCTACTCAGTTTTAGATTTACTAACTACAAGAAATCATGGCTGTTTTATTCCATTTAATGTTGAAAAGTGAATACAGCAGTGGGGGAGTAAATTAGATGATATTTTGGTTCATGCAACAACAGATTTGTCAAAGTAAATTCCATTTCCAGAGTCTCTTTTGGTGGTGATTTGTAAGATTGTTATTTTTATGGTACTCTAAACTTTCATGTGAAATTGCCCTTTTCCTCTGTAGAACAGTAAAATAACCTGTTCAGTGGTTTTAGAGAAATTCAAACTGTATGCTAGTGTTTCACTGTCATGTGCAGAGACATGCCTGAGAGTTGTGGATGGGACTGAGTTGTCTGTCCAAGGTAGGGCTGAGCCTTCTGGAGGGAGGCAGGGTTGAGGGTAGAGTGGAGCCAGCTAGACCTGCACTTGAGTGCTCAAAGGCTGAGTCTGCCATTTACATTGCTAAGAACAGAAGGGAGAAGGGAAAAGAAAATGCAGGAACTGAGAAGAAAGGTGGCACTCCTCTCTCTCAAGTAAAATGGTACTGTTTTCTCATGTGGACAGAAGGGCTGGGTCCTCTTTCTGCCAAGTTCTTGTTCTTCTTTGAATAGCGTTCTTATGGGTGCTCCACGGTAGGTATATCTACATCCCTGCTCCTCTAATCAGATATTTCAGGTAGTAGTGTCTTTTTGGCCCATGTATGCGCCCTCCGTCCCTTGTGCCTCGAGGCTATCCAGTTGTGTGCAGGCTGACTGCCCTCAATTCCTTCTTGACTGCCTTTGGCCTCAAGTGGAATGAGCAGTTGTTTTTCTTTTTCTGTGTCATATGAATTAGTATAAATAGTAGCTATTCTTAATGTCTTCATTTCTTTTAATAGTTAGAGTTTTTGTTTCTCATTTAAAAAAAAACTTTTTCCACAGGGGCATTTAGTAGTGTAGAGTTTCTGTATTTTCCGGTTCAAAGGAGTGAAAAAAAAAAAAAGGAAGAGCTTCTATTCAACATTTACTGCCTTTTTGGGGGTGATAGTCACATCAGGGACATGCCTGGCTCTCCTCGTTTTAAGAAGTGGCTCTCTTACAAGGAAGCAATTCCAATAATGTACACTCTCATTGTGTCCGGTGTCCTGGAGAGAGAGAGAGATCTCACAGAAGTGTACCTTCTGCCAGCTGCTAAGGACAAAATCTCACGAGAGTTGGGAGCTCAAGTTAAAGCCTCTCCTTATGGAGGGTGTGCTTCAGCTGCCATCTGACACTGATGCTGAAGCTTCTCCAGTATAGAGAATGTCCCTGGAGCCTTCAACCTCCAAACGGGTATAATCGTGGAAGAGGACAGCAGATTCCCTCCCACAAAGGGTCAAGAAAAAGGGGTCCAAGCCCCCCCCAAACAGAGTCTTTGGCCAATCAGAGGGGTTCCCCCATACACTCACCCACCTTGCTACAGACAGCACTAAAGCACGATACCCAGAAACATCGGGGATCTGATTATATGAGCTCTGCCGTACCAGCTGAAGACCTCATGGGTTCAGGCTCAGAAAACACGGTACTGCCTCCTAGGGATAAAGACAGAGACTGTATTGCCTCAAAAAGAGCAGTACCGATGAAAACATCTTCAGCACAGAGTGCAGTAAAGCACCACTCAGGAGCATTTCTCCCAGAGAACCGGTACTGACATCTCAGCACTGACACTTCTCTACAGTACTGATTGTATCGACAATACTGCAAGAGTTCTGTTAGTCTAAAGACCTTGTGTTTGCAGAAGAACCCGAATCCCCACTATTCAGTACTGAGGTCTTGATACTGAGTACCTCTCAACCTCTGAAATCACCAGCAGCACTAGGTCATTTACCATCAGCACTCTAGTCACCGCCTCTCTTCCCCAGTGAGGAATTGGACAGTGACCAGGTTGACGTTTATATCCCTAGCCTCTTACTGTGGTCATCCATCACAACAATGGGGACCTCCCAAACCACATCCTCATTGCTGACCCTCGATCCTGATATGGTCCTTCCTGGGCATCCCCACCACCCATGCCCTTTCTCCCCTCTGCTCCCATGGCCATATTGGGATCCTTGGACAAAGTGCAGGTCCCACACTTTCTGTGCATCCAGTGTCTTTTATAGAGAGTTTGCCAGATGTTTCATGGCTTCAGGAAACTTTTGATGGACAGGAGATACGGCTCAAAATGGAGGCTATCTGACCAGTAAACATTTCCCCAGCCTCACGAGATGAGGATGTGATGCTCCCTCCTTCATCACTAGCTGTTGACTTTAGGCAATTTCAAGATCTTAAGAGATAATGGATGAGCTACAAATTCCCCTACAGGAAGTTAGCGGATACACACCTCAAGTTGGTAGATATTCTACACACTTCCTTCTCTTCCAGAATTGTCCTCCTAGTTAACAAGGTGCTTCTGGATCCTGCCAAAGTCATCTGGTGGGTGCCAGCCCCATTGCACTGATGTGTAAAAGAGACTATAAGAAATACTACATCCCTCCTAAGGTGGCAGATTTTCTATTCCAACACCCTCAGCCCAACTCGATTGTAGTAGATAAGGTTAATACACAGGGCAAACAACATTATGCCAAGTTAACCCCATATGATCAAGATTGGGAAAAACTAGAACTCTTTGGGAGGCAGGCATATTCATCAGTGATGTTACAATCCAGGATCTCAAACTGCCAAGCCATAATGGCCAACTATGACTACATCAATTATGGGAAGCTCATTGCATTTATTGACCACTAGCCAGAGACACAAAAAGAATAATTTCAGGCTATTGTCAAAGATGGCCAATTAGTGGCCAGAATTATGCTACTGATGGCACTGGATGCCACAGACATGGTGGCCCACTCAGTGTCCATAGCAGTAGTAGTGAGACGGGCATCCTAGTTACACCTTTCCGGGTTGCCCAAGGAAGTATAGACAATAATTGAGGAACTCTCATTGGTAGGCCCCAAACTCTTTGCCAATAGGACTGTTTCCTCACCCTGAAAGATTCCAGGGCCACATTACACTCCCTGGGAATCTGTATAGCTGGACAAGAGAAAATATGTCTCTCTCAACCACTGCACGGATCACAAACACCTCAGTTCCCACCATCACGATGTTGTTATGAACTGCACCGTAAGAGACACGGGATGCAAAAATGGAAACAATCCTCAACCTCTCAGCCCTTCTCTTCAAAACACTTCTGGATGGGTTTCATCAAGGGCCCAAACAGCCATTCCTTGTAATGACAGCTGCCATCTATGCACCTTCTATGTTCCTTTGGATGTTGTAGAACAGTGTTCCCAACCTTTTCGGCTCAAGGGCCATAGACGCCATTTTTACAACCCTGAAAGGCCACCAGTCTCTGCCAGCAGCTGTATCCCCTCTCTTCCCATTGCAGCCAGATAGGAGTTCAGAGAGGAGGCTGCCTCCTTGCTGATCTCCCATCCCTCCTGGCTGCAGCAGGGAAACTACATGTGTCCTGTAGCCCGGTGTGCTTCACCTGGATCCCTAGGAAGTGGCTCCCTTCTGCAGTGAGGGGGACAAGAGATCAGTGCTCCTCCTTCCCTGTGACCCCAGCAGGGACCCAGGTGGAGTTCTTTGCTCTCTGCTGGAGCTGGGGAAGGGGAGCGCTGATCTCCCCTCCCTCTGGCTCCATCAGGGACCCCAGCATCTATGGACCCAGGCGAAGCACTTTGCCATGCTCCCTGTTACAGTCGGGGGAGGAGAGTGCTGATCTCCTGTCCCTTTGGCTGCGACAAGAAGCCTGCACTGGTCTTCTAGCCCCACGGCAACACGCTCCACCTGGTCCTTAGGCAGTGGCTCCCTTCTGCAGCCAGTGATGGGCTACTTCGGAAGACCCTGCAGGCCACTTTTGGTCCACGGGCCATGGGTTGAGAACCACTGTCACAGAATCATAGAAGATTAGGGTTGGACGGGACCTCAGGCGGTCATTAAGTCCAATCACTGCTCAAAACAGAACCAACCCCACCTAAATCATCCCAGCCAGGGCTTTGTCAAGCCAGTCCTTAAAAACTTCTATGGATGGAGATTCCACCACCTCCCTAGGTAACCCATTCCAGTGCTTCACCACCCTCCTGGTGAAAAAGTTTTTCCTAATATCCAACCTACACCTCCCCCACTGCAACTTGAGATCATTGCTCCTTGTTTTGTCATCTGCCACCACTGAGAATAGTCTAGTTCCCTCCTCTTTGGTACTTCCTTCAAGTAGTTGAAGGCTTCTAGGAAATCCCCCCTTGCTCTTTTGTTCTGCCTGACTCTCTTCTGCAGCAAGTTGGAGAGTATCACCTCTGACAGATGGGTTTTGGAAATTATTTCAAAGGTGTATGCCATCCATTTCACATCCCTCCCCCATGCCAACCAACCCTCCCTTCCTGTCCCTGTTCAGAAACCCTTCCCATGAGGACTTACATAGTCAGGAAATAGATCTGTTATGCCTAGGGGGCCATAGAACCAGTCCCTATGCAACTCAGAGGCAAGGGGTTTCTTGAGCCCCAAGGTAAAAGGAGGTTGGAGGCCCATTCTAAATTTAAGGGCACTAAACAGATACGTGAAGGCAGAAAAGTTCAAGATGGTCACTCTAGCAACCATTATTCCAACTCTGGAGCAAAGAGATTGGTTTTCAGACATTGACCTGCAGGATGCCTACTTCCACATCTCAATATGACCATTGCACAAGAGATTCTTTCAGTTACCTTTAGGCAGGACCATTATCAATACGGAGTGCTCACATTCAGCCTCTCGTCTGCACCCAGGGTATTTGCCAAGGTTCTCTCAGTCATAGCAGTGCACCTGTGAACATTAGGTATTGTTATCTACCTCGACCTAGACGACTGCCTTCTCAGGGCTCCTCCTACCCTGCGAACCACCCAGATGACTGTACGCCCTTTTGCACAAGTTGGCCTACATCTCAACACTCAGAGATCGATATTGTCTCCAGTATAGTGACTGGAGTTTATCAGCCCCAAAGTCAACACAGTGCAAATGAGAGCATTCCTCCCGCTATGTAGATTCAACACCTTCACAAGTCTTGTAAAGACAGTCTAAGCCTGCCTACAAACATCAGCTAGAAACTTTCCACAGCTTCTTGGACATATGGCAGCATGCACCTTCATCAGTCCATACACTTACTTGTTCATGAGATGTCTGCAGATGTTGTTCAGATTTATCTACTTTCTGAGCAAGGACATACTATGCAAATCACTGTCAATGCCTCCATGGTCAAGCACTCCCTAGACTGGTGGAAAGAACTGTCCAAAGTCCAAGCTGGCATTCCATTTGTACAACCGCCGCTGACTCTAACAATGGATGACTCCCTAATAGTCTGGGATGCCCATCTATATGAGTGCAAGGTTCAAGGCAAGTGGTCACCCATGGAAGTGACTCTCCATATCAATCTTTTGATGTCAGGAACACCTGTGATACTTTCTTCCATTCAACAGGAATGCTCACACGAAAGTCATAATGGGCAATGTGACCTTTATGTTTTACATGGATGCTCAGTGTTCGCTCACCCAATGACATGTAGATTCCTTAAAGACATAGGAAAACTCTTCCCACATGTGAGACTGCCCACTCTAACCTGGGATCTTAATCTAGTTCTCAGAGCCTAAACTAGACTACATTTTGAGCCCATGGTGACTTGCTGTCTCTTACACATGTCTATAAAGACAGAGTGGGGAGGCGGTGAACATCCCTCAGTGCTGAAGGAACAGGTCCAGGACTCTTTAGAAAGATTGGACATACACAAGTCCATGAGGCCAGATGCAATGCATCTGAGGGTGCTGAGGGAGTTAACTGTTGTGATTTCAAAGCCATTGGCTATGATATTTGAAAGCTCCTGGGAATTGGGGGAGATCCCTGATGCCTGGAAAAAAGCAAATATAGTGCCCGTCTTCAAGAAAGGGAAGAAAGAGGATCCATGCCTGATCAACCTGATTGCTTTCTATGAAGAGGTGACTGGCTCTGTGGATGTGGGAAAGCGGTAGGCATGATATATCTTGACTTGAGCAAAGCTTTTAATACAGTCTCCCACAGTATTCTTATTAGGAAGTTAAAGAAGTATGGGTTGGCTGAATGGACTATAAAATGGATAGAGAACTGGCTAAATCATAGAGCTCAAAAAGTAGTGATCAATGGCTCCATGTCTAGCTGGCAGCCGGTCATAAGCGGAGTGCACCAGGGATTGATCCTGAGACCAGTTTTGTTCAACATCTTCATTAATGATCTGGAGAATGGGGTAGGTTGCACCCTCAGCAAGTTTGCAGATGACAGTAAGCTCGGGGGAGTGGTAGATACCCTGGAAGGTAGGGATAGGATACAGAAGGACCTAAACAAATTGGACGATTGGGCCAAAAGAAATCTGATGAGGTTCAACAAGGACAAGTGCAGAGTCCTGCACTTAGGACAGAAGAATCTCATGCACAGCTACAGACTGGGGACCGACGAGCTAGGGAGCTGTTCTGCAGAAAAGGACCTGGGGGTTACAGTAGGTAAAAAGCTGGAGATGAGTCAGCAGTGTGTTCTGATTTCCAAGAAAGCTAATAGCATATTGAGCTGCATTAGTAGGAGCATTGCCAGCAGATTGAGGGAAGTGATTATTTCCCTCTATTTGGCATTGGTGAGGCCACATTTGGAGTATTGTGTCCAGTTTTGGGCTCCCCACTACGAAAAGAATGTGGTCAAGTTGGAGAGAGTCCAGCAGAGGGCAACAAAAATTATTAGGAGGCTGGAGTACAAGCCTTATGAGGAGAGGCTGAGGGAGCTAGGCTTGTTTAGTCTGCAGAAGAGAAGAATGAGGGGAGATTTGATAGCAGCCTTTAACTACCTGAAAGGGGGTTCCTGGAAGCATGGAGTTAAGCTGTTCTCAGTGTTTGTAGATGACAGGATTAGGAGCAATGGTCTCAAGTTGCAGTGGGGGTGGTCTAGGTTGGACATTAGGAAAAAGGTTTTCACTGGGAGGGTGGTGAAGCACTGGAATGGGTTACCAAGGGAAGTGGTGAAATCTCCATCTTTAGAGGTTTTTAAACTGTGGCTTGACAAAAACCCTTGCTGGGATTATTTAGCTGAGGTTAGTCTTGCTTTGAGCTGAGGGTTGGACTAGATGACATCCTGAGGTCCCTTCCAAAGCCAATATTCTATGATTGGTCCTCTTGTTTCTTACAGTCTTTGATCAGCATTGAAATAGTGGAGAGTGCTCATATTTAAATGGTCGTCATTGGGCATCCAATTTAATGCTCCATTGAGATAAATGGGAAAGTTCACACTTAGCCCAAAAATAGTGCTGGGCTATCTGCAGACTGAGGTAGACATCACTGCATTAAGTACATTCACTTAGTTTGAATTTTTCAGTAGAGAGATTACTACTACTATTACTAAATCTCAGATTCTGGAGAACAAGATTGCAGCCTTGGGGCGAAAATTGCATGGTTGTTGACCCACTCAACTTGAGCCCTGATTGAGCTTGAGTAATTATTATAGAAGTTTTAGGAAAATTTGACGATGCTAGTGAGAGAATGCACAGTAGAAGAAAACTTAATTTGAAAGTAGATGCCTGCCCACCTATCAAAATACAGTTTTTCAATTACTTAAGTCATCTGTTGATCTTTGTTCATTTTTTGATATGTTGGCTACCAGTTGGCCAAACTTATTTTATCACAACACTGTGATCTATAGCTGTGTTTGTGTGTCGGGGAGAAGGGTGGGAATGACACATATTTCATGGTGACAGAATGTAGAAAAATGTAGGGACAGTTGCTGCAGAATTCAGTCACACTGTGTGTTAGAATATATGGGGTCCTGTGTAAACCCTCTAACCTATGTTATCTACCCTTGTGGTGGTTGGTTTATGTAGAGGATAACAGTTTACAGTTAACTGTTTACTATTGCTACTAGTTACTCCTGTAGTCTCCTGTGGAAATAAAGGGCCTGTTGTCAAACTTTGTAGAATTATCGGGTGTGGGGGTTCAGCATAATTTGTCAGCTATAAACCCTGTTTTCTTCAGTGTATGTAAATTTATAGCCTTTCTATAAAGAATTGTAATGTTGCTATGCACAACACTCAAAAGTTAGAATCTGTGTGTAGTATACATCAATCTGCGTAAAACAAAGTGTCTGTATACATAATTGTTTTATTTTACAGCTGTCTATGTATACATAATATATGCACATTTACCTGTGTGAAATATAAGCATTTACATATATGTGTGGGGTACATGACATTGAAAGCTAAAATTATACTAGTGGTACATTATGTTGGAACAGTTAAAATGAATCAAGTAAAGCCAAAATAAAAATACCTGCAGGAACCTTAATATATTGCATGTGCCTATTGTGTAGTGTTTTTGTTTCTCTTGCAACATTATGCCTTTAATATATTGGTCAGATAATAGCTATAAAAATATAGAGGAAGGGATATAGTCTGAGTTAACATTGCTGTTGAAAGATTATCTTTTTGGTTTTTTTGCTTAATTTTATTGTAACAGTGATAGAGATTATTTACATTTTATAATAGTGAAAGAAACAAATTGTAACCAGTTGGTGTCCTCATCTCTGGAAATGTATGTTCAGTTTTATTAAAACTGTCCCTCCTTGCTGTCTCATTTTCAAAACAATATTTAAGGGTTAATTGTCACATGTGCCTCTTGCGGATAGTAGGAATGAACTGCAGTGTTTAGTATACTGTTCGGTTAATCCTGCAGTTTGATGAATGGACCTTGAATAGACAAGGAGAGTTTGTAGTCCTGACATGTTAACAGAGTTAAATGTTCTCATTGCTGCTACGACTTACTGAAATAAATCATTGTATGAATACAGTGAGTTAAGTGAGGCAGAATGAGATTTAGCACACTGGTAACCTGAGCTGGCTGTGTATTATAGCACTTTGCCTGTATGGCATCTCTTTTAACTGGGACTTTGAACATGGGGACCTTCTTCAGCATTGTGAGGCGTCGCTATAAAAGAAGACGTAAGAAACGTTCTGAGAGGAAAGGTAGTATATTAAATTCTCTACTGTCAAAACAGAATATTGATGAGCTCTTATAAATAGAAAAAATGCAACTATAGAAATGTTTTTAGGCTATACTAAATATTTAGTAAATACTAAATACTACAATTTTCATTACATACCTTTAAAAAAAAAATTCTGTATCACTCTTTTATTATGTTTGAGTATTGAACACCAAAAGCAATAAGCTTCAAATGGAAATCAGTTTTCCAATATATTTCACTTTGCTTCCAGGCTTTCAAAGTTCAAAATATTTCTTTTTAGACAAACATATTGAAGTCTTAAAGTTGTGCAGCGTTTTTTATTTTATTGCTTGTTTTTCCCCTAATGTACTGTAACAGTTAGCTCTGTCTTCTCACTGGATATTCATTAATCATTTCATAAAATGAGCTTTTCCTGTCTTTAAACTTAGCCTGCCTTGAACAGCAAGCGTAAATCAAGAGAGCTACTAAAAGTCTCTCTTAACAAAATTGGTAAGAAATCTGTAAAGTATCCAAACTATTGAAATCTCATTTAGATTATGTTGCTGTTCATCTAGCTACACCTTTGCTGTTTAACACATTTAGATTAGGTAAAGTAGGAGTTCTTTTATTCCTTAAAATCTGCAAACTAGCTACACGCCTCTTGAAAACAAAGTGCATTCATAAGAACCATGGTATAGGCTAGTTATAATTTCTTGAAATATGTTGTACAGTTTATATCTTTGTACAACTGTAAAGTAATGAATTGTCTCTGGAGAATAATATAATACCTGGAAAAACAGAACATTTCATATATGGCATTTCATTAAAAATATGTAAAGCTTACAGAAAGGTGGTAATTTCACTGCTATAAAGGTTATTTTTCTGATTCCATTTGTATCTGTTAAGATCTGTAACTCTTCTGGCTGTCATTTTTGTATCTGGTTGATCGATATGGCTGGCATGTAATGCATTTAGAATTACCAGCATTCTTATTAAATGCTGCTCTTTGTATTTTAGAATATGGCAGTAGATGCATCCTTGTACAGATTAAATTAACTACAGTAACTGTATTTAGTTATCATATCTATTTTGTGTTTGTAATTAAATATATCAAATGATTCTAATACAGTGATCATATTTATATCTGAAAAATAGAGCAGAAGACTGTGCTCACTGAAGCAATATCTCTAGGGAAAAATAATGGCTCTTGCAAACTGGAATTAGGTTTTTTTAACACTTAGATTCCCTAAATAGTAATGAATGTGTATAAACACTGAGTAACTCGACCCAAACCACTAACAGAGTTGAGTATACCAAGAACTGGCATGTCAGCTGTGTCTTATGGTACCTTTATGCTAATACAAATCTCTTCTAAGCAAATAACATTTACATTTTTTCTTGACTCTTGTCTTTTGTTTGAAAATACATTTTTTTTCCAGTGCTTTCAAAGTTTAGTATTCAAACATTATGAATCATATTTTAGAATAGTCAGTAGGGGAAAAAATTAAGGGGAAAGCTTAGGCTCACATTCAGACAACTTCAGTGGACTTCAGATCATATCTGTAGAGAAAAAATGCTGATTTCACAAGCAACTTAAAAGTGGGTAGAACTGCATTTTGTCACTGGCCAAATTTCACTAAAAATCACTGACTGAAATAATAGATAGTTTTTACTGTTCATCCTAGTGCATGCAAGCATTGCTCATTTTCAGGTTCTGAAAACTCTCTTGGTTAGTAGTGTTGCATGAAGTGTATGTTCCCTGTTGCATATATGTTCAAATTAATCTTGAAATGATTTTTTTAAATTGAGATCCTTACAATAAAATATGAACATTCCATTGAAAAGTCCGATCAAGGAGTGTTAGTTTTTTCTCTCTTGTATCCCATCTTTTAGTTGTATCTGGGAAAAATTGTTTATCTAAGTAGTCTAGTGACATAATCCAAGAATCTTATGAAATGATACTTCTATTTTAGTCAAAGTAGAAGTGTACAGAATGCATATTGAACCTCTCTGAATAACTGTATTGGTATGAAAAAATAAACCAGTTAAAAGAATAAAGGTTCAGTATATAAAGTGCTATAGAAGGTAGACTAGTTAAGGATTCAACAAAAATATTTACCTTTTGCCAAATCAACACACACTTCACTTAAAAAAAAACCCCAAGCCTGGAGATTTATAAATCCCTTTAGAGACCTGCTAATAAGACAACTTATTGTACAACGTTTTTTCAATAATGATAGGGATTTCTAAAGAGTCAAATCCTGGTCCCAGTGAATTCAGTGGAGGTTTGTCATTAACTTCAGAGGGGCCAGGATTTATCTAAACATGATTTTAGTTCTGCATATAATTCTTCATATGCCAGCATCTGATGATGTTTTTATTTTGTTTTTGAACGTTTGTTTCCTTTTGACACTAATGAAGTGGAAATGTGAAGTTCATAGGGTGGCTGTTTTTTGTTCTCAAATCATTAATAAACAGTAATTTAGATTCCTTAGTCTTCCAAATGTCAAATTAATCTACCTGCACATTTTTATATTTTAGGAGATGATTACAAAATAGTTTATTATTTTAAGTAATCTGACTGATTAGAAGATGTTGTAAATCAAAACATTGTTCTTTCTTCAGAATGTAATCGCTAATGGTTTGAAAATTGATCAAGTTTGGGTTTGTTCAAAAGCAGAGCTGATTTGGGGTGGTGTATGGCTTAATTTTAGGCTTTTGTTTCTGAAAACTGTAATCCAGATTTCCCAACAAATGTAGCATCCACCAGCTCTTGTGCTCAGTGGGAGCTGTTGTGTGCTGAGCTGTCTTGAAAGGCTGGCCCTTAGGGCCCAATCCTGTTTCCACTGAAGCCAATAGAAAAACTCCCATTTACTTTTTGTTGGGAACTGGAAAGGAAAATTAGACCTTAGTCATTATGTATGTAAAACTGTTTTAATTAAAAGGAGGACCCACTAATCTTATGCAGATTATAATATCAAAACAGGCTTTTATGTTAAATGACAGGCTTCAAAATATTAAAATATGGACAAGTAATTTACATTTTAAAATGATCAGATATCTGTATATAATTGTTTGTATCTTCACTCAATCATTAAAATATTTTGAAATGTTGTTATAATTGAAATAGCAAGTAATTCACAGTTTGAAGCATCCTTTCCTTTTGTTAAAAATATATTAGAGGAAACTAAGTTTTATAAAGAATCTGACATAAATCCTCAGGAGTAATGAACTTTTGAGAGCATTCTGAAATTGTATTCTTCAAGTGACTGTCCACCCAGATTCCACCGATATGTGTACTTCCATGCACATGGGATCAGTTTATTTTTAATAGCAGGATGCATGGGGGCCACGGTTGTGCCCTGAGTGCCCTCTCACTCCACGTAGCTGAGGGCATAAAAGGTGGGGTGGCTGCAGCCAACATTGTTTCTTCTTACCACTTGTGTCTGCAAGACAGACCCTGTAGTTTTGCTTTTAGTGAGTAGGTAGCTTAGTTGTTCTTCAGTTTATAAAGTTTATTAGTTTTAGGTCAGTACTAATACATTTTGGGTTTTTTTGTTGCCAGTTAACTTAATTGCCTCTGTTTTAGAACAGAATGGTGATAGGGTTTCTCTCTGTATGGGGATGGCTCCCTGGTATAGAACACTCTGCACAAAGGCCAATCATTGCCGTGCCCCCCCCACCCCCTCTGAACAGTAGCCCAACATGACCCTAAGGGCTAGGCCACACTATAAGTGCTACAGTTGCGCAGCTCTAGCGCATTTAGTTAAGAGGCTCTATACTGACAGCAAAGAGCTCTCTCATTGGTATAATAATTCCACCTCCATGAAAAGTAGGGTGACCAGATGGAAAGTGTGAAATATAGGTATCTATATAAGAAAAAGCCCCAAATATCGGGACTGTTCCTATAAATTTGGGACATCTGGTCATCCTAGTGAGAAGTGGTAGCTATGTTGGTGGGAGAAGCTCTCCCGCCAACAGTGCTATCTTTAGCAACGCTTAAATTGGTGTAAATTACGTCACTCAGGAGTATGGATTATTCACACCCCTAAGCGATGTAAGTTATATCAAAGTAAGGTCTAGTGTAGATCAAGCTAAAGTCACTGGCTTGAAGATATGCCTCTTTTGTGATGCTGCTACACCCATCACCGATGGGTATTCCTAATGCCTGTTGTGCCGTGGTGACAGTCCTGCACACTGCTTGATCTGTAAGACCAGGAAGGTGAAGCTGAAGTTCTTCCTCAATGAAAGAGCCCTGCAAGCCTTATCAGATCTGAACAGACCATCAGAGAAACTTCAGGTCATTCTCATGTGGCCAGCACCTTGGTTAGCTGAATGCCTCTCCAAGCTTCCAGCCTGCATTGCATAAATCCCACTTATCAGTTGAAACAGTAACTCACTCAGATGGGTTGCAAGCAACACCATTGTGACGGATCAGAGCAGGCACTGATCCTCCTCCTCAGGATAGAAAGCCTCTAAGACTCATAGCTGCTGTGGTTTTACAGTAGAATTCCATACCAACACCAGAAATCCAAGTTGAGACTCGTCTTTTTCTGGTCCAAGAACCATGCCGCTTCTGGTACTGATAAGATCTTTGTCCTGGACACTGAGCAAGTTGATGCCAAGTATCTCTACACCAGCTTTGCATACTCCCACAAACATCCTGCATAGCCACCTCCTTGGCACTATTAGTCTTCATTTCCAGCAGTACATAAACTCTCTCTGCTGGCATTGCTACCATACACAGTACCGAGACACCTGTCTGACTGGTACCAGACACTGAGACAAAGTATGCTGAAGAGATCTGCACCTCTATTTGAGCAGGTTTAGTCTTTGTCCTTGCTATCAGAGGCACACTGCAGAGCCTTCCCCGTTTTAGTGTGTCACTTCAGGACCATAGGTGACATAATGAAGGTCTGCCAGAAAGTCCAGGGCAGACTCTGAGAGGAATAGGAAGGTAACTGGGAACTTACTGATATCTCCCACGCTGTACTCACCTATGTGTCCTCCTAACTACCTATATCAACCTTGGCCATATTGGTATAATTTTGATTACAAAATTAACCAAACCCTACCAGTGTCTTTAGAGAGAAGAAATGTTGATTAGTCTATTATTCTGTTAAGAGGTTCTTCCTGGAGAAGAAGAAAGGTGTGGGTTCTGTCAATTTTTGAGTCAGGAATGATAGTCACTTTTCTGCTTTTAACAAAACAGACAGATACAAGGGAGAGAAGAGATACGATAGTAAAGCTAGAGGAAACTGCTTTTATTGATGTTCTCAGCCAGTCTGTCATGGATGGATACTATGGATTGGTAGTTCAGTCATCCTTAGGGCGAGGAGAACTGGACTGGCCATCTTGTCTCATTGTGCTGAAGCTATGCAATGCAGTTAATTTCAGTATCTGGTGAAAAGCTGAGACAATTCAGGAAGAAGATAGTGGGGGACAGAAAGGGACACATGAGGGAGGGGAAGGCAGGGCAAGATCTCACTTGTATCATGCTGGGGTCCTTGCTGGAGCAGTGGTGATAGTCAGGTAGCCTCACTGATATGTCATGGACTGTGTATTACGATGTTCCTTCCAATCTTCCCCCTCAAAGTCCCTTTTTAAGGACCCCGAAAAGGAGCGATGGGTGGAATAGCCCAGCCTCTGATTATTTTGTCTGCTGATCAGGCCTAATTTCCACTCCCACACTCCTCTTGTTTACCAGATGTCTTTGTCTGTTACAGTGTATGGGTGATGTTAGTAAACTTTTTAAAAATTAATTCATCATTTGAGAAATAATTTTATAAAACATCGTATTGTGACAATTCATGAATCTTTAATCATTTCCCTTTACCAGTTAAGCTTACAAGTGGAGTAGGCCTGCTAGGCCCCAGTTAATATTACAGCAGGCCCTCTCTTGGACAAAAGGCCTTGTTCGTTTGCTGGATCACAGCTTCACAGCTTTCATCTAGCTACTGTTTTGGTGTTGTGGGGATGGGGAGAGGAGCTTTTTCCAGAACCTTTATCTAGTGCCCTAGGTACATTTTGTATCCTTTTTGTCTCTCAACGAAGATCAGAAGTTTAACATGTCTTCTGAAAAGGACAACAGTGAACACCACTAAGAGTAGTCCAAGTCCAAAGCATATTGAAATAAGTAAGTGAAAAAATCAAGAGGAAAAATCACCATTAACCCCTTTAAAAATGTCAGAGGAAAATCAGGGAACTGTTGTGCTTAAGGTAACCGACTGACTCAGGAGATCAGAGTTCAATTCCCAGCTTTTAAAGGGTGAGCTTGACTTGTAGCACCTCCTCCTGACTAGCATGGGTCTTCTGAGACCTGCCTTAGTTTCCCCTTCCCTCAGGGCTCTCTTGACCACACAATCCAGATGGTTCTCTGAAAACATCTGCTTACTATGCCCCTGCAGTCAAAAAAGCTTACAGTGTTAGGAGTGGGTTAGATAATAAAACAGAAAATAGCAAAATGAACTATATAAATCCATGGTACTCCCTCAGCTTGAATACTGTGAGCAATTCTGATTGCCACATCTCAAAAGATGATAAATTAGAACTGGAAAAAGAACAGAGAAGGGCAATAAAAATTATTTAGGAGTATATGGAACAGCCTGTATACAAGGAGAATTTAAAAAGACTGGGGACTATTCAACTTTATAAAAGAGATGACTAAGGAGGCAAGGGAGAAGATATGATAGAGGTCTGTGAAATCATGAATGATGTGGAGACTTGAATAAGGAAGTGTGATTTCCTTTTCACATAACACAAGAACCAGGGTTCATCTGATGAAATTAATAGCATGTTTAAAACAAACCCAAGAAATTATTTCACACTATGTACAGTCCACTTGTCAGGGGATGTTGTGAAGGCCAAAAGTATAACTGGGTTCAAAAAAGAATTAGATAAATTAATGGAGAATAGGTCTATCAGTGGCTATAATCCAAGATGGTCAGATTTGCAACCCCGTGCTCTGGGTGTCCCCTTAGCCTCTGATTACCAGAAGCTGGGAATGGATGATAAGGGATGGATCATTTAATAAATTGCCCTGATTCCCACTTAAGCATCTGGCCACTGTCGGAAGATGATCCATTGGTCTTACCCAGTATGACCATTCTTATGGGGTCCAATTTATTAAGTCCTGCACAGTCTCTCAGCATAGGATGCACATTTACATAGTCTTCATACCAGCTTCAGCTGAGCCCATCCTCTCCTCAATGAGGGTCTGACTTCTTCTCCAGCACTTCTTGCCTTGAGTTTGGACTTCTTCATAGGCTTTTCCCATTGTGGTCTCCCCACTGCTGACTCAGTGCCCTGCATCTCTTTCTTACGCCACGCAGCATCTGCGGGCATGTGTCACTAACCTCATGGACTTTAAGGACAGAGGGGATGATCATGGTCATCTAATCTGACTTCTTGCACATAAGAGGCCACAGAACCTGCTGCTGTCTGACCCCTTTGTAAAGCCTAAGTGCCTTTTTTGGGACACAGTAGTATCTTATAATGCGTAGATTAATCTGAAATATCATTATTAGCAAAGAGAAATATAACTTTCTCTTAATGAACAGAAACTTACAAACGTATGGTGTTTTCTGTATAATTAATATTTTAGCAATACACCATTGTAACATGCTACAGAGCATGTTAATTCTTAATATTTTTGTGTTATCTCAAGCCATCACACTTCATTGCATTAGTTTTTAGGATACCAAAGAAAATAGGAATAGAAATGTATCAAAATAAAACCCCACTGGAATAGTTTGATACCATAAACAATCAGTATCCGAAAAACATCTGTAAAAGAAATGCATTCAGAGTTTAAATGGCTGCCACAGCCAATATTGCTTGAGTCAGTGATAGGTCTGTATCTGAAAATCTTTATTAGGCCATGCCCTAAGACTCTGGCATATTTTGTGCTTTTAACATAAACCCCACAATTCTTTTACAAATCTGATTGGCTATGACCCTGCTCCCTGTTAAAGGAGCCAGATATCCTGTGACACCAGCCCTGTTGTAGACTCCCTGCATGAGCCTGCAAGTAATGTAATCTTTCTGTAGCCTCAGTCTCTTGTCTGTAAAATAGGGATAACACTTTTCCCCACCTTTGTCTGTTTAGCATCTAAACTCTTCTGAGAAAGGTGTTTCCTACTACATATTCTTACAATGTGATCCTGAGTTCAGTTAGAGGCCTGAAATAAAATAATCAAACATACCTAGATTTCAAACTGCCCTGAACTTTGTCTAGAGGATCAAAATCCTGTAATTAATATTGAGTTAAGTCACACCATAGCATGCTTATATTCTTGCATACTTGTGTCTGATCCTATTGTTCATCAAGTCTTTTCCCTAGCCATTGATATCCAAAGCCTTTTGACATCTAACTCCTATATACTATCATTTCTCTTTGAAGATTAGATGTTACCATCTCCATTATCATGTTAGCCATGAATTTATCTTTGCATTAGTAATCAGAACATATATCTCTAGTTTCAATATCTTTGAGTTTATTCCTTTTTCCTATTCAACACCTCATACTAGTGTATGTAGTATTTAATGAAGGTAAACTCTTGCACCCCCATTCCGCAGGACTCAGATTTGCTATCTTAACCTGACTGAGGTGAATGGAATGTGATGCATACCTAGTATTTGAAAGGGACCTCATCCTTGAGAGCAAAAGTACAGAATGTGATCCAGCTCTGATACTAATGAAAATACAAGGGAAGGTTTTTTTTGTTCTCACATATAATTTTTAACAAAAATCCATTGCACACTTGTTCGGGCATGATGGCGTACTGGTTGGGAAACACTGTTCAATGCTTCAGTTACATGATTGTGTCATAACCTTATTGCTACACATTTTGGTTGTGCCTGTGTAGACCAGACCAAGTTATGTTATAACTATGTTAATGGAACCATTAAAGTTTATTTCCTTTTAGCCTGGTTGTAACATGCAGACACAACAAAAATGTATTCTGACATGATTAGAATGAAACAGTGTTGTGACTGGGTTCTCAAATAGATTTATAATTGTAATACAGACAAGAGAAGAGTGGGGTTTCCTATGCTGATGACTCATCACCATATATATAAACTGCATCCAAAAAAACTATGTTAAAGAATGTTAAGATTGCAAAATCAAACCACTAAAAGATAGGAAAGGCTGAAATTAAGGTTGCCTTTACATCCTTGATTCAGCCCTTATGTACATATGTATTGTGATACAATCTTTCATTACATATTTTTTCACAGTTATTTTTTCCATTATTTATTTTAGTGCATCTTTATGCACTTAATGTAATTGTCTAAGCTTTTAAAAAACTTAATAGGAAAAAACCAAATCTGAATCCATATTGATCTCCCCACATGGGTCCACAGCAGTATTGGAAACTTTAGAGTCACAATGCAGTCCTCTGCCATTTGAGCTAATGGAATAAGTAATAGCCACTTTCTACTGCTATCTTCTATGAGGACCGCCTTCCTAGAGGGGGATGGAGACGTGCACTTTGCCAGTGACTTGAGATGCCTGGGCTCAATTCCAGGCTCTGTAAGAAAGTGTGTCTAGTAATAATAAACTTATCTGTCCTCCATAGCCTCTCCCTGCCTCCTTATATTCCCAACTCCTCACTCCCCATCTCCTTTTGATCCTGGTGTTCCACCTGATTGTTGCTCCCTGTCGTTCCCCCAACCTCAAATGCCTGGCACTGCCCCTCTCTCACCTTCCTCCTTCTCCTGCCCCTGTTCCTCTCTTCCCACTCCCTTCCTACTGATCCTGAACTCGGAATTTGAGTTAGGATGCTTCCTCCTTGCTGCCTGTATTCCAGAAAGGTGTAATTGAAAGCACTGTATAGACAGTTCTTTGAGTGCTTGCTCATGTCCATTCCACTATAGATGTGTGCACACCTCCATGCAGTTATTTGGAACTTTTTTTCCCTTAGCAGATCCTGCAGGGCCATCTCAGGAACCCCCTGGAGCCCTGCGCACATGCGGTGCTATATGAGGCTCTGCCGGCCCTATGCTCCCTCAGTTCCATCTTTCTGCCCGTGACGGTTGCTGGAACTAGCCTTGTACTAGCAAGTACTATTCCCCTTGTTTGGACTTGTTTGATATTCTAAAAAGTTAGTCTTAGTTAGTTAGGTAGTCGTTAAGTGTTAAGAGTAGTTAGAGATAAGGCAAGTCCCTGTGGGGACTGAGAGTGTCTGGGCTATGCCCCGGGCATCGGGATTCAAGCTGTGTGCCTCCTATGGGAAGGCCTTCCCTCACAGCGACCCCCACGACCTCTGCCTTAAGTGCTTGAGGGAAGCCCACAGAAAAGAGAAGGGTAAGATATGAAGGGCTTTTAAACTGAGGACTCAAAAGGACCGAGAAATCCGGTTGAAAGCTTTGTTGATGGAGGCAACGCTCCACCTGGCATCCAAGCCAGCCCGCTCCATCTCGGCACCAAGTGTAACCTCGGTACCGAGCACACCACCAGCACTGGCCTCGACTTGGCACTGCGCAACATCGCCGACACTGAAGAGGAAGAAGCAGTGTGCAGAGTGCAGACACTCCCCTGCACTGTTGGTATGGCCAGGGTCGAGTATGGAGATGCACCAGATCTGGCCTGTCGAGTCTTCTCCAGTGCCTGCATTTCCGGTCAGGGAGCCTCCCCTGACTCCTGGGAGTGGGAGAATGACCCTGTCAACACCGGAGGCTTTTCAGGTGGCAAGAGCCTTGTTGCACTTGCCCACACCATCTCTGTGTGTTTGCCTCTCCCACTCCCTCCAGCCCCCGCTGAGGGAGAAGGAGTCAGTGTCATGGGGGAAACCCAGTTGGGTCCCCCTGAACGGTGGTGGAGATCCCTGGTACGGGGAGGAAGATCTCCCGCCTGATGGTCTCTGAGGGTAGAGCTGAGCCACTCCCCTAGTAGTTGCTCCAGGTTGGTGTTATCAAGCCGAACTGCAAGGGACGTGGAGTTTCCCTTTCAGCGCCAACATTGATCCCCGGCACCGGAGCCAGCGCATGCCAGGAGGTGGCACCGGTCAAGGTCTGCCAGTCGCCTCTTGGGCTGCTCCCGTTTCAGATCCTTGGCACTGAGAAGTTTGCCCATATGTAGACGGCGCAGAACCTGGTCGCCGTTGGAGGACCCAACACTGAGGGGTTCGCCCACACCGAGACAGTGTGGAACACGGTTGCCGGAGGAAGATCTGGCACCACGCAGTCCGTGATGTGGAACCAGGTCACTGGAGTCTGGCTTGGCACCAAGGAGTTTGGAGCGACGCCAACCTCAGTCACCGAAGGTGTCTGCAGGGCCGCAAGGCAAGCTGCAGCGGAAATCATCGGTACTGGGACAATGGTCCAGTACCTCTAGCTCTTCGCATCGCACCTCCGTTCGTCAGCACTGCTCACAGCAACGGAGGCAGTCACTGTCATCCTTCAGGTTGGAGGCATCGAGAGGGCAGTCCCCAGCACGGAAGGGTGCCTGGGACCGAGGACGTACATGGCACCGCCAGTCTAGGGCCTCTGCTTATGAGGATGACTCGGGGCCTCCCAGTGGGGACAGTTGTCGGGCGAGCCGAAACCCCCACAAAGCATCACAGCCTGTGATGCAGTTAGCCTCGGGTTGGTCCCAAGGACATTGGCCGCAACAATGGCCTTATTGGTCCCCATGGGGCATCCAGGTGGGGCCAGGGTCCCAATTCATTATGTCATTGGGGATGCAGTCTGTGCCTCCAGCACAGGAGAAGGCCCATATAGACAACTCCTCAGACGAAGAGTCAGACTCCATGGAGGGACCCTCAGCGGGTGCAACCCTTCACCAGGAGGGGGCGCACTCGCAGGGCGCACCTCAGCAGTCTTCTTCCTCCTCACCTGATGAGGCAGTCTCCCAGGACCACTTGGTGCACCAGGAGCTGCTCGAAAGAGTGGCTTCCAGCTTGGGGCTGGAGGTGAAGGAGTTAAAAGAGACCAAAGATAGCCTCTTTAATGTGCTGGCGGCAGCTGCCCCCATGAGAGCGGCCCTCCCAGTCTACAAAAGGGCCCTTAAGATTGTAAAGGCCCTGTGGCAAACCCCTTCCTCAGTCGCCCCTACATCAAAGGTGGCCAAAAAAAATATTACATCCTGGCCAAGGGATTTGAGTATTTGTTCACTCACCCCATCCCGGGAACTCTGGAAGTAGATGTGGCTAACCAGCGAGATAGGCAAGGTCAGTCAGGGTCCACTCCCAAGAACAAAGACAATAAGAAGCTGGACTTGTTTGGGAGAAAGGTTTATTCCATGGCAAGCCTGCGGTTCAGGCTTGCCAACCATCAGGCCCTCCTGGGCAGATATAATTTCAACCTGTGGGACTCCCTCAGGCGGTTTGCTGAGGCCCTGCCGCAGGATCAGGCTGCAGACTTTAGCACTATCATGGGAACCCTCTCACGAGCATACAAGAAGTACAGGCCCTCTCGCTAGTCGGCACAGTGGAAGAGGTCCCTCAGAAACTGATGGGGAGAGGTTCTATTCCTGCTCCTTTCTGATTCCAAAGGCAAAAGGATGCTTGAGACCTATCCTAGACCTGCGGGACCTCAACAGATATCTGAAGAAGTTGAAGTTCCATATGTGTCTCAGGCCGCCATCAATCCCTTCTCTGTTTACAGGCACCTGACACACCTGATACCTAAAAGATGCCTATTTCCATATATCCATCTTTCTGGGCCACAGGAGGCTCTGTGATTCGTGATAGCCAAGCAACACAATGTTCATGGTGCTCCGTATCAGATTATCAACTGTACCACGTTTGTTCATCAAGTGCGTGGCGGTGGTGGCAGCTCACCTCAGATGCCGTGGATTACAGGTCTTCCCTTACCTGGATGACTGGCTTATCAGAGGGCGGTCAAAGATGCAAGATCAACACAGTATTGAGATTGTCTGGACTACCTGTCAAGTGCTCGGCCTGTTAATAAACCAGCAAAAGCCAACACTTGTGCCTGTCCAAAGAATAGAGTTAATCAGGGCAGTCCTAGACTTCATATGAGCTAGAGCACTCTTGCCAAAGGCCAGGTTCTTGGCAATGTCGGAGCTTATATCCCAAATATCGGTCCACCTTCTTACTACAGTGAGGGTATGCCTTAGCCTACTGGGCCACATGGCAATTTGTACGTACGTAGTCCAGCATGCCAGACTTCACGTCAGACCTCTGCAAAAGTGGCTGGCTACTGCGTACCCTCCATCCCGAAATCATCTGGACGTGATTCTTATAGTCCCTCCATGGATACTTATCTCTCTATTATGGTGGAAAAAACTGCATCACATGCTGGCAGGAGTGCCTTTTGCAGCCCCCAACCAACATTGTCATTAGTTTCAGATGCCTCGGAGCTGGAGTGGGAGCCTACCTCGGTGTGCTCCGTATCCAAGCCCTCTGGACAAGTGACAAACTTGGTCTGCACATCAATGTCAGAGAACAGGGCAGTTTGACTAGCCTGCAAGGTATTCCTACCTCACTCTCCAGCAAGGTAGTTCAAGTTCTCACAGACAACATGGCCATGATGTATTATATCAACAGACAAGGGGGGAGGGGTCAGATCCTCAGCCCTTTGTTGGGAGGCCTTACACTTGCGGAGGTTCTGCGTGATGCACAACATTCAACTGGAGGTGGTGCACCTTCTTTGGGTCAAGAACATATTAGCGGATTGCTTCAGCAGATCATTTTGCTCTCACCACAAGTAGTCACGCCACCCAAAAGTGGCCAACCTCAACTTCAAAAGGTGGGGCACTCCCTGAGTGGACCTCTTCGCCACCAAAGGGAACAGGAAGTGCACTCAGTATTGCTCCCTTCAAGGGCTCGATGATGGCTGACTGACCGATGCCTTCCACCTGCTGTGGTCAGGCAATCTCGTATGCCTTCCCACCAATAGCTCTAATACACAAGGCCTTCATAAAAATGAAGGAAGAGAAGGTGCGCTTTTTTCTGGTGGCCCCGCATGGCTGTGTCAGCATTGGTTCGGGATGCTATTCGAGCTATCAGTGGCCGCCCCTGGACACTTCCCTCAAAGCTAGATCTCCTCTCTCAGGGTCATGGTCATCTACTTAACCCAGACCTAGCCTCCTTGCACCTGACAGTGTGGATGCTCCGTGACTAAGCCAGAAAGAACAATCCTGCTTAGCTCAGGTTCAGAAGATTCTGTTAGAAAGCAGAAAACCTTCCACCAGAGCATCTTACCTAGCCAAATGGAAGTGCTTTGCCTGCTGGGCAGCTCAGCAAGATATGTCTCTCCAACAAAATCACCTATCCAGATGATTTTGAACTATTTGCTCTACCTAAAACAAGAAGCCTTGGCTTTCTTTTCAGTTAAAGTTCTCTGATAAACTAAATAGAGTGAGCTCCTTAAGTCTTTTACTGTGAGGCAGATTTTCCAGAACTCAGATAATTTTTGTGACTTTTTTCTGAACTCTTTCCAGTTTTTAACATCCTTTTTTGAAGAGTGGACACCAGAACTGGACACATTATTCCAGTAATGATCTAATCAAAACTAGATTAGTTTAAATTAAAGGGCTAATACCACCTTCCTATTCCTACTGGATATTCCCTTGCATATATATCTGAGGATGACATTAACCTCCTTAGTCACTGCTTTGCAGTGGGAGCTCACATTCAGTAGGTTATCCATCATGACACCCCCTCCTTTTCAGAGTCACTGCTTTCCAGGGTGAAGTCTGTCATCCTGTTGTATGTCTGATCTACATTCTTGGTTCCCAGATAAGATCTTTTATTTGGCTGGATTAAAAGAGATCTTGTTGTTTGTGCCCAGTTTACAAAGCAATCCACATCAGAATACAATTAACTTGTCCTTATTTACTGTTGCATTTTTCCTAAAACCATAATGATTTGCATTCTTTATGCTATCATCTGTTAATTATTTATTAACTTAATCTTACATGAGCCATTCCATGATTTTGTTCAGTTTATGTCAGACTAATTGGCCTATGGTTACTTGAGTTAGCCCATATAACAATTTAAAATATTGGCACAACATTCATTCTTTTCCTTTGACCTGGAAATTCACCAGTATTCTAAGATACACTGAAAATTAGCATCAGTAGTTCAGACAATTCCTTAGACAATTCCTTTAAAAGTCTTGCATGCAAGCCTTCCAGTTCTGCATCATTAAAAAGTTTACCTCTATAAGATGGTATTTAACAATCTCTCTAGCAATATCCGGAATACCAAATATTTGATTGTCACTGCCTTCTCACTCCTTCCCTCCCGTCTCCTCCTACTCTGAACAAATCTGAAGTCACTTCTAAATACATACAAAACTGCTACAGAGGCCCAGACATTCTAAATTTGTGTCTGGGGTGCAGACTTTCATTTCCTGTTAATGTGAAATTTGTAATTAGGACCCTAATTCACAAAGACCCATACAGAGGATGGAGAAGGGATAATATATTTGTCTTGTTGCTTTTAAATTATACACGGCTTTTCTCATACTAATGACATTCCTTACCATTAACTTTTCAGAAAGGAGTATATTTGTGTTTAGACAGTGTTTGTGGCACTCCCTGGGAGCACCCAGGGCTGGCAGGCACCTTGCTACTGTCTGCCTGTAGTGTGAGGAAGCCTTGTCTATGCCCCGTGTGGTTCACCTCCCTGACTCCCCTGGTCATGGGCAACAGAAGACCTCCCCTCTTGGCCTACTCTAGCTCCACTGTCCCTCTGCCTTTTAGGGATAAGCACATCCTAACTCCTGAGCCCTCTGTGTCCGCACTGGAGTGTCCAGCCCTGGGCACTGGGCATTCCCAGATTCGCTGCTCCCAAAGGAATAGCACATCCCACTTTACCAGTTACACTTCTGCCCCAGCGTACAGCCCTCAAATGTGTTTAGAGAGAAAAAAGTAAAAGTTTGTTTAACATAATATAGAGGTTCTAGAAGTAGTGGGTGAAATTATTAGAAATAAATTAATACATATAAAATAAAATCATAACATCTTGTACAGCCTAGACTTAATTAACAAGATACTGTCTCATGTAATGGAGTTTAGTTCACCTCAAGTTTTTGCAGCATTTTCCAGCCAGGTTGGTTGTGCCCTTCCTTTCATAAGAGAGAAAATGCTGGCAGTTTGTCTCCTGGGTGAAGGATACTTGTGGACAGAGATGGGGAGGGAGAGGAGGGGCATTGTCTCTTCAAGCTGGATACGAGGCAGAGGTGGCACATGTGGAGGCCACCCAGTTTTCTCCCTTGTAGTTAGTTCAACTTCCTCCTTGTAGAGGAACATTGTTGGGGTGTGGGAGGGGAGCAATAATGCCATGAGCTCTGTGCCTGCTGGTCCATTTCCCCACGTGGTCTGTGTAAGGGGAGGGCAGCAGCCCAGCTCCTGTTGACTCACCACACAACCCGGGGGGTAACTGGATTGATGGGCAGGGCTGGGCATTCATGCAAGACTCTGTCCTGCTCACTCACTATCTTGGTTCACCTGACGTGGAGAGGCAGAGGCAGGCTTTGGCATATGTTATATAAGGATTTCATTTCAGTTTAGTAAGGCTAATAAATACAAATTGGTTATTAAAATAGTTTGTTCTCTGGGGCAGGTGATGCAGGCAGATCTGCTTCACACAAAGGATAAGATATGGGTGCCAGAAGGAGAATTTATGTACGAATAGAGATCTCAGTTTGGAGTGGGCAGTACAAATCTTGTTTTGATGATATTGCTTTCTATTTTCTTCCCCTTCAGCATATTTGCCTGGTGTTTGGGGAAAAAACTGAAAGCTGAATTCGACTGAATTTTATCTGCTTTCAGGTCGTTGCTCACAAAAGTTCCCAGGTTCTCTGGACACCGAAATGGAGCAGTTGTGTAGAATCAATAGGGATGGAACTAACAGGTGTCTTTAGAAACATCATGGGGCTCTATTGCCTCTTCTAGCTCTCACAGAAAGAGCTACACGTCAATGGGCAGGTCTACACTAGAAATTTACATTGGCACAGCATGCTTTAAGCTGATGAGAGAGAGAAGCTCTCCTGCCAACATAGCACAGTCTACACTGGGGGTTCTATAGGTATAACTGTTGCTTACACCTTTGATGTTGTAGTTATGCCACAGTAACTGTGTAGTGTAGACCTGGCCAAAGACTCCTATTGACTTCAATGGGAATTAGATCAAGCACCTTGAGAAACTACTCTAGAAACCTACAGAAGGAATATAATTTTCTGTTTGCTTCTATAGGATGATGCAAAACACCTATGGAAAAGTGACTCTTGCAACCTTTAACATTTTTTACTTGAGTAAAATATTACTCTGTTTTAATTTAAGTTCATCAAATTATTTTACCCTATCTAAAACCGAGAAAAACTAAAATGGACATTCAGAAGTTTTTCTGGGAAAGCAATGAACTGTCAGCACCTGATTCACTGCATGATTAAGGCAGTGTTTTTGTATCTGTAAAACCAGAGAGAGATGGTTCATAGTTACATGAAAGAGCTCGGTTCTGTTTAATCAAGAATTTGTTTTTATGCTAATTTTGATTTTTAAGTGGTAGCTAGTAAAAATGGCAAATTAAGTTAAAAAAATAAGGGTGGTTAAATAATGAACTGGCTGTGTGGATGTGGGGAAAGCAGTGGACATGGTATACCTTGACTTTAGCAAAGTTTTTGTTACATTCTCCCACAGTATTCTTGCCAGCAAGTTAAAGAAGTATGGGTTGGATGATTGAACAATAAGGTAGATAGAAAGCTGGCTAGATCATCAGACTCAATGTCATCAGGCTTGATGTCTATTTGGCAGCCATTGTCAAGCAGAGTGCCCCATCTGGATGATGAGGTGGATTGCACCCTCAGTAAGTTTGCAGATGACACCTAAGCTGAGGAGAGTAGGGATAGGATACAGAGTGACCTAAACCAATTGGGGGATTGAACCAAAAAAAAAAAATCTGATGAGGTTCAACAAGGACAAGTGCAGAGTCCTGCACTTAGGACAGAAGAATCCCATGCACAGCTACAGACTGAGAATCGACTGGCTAAGCAGCAGTTCTGCAGAAAAAGAGATATAAGGTGACCAACTTGGTATTTTTTGACACCTTCACTAAGTTTTACAAATGAAGCATGCAGGCCTTATCAGTCCCTGGTCCTGGAGGGAGGGCTGTGCATATCATGCTTGACTAGTAACACATCAGACAAAACAGATCAAAACAAAAATCTACTCATTCATCCTTTGTTTCCCTCTCTTGTGACACACTAATTAGACGTCACATTGTAATGGATCTGCAGACTTTCCCTGTTAAGAATAGAAAAAAATTATTAATTTACCTATAAATTTCTATTCTTCTAATGAGAAAATCTGCAAATCCATCTCATCCAGCCCAATAGTTCTAAAGGAAGGCTTGAACTCTCACATCCTCATCTGTTTTCTCTTCGGTGCACAGTTTGTCTTTTTGCTAGTAGCTGGAGTGAAATTTGAAGTTCTGCAGTAGGAAAAGTGTATGATAGATAATTTCTTTTTATGTCTAATAACCTGTTAATGCTCAAATGAACTAGTTCCATGACACAGCTTTGGAAGTATCTCAGACAGCCTTGTTCTCTGGAGTGGTCACTGTCTTGACTGACAGGTCTAGTTCTGTCTGCACAGAGCTGCAAGGAGAGGTGAGACCCATTGTAAGGGATTCAAAGACATTTCTGCTAGAAGAAAGGACATTTCTGGATACATTAAGAATTTTCTTATTTATTTCATGCACCTCCATCCAGCATAATAATCTTATACAAACACTGCAATCTCTATATGCATAGGGAGGCAAGCAGGCTGCAGCATTTTGCCCAGGATTGTTTCCGGCTCTAGGAAAAAAAATAGTAGGGGGATTAAGATCAGGGGGAAACTGTCTCCTTGTAACATTTTCTCTAACCCATTCTTAGTTGGTTGGATCTCTTGCTCCCCAACAGAGTGGACTATGATTCCTCTCCTAAATCCTGCGGCTTTATGGTGATCTACTTAAGATAAAGTCTATCAACATGGAGACTTTATGCTTTTGTGCTGGCCTGGAATCCTTGTGTGGCTCCTGCCTATGTCTGCCATGTTGGTTCCAATATAGGCACTGTAGGAAGGTGCAATGGCCTTGCTCTGAGGCTGGGCCCAAGGAAGGGCCGTAGCCCCAAGCATAGGCCGTCAAAGGGGTAGTGGGCCAGTCTGCCTGGCAACCCAGGAGCCAGACTGCAATAGGTCCAGCCGACTGGCCAATCCACCCAGAGAGGGGCGGGGCTTCTGCCGGGGCTGGGAGGATAAAAGGCAGGGCCCACCACTCAGTGAGAGACCGGCTGCCAGTGGGTGCAGACGTGCCTTCCCGCCAGCTACAGCGCCGACCTGATCCCAGCTGGGCCGAGGCCCAGCGCAAGGCCTTCCCCGAGCCCGAGCACTGGGAACGGCCCCACCGCCCAGGGCCCCAGGACTGGGTAGGGCCCTGGATCCCAGGAAGTGGGCCGAGCCCCCTGATACTCTGGGGTAGGAGATACCCTCCGAAGCCGGCCCTGATCTGGGCGAGCTGCTGACCGCAGAGCCCCCAGAGGCGGGGTCTGACCTGGACGACCTGCCAGATGCCGAAGACCGCCGGGGATCCTGCGACCTGGATGAGCTGCCCCTCGCTGAGGAGCTCCCCGCCTTGCTGCCTGTCAACAAGGAGGACCTGCTAAGCCTGCCGTGGGCTGTGTATCCCGCCAACCCCGAAGACCCCGAGGAAGGAGGTACCTGGAAGTAGGTGGAGGAAGTGGCCCAGGGACAGCCATAGTTGTGGCTGCGTCCGAGGCCCACCCCAGACGGCATGTTGTGGTGGGACCCCGCCGACACAGTGGCAACGCCTGTGCTGCTGCTAGGGCTCTGGGCTGGGACGCAGTGGAGTCGGGTGGGCCTGCGTCCCCCTCCCCCCTTCCCTGGGGACCCGGGAAACCGCATTCATCCCTGGTTGCCGAAGTGAACCCCTGTTACCTGCCCGCCTGGCCACGGGCCGGGGCAGTTGACCACTCGCTTGCCCGCCCGGCCACGGGCCGGGGCAGTTGACCACTCGCTTGCCCGCCCGGCCACGGGCCGGGGCAGTTGACCACTCGCTTGCCTGCCCGGCCACGGGCCGGGGCAGTTGACCACTCGCTTGCCCGCCCGGCCACGGGCCGGGGCAATTGACTATCTGCTACGCTAATTTCCCCCACTTTTTCTGGAAGGTGCAGTGGCCTTCCTCTGAGGCTGGGCCCAAGGAAGGGCCACCGCGACCAGCCCAGAGTCAACGCCGGGCTACAGGCATACAATAAGGCTGCATTACCTTTTACAGCTAGTCTGCAAGGGGATAGTGGGGCTGGAGGGAGGAAGCAAGGACAATGTGGATCCTCTCCCCTCGTCTATCTCCACTTTCTAATGAGAGCACAAAAGGACCACTTGACAAAAACATCAACCGAGAGACCTGTTGTTAATTACATCAGACAATGGCCTCAATCTCTCGACAAGACCCCATCGCCATCAGTTCAGGTGGAGAGAAAGAGAGTTTAGCCACAATGAAGAAAAGGAAGGTGGCCAGTGGAGATGTTATCCCCCCAGAATTTCTTCATCAACTAGGTACCAGGGGACTCCAGTGGCTGGTGAAACTGTACACGGAGACCATGGAATTCGGATGCATCCCAAAAGCCTGGTAGAAGGCAACAGTCATTGCCATGCTCAAACCGGGTAAGCCAACCAACGACTCCGGAAGTTATAGGATGATAACACTCCTGTGCACAATCTATGAACTACTGGAACGTATCATTCTCCGGAGAATCAGTCCTTCCATCGAGTCAGTGATCCCCAAGGAACAAGTGAGATTCTGGCCTAAATGCAGTTGTTGATACCAAGTTTTGCTCCTTGTAACACACATCGAGGCCAGATTCCCAAGGAAATCTAAGGCTGAGTCCACGCTGACGGCAGCAAATTCACTGCTGTCAGATCGACCACTCTGGATTGACTGAGCAGTCTGTGTAGACCCGCTCAGTCAATCCAGCAAGTGAAGCAGGAAAACCACCCGGGTAAATGGCGTAGCGCTGCATCGAAGGGACGCTGTTCCCTTCGACGCAGCACAGTGTGGACGGTGCGCAGAGGAGACGCTGCAAAGTCGACAGGAGATACGCAAGTGATTTACGTCACTTGTGTATCTCCCGTCGACTGCCGCTGAATCACAAAGGTAAGTGTAGACCGGGCCTAAGACTGGCACAGCCTCTGTAGACCTGTCATCAGCCTACAGCATGATCTGGTTTAATGCCTTGATGCTGAAGCTCACAAGAATCATTCCCTGACGCAAAACACTACATCTGTTGTGGATAATGCTGCACAATAGGCGGCTACATGTCCACTTGGGTGACAAAGTCAGTTTGCCACAGTTCCTCAACAGCGGAATGAGTTACCTAGGGAGGTGGTGGAATCTCCATCCTTAAAGGTTGTTTAAGGCCTAGCTTGACAAAGCCCTGACTGGGATGATTTAGTTGCGGTTGGTCCTGCTTTTGAGCAGGGAGCTGGACTAGATGACCTCTTGAGGTCTCTTCCAACTCTAATCTATGATTCTAATGAACTGCCACAAGGGTCAGTACTCATGCCAATGGCTTTTCAATGTTTATAAGACCAACATGCCTCCAATGAAGTTTGCATATGCCAATGATCTTTCCCTGGCAACTCAAGCAGCCACCTTCTACAACATCAAAACCACCTTCAACAGGGACCTAATCACTATGAAAGGGTATTTCCAGAAATGGAGGCTCAAGCCAAATGCTTACAAAACAGTTACTACATTTCAACTTATAACAGGAATGCTAAGCACACCCTGAAAGTAAGCTTCTGTGGCAACACTGTAACATGACCCCACTCTGATCTGTCTCCGAGTGAAGCTGGATCACACACTAACCTTCCAGTAACATCTGAAGAAGGTAGCTTCCAGTTTGAAGACAAGGGTCAATCTGGTCCAGAAACTGGCAAGCACAAGCTGGGGAGGATCAGCATCAGTGTTATGGACATCAACGATGGCCCTTGTGTACTCCATAGCCAAGTACTGTGCACCAATATGGACCAGAAGTAGCCATATTCGACTTATTGATTCCAACTGTACATTGCAATGCAGTACTTCACTGGAACCCTCAAGTCAAACCCAATATCTTGTCTGCTGGTGCTGTCGCACGTTGCTGCCCCATCTATTCTCCATGATGCCACAACCCGTCAGAAATTCCACAGGATCATAGAAAACAAATGTCTTCCCATCCACCAGGATCTTAATAATGTCCCTCACCACCTCTTGAAGTTACATAAGCCCTTCTGGACCCACACATTTAACCTTCAACAATGCAACTTCAACCCCGATGAAGCTTGGAAAGCCGAATGGAGTTTGTGAGAAGTTACAAATAAACACCTCCTAAAAGATCCAATGGAGAAGATTCACAGCTTTGATCTCCTACAAAACTCCTGGGCAACCCTAAACCACATCCGCACAAACCATGGCAGATGTGGATGCTTGCTGCACAAATGGAAAATGAAAGACTGCAATGTGTGACTGTGGTCACTCAGAACAGACCATGAAACATATACTATTCAATGCTGGATTCAGAAATACAAAGGAGACATCATAACAATACATTTTGCTACTTCAGACGCAGTTATCTGGCTTAATAATTTGAATGTAAAATTATAGTAATTGCTCTACATTTTGACATCAGCCATAAAAGAAGAAGCTTTCTAGTTCCTAATCCCTGCACCACACAAATACTGACCCCACAGACTTTTGCAAGGCACTGGGAAAGGAGTATGTGCATAGATCTTGAGGAAATTGTGTGGAGCTTGATATCCTGCTACAAAGGTTTCATTGCAAAAGTATGAAGTATGTTGAAGCCTCCCCTTGGAGAAAAAGGATGATCTCTTCAGTTATGCTACTGGGCAAATGAGTGGGTGTTCTGAGACTCGCTGCCCTGGAATCCAGCTCTTCTGTCTGACAGTGTGTGTGGCTGCCCATTAAGTCATCAGGCTAGCTCCAAAAAGGTATTTTAAAAACAGCTATTTGAATGAGAAAGCATTGCTAGGTGCTTGCATTTTGCTTCGTGTAATGTCTTTTTACATTTAAAAAAATTTGTACAGATAAATTTGGAGTTAGTGGGATCTTAGTAAAGGTGAATTTACATATGGGAGTAATCAGAAGTGCCTGTGGACAAACTAATTGGAAAATTCATAGCTTCTGAAGGCCTACCAGTATCAGATTTGTGTAGATAATTTAACTGATAAAACATTATCAAGTTGTGACACTGATGGAATTATGAATGATAATGACAGCAAGCAAACTCACAGATTGGAATACTTCACTTCTCCTAGGCTCTTTCATCTGCCATCCAAATTATAATATCTAACGTCAAAGGTGCAGACACATGCTATTGATATAAAGCTAGTAATTCTTTGCTGGTTTATTTTTTGTAGTATTGTAAAGACTGTTGCATGTTTTGTATGATGATAATTTATATTACTCTCTTTATAATAACTTTAAGTAGTACTGCTGTAACACTATATTGTTACAAACTATTATTATACTCTTTAGATCTTACTTCCACTAATGAACATTATACATTTTCTGAGCCAAATTCTACTCTCAGCAACACTCATATAAATGCATAGTAACTTCATTGACAACCTTTCAGTTTTCTGGGTCAAACCACTCGCTTCTACAGATGTCCCTGGTGGTGAATGCACGACCCTCTCTCCAGCCCAAGTTCTGGTTGTTCTGCATAGAGATTTGTGCCTGGGAATTGGAGGAAAGACGAAAGGTAGGGCTGCAAATGGCATGTATCTTTTATGTTTAGGTTTTTAGACTGTGACCATTACTGTGGTGTCTCTCTCCAAATCTAGCTACCAATGATAAATATAAAAAATGTTGTTGGAGCCTGAGACGGCTTTCATTTTTGTACAGAACTTCTTTCCACACTGGAAAACTTCCTTTAAAGAAGATTCTGGAGACCTGGTGCCAGAGACACAGAAAATCTGAAGTTGCCGTGCAGGCGTAGCATGTGGATTGCCTTGTACCTCTGAAAACATATTGAGATCTGCATGGATCTTGGAGGATCATTGTTAATTCAATAGTTGGACTACCATACCTTATATTCCTTTTATGGAACAATTTGAGAAAAGCTCCCCTGAATCTCCTCCTAGAGATTTGCTTTCAGGAGAAAGCTTTCTGGTCTTCTGTTTATACCATTGTAGCTGCCAGCAGAATCTGTCCTGCTGTTAGTAACAGAGCCTTAAAGAAAGAGGGGGGAGAGAATGTGCACTGTACTCAGTTTCTTCATTCAAGATGGGTAAGAGCATTTCATATTTTCAAACTGAAACTATACAAACAACTTGAAAGCAAGTATCTAATGCAGTAATCCTGATGTAGAGCCCCAAAACATGTTACCCTTTATGGATCACACATGATGAGTATGTCTGTGTTGTTCATTTGATACATTTATTATATGTATATAATATTGAAATTGTATGGAAATTGTAACTATTATGAGCATGATGCTTTTAGTATTTTTCTAGGAATATGTTAATACCATGTCAATAGTGGTCTTTTTTTAATACGGTTTTAAACCTCTGTTGATCTGACATTCATGTACACTGTAGAACTAGATATGTTCCATGCCATTTTTGGTACTAGTTTGTTGTACTGAAATTTTAATTAGACATATAATGATCTGTACACTAGCAAAAGACCCTGTTGGTCCCACTTGGAATATTTTCTAAATTCACTGCTATTTGCCCATTCAGTTCAGCTTAAAAAGTAAACTTGAAAAATACCAGTACATATTTATTATAGGAAGAAATATTAATACTTTGAGCTAATAAGATATAAGGTGTTATGTAGAGAGAGATTTACAAATATTACATGTCATAACACCCTGTGAAATAATTAGGTAGTATAATCTCATTTTACATTTGGGGAAAATTGATGCATGTAGAATTTAAACGATTTGCCTAAATTCACACAACATTGACTGGTAGATACAGCCTGGAATACAACCTAGAACTTCTCGCAAATTGCATACTTAACTACTAGACACATTTACTTCCCTTAACATTTGTTTTGCTAACGGACACTGTGCAGTTAGTACTTCTTCCAAACTTTACTTATGCAGTCTTCAATACACTGTACACACATTAAATTGATACTTTGAATATGATAGTTAAAAGATCTGTACTAAGGGATATATACTGACCCCTGGATACACAGCATTAGGAGGTGCTAGGTCCCTAATTTCTGCATTAAGGAGCCTCCATATCTCTTATCCATCCCAAAGCTGCTACTAAAGGTGAACACAGCATCAGGGCGGAAAAGAGTTTCATGGAAGGATTTGAAAAAGGACAAAGTGATTGTTACGTGTAGGGAGACCCTCCCATGCAGAAGTCGCAGCATAGGAGAGCGTGAAGGTGTTTGTTGAAAAATTTTACAAATGAGCAGTCGAGACTGGCACCATTTGCAGATTGACCCCAGATGTCAATGTCATTTATGCATTCAAAAACATGAATACATATTGTTGTTTCATAAATCTCTTCCCTTTTTCAAAATGACCCCAGATGTCAATGTCTCTATACATATGAGATGATAGTAGTATGGGGATACTCCATGAAAAACCCCGAAAGCAAAGACAAGTAGCTTTGTGTTTGATGCAATGGAGTTCAAGGAGCCAATGTAGGGATGCAAAAGGGTGTGTGTGAGATATGGTTGAGGTGAGGAGCCAGGATAACGATCTTTGCAGTAGCATTTTGAATAGATGTAAATGGGAGAAAATGGGATTTTTCAGAGCCAGAGAGGAGGACTTTGCAGGGGTCAACATGAAAACTGATAAGGGCATGGATGAGAGTTCATTATCAGGATATCTGAGCTCCCCCCTAACATAAGGTGCCACTGTAAGATATATTTCACATATGCTTTTTGCAGATAGATGAGGTCTCAACCACCTTGTTCTAGAAATAAAAAGATTCATTGCTTGGATTTATTCCAATCATTTTTCAGGGTTTTCATTATACATAAGAGATTCTATAAATAGGGCACTGGCGTGCTGGGCTTTACAGAAGGTGGAATTGCATTCTCAGCTTAGTCATTTGGTTACAGTTAGTGTTCTGCCTAGAAAGAAAATACTGAATTTGGTCTCCATACCCCTTTTTATTTATGTGGTTACTTTCCACAAATTGAACTGTGTATGTGATTTATTATCCCATTTCCCGTGGTGTTCAGGTTTTTATTAAGTACCACAGAGGTTCAGCTGGAAGGTAAACTGATACAGTAGACTAGACAAAAGCCTGACTGTAGAAAGGTAATTCTCTATGGTCCTAATTTTGCAACATTATAGTGTGTCTTTTTTACTTAGGCCTGGTTTACACTTACTTTCCGGATTCGGTGGCAGTGGATGGGAGATACGCGAGTGACGTAAATCACTTACGTATCTCCCATCGACTTTGCTGCGTCTGCTCTGTGCGCAGTCCACACTGCGCTGTGCCGAAGGGAACAACTTTCCCTTTGACGCAGCACTACACCACTTACCGGGGTGGTTTTCCTGCGTCGTTTGCTGGATTGACTGAGCGGGTCCACACAGACCGCTCAATCGATCCAGAGCAATCGATCTGATGGTGGTGAATTTGCTGCCGTCAGGGTAGACTCAGCTTTACTCTGTAAATAACTTAGCTGAATTAATCAGTCTGCAGTTGATTACTGCCAGCCAATGTTGTCATAGTCAATACTTTTTTTGGTTAACATTTTGAGGGAACTTGAGTTATGAAGTCAGGCATATTATGCATGCACACATCCAACTTTATCATGATCACTTTTGAAATATAAAGTTTTGTACAGAGAATCATTTCCATTTTGTAGTCTTCCATTCATGAAAATATTTTGGCAAGTGTTGTGATAATGAAAAGTGAAAAACGTGGGCAAAGTATTTTAAAAAATGGATGCCTAAAGTTAGGCGCCTTGGTCCATATTTAGACATCTAAAGAAATAGACTCATTTTCAAAAGTGCTAAGCATTCAGGAGCTCTGTGAATGGTGAATTCTCCCCAGCCCCAGGGAGTTTGGCAGATTATGACTAGTGTGACTTGGGCCTTTGGCTGAGCCCCACATCCCACAGATTGCAATGTTATCATTTCTTGGTGGGCCAGTGTGACCCACAGAAAGAATAGGGGAAGAAAGGACACCAGAGAAAATGTAGGTGAATTGATAAACTGAATATAGATAAACCCCTTTTATCACTATGTACACCTGAACTCGTTAGTTCCATTTCCCCATAATTCTCCCTTATCTTTCAGACAAGCCCATTGTTCTTGGGGAAGGCAGTTCCCTGTCCTCAGCTCTTCCCAAACTCAGTTGTTTTTGCTGCCATACTTAGTCTTTCCTCCTGCACCTTTCTGATGTTTTTCCCCTTGGCACTCTGTCTCCAGTCTTCTTCGGTGTTGCCTCTCCTTCTCTTCTTTCCTTGAAATGTGTTGGCTTATGTTGACCCATACCTCTTCCACGCTGTGAGAAGAGCAATTGGAGTCACCTGCTTGGGTCTTTACTCCTTCCATGTGACAGTTCACACTGCCACAAGCTTTCATTGAAACCAAAGATTATAGCTGCTGTTCAGGACCATTCATCCTCAGCTCTCTGTGACTCTTGAACAGCATGACTCTTGGATGAGCTGTTCTTCCAGGGACTCTCCTTTGGTACCCTCCTGGTATTGCTTGGAGGCAAATTCAGCAGTTGGGAGGAAGAACATTACAGAAAACTCTATCTGCATTATCTCTTCAGGTTTGCTGTTGAGGTTTATTGCAGCCAGCACTCAGACCAACCTTGCCTGCAGCAATGGATCTGCACAGAACCTCTGCAGAGGGACATCCATGTGGTTGCAGAGAAGAGGGATTATATTGTGGAGTTGACTTTCCCCTGTCCTGTGCCTTCCCTCTGCTCATGGAAGTGAGGGGTTACATAGGGCCCTATGTGATTAAACACAGATGTTTCAATCTGAGGTATTTTAAAAAATGTAATCCAGTTACACTGTTTGGTTGCTGTTTGCATTTCACTCACTTGTCCTGGACGGTATAACAAGGCTGGTCAATTTCACCTTCTGGTTCTCATGCAGCAACACAATGCTGTAGTTTTGTTTTCAGTTCTACATGGGAATGTTTAATATCTCATCCATCCATCGACTTCTCCCTCCTTGTCCCCTCTGAAGGTGTTACAAATAAAAACAAAGTGTAAGTGCAAAAATACAAAAACATGAATACATATTGTTTTCATAAATCTCTTCCCTTTTTCAAAATACAAAACCTAAATTAAAATCACTCAACAATTCTCCTTTAAAGACAGCTGAAACTTTGAACACCATAAACATTTTCCCTGTTTGCAATGGATTTTGTAGTTATACGAAATGTGACAATTGACTAATGATTTTTTGGTTTTCCTTGACTGGAGCCTGGGAAATAAGGAGAAGTATCATGATTTGAATCTATGGAATGGAGCAAACCTTATCATGTTGCTCGAGGGTTCACCAACTTTTTCATCCTATGGCACCCTAAGGCCTGGTCTATGCTGACTGAGAAATTCAGTGGCAGTTAATGGGAGATTTGCAATCTATGTATGTAGAGTAGCTTGCGTATCTCCCATCGACTTCTAACTTCTATTTACTGCAGTGTCTTCACTTCACTGCACCAATGGGAAATGTGCTCCCATTGGCACAGCATTACTTTTTTTCCAGGGGTGGATTTATTAAATTGATTTCCATATCAATTGAGCAGTTCTTCACTTCCACCCAATTGATCCCAAAGAATCGATCTGACGGCAGCGAATTTGCCACCATCAGTGAAGACATACCTAAGAAAGACAGTCTCTTATACACTATGTTCTTTCCCAGCATTTCCTTCCCCACTGTTTGATTCTCAGAATGTTTAATTCTGCAGTGCAGTGGTAATCTCCAGTCTCAGTTTGAGAACCATTGGCATAACTAATTTTATGATATTCTTCTTCGAGTGTTTGTCCGTATGCGATTCCGTACGTGGGTGTGCATGTACACCATGTATTGGAGCTGGAACCGTTTGTTGACCCACATGCTCTGTGTGTCCTACGTGGTGTGTCTGGGTGTTGTGCAGCTGCATGGTCAACACCTTCTCAGTTCCCTCTTACCGCCACATGGTCATAGTCAGAACACCTCTCCTTTGAATTTGATCTGCATAGCTATGAAAGAAAAAAAAAAAGTTTTATTCTTCATAGTTTTTGTTAGACCATAGTTTTGTTGTAGTTTTTAAAAAAAAGTTAAAGTTAGTGTTAGTCGGTAGGACGACCACTGTGGGAGGACATCCAAGGCATTCCATCCATTCTGGGACACTATGCCCTGGCAGGTAGAGTTCTTCTCCGTGGTCCTTCTCCATCAGTGATGAACACCACCGCTGCCTTTATTGCCTGGGTGAGGCTGGCGTTGTCGCACGGTGCTCTATCTGTCACACTTTTCCATCATGAACCCCAGAAGCTAGAGAATTTAGATGCCAAAAACACCTCATGAAGAAGGAAATGCGTACGTGTGCGCACACAAAAGTTGCAACGACAGACCCACTGGAACACCTGGCCTCACTGGCAGTGCCTGTGTCCCCTGCAGGTCTGGCACCGATGGTACCAGCAGCACTGAGTAAGAACCTTAGGGCTGATAAGAAGTACAGCCATGGGCACAAGGGTGGATCCCTGGTAAGATCCACCCCAAGGCAGAGTTACCTCCCTGAGCAGAGACAAGCCAGGTGAGAAGTTGCGCACCAACACAAGGGCACCTACACTGAAGAAGTCCAAAGCAGACCAGAAAACAAAACACCTGGTAGGACCGGAGCATGCGACCACCACGATGACTTGTGCACCACCGACTCCACTGGGCTGACAAAATTTGCTCCACTCAGGACTGGGCACTTCTCCGCTACCATGCACACTGGGTAGGCTGTGACCCCTGACTCCTACGGCCGAGCTGTTTTTGCCCTTGGACAGCTTCCTGCCTCTTTCTGTGAGAGACCATGCAACTGCCGTCTCTGGCAGATGAACTGCTGCTCCTCTGGGAACTACCAGCTAGACCACTCATACAGTCAGATCCAACAGCAGCACTGCCAGTTCCGATGGCTCCACCATTTCCTGAACAGCACTTGGATTCGGTGTGGTCCTGAGAGCTGGGATCATCATTTTCTCTGACCAGGAGCCCACGGTATCAAGACAATGTGTATTTACCATCATACGCACCATCAGCAGAATGCTGGTTCCAAAACCGAACGGGCTGCCTCTGCAAAAGGAACAACCTGCTTGGCCTTACTGGCAGCACTGGCCCCTCATCAAGCTTGTGGAGCACCACCAAACTACAGAACTACATTGGAGTACACTTCCTCCATCTATAAGGAGCCACAGGACACGACGATGCCCCCAGCACCTTTGGAACCACCAATACTGATGGAATTTTCTTCATCCCTGGATGAGGTGCTCATCCTTCCCATGCTTTCCCCACCTGACAATCACAGTCAATATTGGGACCTCCAGTGCCAGATGGCAATGGCCCTGAACCTCACGACAGAGGATGTAAAAGATCCCTAAGATGAGTTCTTGGACATCTTACAACCTACAGGGCCTTCACGGATTGCATTTCCAGTCATAAGGCAATCCTTCACCCAGCCCAAATGATCTGACATGCCCAAGCATCCTGCAGTCCTATACCTGAATGTGCAGAGAGACACTATTTTGTCTGAGTGAAGGACCCAGATTTCCTTTTTGTCCATCTGCCACTTAACTCCCTTGTAGCGCAAGCAGTCATGCAATTTGCCAGACAGCAGCAATTCAGAATGACCCCACCAGATCGGACTGCCAAGAAACTCGATCTGATGAGGAGGAAGGTCTACTCTTCTGTGTGCTTATATTTTAGAATTGTCAGTTACCAAGCCATACTGGCAAAGTACGACTTTATGTTGTACTCAAAGCTGGTAGAGTTCCAGACCTCCCTGCCGGAGGACAAAAAGGGTGACTTCAAATCGCTCATTGACGGGGAAAAATTAGTGACCAAAGTCACCCTCCAGGCAGTGGTTGATGCTGCAAATATGGCAGCATTTTCCCTGGCCTCGGGAATAGTGTTATGAAGGGACTCCTGGCTGCAGATGTCGGGTTTTCCCAAAGAGCTTCAAGTCATCCTAGACAACCTCCCCTTTGACAACCAAAAATTTTTTAGTGAAATTACTGACAAAAGTCTGCACTCACTCAATGATTCCTGAGCCATACTGAGGTCATTTGGCCTGTATACCCCGGGACCAGCTTGCTACCAGAACAGGCCTTTTTTTACCCCACTTGGCCCACCTATCAACCCTACCCATCACACAAGACCAACGGCGCAGGCACCAGCAGGTGCAGTGGCCAAGGTTCTCTGCTACCTCCATGTCATGTTCCCCCCTGCAATCTGGACTGGTGTGTAGGTGTGTCACCCCAATCCCCCACTCCTGAGCAGCGACTTCCTCTGCTCCAGAGTCTGCCTTTAACATGTTTCCTCATCACCCTCTGGGGTCAGTGATTGACCCTGTCTGGCAATGGGCATGATTTCCTCCACTTGAGCCATTCCCTTTTTCCTTAGCTAGACGATTGGCTCTTAGTAGTATCATCCCACAACCAGCTTCTGAGCACTATCCACACATGACGAGAACTCCTGTCCAGCCTGGGGGCCTGCATCAATGAAGCAAAATCCACCTTCTTTCCCACCAGAAAACTCACTTTTATAGCAGCATACCTTTATTGCCCTGCGGAGCATGCACTCCTTCCAAAAAGCCACTGTATCACACTCACCTCCTTAGTTGCGCGACTACGACGACACCCACGCACATACCTTCACTGCCTGTCGCTCCAGGCACATATGGCAGCATGTACATTTGTCACGCTATATTTACACCTTCACATGAGATGCCTTCAGTTGTGGCTTCGCTCAGTATACAATCTGCAGAAGGACCACCTAAACAGGGGGTCTGCCTTTTTCCTATGGTACTCACTTCCCTATCCTGATGGTGCACACCATGCAAAGTCAGACACCACATGGGACACATGGAGCACGTGGATCCACACAGACTACTTCAAACCGTTCCAGCTCCAGCGCATGCACACCCACATATGGAATCCAGATATGGACCATGCCTCTCGAAGAACCATCTGTGTAGTAAGTAACCTCCTTTTTTGAGCTTTGTTAGAATGGACTGTTGTGCATTAATTGTTAGAAACTAATTAAACCTGACAGAACATGAGTTGCTGAAGATGGTGTGTTTTCAAAAAGAAGTGTTTTTGTTTTTGTTCTTAGAGTCAAGTGTGAAAGCCTTATTGCTGTGAACATTCTGGAAGGAGATCACCAGGTGGATCACCTAAAATTTGTACGGATATTAGGGGAAGCAGAGGTTTTAAGAGGCGTGAAAATCTTGGGGTCTTTCACAGGAATGGATAAACTCATCTCTCCATCCTTAATAGAATTTTTTTTAGAAAACTGATTTGAAACTCATGGAGTTTTCACTGCTCCACACAGGAATATCTTATCTGTGAGAGAAAATGGCCCATTGTTAAAGACTCTTATCTTGTATGTCCCTTCAAACTCACTAACAGTGGCACAGTTACTGGGGACCTTTGCCATCATTGTGTACGTCGTACTTTCATGCATGATAGTGAATATCTTTTTTAATGTGTTTTCTTTAGGTGGTGGGCAATCTGAATAACTATCCATTTTATCTGATATGGAAAATGGTATTTTTTTCACTGTACTTCCCTTCTCTTCTCCCTTCCTCCCTCCACAATTCAGAATCTTCTGTGAGTTGCTTTACTCAGTACCATCTTCTCCAACTCAGATTAGAGTGTGAAATGGAAATAATGTATTATGTGAGCAGAGAGGCATTTTGGGATCAGGGCACAAATTAGAGCTGTCACAAACATTTTACAGAGGCTGTAGAAAATACAAGAGACTAGCAGGCACTAAACATCCATGAATATGAGAGTAAATGAGTTTTATTGCTAGAGAAGCTTGCTAAATGGCAGCATCCATAAAATCATCTTTTTTTCCCTTTCCCCCCATTTAATTTTATTTTTAAGAGGCATTCCATTAAGCTACTTTCCTTTGTCTAGTTAGAGTGTTTCACAGTATATTAGTTCCGAATGATTGCCAAATATGCATCTCTCACCTGCTAAACATGTGTTACTCTTCTCATGTGATGAAACGTATGATGTGAAGGTTGCAAATGGAAGCGTGGTGGTTCAGTTTAGTATGTAGCAATTTTCCTCAATATGATTTTTAATATACAGAAAAGTACATGGTGATATGTGTAGCTGGTAAAATTGCAAACTTTTTATTAGGCTTTTTATATATCACTGTAATTCTTTGTATTCTTTGTATTCTTTGTATCACTGTATATTTAATTACTCTTTAAATTCCAGGTTTGTGACTATTTCTCAAGCGTACGTTTTTCTTTGTTTTTCTTTCACCTTAAGAATCTGGAAGACAACCCTCTTGCTCACAGAAAAAACAGCAGAGTAATACTGCTCTTCTTCGCATGATGGCTCCTATTGTATTCCACATGCGTATCATGCATCTGGAGCCAGAGATTTTGAAAGTAGTAGTGTTCGTTGGTTCCCGCATGTGCCCTTGGCTTGCCTTGTGGGTTTGTCTGAAAGTGATAAAATGTGGGCAGATGAACTGTATCTACAGTTCCTTCTCACTCCTGCATGGTCTGGGTTGGAACTAATAGTGTCCTCTCACTTTGTTAGTTTTAGGGTATTTTACTGTATTTACTGTTTATGTAGTAGATTTAGTAGGTTGCTAGTTTTAGAAGTAGAATTGGGACTTTTTCGGGGGCAATTCTTTCCACATAAACACTCCTACCCCCTCGTACCAACGTGCGGCTACTGGATTATGCCGAAGACCCAAAGCTTTAAACTCTGCACTTCCTGCCCACGTTCCTTCACGACAGGTGGCGGGTTGGGGGTGCTGAAATCTGAGTGGTGGGTGCACCTATTTCCGCTCCTGCGCTCCCCCCCGGGTGTCGTGAAGGGCTGGCCTGGCCTCCACCCCCCAGGCTGGGGGATGAGGCCGCCCCATCTGAGCTGGCTCCAGGATGTGGGGCTGGAGCAGCAGGTAAGTGCACTCTGGGCTGGCCCTTCACAACGGGCAGGGGGCACAGGAGGCATCTGTGCCCCCCTGCCTCCTGCGTGTCATGAAGGACTGACTCGGTGCCCTCCCTCAAGCCGGCACCCAGGAGCCTAGCTCCCTCCCATCCCCCACTTTGGACGCCACTGGTTTGCTGCATGGAGCATGCCCCTTTTCTCTGAGCTATAGAAAAAGGTTGTCTTTATGGATTCTTTCTCCCAAAGAAACAGGAAGATTTTTTTAAAGCTGTGACCTGTGAGGGTGTGCGCTGTAGCAGACCTTTTTGAGAGGGTATCATTTGATGCGTGTAAGAGTAGCTAACAATTGTATCAGTATACTTGTCTTCGTTGGGCCTAGGTCTGAACTGGGCAGCACAGAATGGTGAGAGGTGAGCAGCCCTCAGTGCTGAAAGAACAGGTTCAGGACTATTTAGAAAAGCTGGACATGCACAAGTCCATGAAGCTGGATACAATGCATCCGAAGGTGCTGAAGGAGTTGGCTGATGTGATTGCAGAGCCATTGGCTATTATCTTTGAAAACTCGTGGCAACTGGGGAAGATCCCAGATGATTGGAAAAATGCAAATATAGTGCCTATCTTCAAAAAAAGGGGGGAGGAGGAGGATTGGGGAAACTACAGGCCGGTCAGCCTCACCTTAGTTCCCAAAAAAACATGGAATGGGTCCTCAGGGAATCCATTTTGATGCACTTGAAAAAGAGGAAGGTGATCAGGAACAGTTGGCATGGATTCACCAAAGGAAAGTCATCTCTGACCAACCTGATTGCCTTCTATGATGAGATGACTGGCTCTGTGGATATGGGGAAAGTGGTGGACGTAATATACCTTGACTTTAGTAAAGCTTTTGATACGGTCTCCCACAGTATTCTTATCAGCAAGTTAAAGAGCTATGGGATGGATGAATGGACTATAAGGTGGATAGAAAGCTGTCTAGATCCTTGAGCTCAATGAGTAGTGATCAATGGCTTGATGTCTAGTTGGCAGCAAGTGGAGTACCCCAGAGGTCGGTGTTTGGGCCGGTTTTGTTCCACATCTTCATTAATGATCTGGAGGATGCAGTGGATTGCACCCTCAGCAAGTTTGCAGATGACACTAAGATAGCGGGAGTGGTAGATACACAGGGGGCAGGAATACGATACAAAGTGACCTAGACAAATTGAAGGAGTGGATCAAAAGAAATCTGATGAGGTTCAGTAAGAACACGTGCAGATTCCTGCGTTTAGGATGGAGGAATCCCATGCACTGCTACAGACTGGGGACCAACTGGCTAGGCAGCAGTTCTGCAGAAAAGTATCTGGGGGTTATAGTGACAAGAAGCTGGATATAAGTCATCAGTGTGCCCTTATTGCTAAGAAGGTAATGGCATATTGGGCTGCATTAGTAAGAGCATTGCCAGCAGATCAGGGTAAGTGATTATCCCTTTTATTCGACACTGGGGAGGCCTCATTTGGAGTATTGTGTCCAGTTTTGGGTCCCCCACTACAGAAAGGATATGGACAAATTGGTAAGAGTCCAGCAGAGAGCAATGAAAATGATTAGAGACCTGGAGACATGATTTATGAGGAGAGGCTAAGGGAACTAGGCTTGTTTAGTTTGCAGAAGAGAATAATGAGGGAGGATTTGATAGCAGCCTTTATCCACCTCAAAGGAGGTTCCAGGGAGGATGGAACTAGGCTTTTCTCAATGATAGTAGATGACAGAACTAAGAGCCATGGTCTCAGGTTGTAGTGGGAGAGGTCTAGGTTTGATATTATGAAAAGCTTCTTAACTAATAGGGTGGTGAAGCATTGGAATGGGTTACCTTGAAGGGGGTTGGAATCCTTAGGTTTTTACAGTGTGTCTTGATAAAGCCCTGACTGGGATGATGTAGCTGTATTGGTCTTGCTTTGAGCAGGGAGTTGGACTAGATGGCCTCCTGAGTCCCTTCCAACCTTAATTTTCTATGATTCTGTAAGTACATAGAGAAGCTGGTAGACCTCCTGTGTGATGGAGCACCTGATCTGGTGAAAAGGGAGTGCTCAATTTGGCCAAACTAGACTCCCTTCTGAAAGGAGCTGAAATATTACAAGTAGCTTATTCACAAGCTGGAGAATCATCTTGGTATTTGAAACGTTCCAGGGTGAAATACTTAGGAATGGGGTGGATTCTTTATTACTTGAAGCAAGATTGGATGTGTGCAAGATCTAGTTCACAAAAATAGTGGTTTTCTCCTTCAAAATTAACACCTCTGAAGTGTATTATGGGCATAGAACCATCTTGATTTATTAGGTGTTAAGAAATTCCTGGAATAAAACCCTTCTCTCCTTTGCTCAGCATTATTATTTGCCAGAAAGAACTGGGTTTCTTGCTGTTCTCCCTGAAGTTCCTACACTTGAGTGCAATCTCAGGGTGGAACAATCTGAAGGAATCTTTCTGAAGTGTAATTTGTATCCATGCTGGATAATGCTGAAGAGCCATATATATGTAAAATAACCAAAAGTAGGGCAAAATGCTATTAGTATCCCTGCAAATGGAAAATTCTCTGAAGCAGATAAAGCCAAAGAGAGAGGACCGTTACGCTCATCTTGGCTCACCCCCTACGTAAGAAAGACCATAGAATTTTGCCCAATAATTCCTGCATCAAAACCAATAACTAATGCAAATATTTTAGAATAATATCTAGAGCAAAATTTTCAGACGTGCATAAGTGAATCAGATTCCTAAGTCTCATTTTTTCAAAAGGAATTTATTTGAAAATGGGATTTAGGAGTCTGTTGCTTACACACTCTCGAAAATTTTTTTCCAAATCTTGATTTATTTTAAAGGCTTTAAATGATGGAGAATCCACTATATTCCTTCTTAATTGGTTTTGATTATTAATTATTTTAACTTTTACAACTTGAAAGTTGTTTCAAACTTGAAATAATCTGTTTGTGACATCTTTTGTTGTCAAGTCCATACTTCCTTCTAATAACAATTATTCACTTTGAGTGATTGCTTATATCCATTCCACTATAGGTGTGCACTTGCCACCATGCACTGGTTCCCGGAACTTTTTTCCCCTCAGCAGATCCTGTAGGGTCGGCTTAGGTGCCCCGTGGAGTACTGCACTCATGCTGTGGCACATAAGGCACTGCCGACCCTACAGCCCCTCAGTTCCTTCTTTCTGCTCATGATGGTCACTGGAACAGCTCTTGCCTCGTGCAAGTAGCTTTCCCCTTACATTTGGACTTGCTAGTTGTTGATAGTTTGTTTGTTAGTTGTTAGTAGTAGTAGTAGTTAGTGTAGTTGGTTCGAGTGATCATGAGCTGATTCAATTCAAATTAGATGGAAGGATAAACAAACGTAGATCTGGGATTAGGGTTTTCGACTTCTCAAGGGCTAATTTCAAAGAGTTACGGAAATTAGTTAGGGAAGTGGATTGGACGGAGGAACTTGGGGATTTAAATGTGGAGAAGGCCTGGAATTACTTTAAGTCGCGGCTGCGGAAATTGTCGGAAGCCTGCATCCCAAGAAAGGGGAAAAAAACCATGGGCGGGAGTAGCAGGCCAAGCTGGATGAGCAAGCAACTCAGAGAGGGGATTAGGAAAAAGCAGAAAGCTTACAGGGAGTGGAAGAAAGGCGGGATTAGTAAGGGGAGCTACCTTAGTGAGGTCAGAACGTGTAGGGATAAAGTGAGGAAGGCTAAAAGCCGCGTAGAACTGGACCTTGCGAAGGGAATCAAAATCAATAGTAAAAGGTTCTACAGTCACATAAATAAGAAGAAAACAAAGAAAGAAGAAGTGGGGCCGCTATACGCTGAGGATGGAACAGAGGTTAAGGATAACCTAGGCATGGCCCAATATCTAAATAAGTACTTTGCCTCGGTCTTTAATAAGACTAGTGAGGAGTTTAGGGATGATGGAGGGATGACGAACGGGAATCTGGATGTGGTGGTGGATATTACCGTATCTGAGGTAGAGGCCAAACTTGAACAGAAGCCAAAAGAAGGCTCCGGGGGGATATGCTTGCTCTATATAAATATATCAGGGGGATTAACGTTAGGGAGGGAGAGGAATTGTTTAAGTTTAGTACTATTATAGGCACGAGGACGAATGGGTACAAATTGGATATTAGGAAATTTAGACTAGAAATTAGACGAAGGTTTCTAACCATTAGGGGAGTGAAGTTCTGGAATAGCCTTCCGAGGGAAGTAGTGGGGGCAAATGACTTATCTGGCTTTAAGACTAAGCTTGATAAGTATATGGAGGGGATGTTATGATGGGATAGTTTAATTTGAGCAATTGATTTTGGATTATCGGCAGATAAGTCTGCTCAATGGTCTGTGGGAATGCTGGATGGGATGGGAACTGAGTTACTGCAGAGAAATCTGTTTTGGGTGCTGGCTGGTGAGTCTTGCCCACATGCTCAGGGTTTAGCTGATCGCCATATTTGGGGTCGGGAAGGAATTTTCCTCCGGGGCGGATTGGCAGGGGCTACGGAGGTTTTTCGCCTTCCTCTGCAGCATGGGGCATGGGTCGCTTGCTGGTGGATTCCCTGCAGCTTGAGGTCTTCAAATCTCACTTTTGAGGATTTCAATAACTCAGTCATGGGTTTGGGGTTGTTATAAATGTGTATGGGTAGGGTTTTGTGGCCTGCCTTGTGCGGGAGGTCAGACTAGATGATCATATTGGTCCCTTCTGACCTATGAGTCTATGAGTCTATGAGTCTATTTGACTTTTGTTGATTTTTTTTTTAGCATAATTAACTGTCTGGAATGCATAGAGAAGATATAAAGTGCTGTAAAGGTGCGCAGTAATAGCATTGTAATTATCTTGTCTCTTGTTGTAATGTAATACCTATAGACTTCCCTGGCCTGTGATTTTCAAAGACTGTGTGCACCCATTAAAGTGAATAGGTGCTCAGCACTTTTGAAAATCCAAACCTCTATTCTTGTGATGTAGCTGAGGTATTGTGAGTAACATAAAATTCAAGCAATTCACATGTGAGGAAGATCCTATACCATCTATTTCTCTGTCCTATGGATATGGTCTGCACCGTTTCCATCACCTTTCAACAGCACAGTTCCTAAATGGATGTCATGGCAAATGCTAGCTTTATGTGTACAGACATCTCACCAAAGCAAGCCTTTACCACAATTCCAGGAATTGTCCTTTTAAATAGTAATACCTGCTCTATCCTGTGCATGAATTGCCTGACTTTTTCTTGCTGTTACCTGTAACATCAAGTTGCCACTATTTTGACTCTGTCCTTTTTCCTTTGGCTTACTGAAGAGGAAGCATCTCTCCACTATGCCAGTTTCAGAGCTGCTGTCGTGTGACCTTTTAACTCTTCACATTGTTTAACATAGTCAGTTGGTGCAATAGACCAGAAAATAACCACATTTTCAAATGAGAGTGCATAGTTTATATCTTGTAAGTACATGCACCAGGGAAAGTACAACAGGTTAAAAACAGAATGCACTTCTAGACAGTCTGCCATCGGAAAATGTAAAAATTCTTGTAAATGTTAATGGGTAATTAGCATCTCTACTGCTTTGAGCTAGAGAAATAGTATTATCCTTATGTGCGGGAAAGACGTACAGAGAGAATGAGTTGCTGCACATGAACATCTGTGAGAGAGCCAGGAACACAACCCTGCTCTCCTGACTTCTAGTCCCTTGCCTTCATCATATGGCCTGTGTTTTACATGATATAAGCTTAAAACCCCCACTCTCTCTTTCAGGCAGAAGCAGTCTACGCCAGTCAAGAAACCAGCAAAAGTATTTCACAATGGATATAGATGATGAAGAAAATATGAGTAAGATGTGTATATTTACATAATAATAAACAATATAGTCCTTTCTGCAAGAGACATTTTTTCTTGTAGCTGGGTGGGCATACAGAAATTATGTGAATACAAATGAGGGGAAATTTCTGTGTTTCTGCATATAGTTCTCTTTATACAGGTGTTCATTAAAAGAGAATTTTTGCACTGGGAAAGCTTTCAAATACATCTGATTAACACATAATCTAGTTACTCTTCACATGATTTATACCTTCGTACCATGCTTGCTAATCATCAGAGATATTTCTATTTGAAAACAGTATGTTCCCTCTTAACCTGTTTTCTCCTGCTTTGAGCTAGCAGTGAAGTAATGCTGATTAATTTAATACATCTAGGGCTTGAACTGAGGAAATCTGGGGTTGTATGCTAAATTGATAAAGCATATGTGCATGCACCCTGTGTAGCATCCTGTCTCCTACAAAAACATTTATAGATGTCCTAACACTCCTAGCTCTATGTCTTGGCTACCTAATCTCTCCAAATATCCAGAATATGCAGAAGAACTATAAGTAGAAGTTACAGGAATATCCTAAATTCTAATGAGGTCTGGGTTAGTGTAAGAGGGTAGCTCATGTCCGTTATGATCATCCAGCTAAATTACAGGCGGAACAGAGATTTTATCTTCCCCAAAGATCAGAGCTTTTTGTGTGCCAGATGTGTGCCTGTAGCTGGCCGGTACATAGACAGGTAATAGAAGGGATGAGACTTGAAGAGTACAGAGATCAATATTACTTTGGGGGATGCCTGGGGGAGGGGAAATGGGGCAAGAAAAAGAGTTCAGGAAACCTGGGAAAGGAATAGGAATGGGGAAGATGTGGGGTATGAGAGAATGTAAAAGGGGAGAGGGAAAAATAAAGGAGATCAAATGTAAGAGTTTGTGAAACAAAAGAGCGGGAAAGTATAAGGAGATAAATTAAGTAATAGAGGAAAGAAAAGCAAGAAAATTGTACAGTTCTCTGGTTCCGTCCCCTCGCTGCCGCCCCCCCCTCCCCCCGCCCATTTAGAGTAATAGTTTGTTCTCATTAAAGGTTCAGTCTTGCTCTGGTCCAGATCCAGCAAAGCGTTTAAGCAGATGTGAGTGGTTCCTTGGCTTTAATGGTACTCCAAAAGTGCTTAAAGTTAAGCACACGTCTAAATGCATTGCTGGATTTGGTCTTGTGACCATCCTTATTTTTTGTGAATGATAATGAAGTGCTGTATGTGTTGCTCTTTAAGTACGGTTCTTATGGTTCATGAAAGTCTCCTATGCTTTACTGTAAATTGTTCAATGCTGTTTAAACCCAAGCATTTGTTTATTTTGTCCCTGAATTTTAAAGCTAACATATATCATACCCTTTCTTTGACAGTGGTAATGACATCCTAACAGTACAGCAAGGCCTTGTATGGGAAAGATACATTTCAACATAGGGAAGTTACAGTGCATTTTTATTGGGAAAAGAAACTGGACTGTTGTAAAATGACTTCATTATATTAAAATTCATTCTGCTCAACTGTTTCTTTAATTAAAATACTAGCTTAGTAGGTTGGCCTGTGTTTGCTTCAAGTTAAGTAAATTTTCTTGCCTACACAGAAAAAATTAAGGTAGAGAAGACAACTGAATCAAACAGTCATTTAAAAACAACAAAATGATCAATTAGCCAAAATTTATTCGAACAGCACAAATAGGAAATGGCACCTTTGCCTTTCCACAGATGTAAGAACTACTAGAACCCCATAGTGTTGAAGTTTGTGAACTTTCCTGGAAAATGGCTTCAGTAAGTAGAAATGAATATTTCTGTACCTTTATCATTTACCATTGCCTTGGAACAAGGGAGGCCGTGACACATTCTTACTGGGTTTGTTGGGTTTTTTTAAACATAGCCCATGCTCTCCAGGCTCTGTTGAGAACAAGATCAACAATTTCCAAAAGACATTCCCATTATGAGGTTTAAAAGAAGAGATGTAATTGTGATAATACAAGTGATTTAAAGAAAATACTAGATTATTAAATAGGCATGTTCTAACTGAATATGTCTGAATACAAATAAAAATTGTCTTGTAGAGTTTGTGGTATATTAACATCCTGTAAATTTCCTTAGTCAAAATATTTATTATGTCTACAACAATAAGCTTTTTCATCTTGTCGTATAGAAATGTCACTGTATCATGGACGATGCGAGAGACATATGGTATAATCAAGACTGTCTAAGGAAAACTAAATACAGCCAGTTAATGTTGGATGATATTGTTACGTATGATACAAAGGTGTCTTGATGCATTTGTATGTCTCCTTAGTGTGTATGTGGATAGACAAGGGATTATATTAAGCAGGGTTAAATTCCTCTAAATAAATTTGATGATACAGCCTTTTAAATTAAGAAAAAATCAGCCTCTCTATCCTTGAAGTCTACAAATATTAGTATCCTTTTGTCTTTCAGTACTCTTAAATTACATGGAGCTGCATCATGTTGTGTCAGAAGTTAGCTAATAAAGCTTATATTATTTTCTAGAACTACTTTTTAGGGAAGTCTTGAAGGGAGAAGAAGGTGTACATATGCAATATCATAATCTCCAACCACAATCTCTATTTTACCTGCAGATACTAAAACTCACATCAAATTGGTTGTGCAAAATTTTAAGGTGATGGTTATATTTTTTCTAAAATACAGAAAAAATTTAAAAATAAATTGAAAAATCTGGGGCCAAGATATCCAAAAGTTGGCTCCTACAATCAGACATCTAAATCCATATTTAGACTAATTTGCCAAAGTGCTGAGCACAGAATAGCTCTCAGACCATAATAGAAACTCTGAAGTGTGCAGTACTTTTGAAAATCAGGTAGGTGCTTAAATACATGTGTATAGTTTAACTTTTTAAAAATCTTGGCCCTGGTGGTTAATAAGTGACCACTGGAAGATTAAAAACGACAAGAGTCCTGTAGCACTTTAAAGTCTAACAAATTTCTGCTACAGGACTCCTGTTGTTTTTGCTGTATACAGACTAACACGGCTATCCCTCTGGAACTTTTCACTGGAAGAGTGTGTATCCTTGCGAAAGAGAGGTTTAAGTAGACATCTATTCACCTGTCCAACACAAAAACTGATTTAGAAAAAATTGTATCCATTTTGCTCAGTGCAGTGTTTTAACTGTTCAGATAGTGAAGCCATTCTTGCAGTCTATCAACTAAGAATTGTACTTGCCAATAAAGTTGTTGATATTGATATTTCTGAGCATGCTGCTGGTTCTAATTGACATTTGGTTGAAAGCTGTGACACCAGCAGCACAAGATCTAATGTTGGATTATAAAATCAATTTCTTTCCATCGTTTTAGGACTGGTTTCACAGTCAAATGAATTAATTTATTGCGAGATTTTTCAGAAGAGCTCACTGGCCATTTAGTCACCTTTCAGAAGTGGCTGGGCTTTTCCAATGCTCACATTTAGAACAATAGGAGCAGCTGCGGGCTGAGCACTTTTGAAAATATTACCACTTCATATAAGGGTCTAAATGGCAGCTGAGCTCTTTTCAAAACCTGATCCATAATCTTTAAATAAACATTAATACTTAAATATAAAAGGTTTTGTTTCCAGATTAAATTATTGTTAAAGATGTTTAAATCCATGTTCTCTTTCACAATTTCCTCCAGGGGTTGATCTTTTCTTATTGCTACTGTAAGCTACTGTTTTAGAACCCTTAATGAAAAATGTATAGATGGATGCCATGATATGGTATTATATATGTTATCATTTCCCTTTAGTTTACAAATAATATTTGATAGCAAACTCCTGATGCCACCATACAGACCAAGTGATCCAAAAATATGGTTCTAGAGAGGATATAATTTTCAAAGGATCATAGCTTCAGCTAAGAAATTCACTGTTCATTTAGTAGAGTTTTATTAAATTGTTTTATTTAAATACCCTCAATGCAGTACTACAATATTATAAAAGAACAAAATTTCATGAACATGCTGTGTTGACTATTATAATCCACTAGTATACATACTGTATGCAATATTATTTGAGGTTCAATTTCAGAAATCCTTTTTTGATAAAATGAATTGCCAGAGCATGTTTCTAATGATCAAACTCTTAGTAATTTGGGAAGATGTGTTCCCCAAAGTTATTTATTTTACTTCTATTTGCCAGTATTGTACTAATCGTCATTGTTCAAGACCTATATGTTAACAACATGTATGTTTTCTACTTTGGCTCTTTCTTTTGATCTTCTATTCTTTTTGAGCACCGAAAGGAGTAACCTATCAAGCTTTTGCTGGAGGATGTTATAAATGAAAATTTAGTAACCATTCCATCAGCTTTGTAACCTGGGTGAAGTGGTGTGTGTGCACCAGTTATACTTTGGGAAAATTAAGAAAAAGTTTGAAATCCATCAGAGTGCAAGAAAATTTCCTCTTTGCTTTGTTTAAATTCTGGATTGATTTATATAATCTGTTATCATTGTGAATGTATTATATTAATAGACATTTGAAATATTTAAACTGAAAGGCTGGAAACCCTTAGACTACTAAAATTGCATTTTAATTTGCATAGGCTAGTGTAAATTCAAGCTCTTCATTTGCATCAGTCTTCTCACATAATACAAATTAGGTTTTAGCAGCTGTAATAGAAACAAACAATTCTTAAAACTAACTCATAGTACAATATGACCACCCAAGTTCATAATTTCAGGTATATGTTGTTAAAGTAATTTAATAATTTAATTCTTTTTGCATAAACAAATCAGCTCCATGGATAATTCAGTGTACAACATGATTAATACAGTATTTGTCAGGTTTAACCTGAACATGTATTACAAATCTTCTTGCTTTCTGGTACTATTTTAATAAAGGATTGCTGTGTCTTAAGGGGGATTTTGGGAATTGGAACTTGGACTAAAATAATAGCAATTGCTTTTGCTTTGTGAAGAATTATGAAGTTGTATATAGATGACTATCAGAAATATAAAATTTCTTGCTAGAGGAAACCATATAAAGTATTCTTCTGCAACAACATGATTGAAGCATGAATTTTTTAAACAGAATTCTAAGCAGAGATTAAATATATCTATTACAGACTTTACTTCCAATTTTAGGAGATTCATATCAAAAGAAGAAATATAGACACTGAGTTGGCTCATTCCACTCTGCAGTGCATGTTTACAGTCAAATTTAACTACCTTTGAAGTCAATAGAAAGAAAGAGTCTGTTGTCTTCAGTGGGAGTTGGCTCAGGCTGTTAACAAGTCACTGGTGGTGTGAGAAAAACTCTAGTTTCTTGTTGGAATCGTTTGGATGAAAATGTAAATGTTTCTAGATAAGTGTCCAGTTACCAGAAGTAAATAATTTAAATGAGCAATACTGGGAAAATGGACAAGATGTATGCAGTGCAGTTGAACACCTATTTAGGTGGTATATAAGTAGGATTGGTTCAAGCAGATGAAAAGAAGCAGGTATATACAATATTTATGCACTCTTAAACCAGTCAACCTACAAACAGAGCTTGTTATTTTGTATTAAATTACTCAGATTTTATATAACTTTTCTATTTAAAATAAAGAAAAATCATGTAAGATGCTTTATCTGAATTACAGCATGAGCTTAAATACAAGTGAATTGGTTTTAATTAATATAAAAACCTATGTCTCACTAGTACTGGTCTTAAATGTTCATTTTATTAGTTCATTTATTAAAGGATTTTGCAATATAAGTATTGGAAATGTTAAAGAAGTTATAAATGATCTTTTGGGGTTTAGAACATTTTTTTAGGACAAAAGTAATTTAAAAATAGACCTTTTGGATCAAAAGTAATTTGAATGCAAAATAAAAACAGTGCAGGTTTTTCATCCCAGTATTAATAAAAATGTCAAATGCATAATTTGTGACTCAGACCTGCACCTGATATTTCTTGGGTTATTGAAATTATGATTTTCTCTTTGTCCTGTAAAGCATAAATCTGTAAGCACACATCACTTCCAGTTACAAAGATAGATAAAGGAATCTATAAATTTTGCATTTACAAGATCCTGCAACGAAGGCATTGTAAGTTACTCTTTCTGGGCACCACAGGTTCAAGCAGCACTGATGTTAAAGAAAACCGCAACATGGACAACGTTCCAACTAAGGATGGCAGTGTGCAAAGTACCGGGGAAGGGTCTCATCTCTCCAATGGTGGTGGTGGCAGCAGCAGAAAACGCCCATTGGAGGAGGGCAACAATGGACACTCCAAGTTCCGCCCTAAGAAGAGGAAGAAAACACCAGGGCCTGTTTTGCCAAAGAATGCCCTGATGCAACTAAACGAAATTAAGCCTGGTTTACAGTACAAACTTCTCTCCCAAACAGGACCAGTTCATGCCCCTATATTTGTGATGGCAGTTGAAGTTAATGGACAGATGTTTGAAGGATCTGGCCCTACAAAAAAGAAGGCAAAGCTTCATGCTGCTGAGAAGGCTTTGAGATCTTTTGTTCAGTTTCCAAATGCATCTGAAGCACATCTAGCAATGGGGAGAACACTCTCTGTAAACACAGACTTTACATCTGACCAAGCAGACTTCCCAGACACACTTTTCAATGGATTTGAAACACCAGTTCAGACTGACAATTCCTTTTATTTGGGGTCCAATGGAGATGGATCCTATAGCTCAAGTATTGACTACAGTTTGGCGTCATCTACTGTGGTTAGTAGTCTTATCCAGTCACCTCTTCCCACACCATCACCATATCCATCCACAAGTGGAAAGAACCCTGTAATGATTCTGAATGAGCTGCGGCCAGGGCTAAAGTATGAGTTTCTCTCAGAAAGTGGAGAAAGCCATGCTAAGAACTTTGTGATGGCAGTGGCAGTGGATGGTCAAACTTTTGAAGGATCAGGAAGGAACAAAAAGCTTGCAAAGGCTCGGGCAGCTCAGTCAGCTCTTGCATCCTTATTTAACATGCAGCTGGATCAGACACCATCTCACCAGCCCATTCCCAGCGAGGGTCTCCAATTACATTTACCACAGGTGAGATAACTATACATTTTTCTTTAACACAGTTAGGCAGTTTCTGGGAAATATATCAGCTGCTCATTTTTTAAACATTTCAAATAATATTTATGGTGTTTGTGCTGTTTGTTTCATGATGTGATTTCTCCACTAATTATCTAATGTGGAATCAGTTTATTCAATTAAAAAGAAAAGATGCAACATTGTTGATTCTGTTTATCTTAACTACATGCTGTATAATACAATTAAAATTCTAGTTTAGTGGAGGTTGGTGTTAAGGGAATCTTGGAACAATGGTTTTGTCTCTTGTTCTGTTGCAAAACATGGATTGTGAGTTCAAATCAGGATTTATTGCTCCAGATTGTTTGATGCCCTGCAAACAATTTTTACCAAAGCAGAAAATCACTTTTAGCTGCAAACAGATTCTCAGAGTGAAAGGTGTTAAATAGTGGTTGTCAAGAAGAGGTTAAAATATGAAAGAAAATAAGGTTAATATAGGAGTCCCTTCTTTTGACTATTTGAATAAAAGAAAAATTTTTAAACCACAAGACCAAAGTAACCTTGAAATATTTATGGTATAAATGGATTATGGAATCATTTACTTTAGTAGTTACAATGAAGTTTGCAATTGCCTTAGAAAATATGTGTACAGTTAATATTTTTTATTAAATAACTAATAGGGTATCCTAAGTATTGAGCATACCAAAAGTAGCCCAGTAACATTTGCTAACATTGTTGAACTATAAATGAGAAAGCTAAAAGAGAGTGTGCAGTCCTGGAGATGAAATATTCCACTTGTTCCCTATAGGTCCAGGATGGTGAATTCACTGAACAATATTGAGTTTTTTAAAATAAGCTACTTTCCTTCAAGACAGATTAATTAAGTCTTTAAAACTATCTAACGGCAGATACCAAGAACTCCATTCTGAACACATTTTAGCTTTCTTTTTATTACAATGTTGTTGTAGCTGTGTTGTATCCAGAATATTTGTGAGGCAAGGTGGGTGGGATAATATCTTTTATTGGATCAATTTCTGTTGTGAGAGAGAGAAGCTTCCTGAAGAGCTCAGTATAAGCATGAAAGCCTCTCTCTCTCTCTCTCTTTCTCTCTCTCTCTCCAATATGTCTACTGCCCTGGGCATTTTTCGCCTTCCTCTGTAGCATGGGGCATGGGTCTCTTACTGGTGGATTCTCTGGACTTTGAAGTCTTTAAAGCATGATTTGAGGACTTAAATAACTCAGTCATAGGTTAGGGATCTATTACAGGAGTGGATGGGTGAAGTTCTGTGGTCTGTGTTGTGCAGGAGGTCAGACTAGATGATCATATTGGTCTCTTCTGACCTTAAAGTCTATGAGTCCTGTAGGTACAGGCCACCCAAAAGGAGCAAGGAGGGCAGGGTCATGGCCTTGTAGTCTGTCCCCACTCTGATCAGTACAGCTGATCAGCTACAGTTGTGCATTTTAAAACAAGCTGTCACACAATCTCTTCCATAGCTCCCCACTACAGTGTGACTCCAACACCCTGACTCAGGAGCATGATATAATACTAGTAGTCACTACATATGGGCAAAGTGGGAAAGTTACTGTTACTGCCTCAGAAAATGGCTGATCCAAAGCCCACTGAAGTTAGTCTTTCAATGACCTTTTGATCTGAGCTGTATTACATTTCTTCACTTTAGAGTTTGTTTGATGCCTATTATCATATTAACATTTTTAATTTAATATTAAAACTCCATGAAATTGCATCAATTTGACCCAGTATATTTTATTGAGATGCATGGGAGATGTCTAGTAGGGTATTTAAGGTGCTGGTGTTAGTTCATACTTTGTTTAACCTTTTCACTTATAGTCTAGAAGGGCAGTTAAACAGCATGTTAAATCTGGAGATAATTCTAAATCGGGAGGTGTTGCCAACTTTATTGAGGGTAAAGAAAATCTATATAGGGGCCAAGACATACTAGAAAATATAGGCAGAAAATAATAAAATGATCAAACTGAGAAATTGGAAGCTGATATATCTAAGTGAAAACAATCCAAAATACCAACTGATTGATGAAAGGGTGAAAGCAGTCATGCCAAAAAACACTTTCAGGTGCTACTGGACGGCAGGATGGAAATGAGTGTTCACTGCACTATAGCATGGTAAAAAAGGACAATGCAGTTTGGGCTGCATAATCTGAGACACCATCACATCATGGAGCTGAAAGGTTATCGTCTCTGTACAGGTCTGGGGCATCTGCAGCTAGTATATTATGGCCCACTAGAGAGAATCTAGAGAAGAGAAAAGATTTCAGCACCGCACTAATAGTATTTTGGAGATTAAAGTATTCCTGCAGACCTTTTACTGTGGAGGTAGTACCAGTTTTTATTTTATTTTATTATAGAGCAAACAAAAACAGACTATTTTAATTTTTGTTTTTGGGAATGGAAAATTAGATACAAATTAAAATTGGAAGACTGTACCTGAATTTAGAGTGAAAAAACAGCTGACAAGGTCCCTTGAAAGCCAAATATCTCAGTTTCTCAAAACAACCTAAATTTCACTGAGCAAATGTGAAAATCAGCCCTTTTCAGCTTTCCTCAGCCCAGTCTCCATTTTCCTGGGCACAAGTTTTACACCTAAAATAATTATAACAGCATTCTTGGAGCTGCAGTAAATGTAGGAATATTGCTGCTGTAATTAGACATCTAAATAGTAATGTTTGCACCTACAGTTTATTGCAGGTGCAAATATGTTGGTGATTTGTGGGTGTAAAATTGCCCCTGAAAAAAAGGCCAGCTTTGAAAATCAGGCCTTTTGTGTTTCTTCCATTGCAGTAGGGCAATGTTATCTGAGGCTAGGTCGAATAAGCCTAGTTAGTGAAAACTTCTATGGGCAAAAGCTAAATTCTGTTAATTTAAAAAAAAATCCTTATTTTAAAAAAATTACCTTATATTAGCAATAGGCAAAATATATAAAATTTTAAGAAATTTAGATCTTTTGCAATTCAAATTACATTCAGAAAATAGACACATTTCAGCCTCTTCAGGTTGATGTATGGCTTATCATGAATCCGTAGAACGGACAGACAACTGAAATTGAAGAGAATTGAATGGAAGAGAAAACAACAGTTCTAAAATGTGTCAATATGTTGAGATTACCTCAGAAGGCAAAAATGTCAAGTCTTTGTGGTCAAAGTGCAGGAGCTAACATTAGATATTTGAAAATGGTGAGCATAAGTTTTGGTGTCTGATATTTGAAGAAAATGAATGTGTTCAAGCACCAGAACCTAGGATTATAGGAACTGAACATTTCACGAAGCAGTGAAATGAAAAATTTTGTTTGTAATTGTCAGCAGTTCAGACGGCTAACCAGATAGGAGAGGACAAGTCTTGTTCGTCTGTTGGGTGTTGCATTTCAGCACACAAATGGTCTACAATTGTAGTGTAATGCTTCTCTGTTGAAAAAAAAATCTGAACTCCCCAAATGTCCTCAGTTAATATAAATAGCTAGAAATAAGAGCTTTCATTTTTTTCTTTTATACATTATTATTCTGCCGTACACAGAAATAAAACTATAATTACTTCTGATATTCTTACATTGAGATCAGTGTGGATGTTGACATCATGCTGAACGCTTTTGTAATTTGTATGTCCTCTTATTTTTTTCTTGAAATTCTGTAGGCTTTTCTAATTTGCTGTTAAAATTATTTGACAGGCAGAACAGCTGCCTAATTACCTAATTTCTTCAGTGTTGTCAAGATATATATTCAATTTGGTGGTAAAAGTATACCATATTTGGTTAGAAATATTGTGGAGATCAGGGTTTCTGATTTATTGCAAGAACTATGCTGTTAATTTTTTTAGTGCATTTAGAATAGTCTCTCATTTTAGCTCTGGTTTATTACTTATTATTAGAAATCTGCTCTTAGTAATCAACCAAAAGAGTGATGGTAAATTTTCTCTGCCAAGAGTAACTAAATTAATCACAGACATCTCAATTTTAAAGAACTTACCTATGGCCTTTATTCAGCAAAACTCTCAAGCACATGCTTAAATTTAACCACATGCTTAAATCTCATTGATGTCAATGGGTGTAAATGGGAAATTATTTTTCCATATACTGTTAAAATGTGAGGCTTCAGGGGACCTGTTCCAGTTTACAACTGCTGAGAATCTGGCCCATGACTTTCAGTATATTGGACATAACTCAGCAGCATCTTTCATCAAGTCTCTCATCAAAGCTCAGCTGAGCTTTCTGTAGAACTAATGATGAAGACCAAATGAGATAAATGGAATATGTATGAGCAGATTGATGTATCTTAAAAGCCTTATCCAGCCAACATTTACTGCAGTGCAGATCCCTGGAGGGTAGGGATAGGGTACAGAGTAACCTAGACAAAATGGAGGATTGGGCCTAAAAAAATCTGATGAGATTCAACAAGGACAAGTGCAGAGTCCTGCACTTAGGACAGAAGAATCCCATGCACTGCTAAAGACTGGGAACCAACGGGCTAGACAGCAGTTCTGCAGAAAAGGACCTGGGGGTTACAGTGGACAAGAAGCTGGATATGAGTCAACAGCGTGCCCTTATTGCTAAGAAGGCTAATGGCATATTGGGCTGCATTAGTACAAGCATTGCCAGCAGATGAAAGGAAGTGATTATTCCCCTCTATTCGGCACTGGTGAGGCCACATTTGGAGTATTGTGTCCAGTTTTGGCCCCTCCCCAGCCCGCTCCCCCCCACTGCAGAAAGGATGTGGACAAGTTGGAGAGAGTCCAGAGGAGGGCAACAAAATTGGGGGCTGGAGCACATGATTTATGAGGTGAGGCTCAGGGAACTGGGCTTATTTAGTCTGCAGAAGAGAAGAATGAGGGGGGATTTGATAGCAGCCTTTAACTACCTGAAAGTAGGTTCCTGGAAGGATGGAGTTAAGCTATTCTCAGTGGTCATAGATGACAGGACTAGGAGCAATGGTTTCAAGTTGCAGTAGGGGAGGTCTAGGTTGGATATTAGGAAATATTTTTGCACTCAGAGGGTGGGGAAGCACTGGAATGGGTTACCTAGGGAGGTGGTGGAATCTCCATCTTTAGAGGTTTTTAAGGTGTGGCTTGACAAAGTCTTGGCTGGGATGATTTAATTGGGGTTGGTCCTGCTTTGAGCATGGGGTTGGACTAGATGAACTCCTGAGGCCCCTTCCAACTGTAATATTCTATGATTCTAAGATGCTAGTCTTGTGTACAGTTCCATTAACTTTAATAAGTCAGGTGTATATGGCCAGTGCAGTGCATCTCTCCACCTGTTGGAAATAGAAGTCAGTTTTCTGTTGTGATCTAAATGTTTTATTGGTGTCAGATAAAGTGATGTCTGGGTGGCAAGCTATGGTTAATATCCCTCTCTGCTTAGTATTTCTATACTTTTAAGACTTCTGATGGGCAGGTAGTACCCCAAAACGACTGCTTTTAATGGAGATCTTGTTTCTGGAAATATATCGCTGGGATGATTTAGTTGAGGTTAGTCCTGCTTTGAGCAGGGAGTTGGACTAGATGACCTCCTGAGGTCCCTTTCAACTCTAATATTCTATGATTCTATGATCTGTAGCATAAAACAGTTTCCTGATTAGGAACATAGGAATTGCTATGAGATCAGCGATCCATCTAGTTTAATATTCTGACTCTTATAGTGGTCAATATTAGAAGCTTTAGAAGGTGTAAAATGTCTATAATGGACAACTGTAAAATAATATGCCCATGGGGGAAGTTTCTAATTCTCAGGCAATGAATCTGCCTACCCTTGGGCAATGAGCAGGATGGATAACAATTGATCAGATTTTTGTGGTTTTTATAAAAATATTTATTTAAATTCCAGTTTATTTTTTTAAAATAAACATAATTAAGTTTGAAATTGACAACCTATGTTAAGGCTTAAACTTACTATAATCTATTAAAGTAATTTACATTAAATACAAAGATTCAAGCATAATACATGTTTGCTGTCAAGTTTTCTACCAAATCAACAATTTGAGTTTCTGTAAGTCACTGGTTAACCATGGAACCAGAATTTGTTGAAGTGCTTCAACTTTTGGCAGCAGCAGCCTCTTATGCAGGTGCAGAAAGGAATACTTTCTTCATTTTAATTTATTCAACTTGTTTAGTTCATTAAAGGTAAGGCATCAGTTGGGAGTTGAAAAAACCAAATGGGAGTTTTCCTCTGCCAATCTACGAATAAAAACTAGGTTTGACAGAAGGAGGTCTACTGTATCTAAAATTTTGAAGGACATGGTGACCAGACACAATTGGTTCAATTCATTAACTACTGATAATACATGCTTTTGTTAATAAATCAGTTAGTTTTAAATGCAAAAATGTTTGGATAAATTTGATACTTTTTTAATGTATGCAGAACATTTGAGGTAGTTTTATTTAATAAAAAATATTAAAATATTGTGTACATTTTAATTGAATGTAAATTTCCATCATAATATAGCTTGACTCAAATCATAAGTAAAAAAATTAACCATCTAGTAAATAAGAAATTCATCATTTTCTAATATAATCAAAATGTAAATTTGAGAACCTGAATAAATATAAATTAAGCTATATAATTGTTTAAATAAATGTGTATATAGATAGTATATCCTCCTGGTTAGCAAAAGGAAGCACTAAATTTAGTGTAAAGGCACTTTTAGTTGCAAATCAACATATTTTAATGTTTTAATGGTTATCAACTTTATTTGGAAAATAACTAAAAATACAAATGAAAAAGATTATTAAAATTTATTTTAAATCAAGGTCTCCTGCTTGCTGGTTTAAATCATCATTAAATCAGTGCTTTAAATCTCTTTGATTTAAATCCATCTACCCAAGCAGTGAATGTTTAGTTTGAAGCACAAGAGCATAATTCACTTAAAGAATTTTAACCTGCCTAACATAGCTATGAACATTCCAGTTATTCTTATAAATATCTAATTGGTTTAATTAATACCTTGTTGCAGTGATTTCTAGCAGATTCATGTGTTGTATAAAAAAGCTTTTCCTGCTGTTTTAAATTTGTTGTTTTTAATTTTAGAAAGTGTCTGTTTATTTTTGTAGATGACCTCTGTATTTTGGTGCACATGATCATCCCCTGGTGAAATTCAATGGTAAATGAGATTACAGGAAACTGTGCGGTCCCTCACCGCCTCAGTTCCTTCTTTTCACTTATGGCTGCAGTTATAGTAACCTTCCTTCTGTGCTTAGAGTCTTTTTTTTAAACAAAACCTCAGGTTATGGTATGTGTGCCCTGCAATGAAAAATGCACAGCTGGCCCATGGCAGCTGATGGGCTCACAGGGCTTGGGCTGCCAGAGTGTTGAAATGCAGCACAGACTTCTGGGCTTTGGCTGGAGCCTGGGCTTTAGAACCCTCCCACCTCACAGGGTCCTAGATCCCAGGCTCCAGTCCAAGCCCAGAAATCTACATGGCATTTAAACAGTCCTGCAGCCGAAGTCCCTGGGCATAGGCCAACTGCAGGTTTTAATTTCAGTGTAGCCAGACCCTTGGTTTATTATTGTCATTGTAATGTTAAATAGTTTGTAGATACTTCACAGGTTCTGTTGTACAGTTTAAATTACTACTGCGTAGTTCTGGATTTATCATTGCCATCTTGACCACAAAGATCAGGAGGAAAAGGCAGGCTTAAGCAGCATGTTTTGTGCCTGTCTGTCTTCCCTCAATTGGACGCACTTACCTGCTATTTAATGTTTATTCAGGAAGGCCATTACTTGGGTTGTTCTCCATGCTGGACCTTTCTGCCTCAGGCCAGAAAGACCAGGAACATTATGCACCAGGCTTTTCTAGTTACAGAGGCCATAACCACTAGACACCCAGATTTATATGTGGGTGGAGCTCCTTTCCATTCACGGGCACCTAAAGACTTCGTCTTTTTTGAAGTCCCCTTAAGTGAGGAAGTAGAACCCTTTCTTACCAGTGGCAGCACCTTCGTCCATCTCCATCAACGGGGTCTGCGATTTTCTGGCATTAAGGAAGTCAGCTCTGTTGTCTGAGTCTGTTGATGCATGATAGCCTTATTATTCAAGGCTCTGGCACAACCTGCCCCCATGCCGTAATAGACCAATGCAAATTCCCCCTTTTGCCACCAATTGTGTTTGCACCCGGAAAGATTCTGGCTAAGGGTACTCATGTCAGTGTCTAGTTTCCTTAAAATCTCAAGAAGCTATGAAGGAAACTAAGCTACGTCTACCCTTTAGGCCATGTGTAGAGTTCATACGTGCACACATCCACCTTACCCTGTGTACCTATAAACAGCAGTGTAGAGAATGAAAGACTGCTTAGGCGAGTACAGTAAAGACATACCAGAACCTTAGGGTATGCATCTTACATATCTGTGCTCCAGGCTCAGGAAGCTTTCAGAGCCTTTTCATGCCACAGTGAAAGACCCCAGCAGCAGGGGAAAGCTCTGGTGGGGGGAAGTTGCAGGGAAAGGCTCTGTCAGCTCCCTGGTACTGGAGTCTTTTCCTACTGCTGTGTGTAGCTACATACCACAGTGTGGACACAGCCTGGTTTTCACTGCAGCATGTATCTACACATACCCTAAATGCCCCCAAAGGCCTAAGTAGTCAATGGATGAGAGGTAATCATGGGATGAGAGCAGTGATGATATCCCAAATTTCCAATAACCAGTTCTATAAAGGCAGGTGATATTTAAGAACCTATTCTGAATAGGTTCTTAAACATCATGCACACAGCACCCCAACAGCCCAGCACCCAAACTTCACAGTGCCCTCCACCATGAAATTGACCCTCCCTGGTCAATTTCGGCGGCAGGGAGAATCACTCCCCGCAGTGAAATTGACCCTCCCTGGTCAATTTCGGCGGCAGGGAGAATCACTCCCCGCAGTGAAATTGACCCTCCCTCATCAATTTCGGCGGCGGAGAGCGCTAAGAACAGGTTCGCTGAATTTTTTCTATTTTAAGAACCGGTTCGTGCGAACCGTTGCAAACCGGTTGGATATCATCACTGGATGAGAGATAAAGTACTGCCATGGCTAGAAAATGGTTAAAAGACAGAAAACAGAACAGGAATAAATTATCTGAAAAAGGGGAGCATTGAAATGGCAAAATTTTCAAATGATATTATTTGTTTTAGTCCAAACTGGTGAAGACTTTGAGGAGCTTTAGAGGCCCACCCAAGCTAGGTGACTGGGCAATACGAGTGCAAATGAAATTCAGTGATAATAAATTAACACTGGGGGGAATAATTTGTACTTCCACACCTTACTGTACTTCAAATTCAACTGAGAAAAGGGATCTGGATACCATTGTCAACAGTTCAGTAAAGACCTACTCAGTCTTCAGTCAAGAAAGAAAACTGACTCATAGACTATAAGGCCAGAAGGGACCATTATGATCATCTAGTCTGACCTCCTGCACAACGCAGGCCACAGAACCTCACCCACCCACTCCTGTAATAGACCCCTAACCTAAGACTGAGGTATTGAAGTCCTCAGATAATGGTTTAAAGACTTCAAGGTACAGAGAATCCACCAGAAAGTGAGCTGAGCCCCAAGCTGCAGAGGAAGGTGAAAACCTCCCAGGGCCTCTGCCAATCTGCCCTGGGGGAAAATTCCTTCCCGACTGCAAATATGGCGACCAGCTAAGCCGGAAAGAATTCTCTGTAGTAGCTCAGAACCCTCCCCATCTAACATACCATCACAAGCCATTGGGCATATTTACCGCTAGTAGTCAAAGATCAATCAGTTGCCAAATCAGGCTGTCCCATCATACCATCCCCTCCAGAAACTTATCAAGTTCAGTTTTGAAGCCAGCTAGGTTTCTTGTCCCCACTGCTCCCTTGAAAGGCTGTTCCAGAACTTCACTCCCCTGATGGTTAGAAACTTTCTAATTTCAAGTCTAAACTTCTTGATGGCCAGTTTATAACCATTAGTTCTTGTGTCCACATTAGTGCTGAACTTAAATAACTCCTCTCCCTCCCTGGTATTTATCCCATTGATGTATTTATGGAGAGCAATCATACCTCCCCTCAGCCTTCTTTTGGTTAGGCTAAACGAGCCAAGCTCTTTGAGTCTCCTCTCATAAGGCAGGTTTTCCATTCCTTGGATCATCCTAGTAGCTGTTTTCTGTACCTGTACCAGTTTGAGTTCATCTTTCTTAAACATGGGGGACCAGAACTGCACACAGTATTCCAGATGACGTCTGACCAACACCTTGTATAAAGGTACAAACACCTCCCTATCTCCAGTGGAAATACCTCACCTGATGCATCCGAGGACTGCATTGGCTTCTTTCATGGCCACATCACATTGGCGGCTCATAGACATCCTGTGATCAACCAATACACCCAGGTCCTTCTCTTCCTCTGTCACTTCCAACTGTTGCGTCCCCAGCTTGTAGCAAAAATTCTTGTTATTAGTCCCTAAATGCATGACCTTGCTCTTTCCACTATTAAATTTCATCCTCTTCTATTACTGAAGTTTACAAAGTCATCCAGATCTTGTAGGATATCCCGGTCTTTCTCTGTATCTGTAACTGGTGTTAGGTTATAAGGAATAGGATGGGAGACAATATGAGAAATGGTATTCTGACATTTAGGACAGTGTTTCTCAACCTTTTAAGTAGCAAGTACCCCCTAACTTCTGGAAAAGTTAATAAGTACCCCAATACTCAATTTTCCACTCTGAGAAATACAATCTTTTCCCCCTTTACCGCTGGATGACTGTATTTCTTGAAAAGCAGGAGAGTTCTGAGTTCTGCAGTTCTGTGTGGCTGTGGCAGATCACAAAACCCCCTGCTGTTTCTCCCCTCCTTCCTTTCCTTCATATAGGATCAAAGGTCAACGCCAGCCAATCACTGTGGCCTGATGGTGGGGTTATGTGGTGTTCTCCTCACACAGGCAGGAACTTGTGAGGTATGAGCAGGCAGTAGTGGCCCACCAGAGTGGATAGCAGTGCTCCCCATGGCCATCCTTAGGGGGGTGCAGGCTTGGAGCAAATCACACTGTGTGGGCCCCTCTCAACATTTTTAGACGGGTAGAATCTGGGGCTGTCAGTTGTCAATTTCACTGCTCAACTACAGCAATGAAATTGACAAGTAAGCCTGTGGATAGAGCCCAGCTCTAGGACTGGGCGAGTCGCTGGGCTCTCGGTTTGGCTTTCTGGGCACCGGGCTTTGAGCTGTGGAGGGGAACTGCCACCTGGGCAAGTTGCGGGCGGCTGCTGCCTGGCTGCCAGCCCGGGAGGTGGGCGACTGCTCCGAGCTGGGACAGAGGAGGCTTCTGCGCAGGCTGGGACTCAGGGATGTGGGCAGGTGGCAGGCAGCTACTGCCCATCTTCAAGCCAGGGCACAGGAGGCTCTCTCTTGGCTCAGAGCTGGGGTGAGGGTGACAGCCACTCAGCTGCTGCCAGGCTCCCACTGGGGAGCTGGGACCAGGCAGGACACGGGAGGCAGCCTCCTGGCTTCCCCAGAAGTCAGAGGCTGCTGCCCACCTCCCTTCACTGGGTTTTTCACTGTGTACCCCCTGCCTGTGTCTCGTGTACACCTGGGGTACCACAGGTTGAGAAACTATGATTCAGGATACTGTATTCAGTGCTGGTCCAGCAGGAAAAGGATACAGGAAAAATAGAGCAGATTTTTATATAGATAATGAAAATGATCAGAGGCACGAGAAAACCACTACATGAACAGAGATTGAAAAGACTAGGGCAAAGTAAGCTATAGAGGAAAAGAATTAAAAGGCAACAGATTTAAACCTAATACATTTTTTTCCCTCTAAACACGTAATTAACCTATTGAATTCATGGCAGCAAGATATCATTGAAACCAATAGTTTAATAAGAATGTAAAGAAGATGATATATTGGTATGACTAAAGAATACATCTATGAAGATGAACATGCTGAAGGAACAGGTCCAGGACTATTTAGAAAGATTGGACATACACAAGTCCATGGGGCCAGATGCAATGCACCCAAGGGTGCTGAGGGAGTTAGCTGATGTGATTTCAGAGCCATTGGCTATTATCTTTGAAAGCTCGTGCAGCAGGGGGAGGTCCCAGATGACTGGAAAAAGGTAAATATAGTGCCCATCTTCAAGAAAGGGAAGAAAGTGGATCCAGGGAACTATAGGCTGGTCAGCCTCACCTCAATCCCTGGAAAAATCATGGAGCAGGTCCTCAAGGAATCCATTTTAAGGCACTTAAGAGAGGAAGGTGATCAGGAGCAGTCAACATGGACTCACCAAGGGAAAGTCATGCCTGACCAACCTGATTGCCCTCTATGAAGAGGTGACTGGTTCGGTGGATGAGAGAAAAGCGATGAACGTGATATACCTTGACTTTATCAAAGCTTTTGATACAGTCTCCCACAGTATTCTTATCAACAAGTTAAAAAAGCATGGGTTGGATGAATGGACTATAAAGTGGATAGAGAACTGGCTAGAGCAAAGGGCTCAACTAGTAGTGATCAATGGCTCCATGTCTAGCTGACAGCCGGTCACAAGTGGAGTGCTCCAAGGTTCGGTCCTGGGGCCGGTTTTGTTCAACATCTTCATTAATGATCTGGAAGAGGGGGTAGATTGCACCCTCAGCAAGTTTGCAGATGACACTAAGCTAGGGGGAGTGGTAGATACCCTGGAAGGAAGGATAGAATACAGAAGGACCTAAACAAATTGGAGGATTGAGCCAAAAGAAATCTGATGAGGTTCAACAAGGACAAGTGCAGAGTCCTGCACTTAGGACGGAAGAATCCCAAGCACAGCTACAGACTGGGGACTGGCGAGCTAGGCAGCGGTTCCACAGAAAAGGATCTGGGTGTTACAGTGGATAAGAAGCTGGATATGAGTCAGTAGTTTGCCCTGGTTGCCAAGAAGGCTAATGGCATATCGGGCTGCATTAGTAAGAGCATTGCCAGCAGATCACAAGAAGTGATTATTCCCCTCTGTTCGGCATTGGTGAGGCCACATTTGGAGTATTATGTCCAGTTTTGGGCCCCCCACTACAAAAAGGGTGTGGACAAGTTGGAGAGAGTCCAGCGGAGGGCAACAAAAATGATTAGGGGGCTGGAGCACAAGTCTTATGAGAAAAGGCTGAAAGAACTAGGCCCGTTTAGTCTGCAGAAGAGAAGAATGAGGGGGGATTTGACAGCAGCCTTTAACTACCTGAAAGGGGGTTCCAGGGAGGATGGAGCTAGGCTGTTGTCAGTGGTGGGAGATGACAGAACAAGGAGCAACGGTCTCAAGTTGCAGTGGGGGAGATCTGGGTTGGACATTAGGAAAAAGATTTTCACTAGGAGGGCAGTGAAGCATTGGAATGGGTTACCTAGGGAGGTGATGGCATCTCCATCTTTAGAGGTTTTTAAGCTGAGGCTTGACAAAACCCTCGCCGGGATGATTTAGCTGAGGATAGTCCTGCTTTGAGGAGGGGGTTGGACTAGATGACCTCCTGAGGTCCCTTCCAACTCTAATATTCTATGATTATATTAGATAGGAATTATTTTTAAATAGGACATAATCAACTCTGTGACCAACAGGGGTCAGAAAGAAATTTTTCCTATGGGCTGATTGTTTCATTATTGTCCACTGTAAGGATTTTTTGCAACTTCTTTGCACCATCTGGTGCTGGCTGGTTTCAGACAGGATACTGGACTAGCTGGACCACTAGCTTGAGACAGTATGGCAATTCCGATGTTGCTCCAGTTTGTGGAAGCCTCAGTTTCACTCTCCACAGCCTTTAACTGTAAGAGTGAGAGTAAATGGAGGTTGGGGAAGGTCTCCATGCCAGGGAGAAAGAAAAAGATTGCCAAAAATCCAAGGAATTCACAGGCAGATTGGGAGGTCTTGGGTTTGTCTTCTCAATTCCAAGAGTGTCTCCAGCTGTTTAGCGCTGCCAGTGCCTATGTTTCTATTAGTTCTTCCTCCTTTGGTGCAGGCTTCTTGATGCTGACAGGCCGCCAGCTTTGAAACTGTGCCTGTTCTTTGCTGGAGCGATAAGGTGGAGATCTTTCTTCCAATCCAGATATGTGTGAGTCTTTTATTAGGGTTGTCTATTTTGCGGGTTGTCTAGTCAGCCTGGGCATCATATGTCCAACTGGGCTGGGAGGCTCATCTGGACATGACTCCATAAAAAGGCACTTTGGCTCTCGGTGGTTCAGGCCCTTTGGGGTCTTTCAGGCTCTTTGAGATAATTTAATACATAATCCTTTAATATACAACTCCTGGATGATGTGGCCACATGAACAGTCATCTCTCTCATCTTCTTGAGGTCAGGGACTATAAGAGGCTGGCTGAGAAACTTGCTTTTCTGCCCTTCAGAAGCTGATGAGGATAAAGCAGATGATGATGCCAACCTGTCCTCAGCTGCTGACTAAGAAGCTGCAGAGTGCTCTGTTTTTCCTGATAATATGATTATTTCTGCATTTGTGTCAGCTTTGGTAGCAGCAGACAATTTCAAGAGCTGCTGATTTAGATGCTTGTAGAGGCGACCATGGTCCAAGTACAGACTCACTGCCTTTTTGATATATTGGATAGTTAGGGAAGGAAAAGGTGACCTTACTTATCAGTGAAGGCTTGCTGAGCCCCATTTGGGATATATTGCTGACCCCGGAATCTGCACCTCCTGTCACCAAGAACGTAGATCACTTGTATCAGGCTCTAGAGCAGGGGTTTCAGTATTTCTTCATGCACTTGACACTTGGTTCTTTGGTGGTCTGTATAGCTAGTGTAAGGACTCCAGAGTTGGCAAGTCAGCCCCATCTGACTGAGAAATTCCAGACAAATCCAGAGATTTCGAACTTAGTGTTCATTGTGGCTCCCTGGGAATACATGTCACAATTATCAGGCCATTGCAGTTCAGTATTGATTTCAACTCTATAAAAGGGTTCTCCATTTGCTTGATCATCTCCCTGAGAAGCACAGAAAGGAGATGAAGGGCCTTGCAGTTGAGGGTTACGCAGTATCTAAGCATGCCCTCTGCTTTGTAGGATGCATCAGATATATCTTGAATAATCGTGCTATCTGGCATCACTCTACACCATTTTTGCTGATGTAAGTCATCTGGCTTGTCCTTCGAGGTATAAACTAAGCTCTCTGCTGTGATATTGAGGGATTGTTTAGTAGATAAGCCAGGAAAACTCTCAAGAAGGGATTAGATTAGATCTGCATCATGGTTTTTGGTGATCCAGCTGAATAACAACAGGGGAATCAGAGTCACTGTCTCTTTGTTTCCAGAGGCAGTGCTCTTCATCTGCTTCTTTATACTGCCTCCCATCCCTTGCCCCATCCCAGAACTCTGTTGCTTTGGTAACAAAAGAGGATGTTGATAGGAGATGCTTTATACAAAGGTCAGATTCTTCTGTTGCTGATTTGTCCTCAGTTCCCCCATTGCCTTGAAATTTGATGGGTTACACAGGAACTGCTTCATTTCTGAGACATCCTCCTTTGTTACCTCACCCCACATTTGTGGTCCATTTTGTCTGTATCCTTGTGGAATGTAGTGAAATATCCAGAGATCATGAGATGTTAGAGGTAGTATGACTTTATATGTTACAATCCAGTTCTTCTTTGCTCTTACCCAGCTCCCCTTCCTCATCCTTTTTCAGGGATTCCTCTCAAAGCCCTGGCTGGGATGATTTAGTTGGGGTTGGTCCTGCTTGAGCAAGAGGCTGGACTAAATGACCTCCTGAAGTCCCTTCCAACCCAAATCTTCTATGACTATGAAACTGAGCTCACAGCACAGATAGATTCTTTATTAAGGATGGAATCCATAGAAGTCATCCCAAAAAAATACTGAGGAAGAGCTTCTATTTTAGTACATCATTTAAAGAAGAATGTTGGCTTTTGCCCCATTTGGTCTTGAACAAATTACAATAGATATTTCAAATTCTGCATACCAGTTTTGGCTTTTGTTATCCCAGTCTTTGAGACATAATTCTACATAATTCTTATTAAAGGCACTCTTGTGTGGGAGAGATCACAGTTGGTAAAAGCTCTTGTCCACAGACCTTTCTGCAGCACAAAGTGTATTGACCAAATACAGCAATGGTAACATACCTCAGGCTTTAAAAAAAATGTGTGAACCTATACTTTTGCAATTTGCTGTTTTGAGCTCATTTTTACCAGGCTTGGGGAAATCCCTGAAAAGAATGTGCTATTTCTTTCAGTCTTTAGGTCTGCAAAAAAATTGGCAAAAAGATATTCTGATGCCTGTCGAGAAAATATCATTCAGCAGGGCTATCCTGACAGTTCAAGCCATATGGAGATTTTCTCTATTGGCAATGAGTAACCCTTTGCCCCATTGTCTATTTTAGACTATTTGTTGCACTTTGCCGGTCTCTTCTTGTCATTGGTAAAAGTGCAACTGTCTACCATCTCAATATACCACCATTCAGTGGACAGTTGTAAAGCCTCCAGATATTTCACAGGGTTACCAAAAGAGATGGTTAATTTCTCAGTCAGTCAGGTAAATTATCCTGGATAATTGAGGTGGATCTCAATGTAGGAAAGTGTTCTTTTTTCCCTGTTGTTACTGATGGCATTTTTTATTCCAGTTATATCTACAAGCTAAATGAATTAGTTGCAGACTTTAATAGTTGATTTTGCCTTCACTGTATTGCACAGGGACAAAGCTATCCTGTAACTTCATTCAAAAACTTTACCAAAAGTATTATCCAAATTCCATCTAAAACAGGCCATTAATTTCCCAGTTTTTTTCCCCAAAACTTCATTTTTACTAAGGGAAAACTAGGTTCCATAATTTTAGATAGTGTGAGGTTCTCAAATTTTCATTTGGGTGGGACTAAGGCATTTAGGAAATCATTAAGGCTTTTTGCAGACTTTGAGGATCAGAGCAGAGGGATTGTCATTTTGGTCAATACATGTCCAAGTGGATTAGTTTATGCATTCAGTTGGTGGCACTTTAGTGACAGTATTTCAAAGGTCTTAAAGTTCACTTTACTTGGGCCTAGTCTACACTACCAACTTATGTTGCTATAATGTTGTTCAGGGGTGTGGAAACTCCACATTTCTGCATGACGCAGTTATACAAACCTAATCCGCGGTGTAAATAGTGCTGTGTTGATGGGAGGTCTTCTCCTATCGTCTAGCTACTGCCTCTTGGGTAGGTGGAGTAGCTATGCCGACGGAAGAAGCTCTCCCATTGGAGTAGGTAGCGTCTTCACTAAGTGCTACAGCAGTGCAGTAAGTGTAGACAAGCCATTGGTCAAAAGGAGCATCAGTGGTTTGAATCTGTAACATTTCCATCATAGAAATCTGCAGGTTCTCTTTTTTGTTCACACATTAACACAGCACTATTCTCTCAACTTAGCACCTAGTTGGGGGCAATTATGCAGCCTTGTTTAATTACAATTCCTCTTGCCTGGAGTTTGTATTGCTTACTTGTCTGTCACAAGTTTGGCTATGCAGAGGCAACACTGTGGAGGAACTACAGTTAATAAGTAACCTTTCTTGTATTGTAAGAGAGTAAATAGGACTGCATGACTGATCTTCTCTGTACCATTTAGTGTTGTGTGTATCTCTCTCAGTATCACCTCTTACTATTATACTTGGTAAATTAAATAACCCTAATCATTGTAATCTTTCCTAGTATGGAAATTTACTCGTATGTCTAATCAATTTCATTGCCCTTCTAATGACCTTCTCTTTTGCTATTAGATTAGTTTTGAACTGGAGTGACCTTGACAGCATACCATTGATTGGTGTGACATATTTTCCTTAATGTTCTCATTGCTTTCTTAATGTAACATAATATTGTGTTTGCTTTTATGACCATTACTGCTTATTAAGTAGTTGTTTAAATTGAGCGGTCTACATCAAAGCCTACGGGTGAAATAAAGGTCCTGTTGAAATCTGTGGTAAACTCCCATCGACTTCAAGGAGGCCAAGATTTCACTTTCTTTTTTTCCTGGGAAATTACAGTTAGCTTAGGACGCATCAATAGGTTGTAGTAGTTATTATTTTATTTCTTTGTATTGCTATAGGGCCAAGCTTTCAAAGGTATTTAGGCACCTAAAGATACAGATCGGCACCTAGTGGAATTTTCAGACGCACCTAAGCAGGTAAGGGGCCTAACTCCCATTGAAATAAATGCCAAATACCTTTGTAAATATGGTCCATAGTCCCTAGAGGTCTCAGCTAGAGATCAGGGTCCTTTTGTGCTAGGCAGTGTACCACATATAATGAAAGACAGCCCCTGGTAGGTGAAAGATGGAGATGAGGGAGCATAAGATAACATTGAGATGATTATGAGTAGCTATAAGCAATGGTCACAGCATATAAACTGCTTAAACACTGCCATGTGTGAAGCATCCTGGCAGAGGTGAGTTTTAAGAAGAGATATTTGGAAGAAATCTTGGTCCAGTGGGTAGCGCTATGGAGACTTGGATTCTGCCACAGACTTTGTGTGACCTAGGGCTAGTCCTGTAGCCTCTCTGTGCACCATCTGTAACATGGGGATGAAAACCCTGAATTATCTCATGGGGTTGTTGTGAGGATAAATAATTAAGTACAGAGTGCTCAGATGCTACAATACTTGGAGCCATGTAACTACCTGAGATACAGAGAAAATGTAGTAGCTGTGTGGATTTTTATTGGGCCCTCTTCCCAAGTGTAAGGAGCAGCACAGGAGAAAGTGAAGAGGTGCCTATGGGAAATTTTGACTTAAGGACAATAAAAACTGGCTTCATTGGTAGCACTGTGGCAACTGTGAATGGCTCGATAATGTGCAAGCGATAATAGGTAGGATAAGGCTAAATCATGAAGGGACTTAAAAGTGAAGGTAAGTAGTTTGTATTTCACATAGTGGAGAGGGAGAGTCACATGGAAGGGTGCAATGAGAAAGGTGATCTGCTCAGAATGACTAGCTGGAAAGCTTATCTTTGCATCCGCATTTTGAATGTCTTTGATGTGGACAAGGTGGCATATTTCAGATCAAGAGAGGAGGTTGCAGTATTTGAGACATGAGATGATGAGGCCCTAGATTAACATTGTAGCTGTATGGATAGAAAGGGAAGCCCAGATCTTAGAGAAGTTATGTAGTAAGAAGCAACAAGATTTAGAAACAGCCTGGATTGGTGGACCTAGAGAGGTGACTGAGTCAAAGCTGTGGGTCTGAGTGACAGGTAGGATGGTGCTGTTGTGATGATGGTGTTCTCCGCAGTAACTGAGGAAGGGACAAAGGGGAGGGTTTAGCAGGGGAATGATCACAAGCTCAGGTTTGAACATTTTGACCTTACGTTGACAGCTGAAGGTCCATAGAGAAAAGGCAAAGATTTTACTTTGAATGAAAGGAGAGTAAACAGGTAGATTTGGGATTCATCAACGTAAAGATAGTTGAAGTGTTTTCTTAAATGAAATCACGTGCAAGTAAGATGTAGTGGAGGAAAGGAAGGATCCTCACTGAAAGTTGGAGTGGGAAATATCAAGCATCCTCCACGTCAAATACTGAAGGAGTGATAATGGCAACTAGATCAAATTTATGCTAATAAATGAGCAATTCCAGTTCTTCTTGTTTGTTACCCAGGATTTTAGCATTGTTACGTAGGCAAGTAAAGAATTTCTTTTCATCTTTTTAGCTCAACCCTGAACACATCACTGGCTCTTCATGTCTCTCCACTGGCCCCTTCTCTTTACCACATCAAATTCAAGTGTGATCTTTAAGATCCATGGGCACCATTCTGTCTACTAGCTTATTAAGATGTCCACCCCAGCCTTCTCTTTGCTAAAATGCCAGTTTCAGTTATCTAGTTATTCACCTGTCCCTCAAGCATCCCAATTTTTTCTCCCACACAACTCCATGTGCATGTGGAAAACTTTCTGTCCAAATGCGTAAAGCTGCTACTTTATCCTTTCATAAATACCTCCTTAAAATGTACATCTGCTGTGATGTCTACAAATCACACCCAGCTGGCACTGGACAGGGAAGTGGCGACCTTTGACTTCTCTTTCTCTGCTAAACTGTATTAATTTTTATTCAGCTCATCCATCCAATTCACCCTGTTCCATTTGTCTTTTTGTCTACATCCTCTGTGACATGTAAATTGAATTGTGAGCTCTTTCGTGCTGGGGCTATTGTTGTGTCAAGTCTGTACAGTTCCTAATAGAGTGGGGCCTGAACTCTGTTTCTCTGAAGAGAAAGTCATTGCATGCTTAGAAACCCTGCTTTGCAAACCCTGAGCAGGTCCTGTGTCACTCTGTGGGTGGTGGTCAGTCTGGGAGTCCAGTGGGCCCTGGTTTGATTACTGACTCTAGCCACAGAAAGATAGAAGTATTGTATATGATCTTTGCACTTTGCTGCTTCTCAGAACCCTCACGGACAGCGACCTTCTAGTCATCAGTGCCTCAGTTTAAACAAATGTTTCACAAAGAACCAACCATTCACATTGGTGACTCTGTGATTGCATATAGCTACTGTGTTCTGGGGCTCTCTGCTCAGTGCCCTTTTCCAGGCTCCTTATTTTGGCTTTTTGACCTGTCTGCTTTCTATTTACATGACCCACAATCTTTAGTTGATCTGTCGTCATTCCCTCTATTGAAGTATGTGTTCAGGTCCTCTGGGTCCACCCCAAAATCATTGATTTGCTAATTCATTGATTTACAGATAGTGTAAGTCTGCACAACATCATTCTTCATTGCCATCATGATCTCTGCAACACCTTGTCACCTGAGAATTTTTACACATTCCCATGGACTTTAAGGTCAGAAGGGACCATCATGATCATCTAGTCTGACCTCCTGCACACTGCAGGCCACAAAACCTCGACCACCCACTCCTGTAATCGACCTCTGGCTGAATTACTGAGGTCCTCAAATAATGCTTTAAAAACTTCAAGTTACAGAGAATTCACCATTTACACGAATGTAAACCTGTAAGTGACCTGTGCCCCATGCTGCAGAGGAAGGAGAACCACTTCTCCCCCACAGGTCTCTGCCAATGTGACCCAGGGGAAAATTCCTTCCCAACTCCAAATATCAGTTAGACCCTGAGCATGTGGACAAGAGCTACCAGGAAGATACCTGGGAAAATATTCTCTATAGTAACCTGGAGCCCTCCCCATCTAGTGTCTCCAATCTCTGGGAATATTTCCTATTGGCAGTCACCAATGGGCCACATGTCATGGTCCACAAAGTCATCATACCATCCCCTCCATAAAGATATCAAACTCAGTCTTGAAGCTAGTTAGGTTTTTTGCCCTCACTACTCCCCTTAGGAGGCTGTTCAAAAACTTCACTCCTGATGATGAGAAACCTTCACCTAATTTTAAGCCTAAACTTGTTGATGGCCAATTTATATCCATTTGTTCTTGTGCCCACATTGGTGCTTAACTTAAATAACTCCTTTCTCTCCCTGGTATTTATCCCTCTGATGTATTTATAGGGAACAATCATATCTTCCCTCAGTCTTCTTTTCCTTAAGCTAAACAAGCCAAGCTCTTTGAGTTGCCTCTCGTAAGGTAGGCTTTCCATTCCTTGAATAATCCTAGTAGCCCTTCTCTGCACCTGTTCCAGTTTGAATTCATCTTAAACATGGGAGACCAGAATTGCTCACCGTATTCCAGATGAGGTCTCACCAGTGCCTTGTATAATTATATTAACACTTCTTCAATTTAACTAATAATAAATTAAATATTATTTATTAAATTAAATAAATTCCCATGTGGGACTTTATCAAATGCCTTACCAAAATCCAGGTATATTAGATCTACCTTTGGTATAGCCATGTTGTATTTTATCCCAATTATTGTTCACTTCTATATTTTTAAATACTTTCGCTTTCAAAATTTGTTCCAAGGTCTTACATATAGTTGAGGTCAAACGAACAGGCCTGTGGTTTCCTGGATCACTTTTTTCCCTTTCTTAAAAAGAGGAACTATATTAGCAATTCTCCAGTCATAGGGTACGACCCCTGAGTTTATAGAGTCATTAAAAATCTTTGCTATTGGACTTGCAATTTCGTGTGCCAGTTCCTTTAATATTCTTGGATGGAGATTATCCAGACCCCCCGATTTAGTCCCATTAAACTGTTTTAAGTCTGACTTCCACCTCAGATGTGGTAATTTCCATCGCCATATCTTTGCTACCATTAGCCACCCTGCCACTACCCCTAAGCTCTTCATTAGCTTCATTAAAAACTGAGGCAAATTATTTGTTTAGGTGTTGGACCATGCCTAGATAATCTTTAATCCCACCCCATCCTTAGTGCTTAGTGGTCCCACTTCTTCTTTCCTTGTTTTCTTTTATTTATATGACTGTAGAACCTTTTACTATTAGTTTTAATTCCCTTTGCAAGGTTCAATTCTACTTGTTTCTGGCATGTCTCACTTTATCCCTACACTTTCTGACCTCCAAGAGGTAGCCTTCCTTACTGATTCCTCCATGTTCCGTTCCTTGTAGGCTTTCTTTTAATCACCTGTTTGAGAGTTTGCTCAAATGTGGTCTGCAGTCCTTCCCTATGAATTATTTTCACTTGCTTGGGATGCAGGCTTCAGATAGCTGCTGCAATTTTGATTTAAAATAATTCTAAGCCTCCTCCACATTCAGATCTTTGAGTTGTTGAGCCAAGTCCACTTCCGTAACTAATTCCTTTGATTTGTTTAAAGTTAGCTCTTTTGAAATCAAGGACCCTTGTTGCAGATCAATTTTTCTTTATCCTTCCATTTAGTTTAAACTGAATTCGCTCATGATCACTTGAATCAGGGTGGTCCTCTACAACCGGTTTTCCTATTCCTCACTACTCAACAATACCAAATCTAAAATGGCATCACCTCTTGTTGGTTCAGCAAATATTTGATGAACAAATCTGTCAGCTATCACATCCAGGAAAATGTTCTCAAATTTATTACTTTTCATATGGCTTAGCCTGTGTGGGAAAAAATTAATGACATTTAGAAATACGTTTCTTATCAAATTCTAAAAGAGAATGAAACACAATTAGGAAAATACAGACTACTAGTTCATATTGTAACACATAATAAGAAACAATAAAATTCTACAGTATCACATTGTATAACGGAGGACCACCAGATAACTGAAAAAGCAGTGGGAAAATCATTTCCTACAGTGGTTTTAGGCACACGACTCTGGCAGCTCACCCCCCATTCAGTGGCATGTAATGGTTCATGGCTTCTCAGAGGAGTAGTGTGTTTTCGGGATCTTTAGTTCCAATTACAGTTTTAACCCATTCAGTTTTATTTCTTCTTCCTTTCCGCTAGTTAGATCTTTTTTGATTTTGGTTTTTTAGCTGTTGTCTTCAGATGTAGCCATTTATTTCCAGATGTGCATGGCCCTTCCATGTGTATTGAATGGCTTTCAGCTTTGTATGGCAGCTGAGGGTACTGAGTAATAGATGTGGACATTGTTTGCCCTAACTCATGCCTGAAAACCTACACGTGTGCCAATCATGCAGTGGTGTTCATCAGTGCACACCAAGCTCATGATGACACTACTGTATGTCAGAAATAGGGATGTAAAAATTCTTTTAATTAACAATCCATTTAAAACTTTCTAAAAATAGAACATTTAAATGGTTAAACACACATGAGGGGGAACCTCACTGGGCTTAGCTCCTCCCTGCCAAGTGAGAGTCCAGCACAGATCCCCCCAGGTGTGCGCTTACTGAGCTGCAGCAGGGCAGCTTTTGCGCTGGGCTCAGCTCCCGAGCAAGAGCGGCACAGTTACAGCTCTGCATGTGCTGGAGGAGCCAAGCCCAGAGCCACTTTCAGACACTGAAAGTGTTAGCTGCAATGCAGTCCCTCAGTGCCCTTATTTTCATTAGACCTTCGTTTCCTGCTCTTTGTAGCTTATCTGGGTTGTCACTTACAGTTCCATCCCATGCTATCGCGTTGCTGCATCCTTTTGGATGTTCCTACACATTTGCATAATGAGGAGGTTGTCTTGAGGAGATAACCAGCAAAAGTGGGAAATGAGGTAGCTCAGTACCTGGAAAAATCATGGAGCAGGTACTCAAGGAATCCATTTTAAGGCAGTTGGAAGAGAGGAAGGTGAACAGGAACAGTCAACATGGATTCACCAAGGACAAGTCATGCCTGACCAACCTGATTGCCTTCTATGAAGAGGTGACTGGCTCTGTGGATGTGGGGAAAGTGGTGGACATGATATACCTTGACTTTAGCAAAGCTTTTGATACAATCTCCCACAGTATTCTTATCAGCTAGTTAAAGAAGTATGGATTGGATGAATGGACTATGAAATGGACAGAGAGCTGGCTAGATCATCGGGCTCAATGGATAGTGATCAATGGCTTGATGTCCAGCTGGCAGCCGGTCACAGGCTGAGTGCCCCAGGGGTTGGTCCTGGGGCTGGTTTTGTTCAACATCTTCATTAATGATCTTGAGAATGGGATAGATTGCCTCCTCAGTACATTTGCAGATGACATTAAGATAGGGGGAGTGGTAGATACCCTGGAGGGTAGGGATAGAGTACAGAGGGACCTAGACAAATGGGAGGATTGGGCCAAAAGAAATCTGATGAGGTTCAACAAGGACAAGTGCAGAGCCCTGCTCTTAGGTTGGAAGAATCCCATGGCTAGCTACAGACTGGGGACTGACTAGCTAGGCTGCAGTTTTGCAGAAAAGGACCTGGGGGTTAGAGTGTATAAGAAGTTGGATATGAGTCAGCAGTGTGCCCTGGTTGCCAAAAAGGCTAATAGCATATTGAGCTGCATTAGTAGGAGCATTGCCAGCAGATGAAGGGAAGTGATTATTCCCCTCTCTTCAGCATTGGTGAGGCCACATTTGGAGTATTGCATCTAGTTTTGGGCCCCCCACTACAAAAAGGATGTGGACAAGTTGGAGAGAGTCCAGCGGAGGACAACAAAAAGGTTTAGGGGCTGTCACACAAGACTTACGAGGAGAGACTGAGGGAACTAGACTTGCTTAATCTGCAGAAGAGAAGAATGAGGGTGTTCCGGGGAGGATGGAGCTAGGCTGTTCTCAATGGTAGTAGATGACAGAACAAGGAGCAATGGTCTCAAGTTGCAGTGGGGGAGATCTGGGTTGGACATTAGGAAAAAGTTTTTCACTAGGAGGGTGGTGAAGCACTGGAATGGGTTACCTAGGGAGATGGTGGAATCTCCATCTTTAGAGGTTTTTAAGCTGCGGCTTGACAAAGCCCTGGCTGAGATGATTTGGCTGAGATTAGTCCTGCTTTGAGCAGGGGGTTGGAGTAGTTGACCCCCTGAGGTCCCTTCCAACTCTAATATTCTATGATTCTAGCTATGTAGATACTTTTGGAACATGAGACAGTGGCTATGTTTTTCAAGTGTAGAAAATGACAAGAGAAGGTTACTCAGCCTTTTTTCATCAGCCTTAGCTATCTTTCCTTGTCTGAGTTGTTAATGTTGGGACAGGAAAGTCTTTGTGATTTGTAGATATTTCATAGTTATCAGGGACTGCTCTGCCAGGTAGGCTAAAGCCTAAATTCTTTGTGTGGGAATTAAGATGTGCCCATATTTGGAGAGTCCATTGCACAACTCCGCATAGCAGTCTCGTGCCCAGTCATAACATTCTTCAATATGACATCACTTTGGCTGGTGGTTTCCAGCTGCAAGCCAAATTCTGCTGGAAGATCCATCTGCTTGTGGTTTGGGGCAGGCCGGGTGGCTAGGTATGGTAATGTTAAAAACTAGATTTCCAGTTTCCCAGCTAGGAGACCCAACCTGTTTACTTGGCATTGTTCTTGAGGTTAAGGCAATAAACAGGGACTATAGTTTGGGTTCAGTACTGGACACTGAGTAAAGCTTAAATTTTCTGAGGAACTTCCATAAAATGTGTTAGAGTTTCTGACTTCTAATAGTTTAACATGGGTCAGAAAAGTTCACATTCCACCACTCATGATTTTCCCAGCTTAAAAATTAAACATTGGAGATAATAGAAATTTTTACATGCTAAGAGTTTATTTGAAGGTCTTTGTGGCATCATGTAAATTATTTTGTTAATTTGTTAATGAACAAAAGGTAAACAAAAACAAAATTGGCAGCATAATTCATCATAATCTAATCACTGAAGAATGTGTTTTCTGTTGGCTGCTATTGCTCTCTGATACAGTATGCAGGAATATTTTTGAATAGTTAATGAGAATAATAGAGCATCATCTTTTGTCATTTACACACTAGTGCTCCCGGCATTGAAAGTAGTGGCTAATATAGTGTACAGGGAATGGATTTTGCTAGCCCAGTGGCATCTGTGTTTTGTCAGAAAAGATTATTTTCAACAGGGAGCACCTACTTAGTCAAATACATGGATCTTCAACACATCAGTGGGTACTGTGTCAAGTATCCTCTTTGTCATGAAACTGTTCTGCTGGCACAAATTCTCACCACCTGAGTTGGCTGGACTGTTTAAAAAAGATCCTTGTCCTTGTGAAGCTGTTGAGGCACTTCAGGATTGATGCTTCTGGGCTGTCTGAGTGGTTTTGTGAAGAACAGGATCTGCAACAAAACAGCTACATTGAGCAAGAGTAGGTTCTTTTTGAATGTGTCCAGCTGTCTCACTAGCAAATCCTGTTCTTCATAAAAGAAAACATTGCTGTATTAGATCTCATCTTAATCTATTGCCATTATTCTTCATAATTGAATCTTTATGTGCAATCGTTAGCCAGCGAAAAACGTGAAAAAGTTTAGTTTTCAAAAATGGACAAATAACAGTAGGCCTCTACATTTCCTTGATATATCCCTGTCATCTATTTTGCATATATGACTGCTGATTTTATAATGGCAGAACCATGGCTGAAGCTAGCAACAAAGTTTTCTGTGAGTTTTAGTCAGTGCCAATCGCCAAGATTTTGGAAAAATTCAAAGAGCTTAGGTCTATGGCCTGCAAGCTGGACTCAAGTCCTCTTTGGCTGATAAAGTCAGCTGGGAAGGAAACAGACATTGAGAGTTCTGCTGATTGTCATATTATTTCGCATCACTCAGTTTTTAAGGACGAATGTTGAAAAGGTTGTGGTGAATCAACTCTGACAATATCTGGAACCCTTGGGTTTCCTTGACCTCTGACAATCTAGTTTTAGGTCTGATTATGTTCAAGTGTCCATGTTGTATCTTTTACATCTGTCAGCAGCTTTTGATACTGTTGACCATAAAGTATTCTTGACATGCCTGTGACCCTTTGTAGGGTAGAAAGAACAGCTCTTGAGTGACTTTTATCTTTTCTAAGACTCAGTGGGTAGTTGTGGACAAATGCTTCTAAGCTCCATGAGCTCTCTTATGAGTGAGACCTCAGAGTTGCATTACTTCCACTTTCCCCTTGAATGTTGACTATTGTGTGAGATAGGGTGAGAACAGAGCTGAATTTTCTTCAATATGCCCATAATATACAACTGTCTCTATTCTATCACATCTGGATGGTGTGGTCAACCTATTTTCCAAATGTCTAGCCAAGATGGAGCTTGGATGAGAGGTAGCTGGCCAAGGCCCAATCTGTCTCTGTAAGAAAAGGTAACAATGGTAGGCTGGAGAAGACTATGAGAGAACTTATGGAAGTTACATCCATGCTCTCAATTGGGAGAGCATGCTCACCAGTGCATAGTCAGATTCACAATTTGTGGGTCCTATTACATCCTCTACTGCTTCTGGATGTCTAAATAGTAGCTGTGGCCAAGAATGCATTTTTTCAACCGCATGGTTGGCTAGAAGGTTTCAAGCATTTCTTTTGAACATGGAACTTCCATAATCATCCATGCCATTGTCATCTCTAAATTGGATCACTGCACTGTACTTTTTGTGGAACTACATATGAAAACCATTCAGCTACTTAGAAAAGCAGTACTTCATTTATTTAGCAATATTTTTCACAAGAAGAATCATTGCTCCATAGTAAGCGTTGGCTTCCAATTTGTTTCCAGGTAAAATTCAAGATGTTGATTTTGACTTGCAAGCCTCTAAATTATGTGTTTCCTGGCTACTTTAAAGACAGCTTCTATCTTCACATGATAATATGCTGAGAAAAGCTGCGGTGCTGGAACTAACAATCTCAAGATTTAAACAAGCGGGTAGTAGGTCATTTTCAAGGAGTTTTCCTTAAATCTGCAACTAATCTTCACTCACAGTGTGACAGACCATAAGTTTGTTGACACTCAAGACAAATAGCAAAGACTTCTCTATTATTCCAGGCTTTCCTGAGGATTAAAGGGATCATTCTTTTTTATTTTCAATGGCTTTCATTGGATTTTATGTTGAAATTATCCGTTTCAAAATTTGTATGTCTTTTGTAATAAAACAAAAAAAAAAGAACGTGTATTCACATAGAGCTGAGGGAAGAGCACATTTTTATAAATATGAAAAATAAATATTTCTAGTGTAATACAAGTTATATGTTGGTCAAGATGACAGACTTTTGTATTTTGGTCTTATTTTCAGGCCCAGTGTTGAGGTCATTGAAATGAAGTACTTTTGTGATACAGCATAAAATCATTGACTCTTATTTAGGACATTGAAATGATATATGTTGAGACGAAAGCATTGATTCTTTCTGCCATTCATTTGTTCACCAAGTTTTCAAAATTCTAACTACTTTTAGATCCTTCAGTTTTTAGGTTTTCATTTTGAGATCCAAGAACCAAAATTCCAGTTGAGGTTTTTAGGAGGTGTAAGTGCTCAATACCCTGGAAAATCAGATTTTAGACTTTTCAAATAGGGTACCAAGAATTAGTGGACACTGGGAAATCTTGGCCGTAATGAATATCAGCAGAGGATAAAAATTAACAATGTGGATGATTTTTTTAATTCATCATATTAAATGCTGGCATCATTTGTTGTTTGATTCTCTTTAACACATATTTCTGTGATTCTGTAGGTTTTAGCTGATGCTGTTGCACGCTTGGTCGTGGATAAATTCAGTGATCTGACAGATAATTTCACATCTCCCCATGCACGTAGAAAAGTTCTTGCTGGAATTGTCATGACAACAGGTAAAAAAACTAATCAGTTCTATTTTTAAGTGCTCAGATGCCAAGGTGATAGACACAATATAAATACCTAGATAATTAGAAAATATACATCTTCATTTTTCTTTCCTCAAACAACACTGGAACATTTTTAATGCATAACCATAATGGTGGAGTAAATAACGGAATAACTAAAGTCAAGCCTATACAAGGTCTTTATTGTAGTCACTTTAGGAAAGTTCTTCTTCAAGTAGTGTCGCTGTAGGGGCTCCACTTCCGTGTGCATGCACCACCAGGCACCTGCAATCAGAGATATCAGTAACAGAGCCCCTTCTGCCGATGCACGCTCTCTGCACATCCTCATGACCTGCCTGGACTGAGGATATATAGAGCTGTGCAGTCAAACCGCCCTCAGGTTCTTTTCAGTTGCCTTAACCTGAAATGGAATGTCAAGCGTACCTTCCTTTAGATGTAGTTAGCTAAACATAGTTTTTTCTGTTTCTTAGTTTAGTTTATTTGTAGCATTTAGTTCAGGGAGTCTGTTGTTGGTTTTTCACCCTTTGGCCTTTACTACTTGAGAGGTTATTCTGGACTATGGGATGTGCCAGAATCCCCAGGATTTGAGCTCTGTCTTTCCTGCTGGAAAGCAATCCCGGTCAGTGACAGACACTCTTGGTGCCCCTATTGTTTGGGAGACATCCATATACTAGCCAAATGTAAGATCTGCTCCTCCTTCAAAAGTAGACCTTGTCAAAATAGAGAAATAATATTTAAATTGTTAGTGATGGAGTAAGACTGGCCACCGACTCAGGCTCCAAGAATCCCCCTGTATACCGATCTCCAAGCACATTTAGTGTCCCTCTACCTTCACATCCTGGTCACCAAGACTCTTGAGGGATACAGCACTTGCGCATTTAGATTGTGGGTTCTGACGAGGAGCAGGAGCGTTAAGTCTCCTGCTAAGAAGTTTGTTCACCAATTGAAAAATGTGTTCTGAAGACCTCAGGTCCCAGGGGCTGTACTGTTGAAACTTTGAGTGGTTCCAGTATCATAAAATCATTTAAGGCTTCCTCTAAAGCCACTCTACCAATAAATTGGATTTGGTACCAAAGGTTTGTTCAGCATGGGGCAGTCATGTCCATTAGTTAATTAGATAAGTTAGAAAATTTAGGGATCATTTTATATTGGACTAGACAGAGTCTCCATCACTTACTGGTACTGTACTATTATCTATATGAGAGGTTCCCAAACTTTTTGGCTCAAGAGCCACAAATGTCATTTTTATACACCCGAAGGGCCATCAGTTTATCAACTCATAAAAAACGTATTGATTAAGGACTACATATTTAAAGTAAACATTTCGATGCTGCTGTTTATTTTTACATTCACTATTTTACACCTACAAAATACTCTGTGTTTCACACACTCACAGACAAAGCACTAATGTAGATGAGTGACTGTCACTACACACTAAAGCACATGGCCAGGCAGCTAAATCACAATGGGTAACAAACCAGAGTACTGACGAGGACCTTCCTTTTGATGGTATCAAGCTGTTCTCTAAGTCTGCTGACAAGTCTCTTCACACTTTGAATGGTTTGCTGGAGAGTCTGAATCACCTACTCTACTGGAACCTACAGTCTTACCCTCCTACCCCCTTTGAATACCATGTTTCCCATTTCCAACCTACATGGGAGAGAACAACATCCAACAAATGGGTTTGGGAGGTCATAATGTCTGTTTATTGCATCCATTTCACCTCCATTCCTCTCTTTCTCTCTCCATCCCTCCCTCTTTCCCCATCCCTTTTCAGGGATCTGTCTCATCATCAATTGCTGAGACAGAAAGTTGCCTCTCTTCTATGCTTAAGGGCCACAGAACCAGTTCCAGTCCAGCACAGGGGAAAGGGTTTTATTACAAGTACTTACTGGTTCCCAAAGAGAATGGAGGATGAAGACTAATATTAGCTCTCAAGCATCTAAACAATAAGTAACACCACAAAAATTCAGGATGGTGACCCTTCCTGCTATAATTCTTTCCTTAAATTGGTTTGTGACTATTCACATGTATTTTCATGATACGATTCACCCTCTCACAAGAGATTTCTTCATTTTACAATCATAGGGATCACATATAGGGTGTCACACCACCCAGGGCGAATGCGTCCCCTTCACATCAACCTTCTAGAACTAAGAGCAGTCAGAAATGCTTGCACTCATTTCCTTCCACTGATGAGAGTTAAATCTATCAAGTTCATGACAGAGAACACAGTCTGCATGTTCTATATCAATCAACAGGGCAGGGTATGCTCTCCCTTGCTTTGTGCCAAAAGAATAAAACTCTGGAATTTGTGCTTCTTACCTCCCACTTATACAGAACACCATGGCCAACAACCTCAGTAAGCACAAATCCTCAACAGCATATTTCTAGCATGGTGGGGTTTCCAGAAGTGGACCTCTTTGCCACTGCCATCAACACAAAACACAAAAAATTCTTCATGAGAGTGGGAGTCAATTGAAGTATCCCTAGAAGTACTGAAGATGTAATCAGGTGTGTAGGGTTACAAAGATAATAGCTGCCACTAGGAGATGCCTTGCTTATTTAATGAATGAAGGGCTGCCTTTGTGCATATCCACCTACACCATTGCTTTGGAAAGTACTGAAAAAGATCAAGAAGGATAAGGCTAATGTCATTTTAATTGCACCAACTTGGCCAAGACAAGTGTGGTATCCTTTCCTGATTTGACTTGCTTCTCATCCACCACTGAGAATTCCAACCAGTTGCCTGTTGTCTCAGGTTGCTTGTTAGACACTTCACCCCAAACTGGAACTTCTGTAGTTCCAGGCATGGCAACTAGATGGTTCTCAGGAATAGAGACTTCCTGTTCAACAGAGGTACAACAGGTATTGTTAAACAGTGGGAAAGTGCGTGAAATACTTATCATCATAAATGGAATAGATTTCCCCACTGTGTACCCATCAATAAGTTGATCCTGATCACTCTGCTTTTTCCACCATTCTGGGCTGTGTGGTATAGCAAAGACAGAGGGCAGTAGGAAAGTTCTAGAAGGGCGCTATATAAGTGCAAGAATGATCCGGGCTTTATACCCTATAGACTAATCAGAATCCATATAAGGTAATTAGTGTCAGCTGACACCAATTAAGGCCCCACCCAGGTGCCTATAAAAACCCTCTACTCCTGAGAGACAATGTGGAGTAGTAGGAGTAGAAGTGTGGTGAGCAGAGGAGTTTGTGGAGATCGTGAAGAAGACAGTGGTGTGTGGAGAACTGGAGAAGAACAGAACGGAGTACAGCAGTGTGTGGGAGAGAGGTGGAGCCCTGAAGAAGGTACTGGGCTCAAGAAGCTAGAAAGACAGAGGGGGGAAAGTGGCCCAGGGGAAAAAGCCTGCAGCTGCAAGTCAGGTGCCAGCAGCACATATCTGTTACTCGGAGGGCCCCTGGGCTGCGACCAGGAGGAGCGGGCAGGCCCGGGTCCCTACCCCCCTCCCTGGGAAGACGGGGTTGCCAGCGACACCCTGGCCCACTGCGAGAGGCAAAAGTGCAAGACCCACCAGGGAGAAGCCGGCCGTTTGCCACAGCTGCCAGTTTGAATTTAAAAGATCAGGTCTTACTATGATATCCATCAAGGTTCTCTTGCTGGCTATAACAGCGTTGCATCCTTCTGTGAAAGGTTTTTCAATTTTTGCTCACCCTATAACATCAAGATTCCTCTCAGGACTGACTAATCTTTTTCCACAGATTAGGGAACCTGCATTGATATGCACTTGAACTTTCTCCTTAGTTACCTTATGAAACAATCCCGTGAGCCATTAGTTACACATTTGCAGCTTCACCTATCCATGAAAACAGCTTTCTTGGTGACCATCGCTTCTGCCTGAAGGTCAGAGAACTGGGAGCTTTAATGTCAGATCCCCTCATCCCTTTACAATGTTTTACAAGGAAAAAGTCTCATGAAGACCACCTCGTAAATTTCTATCTAAAGTGTCTTCTGAATTTCATATTAATCAGACCATTCATCTTCATTTATTCCCCCTTAAATCACATCAGATTAGGCAGGAAGCTGCCTTCATTGGATGTCAGAAGGGCCTTCTATCTGAACAGAACCAAACTGTTCAGAAAGTCTCCCAGACTGTTTCAATTGCAGACAGATCCAAAGTATCCACGGTCTGCATCCAAAGATTTATGGCCAATCTCTTGGTGTATCATCTCATGTTATGAATCTACGAACATTCAGCATCCTAGATTGCAAACACATTATACAAGGTCTCAATCTACTTTTGTGGCATAACTCAAAGGCATTCTAGTTGCTAAATTTGAAGAGCTGCAACCTGGGCTTCAATACGTATTGTCTCCATGCACTATGCTTTGGATCATGCCTCTAGAGCAGATGCTTAAATTTGCAATGTAGTTGTGTCCTCTGTGTTAGACTTTGCTACAATGTTTCTTCCTCTCTGTGGGGTAATGCTTAAGAGTCATCTGAACTACAGCACCCACATGATACTTCAAAGAAGAAGTAACTGGAGTTCTTCAAGAAGTGGAGCATCCGTAGGGATACACCACTTCCCTTCTTCCCCTCTGGTTCAGAGTTTCATCTGAAGGACTTTGCAGTAGAAAAGAACTGGGGGTGATGTGTCTGTGCAGCTCTGCATATCTGTATAGGGCAAGAGAGTGTGTAGAGCACATGCACATGCATGAGCTTTAATTGGTATTGTTACTGAAAATCTCCAGTTGGAATGCATGTGCACCTGAAATGAAGCACCTATAGGGACACACATCTTAAAGAACTCCATTTACTGCACAAGGTGAGTAACCTCTCCTCATTCCTGCAAACACCTCTCTCTACAGAGCTCTCTACAGAGCTCCCATCTCCAGATAAGTGAGTCTTCTGAGACAAACCACATTCTATAAAATACACAAACTTTTTAAAATACACTTTGAAAATAAATGTCAGGATGTTACATTCATATGTATCATCAGACTACAATACATTTCATACAGAAACCAGGTCATATACTGTTTGTCTTTTAAATCTTTTCAATGTTGCATTTTGCTTAATTATTGTTACTGTCGTATACCTGATCCTTAAACATACTTGTACGTAGTAAGAGATTATTGCAGTGAAGTACTTGCAGACAACTGTACAGATTTTAATGGCAGCCACTGAGACTCCTGATTCAGCTACTGAGAACATTTCCAAATATACAAAGTACACTAATAGTTTGAGTTTCTGTTTCCTGCACATCTTATCAGTATAAGGACCTGGGGAGTTGGAATAAGAGAAGCTTTGAGGTGCTGATCGCTTTTGAAATTTGCAGTTTTATTGGCAGTTTTATGCATTATTAGTAAAGTGTTGAGCCTCATAAAGGAGAAAAACTAAAACAAAATTTTGTAATATACAAAATCCTATTTTACATGACAGGTAAAACAAACATTGTGTCTACTATCCACTGATTGATTTAAAGGCTTTTAGATGGTTGGCTTAGGTCTTAACTTTCAAAGGACATCCTTTATTTGGTGTGTAATATGTCATAAAAACCTATCCAATAAGGAGCTTCTAAGAAGTATTTGGTTAGGTAGTAATTATGTTCTCAGGCAATAATCATGCAGAGGACTATATGTATTTGTGTCACAGTATGGGTATAGATTCTCTCCTGCAGCAAGATGTATTTGATGTAGGAAGACCAGAAAGGAGCTGATTTATGGCTGCCTATTTCTCTTACAAAAACTAGCTATGGTTAAGGAACCATACACTTGTGAATTGCCACAGTGGAGCAGAGCTCCACCTCTCCACCTCCCCATTCTTGTCATATGCCCTGCATGGAAGAAAGTTGGAATCAGCTGGCATAGAAGTTGGCTCTGTGTGATCTGAGAAGTCCCCTCTTTTGGGAACATGGCAGGTGATATTTGCCAGGTGTGGTGAGTTTCTGGTTCCAGGCGTCACAAAGGAACTGTAGCAAGGCGCTGTGGCGTTCCTCAGAGCCTGGGCCCGAGGAAGGGTTGCTACGCCCCTGCTGGGCAGAACAAGGCCCTGCAGGCCAAATACCCTGGGAGCAAAGGGGTGGAGCCAGGACAGGAAAAGAAAACTTAAAAGGCTGGCCTAGCAGCTCAGTCAAGGGGAAGCTGCCACCAGAGACAGACATGTCTTCCCTGAAGCTGTGGTCTGGGCCTGGGCCAGGCCCTTCGGCAGTGCAGAGCAACTGCCCCACGGACTGGAGCCTCCAAAGCCTGCCCGGGCCGCCGGGCCCTAGCGACTGGATAGGGCCGCCGGGCCCTAGCGACTGGATAGGGCTGCCGGGCCCTAGCGACTGGGAAGAGCTATCCAAGACCACGTAATGGGAGAAACCCCCTGAGGTTGGCCCTGACCTGGAGGAGCTGCCCAACGTCAGGGACCCACTGGAGCTGCCTGAGCCCAGTGTACCGGAGGACCTGCTGGGACCTTGTGACCTGGAGCAGCTGCACTTTGCTTGCCATTTACCCCAGCGACCTGGAGGAAGACCCCTGGCAGCAGGGACACAGGTACAGGGTGGGAGGAAATAGCCTAGGGATAGCTGAATATAGTTTGGCTGAGGCTGTGGCTGAACCAATCAGCGTGTTGTGGCTGGAGCCCCACTGACTCAGTGACAAACAACTTTGCCACTGATAGGGCGCTGGGCTGGGACGCAGTGGAGTCGGGTGGGCCTGCATCCCGCTCCTCCCTTCTCTAGCCATCTTGGGAATGCTTGGCTCCTCTGAATCTGGCAGAGGATACTGAGCTCTGCCACCCCGTCTGTCTGAAGGCCAGGGCTATAGACCATTTTGCCTGCCCCGCCATGCCTGAGGGGTGGGGGCAACAGACTGCTTTACCAGCCCTGCCCTACTTGAGAGTCAGGGGGCTACAGACTGCAAGAAAAGCCCGCCCCGTCGGGGGCCGAGAGTAAAGATTGATAATCTGTGACGCTTATTCCCATAGACCAAGGCGCTGTGGCCTTCTTCAGAGCCTGGGCCCGAGGAAAGGTTGTGATGCCCAGGGTGGACCATGCCACCAGCCTACAGGAACCAAATTACAAATGAAAATGTGGCCTGTGATTTTTTTATTTTAAGTAAAAGAGTTTAGTGTTTTGTCCTTTCCCTCTGTTTTTGTGTGCAGTTGTCCTTTATTTCTTCCAAAGTGTAGATGATCATCTTAATAGATAATATGCAAGATATTTAGCTAAATTTGCATATTAAATTGTAATGTACAGAATTATTATACCAGAAATCAAATCTTTGGAAGTGCTATACAGCTCCATTTTGCTATTCAAAATGATTAAATGTTCAAACACCTGGTGTGCCAGTTGCATTTTTAAAAATCTAATTATATCTTCCTGTGGTCCTCATATTTTACTTCTCTGGAATATTTTCTAGTTTCTTTTAATGGATCAGTGCCCCATAGTAAGACTAATTATTAAACCAGACATGACCACCTTAAATGCTACCATCAGCCTCCATAGGGCCAAGTTCTACAGACTGGAAGTTAGCTTTTTATCACTATATCCCAGAGGAAATCATTCCCTTCTTTACTAAGAAATCACTCTAAATATCACAGAACATTACTTTCTAAAATTGGTTATAATCAAATTTTGCTCCGTATGAATGACTTGATAATTAGACCCTATTTTTCTTTGTTTTTTCTTTCTGTGGTTCATTTTAAAATCTGTTATAAAATCTCTGAATGAATATAGTTGTATGAAATCCAGAAACTTAAAGTACTGGTTCCAGTCAAGCTGTGTACAGACAAGTGCCGGGCCAGTTCTTTTCAAGCCTCATCTCCACAGCTGAATGATTCCACCCATTCCAATTCTGAGCCTCTATTTTACAGAAAACACATATGTGGGGCCAGTATCAGTCACTTCGTCACTTCGGTATTCCCATGGGCTCTGATCCTGCAATGAAGCCATGGACCTGCATGAAGTCCCATCAACAGTAAAAAGCAAAATTACAAAGCACGTAATAGACCTGTTGACTTAAATGGAACTACTCACAAATTGAGCACATACTTGAACGGTTAGATGGATTGGTATCTAAAATCATTGGCATTAAATTACTTGGGCTAAGTATGTTATTTGCCTTGAAACCTGAAACTAGGGAACACTAACCTGTATAAAGAAAACTGTACCCTGGTGTACCAGAAGATTCATGTAACTGGACTGAGTTTTGGAATTTCAATCTAGATTGAATACGTCGTCCCACTTCCATCTCTCTTTTCCTATCCGGCCTTAAGTTGTCCTATATCCTAAAGAGCTTTCTGCAGTTGTCCTGGTTTTTCCCCACCCATGCTTTCCAGGATCTTAAAGAGGCACCGAAGGACTGTTCCCCAAGATCTCCTGAATTCTGTTAAGGATCTTCTGGAGTGACTGGAAGATTTCCCATGACATCCCTACTCTCATTGTGTAGTAGCTGGGCAAGAATATTCTCTGCTGCTTATATAGCTAAGTGAACCTGGAGTTGCAGATAGTTGAAACTCCCCTGTATGATAATTATTTAGGATTCAAAGGTAGGAGTCATTCCTGCTCTACTGATGAAAGATTAACTCCACAGGACACTTTTAGGATTGAAAAGTTATAGGTAAGAGAGTAGCCATCAGGTAAAATGCTTCTGAAGATCCCAGACCCTATAAAACATCACAGATAGGGAAGGACTCAGAACAAAGGGCTACCCATCTCCCTTTTGAAAAGAATTCTTAAATGGATTGAGTTCCACAGTTCACCTGGGGTATAGTTGAGGCTATGGGAAATTGGCTTGAAATTTCAAGTGTGGTTTGAACCTAAAGCAAATCTGAAAGAACTGATCCACATGAACCTATCTGAACAAATTCCACCTCTTCAGATTCACTAAATGCATGCAAAGTTATGCCAAAAGATTAAAAAAACTGGTAATTATGCAAAGCTGCTAATTTGCCAAGACACTAGGAATATCACCCTATTCATGCAGTAACTTAACATCTCATAAAAAAAACACTTCATTTCCAAGAACATCATTTTTGCTGGCATTGTATTGGAATACTTCTTCAGTTCTAACTAAGGGAAGTGTACCATCTAATGAATGTCTAACACCTCGTCCTGTAGCATCTATATTTTTCTTAGTGGTTTCCCTTTTAAATTTTAACCAACCTGAATTCTAAATTTGAGATCTGCAGGTTCACAGCCGAAGGTGGTATGGTAAAGACAAAGTTCTTCTTCGAGTGATGGTCCCTATTCTTTTAAACTAAGGGAAATGCGCAAACAACATACATCGAAGATGGAGTTTTTCAAAGTAGTAGTGTCCGTTGGTCCACCCATTCATCCTTACATTGCCTCGTGGTTTCACCATAGGTGATAAAGAGCAGAGCGAATCGACTGACTGGAAAAGTCATGGAGCAGGTCCTCAAGGAATCCATTTTGAGGCTCTTGGAAGAAAGGAAAGTGATCAGGAACAGTCAACATGGATTCACCAAGGGCAAGTCATGCCTGACCAACCTGATTGCCTTCTATGATGAAATGGCTAGCTCTGTGGATGTGGGGAAAGTGGTGGACGTGATATACCTTGACTTTAGCAAAGCTTTTGATACAGTCTCCCACAGTATTCTTATCAGAAAGTTAAAGAAGTATGGGTTGGTTGGATGAATGGACTATCAGATGGATAGAAAACTGGCTAGATCTTCAGGCTCAATGGGTAGTGATCAACGGTTCAGTGTCTAGTTGGCAGCCAATAACAAGCGGAGTGCCCCAACGGTCAGTACTGGGGCCGGTTTTGTTCAGCATCTTCATAAATGATGTGGAGGGATGGGGTGGATTGCACCCTCACGAAGTTTGCAGATGACACTAAATTGGGAGGAGTGATAGATATGCTGGAGGGTAGAGATAGGATACAAAGTGACTGAGACAAATTGGAGGATTGGGCCAAAAGAAATCTGATGCTGTTCAACAAGGACAAATGCAAGGTCCTGCACTTAGTACAGAAGAATCCCATGCACTACTACAGATTAGGAACTGACTGGCTAAATAACAGTTCTACAGAAAAGAACCTGGGGGTTAAAGTGGACAAGAAGCTGGATATAAGTCAACAGTCTGCACTTATTGCCAAGAAGACTAATGGTATATTGGGCTGCATTATTAGGAGCATTGCCAGCAGATCGAGGGAAGTGATTATTCCCCTCTATTCAGCAATGGTGAGGCCACATTTGGAGTATTGTGTCCAGTTTTGCGCCCCCGGTAGAGAAAGGGTGTGGACATATTGGAAGAAGTCCAGCAGAGGGCAACAAAACTGATCAGGGGGGCTGGAACACATGATTTATGAGGAAAGGCTGAGGGAACTGGGTTTGTTTAGTCTGCAGAAGAGAAAAATGAGGGGGGATTTTATAGCAGCATTGAACTACCTGAAAGGGGGTTCCAGGAAGGATGGAGTTAGGCTGTTCAGTGGTATTAGATGACAAAACTGGGAACAATGCTCTCAACTTGTAGTGGGGGATGGCTAGGATGGATATTAGACAAAAGCTTTTTACTAGGTGGATTGTGAAGCACTGGAATGGGTTACCTAAGGAGGTGGTGCAATCTCCATCCCTAGAGGTTTTTAAGGTGCATCTTAACAAAGCCCTGGCTGAGATGATTTAGTTGGGGTTGGTCCTGCTTTGAGCATGGGGTGGGATTAGATGACCTTCTGAGTTCCCATCCAACCGTAATCTTCTGTGATTGTATAACTGTCTTCATTTCCTTCTCACTGCCCCATGGTCTGACTGGAGCTTCTGCTCTCCTCTCATCCTTGGTGACGCATATTCCAAAAAACTGATTGTATTTTGTACTTAGCCAGGAATGTTGATGTTTCTGTACTAGTTTCTTGTTTCTCAAGGTTTTTAGGATTAAGGACTAGGGACACCACTCTAGCAGTTTCCCATCAGACAATTTCTCCCCATCCCACACCAGCACCCAGATCTGGGAAGTGGATTATGACGAAGAGGCTGGGATGCAAAGTCTGCACTTCTGCCTTTGTTTGTTCTCCCTCAATGATGAGCACCAACACTGTCTGTGCTGCTTGATGGATGCGTGCACCACATCCAGGTACAGTATCTGTCTCTCCTTCCCTTCCCTTATACAGGAAGGCAGAGCTCTCCACCTTAAGGAATAGCTCATGGAAATTGCTCTGGGGCCACACTCAAACCCTGGCTGGCGAACCACCCTTCTACATCAGCCTGAGTAGTCCAACAGTGCACCTCTAACCACGGAACTACAATCCAGCTCCACTGGTACCAGTGCAATAGACTCCTTGGCAGGACATAGCCAGGAGTCACAGAAGCATGCATGGAAGCATGGCAGTAAGTCTTCCTCCAAGTCTAAGAAAGATGCCATGTTCAAGTTCCAGCCAATGGGGAGCACCATGCTCTAAGGCACACAAGAACAATAAAGGCCATATTGTTCATGAGATCTGCCAGTCTCAGTTATGGATCCACATACCCTGGCATCAGCAATTCACTGGACACTGGTGGAGCTGGTCCTGAGACACAAATATATTGCTGCTCCAAAACTCTGAACTGCTTAGCTACAGCAGGAGCTAGGAACAGATCCTGCAACCTTCTTGAGTTCAGTGAGATTAAATGTATGAGTAAATATTCCCTTCAGAGTAAAGATTTCAGGATCAAATCTTTGGCTCCTACAGGTAGGTTTCTCCACGCTCCCAAGAATATGGTAAGGGAAGGAGAGAACCCAGATACACGGAGCGGAGATGGACCCATCTTGTGCTAGGGCAGAGAAGTTGAGAGATGGTCATCACTGATAAAATAGTGTTCTTTCAGGTATCTAATCAGAGGCGTGTGTCTGAAATTATTTGTCAAATGCATCATAACAACAATAATAGTGAATAACCCCTTCTCCCCCCAACCCCTACTGTGCCCACTTGTCCCCTAATCCCTCCTGGACCCCCTTCTCCACAACCCCTCCTGCGTGCACATGGTGACAGTGACCTGGATGCATGGAGTGCCTAGCATTGCTGTTTGCCCCTCCTTGAATGTTCCTCCATGCCTTTCAGAGGGCTGAATGTGGGATGTTAACAGCAACTTCAGGTGCTCCTTTCATCAAGGTCACTGTCCCCAACTGGGCTGCATAAGGAGAGGCAGGAGAGCAACTCTTGATGCTCGCTTCACAGCACAGCCCAGGCGGGGAGAGTGACCTGGAAGCACAGAGCACCTGGCGTTGCTGCTTGCTTCCCCCCTCCCCTCTTAGTGGGCATGGAGGAACGTTCAGGGGGAGCAAGTAGCAATGCCAGATGCTCTCTGAGTCATTGCTCCCCCCAACCTGAATATGAGCAGAAATCTGGGCACTCTCCCTGTGTTGCCTCTGTGAATTTCAGGGGACAACACCCCCATTCCCTCCCAAAATTCCACCCATGTGCAGCGCTCCCCACTGTCACTCAGTGCTCTGGACACTTCTTGCCCACCAGCAGCATGCACCTCTGGACTTCACATGGCGCCCCTGACCACAGCACCCTGGGCAGTCGCCCAAGTTGACCACCCTTAAGGCTGGTCCTGCCTCCCTTTATCGTCAAAACCACAAGGCAACATAAGGGTGCATGCACGGACTGACGGACCCTACTGCTTTGAAAAGTTCTGGCTCGGGGTGCATGGTACATGCGCAAACCCTCAGTGGAATACAGATAGGGACCAGACATCTCGAAGAACCTCCAGTTGCAGGTAACCACCACTCTCATATTGAAACTTTTTTATAAAGAAAATGTTCGGAGAAAAATATTTTCTTTTTTTTAAGATTGTGTTTGAATTCCAAACAATAAAACCAGTTATTAAAGTTCTGTGCATTTAATGACATTTTCTTCTGGAAATTTGTTTTCCAGGTACAGATGTGAAGGATGCCCAGGTTATAAGTGTTTCCACAGGGACAAAATGCATCAATGGAGAATACATGAGTGACCGGGGTCTTGCATTAAACGATTGCCATGCAGAAATTATATCTCGCAGGTGCCTGCTTAAATTTCTTTACACACAGCTTGAGCTCTTTGTAAGGTAAGTTTAAGGAAGCTGAGATTGTGCTATGAACATCATGTGGCTATCTGATAATTATTTGAATCATAACACAAAGCTAGAGAGTCCCATTGAAACAAAATATTCGATGGTACTGAAATTTTAAATTGGAAACTCAGGCCCCAATCAAAAAAATGTGAGCTTAACAGAAATAGTCGTTTAAAATATTTCATTATATATCTGTAACTATATTGTACTCTCATGTTTTTATTATGGTTCAGAAATAGAGAATTCTTCAAGTGCTTGCTCATGTCAACTCCAAAGGTGTGTGCACACTGTGTGCACAGTCATGGGAAGGTTTTTCCCCTAATGGTATCCGTAGGGTCAGCTCTGGAGCCCCCTGGAGTCGTGGCTCCATAGCACCATATATAGGGCCCTGCCAACTCCCCACCTCTTCAGTTCCTTCTTACTGCCCAGGATGGTCACTGGAACATTGATTTTTCTCTTGTTTTGCAAGCATTTTCCTAGTGGTTGTTTTGAACTGATACCTGTAAGTAGTCAAATAGTATGAGTTAGTTTGCAGTTTATAGTTATAGTTGATTTAGTTAGTTAGGACCCCGCTTAGTGGGGTCACCTTCCCTTCTCCAGAGACGGGACATGTCTTGTTCCCCCACCTTTAAAGCATGCAGGGCTTGCAAAAGGTCCATGCCCAGGAGTTAACCCCATGCCACTTGTCTAAACTACCTTGGGAAGATCCATCAGAGGGATCGCTGTAAGATCTGCAGGAGTTTCTGCCCTAGGACAAAGGAGATGAGTCAGAGGCTGAAGTTCATCCTAATGGCAACTACTCTCTGACCACACTCAGTGCTGAGCCCAGCCGAACTGACACTAGTACATCGGTTTTTGTGCCGAGTTCACTGGCATCTGTATGAGAGGTGGCACCAAGGAAGGTCTCTTCATCTGGAGATCCTCAGCACCACCATGGATCACCAGCACCTCATGGACACAGCAATGCTCGCATTCCCCTGTTCCACATAAGAATCAGAAGAAAAAGGATGGGATGTTCGCCAATGCCCAAAATAACAGCATGCAGCCTGTTTCAGGGCACTCAAGTGCCATACCCTTAGCCACAGTAACATTGACTCCAGCCCCAAGGTGGGGTCCGTCGAGTCCAGTGCATTTGGACTCCATGCCCAAGGAAACCTGGGAGTTGGACCTACAGTTCCCCTCCATGCCGGAAGCTTTTGAAATGGGCAAGGAATTAATAACACAGTGCTGCTGTCACCTCCCAAGCGCAAGCCCCAGACACCGGCACCAATAAAGAACCTGGTGGCATCCAGGGGAAAGCCAGCTATGATGCTGTGGTTGCTATCTCCTCAGCACCGTTGGGAACTGCACCACCCTGGTCCCCATGAAGCAAATTGTCAGGCTTCGACGCTGAAGCAGAGTCTTACTCCTCTAGAAGAAGCCAGCACCGGTCAGAGAGTTGGCACCAGAGGATTGAGGCCGGTCAGCCCTTCCCCATGCCTTGGCCACCATAGTGGCAGACGCCAACTCAGTGGACCTATATTTTGGACCCCTTAGGTGTTCTTCTAACTTCAAGGTTTGCAATCAGGATAGTCGCTATCACTTGCCTCCAAAAGCAGACATCACCCACCTCAGTCAGGTGATGTGCTACTGTATAGTGCTGGAATCAGCACCGAGCATGATGCCAGCACCAAGTTTGAGGATCTGGAACTGCAGGATCCTCTGGGAGCAGAAGGTCAAGAGACTGCCTTGGTCAGAGCATCATCATCTTTGTCCCTAGATGAAACCATAGTGGGATCCTCAGTGGCACTGGTTGCAGATGACAATAGGGCTCATTAGGAGCTCTTGAGGAGGGTGGTAAAGAATTCAGGGCTGCAAATTGAGGAGATCTCCAACAACGCAGAATTTATGTGAGACATTCTAACCCCTGCCAGCCAATCCATGGGTAGCACTGCCACTAATAAAGACCATTCGTGACACAACAAAGTCACTATGGCAGACTCCTGCTTCTTCCAACTGCAAAGACAGTAGAGCGAAAATATTTTCTACCCTCCAAGGGCCACGAATATCTGCATACTAACTCCCCACCAGGGTCTCTCGTAGTTGCAGCAGCCAATGAGCATGAGGGGCAGGGGCAGCAAGGCCCCACGCCAAAGGCAAAGGATGCCAAAAAATTGGACCTCTTTGGTAGAAAGATGTGTTCTACTGGGGGGCTCCAACTCTGTATTGTGAACCAGCAGGCAGTTTTGAACAGATAAAATTTTAATTCTTGTAAGTCTATGTGAAAGTTCTGTAACATAAGACTCCTGGTCGGAGTTCACAACCGAAGTAGAGGAAAGCAAGGTGGTCACAAAGGCCTCTCTTCAGGCGGCACTGGATGTCATGTGCCGCAGCTTGCACCATGTCATCAGCAGTAGTGATGTGTCAGAACTCATGGCTATAAAGCCTCAGGCCTCCTACACAAGGTCCTGCAGATGATCCAGGACCTTCCCTTCAAGGGCCTGACGTTGTTCTCTGAGCAAACAAACTGGAAGCTGCACAGCCTTAAGGACTTTCAGGCCACTTTAAAGTCCTTAGACCTCCATACTCCAATGCCAGAGAAGAGGCATTTCAATGCTCAAACCCTGTTTAAGTTCTACCAATCCCAACTAAGGCAGGAGTAGAACCCTAAGAGGGGCGGGAATTACAGTAGGAGAAACCCTCAGTCTTCTACCAGCCGAGACCCTGGACCAGCAAGACAATCTTCTGATTCCAAACAAAACTTTTGAGGGTACACCCAAGGGTAGCATACGAATTCAGGACTCGGATTCTTCACCCCTATTCTTTTCAGACAGGCTGTCCCACTTCTACCATGCATGGGTCCAGATCATGTTGGATCGCTGGGTACTATGCATGGTAGAACTGGAATACTCTCTTCAGTTCAGTTCCCCACCCCCACCGTCCCTCTTCAGGGACCCTTTTCACCCTTCTAATCCAAGAGGTTCAGGCACTCCTAAAGGTAGGAGCGGTAGAGGAGGTTCCTCAGGATTTAAGTGGCAAAGAGCTCCACTCCCAGTACTTCCTAATCCCCAAAGCCAAATATGATCTCAGACCCATTTTGGACATATGAAAACCCAACAGGTTCATGAAGTTGAGGTTCCGCATGGTCTCTCTGGCCTCAATTATTCTTTCCTTGGATCTGGAGGATTGATATACCGTCCTCAACCTGGATGCGTACTTTCACATGTCAGTCATCCCAAATCAAAAAAATTTCTCTGGTTCATAGTCAACCAGATCCACTACCAGTTAACAGTACATCCATTTGGCCTTTATGCAGCCCCTCGAGTGTTTCCCAAGTATATGGTGGTCATCACCAAATTCCTGAGGAAGCAAAAGGTACAATTCTATCTATACCATAAACAACTGGTTGGTCAAAGGTCACACCAAGATACAGGTGGAAGCAAATGTGGTCTCCTGGTCAAAGTGAAAAAGTTGACCTTGATTGCCAGTCAGAGGATAGAGTTTGCAGGGCCAGTGCTAGATTCAAACCAGGCCAGAGCTTTTCTTTCGGAATCATGATTCCAGACTATATGGTCCACCATAAAGGAGTTAAAATGATAACCCACTACCACAGCCTAAAATTGCTGGAGCACTTAGTGGCATACACATATGTCATTCAGTATGCCAGCCTGCATCTCAGATCACTCCAGACCTCACTATCCTCGGTCTATAATCCATCCTTAGACCACATAGACAGGACAGTCTCACTTCATAGACTCATAGAAGATGAGGGTTGGAAGGGACCTCAGGAGGTCAAGTCCAACCCCCTGCTCAAAACAGACCCAACCCCAATTAAATCATCCCAGCCAGTTTTTTTTCAAGTCAGGCCTTAAACACTTCTAAGGATGGAGATTCCACCATCTCCCTAGGAAACCCATTCCAGTACTTCTCTACCCTTGTAGTGAAAAGGTTTTCCTAATATCCAAACTAGATCTCCCACACTGCAATTTGAGACCCTTGCTCCTTATTCAGTTGTCTGCCACCACTGAGAACAGCCTAGCTCCATTCTCTTTGGAACCTCCCTTAAGGTAACTGCTATCAAATCCCTCCTCATTCTTCTCTTCTGCAAATTAATTAAGCTCAGTTCCCTCCGCCTCTCCTCATAAGTCATTTGCCCCAGCCCCCTAATCATTTTTGTTGCCCTCCCCTGGACTTTCTTCAATTTCTCCACATCCTTTTTGTAGTGGGGGGTGTGACCCGTTTGTGCCTAGGGTAACCACCTGAAAATGCCAAGATCAGGGCAGGCTGCAAAAGGAGAGCAGATTCTCCCAGCACTGGTGGGTGACACTGAAGTCAGACTTCCCAACCAACCACAAACAATGCTTCTGATACCCCACACTGGTTATCAGCAAGCTAAAATAAAAATATACACAGCCCCCTTTACTGCATTTCAGTCTCTGGCTCCCAATCACCTACTAAGTCCAGAAAAGAGATATTTAAAACTCTGTGCTCTTTACCAGAAAGGTTCTCCTGACCACAAAGGGTCAGTGACATTACCAAATCAATATAAGTTTAGATCTTACCCAAAATACCACGCTCCCAGCCAATCGTTTAGTAACTAAAAGTAAAGGTTTGTTATAAAAGGAAAGAAACAAACTATAAGAGAAATGTTAAATGATTAAAGCAATCAGACACACACAATTGATTTGAAAGTCCATATATATCAGGTTTCTAGTAGAGTTGTGGAGTTTGCAGGCTTGTATAGTCCCTCTGGTGTACATCCAGTACCTGAATGGGTCTCAGTCCTTTGATTCACAGCTTAGTTGTTGATAAGTTGGTTGATCCACAGGTAGGTGAAGACTGATGACTGAAGACAAAATGGATGTGGTGCAGTTGCCTTTTATGTCCCTTGGCCCTTGCCATGCTGCTTGTGGAAATTTACAGGAATAAGATGGAGTCCAGGGTCACATGAGTAAGTCCTGGTGACTCATCAGATATATTTCTGGCTTCTCTCCCTGGGCCCATTGTACCTGCGTGTTTCCTTAATGGACCATTAAGAAGGCTAGTGCTGCAGCCATCCTGTCTGGGGTGTCGTCTAGAAATACAGCACAAGTTGAAATACAGATATATCAAGCATATCCATAGCTTCCAGTACACACACAGCATGTGGGAATAAACTTCATCATCATACTTAGCACATTATAGCCTTCCTAACAGCACCTAACATACCATATCTCATATGAAGTATGATTTTGACATATTGATGTTAAATAATATAAAAAATATACCCCTCCATCCAGCCAGCTTCAAAGGGGGCCCAAAACTGGACACAGTACTCCAAAAGTGGCCTTACCAGTGCCAAATAGAGGGGAATTATCATCTCCCTGATCTGCTGTCAATGCTCCTAATAATCCAGCCCAATATGCCTTTAGCGTTTGTGACAACAAGGGCACACTGTTGACTCATATCCAGCTTCTTCTCCAGTGTAACCCCCCCAGTCATTTTCTGCAGAACTGCTGCTTACCCAGCTGGTTCCTAGTCTGTAGCAGTGCATGGGGTTCTTCTGTCTTAAGTGCAGGACTCTGCACTTGTACTTTTTGAACCTCATCAGCTTTCTTTCGGTCCAATCCTCCAATTTGTGTAGGTCCCTCTGTATTCTATCCCTACCCTCCAGCATGTCTACCACTCCCTCTATTTTAGTGTAATCCAAAAATTTGCTGAGAATACAATCCACCCCATCTTCCAGATCATTAATGAAAATGTTGAACAAAACCAGCCACATGACTGACCTCTGTGGCACTCAGCTGAATACCGGCTGCCAACTAGACATTGAGCCACTGATCACTACCCATTGAGCCCTATCTAGCTTTCTATCCACCTTCTTCCAACCCATATTTCTTTAACTTGCTGGCAAGAATACTCTGGGAGACTGTAACAGAAGTGTTGCTAAAGTCAAGGTATATCACATCCACGGCTTTCCCCACATCCACAGAGGCAGGTATTTCATCGCACAAGGCAATCAATTTGATAAGGCATGAATTGCCATTGGTGAATCCATGCTGACTGTTCTTGATCACTTTCATCTCCTCCAAGTGCTTCAAATTGGATTCCTTGAGGACCTGCTTCATGATTTTTCTGAGGACTGATGTGAGATTGTCTGGTCTGTAGTGCCCCACATCTGTTTTCTTCCATTTTTAAAGATGGGCACTATATTTGCCTTTTTCCAATCATGTGGGACTTCCCCTGATCACTACGAGTTTTCAGAGATAATGGCCAATGGCTCTGCAATCACATTAGCCAACTCCCTTAGCACCTAGGATGCATTGCATCCACCCCTGGGGACTTATGAATGTCCAGCTTTTTCAAATAATCCTGAACTTGTTCTTCCACCACTGAGAACTGCTCACCTCCTCACTATTCTGTGGTGTCCAGTGCAGGAGTCTGGGAGCTGACCTTCTCTTTGAAGACAGAGGGGAAAAAGAGCACTGAGTACTTCATCTTTTTCTACATCATCTGTCAGTAGGCTGCCTCCTCCACTCAGTAGGGGCTTCCTCCGTCTATGGTAGAAACCCTCCCGTGGTGGCTCAATCTGCAGTCGGGCTGTGCAGGCTTCCCCTTCTCCACACCTTCCACCTCACTGTTCATGGTCACCAGTGCCTCAGCAATCAGCTGGGGTACTCATCTAGGAGGGCTCAGGACCTAAGGCATCTGAGCCTCTTGCAGAGCTGTCACTCCACATCAGTGTAAGAGAACTGAGGGCGGGACATTTGGCCTGTCAGACCTTCCAAGTTCACTTGGAAGGCAAATATGTATTGGTCATGATGGATAATACAAAAGCAATGTTCTATAAACAGATAGGATGGAACACTCCTCTCTTCTGTGCCAGGAAGCCCGCAAACTAAGGGACTTCTGCATAGCTCACTCGATTCACCTTGAGGTGTCCTACCTGCCTGGGTCTCAGTACGAGCTAGCAGACCGCCCCAGCAGGTCTTTTTCCAGCCATGAGTAGTCTCTCCACCCAGATGTGGTGAACGACATAGAATCATAGAATATTAGAGTTGGAAGGGACCTTAGGAGGTCATCTAGTCCAACCCCCTGCTCAAAGCAGGACTAACCTCAGCTAAATAATCTCAGCCAGGGCTTTGTCAAGCAGCAGCTTAAAAGTCTCTAAAGATGGAGATTCTACCACCTCTCTAGGTAACCCATTCCAGTGCTTCACCACCCTCCTAGTGAAAAACTTTTTCCTAATATCTAACCTAGACCACCCCCACTGCAACTTGAGACCATTGCTCCTTCTTCTGTCGTCTGCTACCATTGAGAGCAGCTTAGCTCCATCCTCTTTGGAACCCCCTTTCAGGTAGTTAAAAGCTGCTATCGAATTCCCCCCTCATTCTTCTCTTTTGCAGATTAAACAAACCATATTTCCCTCAGCCTCCCCTCATAAGTCTTGTGCTCCAGCCCCCTAATCATTTTTGTTGCTCCCCACTGGACTCTCTCCAACTTGTCCACATCCTTTTTGTAATGGGGGGGCCCAAAACTGGACACAATACTCCATAAGTGGCCTCACCAATGCCGAATAGAGGGGAATAATCACTTCCCTCGATCTGCTAGCAATGCTTCTACTAATGCAGCCCGATATGCTATTAGCCTTCTTGGCAACCAGGGCACAATGCTGACTCATATCCAGCTTCTTGTCCACTATAACCCCTAGGTCCTTTTCTGCAGAACTGCTGCCTAGCTCATTGGTCCCAAGTCTATAGCTGTGCATAGGATTTTTCCGTCCTAATTGCAGGACTCTGCACTTGTCCTTGTTGAACCTTATCAGATTTCCTTTGGCCCAATCCTCCCATTTGTCTAGGTCCCTCTGTATCCTATCCTTACCTTCCAGGGTATCTACCACTCCCCCTAGTTTAGTGTCATCTGCAAAGTTGCTGAGGGTGCAATCTATCCCATCCTCCAGATCATTAATGAAGATGTTGAACAAAATCAGCCCCAGGACCAACCCCTGGGGCACTCAGCCTGTGACCGAATGCCAGCTAGACATCAAGTGATTGATCACTATCCATTGAGCCCGATGATCTAGCCAGCTCTCTGTCCATTTCATAGTCCATTCATCCAATCCATACTTCTTTAACTAGCTGATAAGAATACTGTGGGAGACTGTATCAAAAGCTTTGCTAAAGTCAAAGTAAATCACGTCCACCACTTTCCCCACATCCACAGAGCCAGTCACCTCTTCATAGAAGGCAATCAGGTTGGTCAGGCATGACTTGCCCTTGGTGAAACCATGTTGACTGTTCCTGATCACTTTTCTCTCTTCCAAGTGCCACAAAATGGATTCCTTGAGGACCTGCTCCATGATTTTTCCCGGATTGAGGTGAGGCTGACTGGTCTGTAGCTCCCTGGATTCTCTTTCTTCCCTTTCTTGAAGATGGGCATTTATATTTACATCTTTCCAATCATAAGGGACTTCCAATTCCCATGAGCTTTCAAAGATAATAGCCAACAGCTCTGAAAACACATCAGCTAACTCCCTCAGCATCCTAGGATGCATTGCATCTGGCCTCATGGACTTGTGTATGTCCAATCTTTCTAAATAGTCCTGAACCTGTTCTTTCAACACTGAGGGATGTTCACCTTCTCGCCATTCTGTGCCGTTCAGTGCGATAGTCTGGGAGCTGACGTTGTCTGTGAAGACATGCAAAAAAGGCATTGAGTAGCTCAGCCTTCTCCACATTCTCTGTCACTAGGTTGCCTCTCCCATTCGGTAAGGGGCCCACACTTTTCCAAATCTTCCTCTTGTTGGTAACATACCTGTAGAAACCGTTCTCGTTCCCTTTCATGTCCTTTGCTAGCTGCAATTCCAATTGTGCTTTGGTCTTCCTGATTTCATTCCTGCATGTTCGAGCAGTATTTTTATAATCCTCCCTATTCATCTGATCAAGCTTCCACTTCTTTTAATCTTCTTTTTTGTGTTTAAGCTCATCAAAGACTTCTTTGGTAAGCCAAGCTGGGCGCCTACCATATTTGCTATTCTTTGTGCACATTGTGATGTTTTGTTTCTGCACCCTCAATAAGGATTCTTTAAAATGCAGCCAGCTCTCTTGGATTGCTTTCCCCCTCATATTAGCCTCCCGGGGATCCTGCCCATCCCTGAGGGAGTCAAAGTCTGCTTTTCTGAAGTCCATGGTCCATATCCTGCTGTTCTCCTTTCTTCCTTTTGTCATGATCCTGAACTCGATCATCTCATGGTCACTGCTGCCTAGGTTGCCACCCACTTTTACTTCCCTGTTTGTGAGCAGCAGGTCAAGAGGCACACAGCCTCTAGTTGGTTGCACCAGCACTTGCACCAGGAAGTTGTCTGCAACACTGTCCAAAATCGTCCTGGATTGTTTGTGCTCTGCTGTATTGATCTTCCAGCAGATATCTTTGTGATTGAAGTCCCCCATGAGAACCTGGTCCTGTGAACTGGGTATTTTCCCTTGTTGATGGAAGAAAACCTCATCTTCCTTGTCCTCCTGGTTTGGTGGTCTATAACAGACACCCACCACGACATCGCCCTCATTGTTCTTGCTTCTAAGCTTAAACCAGAGACTCTCAACGGTTTCATACTGAAGCCCAGAGCAATCATAGCGCTCTCTTACATACAGTGCAACTTCTCCACCCTTTCACCCCTGCCTGTCCTTCCTGAACAGTTTATACCCATCCATGACAGTGCTCCAGTCATGTGAGTTACCCCACCAAGTCTCGGTTATTCCAATCATATCATATAGTTTTTTGACTGTGCGAGGCCTCCCTGCTTGTTTCCCAGGCTTCTTGCATTTGTGTATAGGCACTTGAGATAACTGGCCGATTGCCCTTCTTTCTTAGTGCAATTCAGGAGGCCTCCCCTGTTGCACCCCTCCTCCTTCTGCTTCTTGTTGGTGTCCCACTTCCCCACTTACCTTTATTCTTAGGTCCCCGTCCCTCATCAAACCTAGTTTAAAGCCCTCCTCACTAGGTTAGCCAGCTTGTCTGCGAAGATACTCTTCCAGTGGTGGGGCGTTCCCCACACAGAGACATAACAAGAAGTGTGTGCAGTTCGGCTCCTTCCAGAATCACAACCCGGATCAATCATGGACGCATTCCTTATCCCTTGAACAGACCATCCATTTTATGCATTTCCACCCATCCTGCTCATTCACAAGGGCTTGCTGAAGGTCAGGAAAGGAAGGTCCTCGTAATTCTGGTAGCCCTAGCATGGCTGCACCCACACTGGTACACCACGCTCCTCAACCTCTCAGTGAAAACTCCTATTAGTCTGTCATTGGTTCCAGACTTGATCACGCAGGACCATGGCCACCTTCATCACCCCAATCTAGAGTCACAGCATAGAAGCTGTGGCTGAACTCTCTAGAACTAGAATGCTCAGAACCAGTCAGAGAGGTCCTCCTCGGCAGCAGAAAAACCTTCCACCAGGGCCACTTACCTATCTAAGTGGAAGAGGTTCTCCATCTTGTCAATGCAGAAGGATACTCTGCCTATGCTGTCATCAATACCTTTCATCTTGGACTATCTGTTACATCTCAAACAGCAGGGGGTGTCAGTATTATCAATCAAGGTCCACCTGGCTGCAATCTTGGCATGTCATCCATGGTTACAGGCTGTTCGGTCTTTGCCAACCCCATGATGAGACATTTTTTTAAAGGTTATACCCTCAAACACGTCAGCCAATTCCCCATCGGGATCTCAATCTTGTACTGTCAAGACAGATGGATCCTCCATTCGAACCTCTAGCGACATGCTCGCTTCTCTATCTGTGTTGGAAGGTAGCCTTTCTAGTAGCCATAACTTCAGCCAGGAGAGTCTCAGAACTCAAGGCCCTCACATCTGAGCCACCTTATACTGTTTTCTTCAAAGATGATGTTCAGCTACACCCTCACCCATCTTTCCTTCTGAAGGTGGTGTCACAATTCCACTCAACCGAGGACATATTCCTTCTGGTTTTCTACCCAAAGCCACATGCCAACAGCCAAAAGTAGAGACTGCACACGCTTCATGTTAGATGGGCTTTAGCTTTTTATAACAAGAAGACAAACAGCATAGCTCTTCATAGCAATAGGAGAGAGGATGAAATCCCTTTTGGTATCATCACAAAGAATCTCTTCATAGATCACATCGCGTATCAGGACATGTTATGACCTGGTGAAAATACTGAGCCCAGGGACTCCACAAGCACATAGGCGTCCTCCACAGTATTCCTTACTCAGATCCCAATCCAGGATATTTGTAGAGGCATGATGCGGTCGTCTGCTCACACCTTTGTGGCGCACTACGCTATTACACAGCAAGCTAGAGATGATGCTGCATTTGGTAGAGCGGCACTGCAATCCGCAAGTCATTGAACTCCAACCTCTCCTCCTATGAATCTGCTTTGGAGTCACCAACTTGGAATCGACATGAACAAGCACTCAAAGAAGAGAAAACAGTTAGTTACAAACCTTGTATAACTGTTGTTCTTCGAGATGTGTTACTAATGTCCATTCCAAGACCCACCCACCTACCCCTTTGTTGGAGCTAGGCAAGAAAAGGGAACTGAGGAGGTTGGGGGTTGGCAGGGCCCTATGTACAGCACAACTCCAAGGGACTCCAGAGCTGACCTATTTCGAAGAACAGCTATGAAAGGTTAGTAACCATTTTTTATGAGTTAATCATGTAGTTCTTTAAAGTGTAAACACAGTTTAGTTATTCCACTGTTCTTTGAATTACTGGGAATAAAATTAAAATGCCATCAAATGGCTAGCAAATGTATAGTTTTGTTTCGTTTACTAATGGTCCTTTATAAATTCGCTGGGCAATACATTTACTGATGGCCCTTTATAAATTCGCTGAGTAATATCAAGTAATCTTTATTTCTTGTTTCTAACTTATTTTCATTCTGTATTGTTTTTAATAACTTTTAGATGCCACATTTGATGCCATACTTTAATAATTTTTATGTATAGTAGGTTAGACTGGGTTTGGTCTACTGTACTTGTTTCTCTTCAGGTTTTGAGTACAGTTCTCTTCTTTGTTTATGTTCCAGTAATAAGGAAGATCAACAAAAATCCATCTTTATCAAGTCTGAACGAAGTGGATTTAAACTGAAAGAGAATGTGCAATTTCATCTCTATATCAGCACCTCTCCATGTGGAGATGCTAGGATTTTTTCACCACATGAGGCAGCACAAGAGGGTACGATTGTAGTTATGATAAAAAGCTAGAGTTGTTTACAATGTATTTGATTATAGACAAACGACAAAGTAGAAGTAAGCAGTCAATTTAATTCAGGCCTTTTGTATGTTGACTTCTTTATTTCTGTATTGGAAAGATCTCCTTGAAAATCTGGAACATTTAATTTAAACTAAGTACAGACGGACAGACGGGTCATTTGGTCTAAAGGGTAGAGCCGGGAAGATCCTGGATTCTGTTAGGGATAAGCCACTATGTTCCCTTATGGAACTCATTGGGCTTCCTCATTATTACTGCCTTTTAATAATTTTTGTTTCTCTTCTCTGAATTCCCTGATTTGTTAATGAGAGAAGATAGGTGAGGTAATAACTTTTATTTGACTGTTGGTGAGAGAGTTGGTCCAAGAAAAGATACTAACTACCTCATCCACCTTGTCTCTTTAATATCCTGGGACTGACATGGCTACAACTACACTGATTTGTTAATATCATTCTAGCACTGAAGTGCCCAGAACTGAGCACTACACTGGGATGTTCTTTCCAGAGAGCTTGGTTTAATAGCAAATGTATTTTGGAGAATATTGTATACAAGAAACATGTTTGATGCTATAGGTAAATTAAAATAAGTAATTGAAATTGGTAGCAAACTTTGACCTTTTCAAGGCTGGTTTCCAGCATAAAAATATGTTGCCTTCTCTCATTTCATAACCAACTGCTTCTGTAACAGTTGTTTCTCAATTGACTTAAAATAATTTTTATCACTTAGATCAGGGAGACAGACATCCAAACCGTAAAGCAAGAGGACAGCTACGGACAAAAATAGAATCTGGAGAAGGGACAATTCCAGTCCGATCTACTACTACCATCCAGACGTGGGACGGAGTATTACAGGGAGAGAGACTGCTTACTATGTCATGCAGTGACAAGATAGCTAGGTAAGATATTAAGTGTTTGGTTTCTCTACTACTCTGGTTTTATTCCAAAATGGAGGTCCCTCATTACAGCTTGCCTCCTAAAACATAGGTTGCTGGACAGTGTGCTTAGTATCTGCTTTCTGCATATCCTGAACACTAGATGGATGGAATAGTTACATTGTTTTCAGATGTCATGTGTTGCAGGGTTGGTTGAAGAGAGAAATTGAGCAGGGTGGAGTGATAAGGAGCGTTTATTCGGTTACAGCTTTTAGTCTGCTCGGTTCCCTTTGTCACACGAGTCCAACAAAGCGAGTCCGAGTTCACTACTTTACAACTTTTTATTTAAAATATGTAAATACACACACTTCTACAGTGCCCCATAAAATCCCAATTTGGTAATATAAAAGATTATAAAATGAATATTAATGGCTAGGGGAGACATATAATTATATTCGCCCGTTTGTTAGTTCCCATAAAACTTGCATAGCATATACTTTTATTTTAACAGCAGAAAGACCATGAAGCCCCTTAACAAACTAGCAACAAGGGAAGAAGAACTAGGGGGAGAGATCCTGAGCCTTCCCTAACAGGCATGCTGCCTGGGAAAGAAAAGATAACACCCTTTTATTACATTCTTTGTCCAGGTGGTGAGGGGAGGAATGGTTGGGTGGGGAGGAGGACATAGTCTTCCCACTACCATGGTGCCTATTGGGCAGGTTTGCCCCGTTTTGGACACTGCTAGGAAGTTGGTCTGATATGCTCCTTCCTTCCCTAACTTCAAGGCTAGAAAGTTGCTGTGGTTTACTTTTCCCCCCATCCTTAACTTCAAGGCTAGACAAGTGTTGTGGTTTGCACATGATTATTGCTTGTGTAGTATATGGCCTTTTTAGCCCAAGTCAGGGGTCCCACGGAGAACAATTTGTGTCCAAAGCCTGGGCCCAACTCCCAGTCCCCCAAAAATATGGCCCTGCGCTGACATCCTTTGTCCACGCACCCACATCATGTTGACAGTGTTTTGTCTGAATCACTCATAGGTTGACCCCTGAAAGGAATCTAGAGGCTATAGATTGAGCTTGTTGCCTAGACCCCGAACATAAGGTTAGAAGCTCTGATTCGAATGGTGACGGCTCTGATCTGATTCCCAGTGAAGTCAATGACAAAGCTGCCATTGGCTTCAGTGGTGAGGCTCAGGCCCCAGAAGAACAGGAATCCTTTATTCCATCCAAGACTTATCCCACAAGCATATTTTCTCTCTTCAAGGTGATAGAGTGACATGTCATCTAATTTACCAGATTTGCTACTTCATTGTATCTGCTTCATTTTGTACTGTTAATGTCTTGAATAATATTATTATAAGAGCATGTAGCTTTCATCAAACATAATATGTAATTGGCAAAATATAAAATTCATTAATAGGCTAAGTCAGTCACATTTGTATACAATTTTTATCAAAATACAGATATTCTAATGTTTTGGAGATATATGTGTAGACTGCACATGTAAGTGTAAATGTACAATACCAATTTAAATGGTAAAACATCTTCAGTTAAGAACCTATTAGTTAGTTGATACAGTTAAATGTGGCCTTTTAAAAAAAAATGGAATGACTGGCAAACCTTTTATAAAAGTAGTCTTTTATTTTTAATTATTGCGCTCTTTCATTAGTTAAATCTTGTTAAAACTGCAAACAAACAGGCTCAAGTAACCCTTGCCCCCAAATTAAACAGCTATGTCCTCTGAAAAGTGTAGCAACCTCAGAGAAATTTCAGAAAAATGCCAAGCTGGCTTTTCAGATTAGATCTACATTTTCACAGTACCCCATAGGATCCCTCAAATGAAATGACAGCTTTCTTTAGTTGAGAATATTGTGTATGTATGTCCTTTTATTTTTTAGTAAAAAGTAGTTCTGCATTTTATCAAAACGGGATTAGTTGATTAAAATATTGTTAAATACATTTTTAAAATACAAAATGAGTTGAACCTATTCAACATACTGTTAAAGCTTTAATTAATTAACATGAATTTAAAAAGCACAGATAAAGAGCTACTTGTTTAATGTTCCGTTCTCTGTCCTTTTGTGGGGACAATCAGGGTTCCTAAACTGAGTTAGAAAATAATTATTTTATATGTTAAACTTCTAAAATATATAATCAGGGCTTGTTGGGGAAGGGGAGAAGTGGTTCAAAGTAAAAGCTCTGTTTTTAAAACATTACATGCCTTACAAACCTTCATTCCATACTGGTACCAGAATATCCATTGATTAAAATATGATTGTGTGCTGAAAACCGATTCCATAAAAATGACATGTGCAGTCCTTATTTATTCATTTCAATGACTGGCCACATAAATTTCCTAGCTTACAAGTCAAGGTGACATATCTAACTGTGAACTCTGTAAACTCCATCTGAGACATAAAAGCTGTGTTTTTATTCATCACCAGTTCAAAAAAAATCAAATTATTCAGCCAGACTTCATGTGACTATTTTGTTGATTCATGTGATGCAGAACAGAATCCAGGTCACTCTCTCATAGCTAGTTGTAACTCGAGGGAGTAACGAGGAAAGATTTGTGTGTGTCACTAAAGGAAGCAGAGGAGACCCTGAGACACGCAGAGTCTGCTGTATGAGGAGTAAGGAGGCTCACTGTTTACATTTATAGTTATATTCTGCCAGTTTTACTTTCACGAGCTTACTACTGTGCCGTTTCCAGTATTTAGTACTATACCCTTACAACCAAATTTCAGATGCCATTGGGGTTGCTAAAAGGTATGCCACCATCTGCATTACTGAAATCATTTAATGTGTAAAAACTGTCTAGTCATGTTATACAAGTAACATTATATTCAGACTTTATGTATTTTATTAAAGATAAAGTTAACTTGCATAGTAAATCCTCTAGTCTGCAGAAAGCTATTCAGTTAACTCTGTCAATCAGGCAACTCAGGATATTCTGAGTGAAGCTACAATGACAGTTCCTGGCTGCTGCCTATGGCCCCTCAGCAGCAGCTCGCTACTGGGCTAGCTCAGCTGTGAGCCTGTTAAGAGTGCTGCAGGCCTCTAGGAAGTGGCCACTATAAATTTATGCTTTATCCTCTTGTAACGTGGTGACAAATATCTTGCAAGCACTCCCCAGACAAGCGTGTGTGCCTGCACTCTCTCAGTTTGTGGTGACCTCTGTCGGCGGTTTCTCAGGTGGGTTTTCAGTGACTCAGCCCTCTTGCCGAGTCATACACACAGTCTGTATGTTAAACAAACAGTCCCCTTCTGAGGTGTACAGTCCACCAGGGGCCTATCCCAGTACCTCTCTTTTGGTATCTCTGTAGCCCTCCCCGGGCTCAGTCTTTAAATAGTCCCGGCTCTGGTATGGGGCTGTACCCCCAGAGCTTCTGTCCTGGAGATGCTGTCTTCCTGCAGCCCTATCTGGACTCAGCCCTTCATCAGTTCTGCAGCCCGTTCTGGCCTAGCTTTCCAATAGTCCCCCAACCCTGTTATGGGGCCATGCCCCCAGGGATTCCTCCCTGGTGATTCTTTGCCTTTTCTAGGCCTTTCTGGCCCCAGCTGTTATTTTATCTTCAGTTCCAGCAGCCAGTCACGGGCTCCCTTTTGCTCCCCCCGGTCCCTGCCAGCAATTGATCTGTCCATGATCCTGCAGCTCCTTTAGCCAGCCAGGAATACAGTCCGTGCTCCTTCCATTCAAGGCAGCAACTGAGACCTGGTCTACACTGCCGGCAGCCAGCCACAGGGGAGACACAATTTACATACTGTTGTTTGTGTAATTTCCCATCAACTTACTTACGTTGCTGTACTGCAGTGTTTCCACTGCACTACATCGATGGGAGATGCCCTCTGGTCGACGCAGCCTTACTCTTTTCATGGGGTGGATTTATTGCGTTGACCAGAGAGCACTTCCGGGATCGATTGAGCAGGTCTCCGCTGCTCAATCGATTATGATGCATCAATTTGTGCAGCCCCAGCAGTGTAGACATACCCTCAGTGACTCTGGCCCTGCAGTTCCTTTTATGTGAGCACTCCCACTACTCCCTGCAGCCTCTTTCATTGGCTACCTCCCCACAACCACTCTAGACTGCTTGAAGGACTTCTCTTCTCTTCCTGTCTGGGAAGGGGTATGATAGGACCCGTGGGCCTAGTCCACCCCATCATCTTTCCATTCTTGTCTTCTCTCTGCTCTTCACAGTGATGAAGTGGTCAGCACCGCAAATTCAGTGCAGGCCACTAATCATTTTCTATGATGGGATCTAGGCCTACCACTCATCCTGCCAGTAGTAACCAGCAAGCAGGGAGTGTCTCTTGTGTAGTGAATGGTCTTTCTCTGCTTCAATGATAGAAGCTGACCATGTGTTTTCAGAGACAGCTTGGTTTCGCCAGATGTTGGATCCTGAAGAGTTAGAATTTGTGGCCATAAGAGCCAAAGACTAAGGTAAGGCATGTGGGACATGTAGCTGGACTCTGGCCACTGTTCTCCTGTGAACTGTGGGGCCATTGTATTAATCAAAATCAGCTCATCTCACTTACACCTACCAGAATCTCTTAAGCTGCAGATATTCCATTCCCAAACGCAATAACTCTTTGCTCCATAGGCATGCCCTCCCAAGGAGAATTAAATCATCCAAAGACTCTTTTGTATTTGAATGCTGTTCACAAGGTCATGTTGTTCTATATCAATCCTGCATCAGTTGATTAAGGGACAAACAGCATGATGATGCCCACTACTGGGAAGCAAACAATTGTGAAGCCCTGCCCCTGATCACTTGGCCTCAGTCAGAAAATCCTCTTACCAGTATTGCTTTTCTCCTTAGTCTCCTGTTCTCTCCTTCCTACTGCTCCTTTCACTCTATTTCCTTGTTGCAGGGACACTAAAGAAGAAAAGGAGGCAAGAGACATTGAGAGCTCTTCTTCAGGCAGGAAAGAGAGGGTGGAAGGGGAGGATACCCAATCTTAATGTTACCCTGTAGTGACACCATAAGAGGAGAAGATATGAAAAAACTGAATCTTTAAAAATCAGGTTAACATAGTCTGATATCACAGACACTAAAATAAATTAATCACAACCATGTGGTTACTGCATGGTGCACTATATTGCAGTTGAAGGTTGCTTCAGTGCCTTCGCTGTCCCTTTCCATACATTAACGTGTTCAGATTTCGTTTAATTTCCTGAGTGTGTGATACTTCTTTTGGGATAATTAAAACATAAAACCAGGCTATTAGGGTTGGAAGGGACCTGAAGTAGGTCATCTAGTCCAATCCCCTGCTCAAAGCAGAACTAACCTCAACTAAATAATCCCAGTCAGGGCTTTGTCAAGCCCAGCTTTAAAACCTCTAAGAATGGAGATTCCACCACATCCCCAAGTAACCCATTACAGTGCCTTCTAGTGAAAAAGTATATTCTGAAGGATTATAATAAATGTACTGACAGATGTATATAATTGTAACCTATACAAGGGTATATAGTGTCTTATATGGCGATATATAATAAATGTGATAGCATACGATTTGGAACCCTACTGCATGTGGTATGGTAGTATTGATATGGCAGTGTTGATAGCAAGTTTCATACCTTTTTTCATATGATATTGGAGGTTGGCTCTCCGAGTTTGATGTCACATGTGGCAACACATGCCTAGTAGAGCAATTACTGTTAAACGTTGTATTGCCATTAATAATACACTGAGTGTTCTGACGATTGAGTGCAGGGTAACATCCTCTGGGATTGCCAACTGAGGTGTTTCCATTTCCCTTTGTACGCTGTCTATCTTCTCCATCTGTTGTTGAATGACATTTCGGGTCACCAACCTATGTTTTTAAGCCTTTCCAATGCTTCTTTTAATTTTGGTGTCCCCCCAAAACAGACCCATGTATTCATCCTGAAAAGGAGATGTTTTATCTGTTGAGGTATGGCTAAGACCCTTTCATTGTCTGGTTTGGGTATAATTAAACCCTTTTCCTTTTTGAGTGCAACCCCCTGCTAGTTTGAGGGGCATTTTAAAAGCCATTGCTGAATTAACTTTTTTTTTTTGTTATGTTCTGTAATGTTTGCAATCTTCTTTTATGTTTTCAGCTTGTTTTTGTTTTGTTTCTGCCCAGGTAGTTACTGCCATGGGCAGAGTTTTCCATAGTGTACCAATCATTGCTGCCTCCTTTGCCAGTTTATCGGCTTGTTTATTTTCCTATTGCAACAGTTCTCTTCCTTTCTGTGATTTTATCATAACCATTTTGATTTTTTAATCAAAATCTGTACCCCCAAAATGCACTGTAGTCCACCATTGTAGTAAATGGTCATACCTTTATAAACATAATCTGAATTAGTGCTGATGACAATTTTAGATTGTTTATTTTCCATTTTTTTAACACCTCTATAACTGCTGATACTTCTGCTTGAGTTTCTCCCTTTCCTAATTTGTACTGTAAAGAGTTAGTGATTTGCATGCTCCCGGTCAGACATATTTCTGCAAACCCTGTGACCAGTTTACTTACCCTCATTATAATAGGAACTTTCATCCACAAACCAGATTGTTTTTCCCATTACCCATTTTATTGGGATTGCCTTCAAATGGGATGTGCTTTGGATTCTGTTTGGGATTCACAGATATGTTCCTGACCCGTTAAGGTCAGACCCCATACAGATATCTCAGGTTTTTTAGGGTGACCGATTGAACGTGTTTTGTTATGAGATCAAAGACCCATTGAATAGCTTTGTCCACCCTCACATTGCCTTTAGACAAACTTTTTTGACTCCGTAACTTTTCTAGGGCATGGTGGCTTTTAACAATCACCTTACTTGCCCCAATGATTGCCTGTACTTTCTGCAGGATCCAGTAGGCAGCAAGGGCTGCTTGTTCACAAGTTCCAAGCTTGCTTTCTGGAGCTGTCATAGCTTGGCTGTGATATGTCACTGGTGTTTTCCCCACTCCAGTTTCCTGCGTGATCATGCTAACAATACAGAAATTTTTAACACTAGGATACAGAACAAAAGGTAATTCATTGTTAGGGGTGGCCAATGTAGAAGCTTCCATTAACCCCTTTTTCAAACTTTCCCAAGCATTGGTTGCTTTCTCAGTCCAGGTCCAGAGAGGTCTTTTAAGTACCTCATACAAAGGTTTTGCTTTTTCTGCATATTTTGCCATGAATTTTCTGCAAAAATTGGTAAGCCCCCAAAAAGACTGTAAAGATTTAGTATCCACTAGCATTAATAGATTCTTAATGCATTCAACTTTCTGTATCTACTGATCATCCTCCTGCACTGAGCCTAATTTTGAGGTACTGCACCTCTCTCTGTTTGATCTGGGATTTAGAGGGGTTAAGTTTTAAGCCATATGCCTGGCAGCAGAGTAGCTTAACCAGTTTTTCATGTTCCTCCTCAGTTTCACTGCCAATCAAAATATAATTTACATACTGCACTATCTTTTCTGTTTGAAACCTCCCTTCTTCTTCTAGCATTTCCTGCACTGTGGTGTGGAATATTGTGGGTAAATCACAATATATCCCGTAAGCAATACAATTTAGCAATAATGCGGGTATGTCTACACTGCCGAGTGAAGTCGACTTACTTAAAATTGACTTTCATGTGCTGATTGTTAAAAGTTGCTGGAGCGTGTCCTCACCATACTCCTTGTGCCGGGCTCGTGTGTCCACACTTAGCACGCTTGTGTTGTCATTCAAAGCAGTGCACTGTGGGTGGCTATCCCACAGTGCAACTAGCTGTGGTGGCTGTTGGGGCATCCCATGATGCAATGCTCTTTCCCTCTCTCTTCTTCCCCCAAACAAACGGGAAACCGGTTTTTGTGCTGTTTAGGCTGCACGCTCACTATTGCTGCAGAAACATGGAGCCAGCTCAACTCTGCACTATTATTGTGAGCATCAAAAACATATCACGGCTTATCCTGGAGTATTTTCAAAGGCACAGGAGAACCCCAATCACAGGCATCAGCAATATTGCCGAGGCTGCCCTGCTACAAACCACCCAGCAGAACAATTCCCAATTGCTGCAGGCCGTAACACATCATCTGCAGTCTGTGGAGTTCCGGTTCTGGTCCCAGGAAACAAGCACAGACCGCTGGGTCCGCATCGTTATGCAGCTGTGGGATGATGATCAGTGGTTGCAGAACTTTTGTATGTGAGAGGCCACTTTCCTTGGACTTTGCACGGAACTGGCCCCGTCCCTGAAGTGCATGAATACTCGATTGAGAGACACTCTGATGGTGGAGAAGCGGGTGGCCATTGCTCTGTGGAAGTTGGTAACCCCCGACTGTTACTGCTCGGTTGGGAATCAGTTCAGAGTCAGTAAATCTACAGTGGGAGCTGCCGTGATTCAAGTTTGCAGGGACATCAGTAGACTTCTGCTGCGAAGGCTAGTGACTTTGGGAAATGTGCAGGACATAGTGGATGGGTTTGCCGCGATGGAGTTCCCAAACTGCCGGGGGGCCATTGATGGAACGCACATCCCTATCTTAGCGTCCACCCACCTAGCAACAGAGTACATAAACCGCAAGGGGTACTTTTCCATGGTGCTGCAGGGCTTTGTGGATCACGGGGGTTGTTTTACCGACATATATGGGGGTTGGTCTGGAAAGGTACATGATTAATGCATATTTAGGAACTCGGCGCTGTTCTCTAACATGCAGGCAGGCAGGCAGTTTCTTCCCAGATCAAAAAAGTCACATCGGGGGTGTGGAAATGCCAATAGTGATCCTGGGGAATCCTGTTTACCCCTTGCTCCCTTGGCTAAGGAAGCCATACACCGGGTACCTTGACAGTGACAAGGAGCATTTTAATAACAGGCTAAGCACTTGTAGAATGGTTGTTAAATGTGCGTTTGGGCGTTTAAAGGCTAGATGGAGATGTCTCCTTACTAAGCTGGACAAGAGTGAAAAGAACATCCCATCAGTTATATCTGCATGCTGTGTTCTTCATACTGTGTGTGAAGCAAAGGGGGAAAGCTTCCCTCAGGATTGGGCAGTGGAGGCAGAAAGACTGGCTGCCACTTTTGAGCAGCCAGATGGCAGCAATATGCTCAGAACCAACCGCAGGACACTTCGCCTTTGTGAAGCATTGAAAACCAAGTTCTGCAATGAGACCCAGTAACCTTTTCTGTATGTTTTGTGCCTTTGCTTACCATCCACCCTACCACTGATATTACTGTCCTCCAAAGCTCTCCAAAAAAAAGCTATGAATTTATATATGAACATTCAAGTGGGGGGAGGGGCGGGGAGAGAGTCTTCATTCACAGTCGGAAGGAGTATTGTGCTTGTTGCAGGACAGCTGTCAGCGTGGCTGCCGCAGTTTTCTTCTTGCCTCCACTGGGGTGGAGTACACCATGTACTGTAGCCTGGTCATTCTCCTCCGAGACCGTTTGGGGGTGCGGGAGGGCAGCAAAGCCATAAGCGGGGGAGCATTCTGGATGGACTACAGTGGGACTCGGTCCAGCTGCTGCTCTTCCTGAAGATCTACAAGCTGCCTGAGCATGTCTGCCTGCTCACGCATGATTCACAGCATCTCCTGCTGTGTACTGCGCTCATGCTCCTGCATCTCTCTTTGATTCTCCCTGTCCACGTCCATGTTCTGAGACAAGGTCAATTGCCATGCTTGGAGCTCTGTCTCAGCCACGGTGGAGGCGTTCGTGAGCTCGCCAAACATGTCATCCCGTGATTTTTTTTCCTCTTTCGGATCTGCGATAGTCTTTCCTCAAGGCCGAGGTATCTACAGAAAGAAGAGACATGCACAATGTTGCCATTGTTAGCAGACCCAGAAAACTGAAGATAATGCAACAATGTATAAAATACTCCCTTAGTGTGCACAGGGCCAGAACCGCAATCTATTCTGAGCATCTCAAAAGGGTCGGCTCGCTGTGCTGTTACAGAAATGGTAAGCCAGGGGCACTTTACTATACTATAGAGAGGATTAATTATCTCTAAAAACCTAACTAGTATTGTGTCCAGTTTTGGGCCCCCCACTACAAAAAGGATGTGGACAAGTTGGAGAGAGTCCAGTGGAGGGCAACAGAAATGATAAGAGGGCTGGAGCACAAGACTTATGAGGAGAGGCTGAAGGAACTAGGCCTGTTCAGTCTGCAGAAGAGAAGAATGAGGGGGGATTGATATCAGCCTTTAACTACCTGAAAGGAGGTTCCAGGGAGGATGGATCTAGGCTGTTCTCAATGGTGGCAGATGACAGAATGAGGAGCAACAGTCTCAAGTTGCAGTGGGGGAGGTCTTGGTTGGATATTAGGAAAAAGATTTTCACTAGGAGGGTGGTGAAGCATTGGAATGGGTTACCTAGGGAGGTGGTGGCATCTCCATCTTTAGAGGTTTTTAAGCTGTGGCTTGACAGAACCCTGCCTGGGATTATGTAGCTGAAGTTAGTCCTGCTTTCATCAGGGAGTTGGACTAAATGACCTCCTGAGGTCCCTTCCAACTCTAACGTTCTATGATTCTAACTTCAAGAATCCTACATGAGAGGGCTGACCGGGCACCACAGTTTAATTAAGATGACCGTTTTGGGATGAAGTGGCCACAGTGCAGCTGAGGACAGTGTGGGCAGGCTAATACTCTCATCAAATACCTTTGGAAACTTATTTCAATGAATCAGCAGGCCGATTAAAAGGGGACTTGAGAGTATAGCTCAGGTACTTTAAACATGCGCCATCTTCCCTACGTGACCATGAGTGATATCAGTCTCCTGAGGGTAACGCATGAGGAAAGGGAAGATTTGCTGCATGCAGCAGGGTACCAGTCTGGCCCATATGCTGCTATGCTGTGTTCCACCATGATGCCGACTCCCTTGATTGCAGTGTGGCGCGGCAAAGTATCCTATCATGGAGGAAGGAACAAGGCTGCCCTCCCCCGAAATCTTGTGCAAAGGATAACAGATTACCTACATGAGAATTTCCTTGAGATATCAACGAATGATTCTTGGAGCATGCCTCTGCACATAAATAATCTCTTCTGGGACTAACCCCCCAGTAAAGTCCTCTAAACCACAGAAATTCCCCCCTCCCCATCCTTTAAAAGGACATCGCTGATAAGACTTAAAAAACTCAGCAGATGTACCTTCCCCGGGATCATTATTGCTGTCCTGTGTGCTGCTGGACTGCTCTGGAGTCAGGAATAGGTCCCGACTGTCTGGGAGAACGGAGACCCTGCTCTCCTGCACCGTGCTCTCCTCTGCCGCCTCCTCATCCATGGAGTTCTTATTATTGTCCATGCACTGTGATACGACCAAGATATCGATGCCGCGGGGCAGCACTGTGGTGGGGTCACTGCCAAGAATTTCATGCAGCTCCTCGTAGAAGCGGCATGTTTTTGGTGAGGAGCCAGAATGGCTGTTAACTTCCCTGGCTTTCTGATATGACTGCCGCAGCCTCTTGATCTTCACGTGACACTGCTGCACATCCCTGTTGTGTCCCTTCTCCAACATACCCTGGGATATCTTTCCGTAAATGTCCAAATTTCTTTTGCTGGCTCTTAGCTGAGCCATAATGGACTCCTCACCCCACAGACTGATGAGATCTAAGACCTCTGGTCGATTCCATGCTGGAGTGCGTTTGGGCCTTGCAGTAGCCATGAGGAGTTTAGCGACAAAGCGCTCTCCACACTGGCTGCACAGGAAATGAAAACTCAAATTTCCCTCGGACATGAGGGGAGAGGTCATTTCCAGTTACCGTGACCACGTAACAGCAGAGCACGAATGTCCAGAATAGTCACAATGGGGCATTATGGGATATCTCCCAGAGGCCATTAACATTGAATTACATTATGCTCTGTCTACACTGACGCAAAATCGACCCAAATTTGACACTACGCCAGTTGCAGAGGTGGTTTTGTTACGTCAACTTTGCCACGCTTTAAGTCAACAGAACTAGCATGCCAGTGTAGATGCAGGCTTTCGGAGATGGACGTGACATTACGTCAACCTACGTCAGCAGTGTAGACCAGGCCTGAATCCCTTAGAACACAAAAGGTGTTCTATATTGAGATTCAGGACTTAACGGCAGACTCCAGAAGCTGTTTACAGTGTTAAATAAAGAGAACCATTTCATATCCAGGGACACCACTTTCAATAACTCTGGGTAGGCAGCTAGTACTGGGGCTCCTCAATTAGCTGTTTTATTTAACCCTCGGTAGTCAATAGTTAACCTTCATGTTTTGGCTGGCTTTTTTACTGGCCAGATTGGTGTTGCATTAGGCGCTGAACACCTTTGGATTAATTGTCATTTTTCCAGTTCCTCTTATCATTTGCGGAAGTGATTTTTTTTAGCTTCCTGAAATATGAGATATTGTTAATGTAAAGGGGAATTTTTCCCTCGAAATTAACGTTCATTTTTAATTTTCTGGCATCCAGGGAGTTTTTAGACCATATATTTTGCAGTTCCATCCACCAATTGTCTCCGTGTCTGCTAGTGCTGATGGTGGGTCTTTTGGCTTTATTGATTTTACAGTTTGTGTGGCTAACCCCATAGGGATGAGACTGACGTCCTCTTTCTCTTTTCCTGTGGTATGGGTTCGCCAAATGCACTTGTTTGGGAAATAAATAATTATTCCCAATTGGCCAGTTGTACTTGCACCAATTTAATTTTCATTTCCTTCAGTTGCACATTTTTCCTGACTTGCATGTGCAACAAACTGAAGGGGTAATACTTTAACCTCATAGTTCTGAGACTTTCCCGAGATTCCCTGTATGCATGTTGATTCTGCAACTGTAGCCTAGCACTGAGCCTGAGTGATGGATACTTTCTGACATCCTATGCCCAGGTGGTCCCAGGAGATTGGGAGGGTAGCAGACATGATGGTGAAGCTCCCTTCAGTAGCCAGTTTTTCTCCCAATGTTACTTTTCCCAAAAGGGAATGAGGAGCAGAACAGCACATCTCCTTATTGTTTTGTCTACCAATTCAGTCTAATTTCTGACATACCAATTTTGGTTAGTTAATTTCCAATCCCATACTTTTTTTATTTACCAGGCATGAGTTTAACAATGTCCATGAATTATATCATTAGGCCTTTTTGTTTGGACCAGGAGAGTAGGTGCAGACAAAAGAGACAGGAGTGCCAGGGAGACAGAGAGAAGTCATGGTCAGCTGTAGTGTTAGGCTCCACCAACTGATGAGTGGGAAGCCATATCCAGACAGACATACATCCAAAAGCAGGTAGAGTGCGACATACCCAGTATCTGAACCTGGGCTGAGCTTCAGCAATAGAGGAAAAGAGTGCATGAACCTACGACTTGTAATCATGGCTGCTAAGGGAGATAGGACAATAAGGCAGCAGCTCAGAAGGTCGAGAAGCCAGACACCTGCTTCAGGGATAATAAAAATCTGCTTCCAAACATCCACATTAGAGAAACGTAAGTGAAGGTCCAAACCCTCTGGTATAGTATTCAAGTTATCCCTGAGGAGGGTGAATTCATCCACCATTGCAAATTCACTTACCTGAAACGTGCTAAAAAGCATGAATAAGACAGCTCTGAACTACAGGGACACCTCCACAGAGCACGTAGTGAGCACTGAGATTTTAGATGTCAGGGTGTGTTAGACGGCAGACGAGTCATCTCAAACCTTTATACATGATCAGCAAGAACTCTCTGCTCTCAGGATATCTCCAGTGGCCACAGAATCTTGCAGTCTCACAGTAAGGATTGCCTGCTTTTTGAGTTTACTGCATGTGATGTCTACGGTTTGGGCTTTAATCCACTGCCAATGGCTAGAAGAAAATAAATACTTATGACAAGGGGATATTACTTCCTGTTAATTCTGTTTGTCATCTCCTTTTCTCCCATCCTTCATCCAACCTTCTGACCCTGTGCAATGTGGGTGCCGTTGTTTGTTTCTTTTGTTTCTCTCACTACTTTGTATGCTGTTCTTACTCTATGGGTCTCTTTAACAGGAGTGATGTAGTCTGGCTGAGGCCTATATAATCAGGAGTGGGGGCTCACAGCACTTTACCTTCTTGCTTCCAAGTAGGTGCACCATAAGGCTTTCTATCCCTTAACCCACTTTCATTGGATAATAGTCTATCACAAAACAGAATTACTAGTAAATAATTTTCATGCTCTTTCCCTTACCACATTAACTGATTTCACAAATGATGTCAATAAGAATAACTTTTGGCCTTGGAAATACAACTTTTTGTCAAGTTTTGCTTTCTGTGGTAAATATAATTTCATTGTTCAGTCAGCGCTGTTTAGGCATTAGACGAAGGCCCCATAAACAAAGAATGTCTGACATAAATTCTGATACCACACAGTCTAAAGGATATGAATGTTAATTATATCATGCAGTTAGTTCCTTGTGTACTTCTATTACTGTACAAATAACAAGATGCTAGAAAGAACGTTGTGAACATTATACTTTATCACTTGCTGCAGTTATACACCCTCATTCCTATTGTTTCTCCAATGTAAATAACAAGTTTTCTATACCATCAATTTTTTTAAATTGCAGCATAAATTCCTATCATGTTATTTCAGCAAGAATTTCACTGATAGTCTGAGCTAGTGTACTGATGCAGAATTAGACATATATTTATCTCTTTCATGTATTCAGACATGAAATCAGCTTCACATCATAAAAAATAAATACACTGAGAAATGTCAAGCATTTGCAGCCCACTTGACCATGGGCATATATTAGTTTGAGGTGGAAATTTGACAGCATATCAGGTCAACGACAACTCTCCTTATCTGAAAGATTTTGATGTGAACTTTTGGCTTCCCTTCTCTCATGCTAGATTTGAAAAGACTGAAAATAGAAAAAATCAAGAAGTACAAAATAAACATGTTGTATGTTACTGTGAAGCAACATTAGCAGCACAGTTAACAAGTGTACACTGAATAAAGGAAAAAGGAATGTATATGGTAATTCTGCAAAGTTTTCCTAGTGTGTGGTAGAGAGAGAAAACCCTTCAAATTGAATGTTAGAATTTTTTTAAAATTATTTTGTAACATCAATAAGACAGCGGTGGAGGGTGTGTGCGCGTGTGTGTATTAACTGCTTGTCTGATAAAATCCTTGAAATAACTGCATTGAGAGCAGTAGTCAGCTGGCTAGAAATTTAATTATATATTAACTAAAATAGAGATTTGTGCTGGAAACTATTGTCAAGTGGGCTGAAAAAATGACTGACACAGAGAAGTGTATTTCAAAGGAGATGAAATGGGCGCTTTTTAGGAGGAAAAAGACAGCACTCTCTTTTGGACACCCCCCCGCCGCCACCACCACCACCCCTGCTGTGGCAAACTGAGGGGGCCATGCCCCCAGGCACTGGCCTGGAGGGGGCGCTGGCTGGGATCTTGGAGGAGGAGCCACTCCCCAGCCCACTGACATCCCTGGCAGCCGCACCAACCCAGCCCTCGGGTCCCTTGTTGCGCCCCACGCAGGGGCGGAGAGGACGGGTGGCGGAGGGGCCAGTCATAAGTCTGCCAATCAGAGTTTTTTGGCACTACACCTGGTTGGCGCAGCTGCCAAGGGGGTGGTTCCTCCAACGAGGGCCCAGCCAGCACCCTCTCCCCCCGGGGGCATGGCTCCCTTTTGCCCCCCATCGGTATGCCACTGACATCTTGGCTGTTGGAAAATTGGTAATGAGAACTATAGTGATATATTGGTCATCTAAGTGTCCGATTGTGCCAGCAAAATCCTAATGCTGGTGAAGTCTGGAAATTTTCTCAGTGGATCTAATTCTAAAATTGTGACTGAGTTCTCAGATATAAAGATGATCATTAATATAGTCTTTTGTATATAATATGTATGTAAAGTGTAATTCCACTGTAAACCTTTATTAGCTTTAAAACTAATGAAGTAGGTTTGAAATAATTTTCTCACAACCCCTTTATTATTATATTTCAATATTTGGCTGCCAAATAGGTCAATATAATATAAAATATGCCTTAATTTTTCCCTTACAAGTTTTGCATTACTGCAAAATGCTACTCTGTCTCCAATATTGAGAAAGAGACAATATGAGACAAACATTTTTTTTTAATGACAGGTAAGTAAATTAGTATATGGTGTTTTTATTTTCATCCTCATTATAGTAGGGCATGCGAGATTGTTGCGTGGGGATTTTTAAATAATTTTGGAAGCCTTTTACACAGTCTGATAGGTTTATTATTTCTTTCAAACTTTTTAGTAATGTGTTCATTTGTGCCCTATAATCTCTGGCCTGTGCTGGCAGTGTGGTGGAGATGTCCCATCCCAGCAAGAGCTCAGAGAAGCACTGTGCCTTAAATATATGCTTCCTTCTGCTGCGCCAACTGTTCCAGGCCCCGTATCAGGGGTGACTAACACCAAAAGCCCCATGCTCAGATGAGTACAAGAACTGCAGTTGTAGCTAGTACCTATGCAAGGGCACCAGAGGAAACCACCTTGTGCCTTCTCTATTCCTGCATTCATTCGGAGGCCGTTATGGTTAAATTGGATACATTAATTTTGCAAAACTATTCTTCCAGTGCACTGCAAGACAGAAACTGATTCAAATACCCCAGAATGATGTTTGAGGTTTTTAAAAATCTTTCAGATGCATGGCAGTCATCCAGATCCTGATGCTTTTGAACATGGGTGTAAAAGGCATGTTGATAGTTTACTCCTGCACATATTGATTCCATGCTAACCTGACCTACCCTGAGGGTGGTTGGACCAATATAGGCGAGGCTTCCACAGTCAGAATCTGTGAAGCTGCTAAAAGGGGCAAAGAACATGTTCATCTGAGCTCCTAGACTAGGGAATCCCTCAGCATAGCCCTATGCAGAGCCCATAGAGACCACAGCAGCTGAGGAGTTGCAGTTACCCTTTCAGAGCAGCAATAGGAGAAAGGAGCTGCAGGTAAAGGAGACAGAATTTTCTCTTATAGGGAGGAGAAGGAGAATCTTTAGGAAGTGTCCTGTGCTTCCTACATCCTGACCCTGGGAAATGGGACTTCCCCACTGATGGATCTGTTTTGAAGACATCAGTAATCACTTCAAACTGAAGAGCTCTCATCCTGTTCTGTGTGACTGATGTTAACTCAGCTGGATAGATCTCATACTTTTCCCTACACTAGGATGTTTGGAGAGACCCCATCCTAGAGACTAGGATGTTTGGCAGTGGGGAACCAGAATCATGGACTCTACCTCTGAGTTTGGGGGCTTGGCTGCCACACGGCAGAGTTGCAGCAGCTGCTGATCTGTGGCTCCTTGTCCAGGATTCCAATAAATGCTCTACAGTCATGGTGTTGTAAAGTTGTAAACTCTGGTTGGATACCCAGCTACAGCAAAGTCAGGCTCTGGCCAAGAGGGGAGACTGGAAGTATAGTTCATTGAGATTGTCTTTTTTTGTTTCTGGTGGAGATTACTTGTTCCATTAAAAAGAAAGTTTTTTTTTTCCTTCCTCTTAGGTGGAACGTGTTGGGTATTCAAGGATCCTTACTTAGCCTCTTTGTGGAGCCAATTTACTTCTCTAGCATCATCTTGGGGAGTTTATATCATGGGGACCATCTATCCAGAGCAGTATACCAGCGGATAGCAGAGATAGAAGATCTACCAGCTCTGTATACGCTCAACAGACCTTTACTTAGTGGCAAGTATATAATGGAGAAGGCTGTACGGTAACTGAATCTGTTCCAACAGTAACATAATTTTGCAATTCTCAAATCCTTGCAAATTATGTACTGTGAGCAAGTTGCTTTGTGACTACAGCAAGGAAATTATGACCCAAACCTGAAATTAAGGTATAACCAGCTAGAATTACTACTAGGCTCCATTATGTGTTACGAGACCTTCATAGGAGTTGCTGTGAACTCTTCTATAGGACCCATTTCATGTGGCAGTATTATCTGCTATTTTGAAAGGTGCCCCAGCAATACATGAGAAAAGATGAAAGCCTGGGTTTGATGCAGGTTCTCTTCCTTTCCCACAGAATAGTGTTAGGTCTCGATGTTTCTGCTCTTGCCATTGCAGTTATTTGTTGTGCCATCTACATAATTCAGCAGTGTGTCAAGATACACAAACATTTGTTTCTCCATTTCTAGATCAATAATCAGCTCAAAACAGATAGAGAGAACTTCCCAGCTGCCATCGGTTGCACTTTCTTTTTGTCATCAAGCTCTACTGGATGCAGCATGCATTTTAGTTAGCTTGGCAGTCAACTTGCCTGTGTGGCCCAGTTATGTTAATAATATCACTTCCTCCTTGTAGGTTGGTGCACAAATGCTGCGTCTGGAGCCTAGCAGCACATCTGTTAGGATTACTTTTAAATAGATTGTCATATTTCTGTTCATCAGATCTGTTTTACAATCACAAGCTACTGTAATTAGCTAATGTTGCAGTTGTCTTTTCCAAATGCTGCTTAAGCCCTTGAATATTGTTTTTAGTTTAAAATTTTGTTGAGTAGAACTAAGAAGAATGGTAGTATTTGAATTCTAAGTTCATCTTTATTTAAAAGAAAACTGTTAAGGTATTTTTTAATCTTTTTAAAAATTAAACTCTCTATTAGTTAACAAATATGCCATGACAAGTTTAAAACTGAAATGTTTCCCTCCGTTAATGGGTGTTTTCCCAGTGCTGTTCACACTGCTTTGTTTTATAGAGCGTGGCTTCCAGCATTTGTTTGTTTATTTTTCAGAAAAAGCATAATTTTAAAAGCATGCTTAACAAATTACATTAATTTTGCATACAGGCAATATAGGGGTTGTGAACAGGTACATCAAATAACCAGTATCCATTTAGCTACAATGAAAGTTTGTTAATAAGGGTCATGCAATTTAGGATACAGTAGAGTGTCAAATGATGGACTTGCCAAAAACATTAGTATGTAATAGCAAGGAGTTACAACACAAAACAATCAGTTGTTTAGACCATAATAACTGATTTACAAACATTTTTTAAATTGTAGTTGCTGCCTGATTTCATGTATGCTTTTCTGATTTCATATTTAGATTGTAAATTATTTGAGAAAAAATGCTTGTCATATTCTCTGTAGCATGTTTAGTGCATTTTCAGCTCTCTATATTCCAGCTGTAGGATTTTAAGGGAGATCTTCATATATCTGACATAAAATAGTTCTATCTGTTTTAAAACTCCTATAAAAACTTTATCATTATTGTTCATAGATTCAAGTCTGAAATCTGCTAAGCTGTTTGAACAGCATTTTCAGGGAAATAGCTTTCAGACAGGATATGAAACCTCAAAAAGAAAATGAATTAAATGAACTAGATTCATGGATTTTATTTTGTTTGGGGCAACAATAGTCTTCAAAGCCAGTACTCCTGCCCAGCACAGTTGGATTTCAGATGGTGTACCTGTATAGTCACAGATCCACTGGCCAGTCCTAATAACCTCATTTCTGGAGGTGCAGATGAAGCCCCATAGAGCTATGCAAACTTAGGCCCTCAATTCTACCTCCCCCTGCTCAATTGGGTGAAGATTCCAGTTGTGTTTTGAATAGCTAGAATATAGTAGTTTGTTTCAGAGGTAAGATCAGTTATAGTGTTTTCTCTCCTCACTCACACTCTGATCTATATTTCTAGTAAACAACACCATTTTTATTAAGTGCTACATAATGCCAGCAGGGATAACGCTGGAATCAAGCTGAGTGCATTGTCTGCTGTGCCATTTGAAGTCAGCATTATGTCAAAAATAAAGATCTCTCTTTATCCATAGAAGCCTGCCATGAAAATGTAGAGTGAGAAGAAAGATTAAAACTGAACATGCTCTCTTGAGTGCCTTTACTTCAGTTGGTGGGAACAAGAGGTCCATGCAGTGGTAGGATACTCCCTTCCACCACTAAGACTTCCAAAATGCTGACTGCAGATCCCTGCTTTTCAGGATGAAAGACATACCTGCAGAACTACAGCAGACGGGGAACATGGGCAATCACAGAGAGTCAGCTTCCAAAAACAGAGCAGTCAAGCTCTTCTGGTCTTCCAGTGTCATCTGAGAAAGGAGCACGTTGTGGTTCAGACCACATGAGTATTGAATATATAAATCTGCAAACAGGCACAAGAATCTCAGATCTAAACAGTAAATTAGCACAGATTCTCTTGGGGGCAGAAGCTCGCTTCGCCTTCATGAATGCTGAACGTGATAGTGGACTAACTAAGCTGTCAGCAAATATAAAACTTGGAATGGCCACTGAACCCAGTTGATATCCAGCAAGTGGGGCTACCCCAGGTGGACCTGTTTGCATCCAGACAAAACATGAAGGTCAGGCTCTTCTTCACTAGGGAAGCAAAACCACTGGGAATAGAAACTTATTTGAGTGGCTGTCTACACAATTCCATTCTTGATGCTCGATGCATCAAGATCACATCTTTTGGCCAGCAGCCTCCCTGAGGGCCACATCTGCAACCTGTGTGCCCTTGCACCGCATCCCCCCACCTGAGTTCATAAATGGAGGAGCAGTCCCAACCATCCTTCAGTTCCTTCTTACCACCCATGGCTGCAAGACAAAATACTGCAGTGTTCCCTTTTTCTGAGCATTGCGTGACTTTCCTGAGCCTTGTATATAATATTTAGATAGTACATATACAACTATATGTTCCTTTAGTAAACAAGTTTGGCCTAGGATTTCCAACTCCACACAGAGGTACTAGCATTATGGCAGAAGTCAAATCATCAGGATTTAAGACCAGTCCCTCGTGTGATTCTTTAATTCCAATTAATGATGGGCACTCTGATGTCTGCTGTGCCTGGGAGAAGAACACATTCCCAGAGCAATGTGCTGTCTGTTGCTCTTTGTCCAACCACACTCAGAGAGCAAGGAAGCTGTTCTTCCTAGAAAGATGGATGCACATCTCCTCAGACACTAAAATGGGGATTCTATTCTGGGAAGCAATGAGTCTGAAAGACTTGGGTGTCATGATGGTTAATCATCTGAACATGAGCGCCCAGTGTGGTGAAGCTGTGGCAAAAAGGCCTAATGTGATCCCTAAATGTATACATGAGAATCTCAAGTAAAAGGAAGGAGGTCGTTTTACCTCTGTTTGGCTACAGGAATACTATGTCCAGTTCTGGTGTTCACAATTTAAGAAGGATGTGGATAAATTGGAAAGGGTTCAGAGAAGAACCAAAGAATGATTAGAAAACATGCCTTACATTAGTATACTCAGTGAGCACAGTCCATTCAATTTAACAAAGAGAAAGCATGATACCAGGCCCTGAGACCCCCTGCTTCAGGCCTCATGGTCCTACTACACCCCATCCCTGAAAGGAGCAAGAGAGAAGTCCTCCAGGCTGCCTAGAGTGGGTTCTAGGAAAACAGACAATTAGAGAGGCTGCAGGGAGCAGCCAGTCAGAGTCCAGCAGGCCCATATAAAAGGAGCTGCAGTTCAGAATAGAGGACTCATAGACTCATAGGTCAGAAGGGACCAATATGATCATCTAGTCTGACCTCCCGCACAAGGCAGGCCACAAAACCCTACCCATACACATTTATAACAACCCCGAACCCATGACTGAGTTATTGAAATCCTCAAAAGTGAGATTTGAAGACCTCAAGCTGCAGGGAATCCACCAGCAAGCGACCCATGCCCCATGCTGCAGAGGAAGGCGAAAAACCTCCGTGGCCCCTGCCAATCCGCCCCGGAGGAAAATTCCTTCCTGACCCCAAATATGGCGATCAGCTAAACCCTGAGCATGTGGGCAAGACTCACCAGCCAGCACCCAAAAAAGATTTCTCTGCAGTAACTCAGTTCCCATCCCATCCAGCATTCCCACAGACCATTGAGCAGACTTATCTGCCGATAATCGAAAATCAATTGCTCAAATTAAACTATCCCATCATAACATCCCCTCCATATACTTATCAAGCTTAGTCTTAAAGCCAGATAAGTCATTTGCCCCCACTACTTCCCTCGGAAGGCTATTCCAGAACTTCACTCCCCTAATGGTTAGAAACCTTCGTCTAATTTCTAGTCTAAATTTCCTAATATCCAATTTGTACCCATTCGTCCTCGTGCCTATAATAGTACTAAACTTAAATAATTCCTCTCTCTCCCTAATGTTAATCCCCCTGATATATTTATATAGAGCAAGCATATCCCCCCGGAGCCTTCTTTTGGCCAGGCTAAACAAGCCAAGCTCTTTGAGTCTCCTTTCATAAGGCAGATTTTCCATTCCTCGGATCATCCTAGTAGCCCGTCTCTGAACCTGTTCCAGTTTGAATTCATCCTTCTTAAACATGGGACACCAGGACAATTGCTGCCTGGAGCTGGAGGAGCATGAATGGTGCTCCAGGCTGGCTGAAGAAGCTACAGGTCCATGGACAGAGCAGTTGCTGGCAGGGGGGAAGGGGCCACGGGGAAGGGGCCCAGGGAAATGTAGCAGCATCACGAGTAGTCAAAGGGATGCAGCGGGCAGCTGCTATTTGTAGTGTCCCTTGTCTGGGACTCAGAATAAAGATTGAGCCTGGGTTCCCCCACTCTCCTCATTAGCCACTAGGGAAGGGGCCTGAATCTTGAACTGTGATAGAACCCCGAAAAGGAAACTGAATTGTTTAGTGGCCCAACTGAAGAGTCTCTGAGGAGGAAGCCCTGGGGGCACAGCCCCATACCAGGATCAAGGGATTATTGGACTGATTGTAAGCCAAGCCTGGAGAGGACTATAGAGCCATTCCAGCTGAGGGATACTGAGATAGGCCCCTGTTGGACTGTTTTCCCTGGAAGGGGTTTGATTTGTATTTTGCACTGACTGTAGGGCTGAGTCACCAAAGACCTACTGTAATGAGAGAGCGTGTGCAAGCACACAGTTGGTCAGAGGGCACTCGCGAGAGGTGAGTGCTGCCGCATTACAGAAGTTTAAGAAGTGATGTGATCACAATTCATAAGTGCCTGCATGGGAAACAAAAATTTGATTATGAACTTTTCAGCAGACAACAGTATTACAAGATCCAATGGCTGGAAGTTGAGGCTAGGCAAATTCAGACTGAAAATAATGCTCATTTTTTAGCAGTGAAGGTAATCTATCGTTAGAACAAATTATAAAAGGGTTGTGATGGATTCTCCATTTATGTCAATCTTAAAATCAAGGCTGGATGTTTTTCTAATAGATCTTTTCTAGTTCAGACAGAAACTAATCCCAGAAAGTCCTATTGCCAGTGTTACACAGAAGGTCAGAATGGATGATCACTTGGAATCTATGTATCTGTGCAAAGGGAGGACTACAACCAGGCCTCAGCCATCAGCTCAATAGTGCTCTCTACATGCTCTGGGGAAGCTGTGACTTCACCTCAAGATTCCGGGCAGCATGCACTTAGAAGCCACATTCATCTGCCATTACAAAAACAGCAGCAGCAGCTTAGAATAATAGAAAAATAAGGTTGGAAGGGACCACAGGAGGTCATCTAGTCCAATGCCATGCTCAAAGCAGGACCATCCCAAATTAGTAAACCCAGGCCTTAAAAACCTCTAAGGATAAAGATTCCACCACCTCCCTTGGTAACCCATTCCAGTGCTTCACCATCCTCCTAGTGAAAAAGCTTTTTCTAATATCCAGTCCAACCTAGACCTCTCCCACTCCAACTAGAGATCATTGCTCCTTGTTCTGTCATTTACTACCAGTGAGAACAGCCTAGCTCCATCCTCCCCAGAACACCCTTCAGCTAGTTGAAGGCTGCTATCAAATCCCCCCTCACTCTTCTCTTCTGCACACTAAATAAGTCCAATTCCCTCATAAGTCATGTACTCGAGCCCTCTAATAATTTTTTGTTGCCTGCCACTGGACTCTCTCTCCATTTTGTCCACATCCTTTCTGTAGTGGAGGCCCAAAATTGGACACAATACTCCAGATGTGGCCTTACCAGTGCCGAATAGAGGAGAATAATCATTTCCCTTGATCTGCTGGCAGTGCTCCTACTAATGCAGCCCAATATGCCTTTAGCATTCTTCTCAGCAAGAGCACCCCATTGACTTATATCAGTTTCTTGTCTGCTGTAATCCCTAGGTCCTTTTCTGCACAACTGCTGCTTAGCCAGTCCCCAGTCTGTAGGAGTGCATGGGATTCTTCCATCCTAAATGCAGGACTCTGCACTTGTCCTTGCTGAATCACATCTGATTTCTTTTAGTCCAATCCTTCAATTTGTCTAGGTCACTCTGTGTCCTATCCTTACACTCCATCTTATGTTCCACTCTCCCCAGTTTAGTGTTATCTGCAGACTTGCTGAAGGTGCAAATCCACCCCATAATCCAGATCATTAATGAAGATGTTGAACAAATCTGGCCCCTGGACCAACCCCTGGTGCACTCCCCTTGATACCGGCTAGACATCAAGCTGTTGATCACTACCTGTTGAGCCCGATGATCTAGCCAGTTTTCTACCCATCTTTATAGTCCATTCATCCAACCCATACTACTTTAACTTCCTGGCAAGAATACTGTGGGAGAATGTATCAAAAGCTTTGCTAAAGTCAAGTTATATCACATCTACTGCTTTCCCCACATCCACAGAGCCAGTTATCTCATCATAGAAGGCAATCAGGTTGATCAGGTATGATTTGCCCTTGTTGAATCTATGCTGACTGTTCCTGATCACCTTTCTCTCTTCCAAGATCCTCAAAATGGATTCCTTGAGGACCTTCTTCATGATTTTTCCAGGGACTGAGGTGAGGCTGACTGGTCTGTAGATATTCCTTCCCCTTTTTAAAGATGGGCACTATTTATTTGCCTTTTTCCCATCATCCGGGACTTCCCCTGATTGCCACGAGTTTTCAGTGGCCAGTGGCTTTGCAATCACGTCAGCCAACTCCCTTAGCACCTTGGATGCATTGCATCTTGCCCCAGGTACTTGTGCATGTCTAGCTTTTCTAAATAGTCTTGAACCTGTTCTTTCACCACTGAGGGCTGCTCACCTCTTCCCCATACTGTGTTACCCAGTGCAGTAGTCTGGGAGCTGAACTTGTCTGTGAAGACAGAGTCAAACAAACATTAAATACATCAGCTTTTTCCACATCTGCCACTAGTTTTCCTCCCCTCTTCAGTAATTGGCCACACTTTCCCTGACCTTATTCTTGTTGCTAACATACCCGTAGAAACCTTTCTTCTTACCCTTCACATCTCTTGCTAGCTGCAACTCGAATTGTGCTTTGGCTTGACTGATTGCACTCCTGCATGCTCGAGCTGTATTTTTATACTCTTCCCTAGTCATCTGTCCACGCTTCCACTTCCTTTAAGCTTCCTTTTTGTGTTAAAGCTCACAAAAGATTTCGCTGTTAAGCCAAGCTGATCATCTGCCATATTTGCCATTCTTTCTGCACACTGGGATGATTAATTTCCGGCATCCTCAAAAGCTTTCTTTAAAATACAGCCAGCTCTCTTGGACTCCTTTCCCCCCACTAGAAAAAAGGATATGGACAAATTGGAGAGAGTCCAGAGGAGGGCAGCAAAAATTATTAGGGGGCTGGAGCACAAGACTTATGAGGAGAGGCTGAGAGAACTAGGTTTATTTAGTCTGCAAAAGAGAAGAACGAGGGGGGATTTGATAGCAGCCTTTAACTAACTGAAAGGGGGTTCCAAGGATGATGGAGCTAGGCTGTTCTTAGTGGTGACAGATGACAGAACAAGGAGCAATGGTCTCAAGTTACAGTGGGGGGAGGTCTAGGTTGGATATTAGGAAAAGCTTTTTCACAAGGAGGGTGGTGAAGCCCTGGAATGGGTTACCTAGGGAGATGGTGGAATCTCCATCTGTAGAGGTTTTTAAGCTATGGCTTGACAAAGCCCTGGCTGGGATGATTTAGCTGAGGCTAATCCTGCTTTGAGCAGGGATTTCGACTAGATGACCTTCTGAGTCCCTTCCAACTCTAATATTCTATGATTATCAAACTAGCCTCCCAGGTGATCCTGCCCCTCAGTTCCCTGAGGGAGTCGAAGTCTGTTTTTCTGAAGTCCAGGCTCCATTTTCTACTGCTCCCCTTCCTTTCTTTTGTCAGGATCCTGAATTCAACCTTCTCCTGGTTACTGCTGCCCAGATTGCCATCCACTTCTACTTCTCCTACCAATTTTTTCCTGTTTATGAGCAGCAGGTCAAGAGCATATTGGCCCTGAGTAGGTTCGTCCAGCGTTTGCACATGGAAGTTGTCCCCAACGCTGTCCAAAATTTCCTGGATTGTCTGTGCACTTCTGTATTGCTCTCCCTGCAGATGTCAGGGTGATTGAATTCCCCCATGAGAACCAGTGCTTGTAATCTGAAATCTTCCATTAGTTGTCTTAAGAAAGTCTCATCTACCTCATTCTCCTGGTCTGGTGGTCTATAGCAGACGCCCACCATGACATCGCCCTTGTTGCTGTGACCGCTAAACTTAACCCAGAGACTCTCAGCAGGCTTTTTTCCAGTTTCATACTGGAGTTCTGAGCAGTCACACTGCTCTCATATACAGTGCAACTCCTCCACCTTTTTTCTCCTGCCTGTCCTTCCTGAACAGTTTATACACATCCATGACAGTGCTCCAGTCTGGTGAGTTACCCCACCAAGATTCCAGTCACATCATAGTTACATGACTGTGCCAGGACTTCCAATTCTTCCTGCTTGTTCCCCAGGCTTCTTGTGTTCATGTACAGGCAGCTAAAATAACTAGTCAATTTGCCCTACTTTCTCAGTACGAATCAGGAGGCCTCCCCTGTTGCACTTTATGCTTTCTCCTGCTATCCCAATTCCTCACTTACCTCCGGGCTTAAGTCTGCATCCTCCGGGAAACCTAGTTTAAAGCCCTACTCACTAAATTAGCAAGGCTGTCTGCAAAGACGCGCTTTCCTCTCTTCATTAGGTTGGTCCAGCTTTGAGTGGGCGTTGGACTAGATGCCTCCTGACATCCCTTCCACCCCTAATCTGTGATTCTATGATTTCCAAACCACTAAGTTTGGAGTCACTGGTAAATCTGGTTAAAGAGGTATACCTGGTATTGACCTCTTCTATGCACACCTGACAAAACTCTCTCTTCGCCAAGGGAAGCATACGCCTTTTCCTCCTCTTCTGTTGGGGCATAGTAAAGGCTCATCTCCTACCTGTCCACCTTCCCTTCCTTGGGTAGTTCATTGGGAGTCAGATGGAGATAGTAGGGAGCAGTCTATGAGAGTAGTAGAAAGAAGCCTGGAATTCATATGGGTCAACTTTCCTGGTAATGCCCCCTATGTGCCCTCCACCAAAATACCCATACCTGTGACATTACTGGATGGTTTGGGGGCTGCAACCTTTCTCCAGAAACCCTGTAGTAAATCCACCCTGCCTGACTCAATGTGAGAATTCAAGATATTCAAGGACATGATGAAGTGCATGTCAGAGATCTTGGATATACCTCTGAAAGAAGTTCAAGAGAAACAGCACAAACTCCTGGACACTACACCAGGGAGGCTTGCCATTCCTATTAACAAAGGTCTGTGAGTGTGTAAAAATATTTGGCATCCACTTTCATCCATCCCACCATACTGAAAATTGCTGACAGGAGGTACCAGGTCCCTGCTAAGAGATTCAGCCTCTTTAGCTGCAAGATGTATTAATCGGCTATACTCGAGATGAGGGTAGCTAACTACTATACCCCCTCTCAAAATATGGCTACTTAAGCTGGGCTAAATTGCCTCCATTTATAGACAATCTTCCAAGGAAATACCAGGAGGAGATTAAATCTGTCATTACTCATCTTAGACCTTCAGTGTCTCAACACTTCGATCTGCCATTTAAAGTTCAGGATGGTGACTATTGGCTCCCTAAACCTCTCATCAGATCCTCAGGCCATATATATATCAATCTATCCAGGCCATAGGAAATACCTCAGATTCCTGATAAGAACATTTCACATCCAGTACAAATTCCTGCCCTTAGGTCTTTCTACAGGACACAGGGTATTCACCAAGTGCTTGGCAGTCATGTTCCTAGGAGCTGTGGTTAAAAAGTGAGAGCCTGAGACATGAGGCCTGAACTAAATCAGTAATTCAGCCCTGCTCTTTATAAAGCAAAATTAAGAACCAGAGTCAGTCTGTGAGCCTGCTTTCAAGCTCACGGGGACTGGCAAAAACAGAAACTGGCAAACACACACATCACTAAGAACTAGGCAGAGGACGCTCACACAAACGCATTCCAAAAATGTGGTACCAAAACACCCCAATACCAAGAATGGTACAAGTACACTCCCCAAAGTTAACAACTAACCCCTCTTAAAGATAAGGAAATGAACTAAATGTACAAGGTAAAGGGTGGTATTAAACTACGTCAGGGTGGTAACAAGCCGCATCAGAGGGGCAATATGTAACTTGTTTGTATCAGTGTACCAAAGGAGGAGTGTTTTTGGCCAGCTTATGGGGAACGGAAACTGCCACAGTTCACTAAGCTGGTCCATTGTAACAAGCATATATGTCCTAGTATAACTGTAGACATTGATCCAGGGAGCTAGCACCAAGCTACTGAATCTGGGTCTGTGGACTTATTGGGCAGTTCGATCAGAGTCTTCTGTGCTGGCTACCTGGCCAGAGCCAGCAGAGCACACAGAGAGAACATATACACACCGCCAACACCTGACGGCAGGAGTACTGTTAAACTCCATGACAGCGACAGTTTATATTTCACAGGAGATATTCCTAATATTAGTAGATCTTGTCAACCAACTTGAAGCTCACCCAAGAACATCAGTGAAAACATGCCTCAGACTTTGGGACACATGGGCTCATGCACCTGCTTTGATACCATTTTGTTAGGCTTCATCTATGCTTCACATGAGGGTGGTTAAAATCAGTGTATCTACTTAGCAGACACTGCATGGACGTGAGGGTCACAGTCCTGCAAGAAGTTCTCTTCTTGTTAAATTGGTAGAAAGATCCTCTTCTTAGGTGCAACAAAGTACCCCTTCTCTGCACTTCTCCCTACCAAGCCATTCATGACAGACTTTCTACTCAGGGATGAAGAACTGATTTGATTGTCAGGGCCTATGGTTGTCTCAAGAAGCCTGCCTCCAATGTAAATGTCCTGTAACTCAGAGCCATCTGTCTGGTATGCCAAGAATTTCTGCTTCCTCTTCTGGGTTCCACAATACAGGTGCTGACAGGCAACACCACAGGTGTGCGTCACATTAACAGGCAAGATCATCCTCACTGCATCAGGAGGCCATAGAGCTCTGGAATAGAGGCATTTAAAGCAACAGCTTTAAAGTTTTGCATGAAGAACTTACAAACCTTAGCACCTGGCCCAGGACTGAAGACTTTTCGTTTGAGAGAGACTGCCAAAGAAGCTCAGTTATAATTTAGGTGTACTTTCTTGAAAGACTCAGTTTTTAAAATGGGCATCACATAGTGGAAATGACGAGCACATATTTGAAAATGCTGACAGAAGTGGGTGAATTGATTTAAATCAAAGTGATCTGAGTCACCAATTTTAGTCATGATTTAAATCAGCAAGCAGGAAACCTTGATTTAAAGCAATGATTTTAATCTTGTATTTCATTTATAATTTTAAATTATTTTCCTAATTATTCTCATTGATTGGTACTAATTAACACTACTTTTTGCTAACCAGGAGACTACACTGAATCTATAAATAATTAAGCACATATATAGCTTAACATACATTCGCTCAGATTCTTATTTCTTATGGTTTTTATCATGTTAGAAGATGGTGAATGACCCATTTCTTATTTCCTAGTTCATTAATTTTTTATTGGTGATTTGTGTCAAGCTGCATTTGGGTGAAATTGAAATTCAATTAAAGTGCCCCAAAACACCATTTTAAAATTGTTAGTTTTATTTAACTTACATATGCCTGGTTTAAAAAAAGAGGGGGGGGGGAGGGAAAAAAGTTTATCCAAACATGCTTTGCATTTAAAGCTAACTGATGTATGAAACACAGGAAGTATTAAGTATAATTAATTAATTGAACTGATTGTCTCGTCACTGTGTCCATCTTCAAGATTTTAGAACCAGTAGAGCTCACCCCCTCAAGCCTCATTTTTGTTCACAGTTAGGAAGACAAAAATAAATGCCTTTAGTGCCTTTTCAAACTCCAATTGTTTCTCAACTTGGAATGAACTAGTCATTGAACTGAGCTAGCTGAGTAAACCAAAATGCAGACAATATTATTTCTGTACCTGCAGAAGAGGATACTACTGTCAAAAGCTGGTTTAGCACTTAAACACTGGTTTCAGGTGCTTAGCTAGAGATTTCCACCAGTTCAGTGGTTTGACTTTATTTAAAACAGACAGCAAACTTGCACTGCTTTAATATTTTATTTAATTTTAAAAATGATTTAATTAGGTTATAATACATTTAGGCCTTAACAAATGTGGTCATAATTTCAAATTTAATTTTAAATAAGTTAATTTTCCTTAAAATAGCACACTTATTTCATGTAAATAAAAATTATTTAAATAAATAAAAAAAAATTTATTTTTTTTTTAAAAAAAGAATAATTGATTTGTATCCATCCTGAGACAGGAGATAATTGATACATCTAGAAGGTAAGTTATAATCAAATTTGTGACTTGTATAGAAGTTGCTGGGCCCAATCCTGGTCTCATAAGTCAGTAGAAGCAGAGACCTTGTTTGAAGACTTTTTGTAATGTGTGCAAGCTAAATTAACAGTAGTCAATAGTTTTAATGTATGGTTGTCCTCGCACTCTTTGCCACATAAGAAGGAGCAGGCCTTCTCTGTTGATACGTGTATGGAAGATATGTTATATAACTGCTAGTTTCTGTCATGCTCCTGTAGCATAATATAGTAGCTCTTCAGAACTTGGCATGTTCAGTGTGTTCCCCCCCAAGTTGAAGTGTTACATGGGGAAATGAAGGGAGTGAAATGTCCTCTTAAACCTCTGGTGGGTGAGCAGATGCCTGGGTTTTGCTCTGAGTAGTTCTGTCTCCTGTGAAACCAGAGCAGTGCTCCTACCTAAATCAGGAAGATGGGACATTTGGGAGGGTTGTTTCAAAATTTCGTCTAAAAGTAAACAAATCTAAATAACCTCTTTTAAAAAAATTGGAATCTTTCAGGTTCCTGTGTCTGAGCCTCTCAAACATGAATGAATTTATCGTCATACAGGCGTGAGAAGTAGAGATGTAACTGAGGCACAGAGAAGTTAATGCCAACATCTTCAAGTATCCACTAATTTTGGATACCCTACTGGCGACTCTTAAAGGCTGATTTTCAGAGATGCTGAGCATCTGTTACTCCCATTGATTTCAGATTATAGTTATAAATTCCTAGTACTTCTGAAAATCAGACCTTTTGGTGGCTCTCATTGGGCATCCAGGAAATAAGCAGTGGACACATCTGAAAATTCTGGCACAAAAAACTTAGCAAAGGACACACAAAGAAGCCTGTGACTGAGCTAGGAATAGAACTGAGTTCTTGGTCAAGGTCCAGAGCCTAGCCTACAAGACCAGTTTCTTCTTCAAGTGCTTGCTCATGTCCATTGCATGCTTGGTATGTGAAGTCTGCATATATAGTTGCCGAAGATGTTTCCCTTAGTGGTATGTATAGGACTATTTCTAGCACCCCCTGGAGCCATGCACGTATGTGCCAGTATAAGGGACACTGCTGGCTCTGCACCCTCTCAGTTCTTTCTTACCACTCATGACAGTTGCTTGGAACAGTCCCTCTTGCTCTTGCAAGGTTTTTTTCCCAGTGGTTTGGACTTTTGTAGATATTGTATAGTTATTGTAGTTAGCGTATGTAGTTCTTAGTGTGAGGATGTTAGGGTATATTGTAGTGTGAATAGTTGTCACTGTCATCGAGAGACTTTCGCACCAGTGGCTGGGCATGTCCCGGTCCCTGGGCTTCAAGCCGTGTGCCTCCTATGGCAAGCCGATGCCCATGAATAACCTACACTCTAGGTGCCTACAGTGCCTCAAAGAAACTCATGTTAAAGAGAAGTGCCAGATCTGCAGGGACTTTAGACCGCACACTCAAAAAGATAGACATTCTCCTCAGACCAATCTCTGAATTGACTTCGGCTTCTGTGCGAAGCACACCATCAGCAACGTGCTCTTCCTGGCACCATTTTCCATCCCTGTTGCTGAGGAAGGAGGCATAAGTAACAGTGAACCGAGAGAAGGCGCTGAAGAGAGGCAAGAAAGGAGTGGCTGGCATAGTGAGTTCCGCACCAGGCCACTCATCTTCCCCGGAGACACTGTTGTCTCCACACACTCCACATAGAGCACGGAGTCCAGTACGGGACCCATCTCAGACTCCCAGGAGCCATTGTGGGACCTTGCACTTGTGGGCCTCTTTGACTCCAGAGGCTTTCCAGGCAGCAAAGGATCTGATGTCCTTCCCAATCCTACTGACCCCCCAAGATCCATCTGCCAGCCAAGGCAATCGGGAATAGAAGAAATCAAGGGGCAGTGAGCTCCATCACAGCACCAACCAACACAGCACTGTCCTCAGGAAAACCCTCCATGGTCTTTATTGTGGTGGTAGCCAACCTGTCATGGGCCACCTGTTTCCCAGCACTGCCTGGAGGCAGAAACTGGTACTGCACCACCATGGTATCTGAGGAAAGAATCCTCTCCAGACTCTGAGAGGGAATCCTTCACCCCACTGAAGACATACCAGTATCCAACCTATGCATTGAACTTCAGTACTGGCTCCTCAGCCAGCACTTGGCCACTGGGCCATTGACCAGTACAGAGACAGTATTAGAACACATGGGGTCTTCCCCCCAGTCCCAGGCTCCCCTTCCCACTGGTCATACTCAGTGGTGTCTGAGAGGTATGCCATTTCTTCATCGTATCTGGCACCGGACCCTGACTCTGATACTGACTCCGGTACTGAGATCCCAGAAGTGGCCCCAATGGATGTGGTGCAGGGGAAGGAAGAAGAGGCAGCTTCTCCTCCAGTTCATGCCTCTTCCTCACTAGGGTTGCAGAGTCCTAGTTATCCGCTCCCGCCAGACAACTTCAGGGTTCACCAAGAGCTCCTGAAATGGCTCACCACAGACTTGGGGCTGGAAGCTGAAGGAGCTGAACAAGTCTGTGCACAGCTTAATTGATATCCTGACTGCAGCAACCCCCTCCAAAGTGACCCTGCCAGTTAATGAGGTGGTGGTGGACCTCTCATGGTGTTATGGCAGGACCCTTCTTCTCTGTCCCCTACCTTGGAAAGGGCAGGAAAAACATACTAGTGGGTTTGAGTACTTGTATTTATATCTCCTCTCCCTCACCAGGGTCCCTGGTGGCTGCAAATGAGTGGGAAACACTAAAAGAGGCTAAGAGACTGGACCTGTTCAGATGCAAGGTTTATTCGACAGGCAGCCTCCAATTACGTATCTCTAAGCAGCAGGCACTGCTAGGGAGGTACGATTATAACCTGTGGGACTCAATGGCCAAATTTAAGGACTTCCTGCCACAGGATCCGAAGCAGGAGTTTGTGGCCATCCTGGAGGAAAGAAAAGCAGTGGCCAGGACTTCCCTCCAGACTCCTCTGGATGCGATTGACTCAGGAGCCAGGACTATGGCATCAGCAATCACCAAGAGGCACTATTCGTGCCTCCAGTCATCGGGCCCCTCTCACAAAGTGCAGTCCATCCAGGACCTCCCCTTTGATGAGACCTCCCTGTTCTCTGAAAAAATGACTCCAAGTTTCACAGCCTCAAGGACTCGAGGGCTATGCTGCAGTCTCTGGGCCTTTACATGCTCCCAGCCTCCAGGAAGTATTGATAGACCCCAGCAGCCTTCCAAATTCCCAGCACCTCCCAGACAGGAGCCCTACAAAAGAAAAGGAAAAGACTATTAACAATGCCAGCCCCTACCTCCTGCCTCAGCCTGCCAGTCGGGCTCACATAGATACCCCAGCAGGGCTAGACAGGCCTTTTGAAGGCCCAAGGATGGCATACCAGTCCCAACTCTGGATCCATCCCCTCTTCTGTTTTTGGATCACCTGTCACCCTTCAGCCCAGCAGTCAGATATAACATCAAACTGTTGAGTAGTTTGAATAATCGCACTATAACAGTCGATTACACCCTCCAATGATCATCTACCCCTTCATCCTGCCCTCAACCTTCCATCTCCGTCCCTCTTCAGGGACTCTTTTCATGAGCAGCTTCTCATCCAGGAGGTGCAAGCCCTCTTATGTGTGGGGGCCATAGAGGAGATTCCTCAAGACTTGAGAGGGAAAGGGTTTTACTCTCAATATTGCCTAATCCCAAAGGTCAAAGGGGGCCCACCTAGACCTGTGTCATCTCAACAAATATCTCAAGAAACTGAGAATCACATGGTCTCCCTGGTCTCCATCATCTCTCTCTGGATCCAAGAGACTAATATGCTGTCCTCAATGTAAAGGATGCTTATTTCCACATCTCCATCTTCCACAGCCACAGGAGGTTCCTCAGATTCATAGTGGGTCACAGTTCACTGTGATTCCCTTCAGTCTCTTGGCAGCCTCAGGGGTCTTCACAAAGGTGGTAGCAGCCTTCCTCAGATGTCAAGAGAAGTAAGTCTACCATATCTTGACAACTGGCTGATGAAAGGCCACTTGCAAGCTCTTGTCCAGTATAGCATTGGTACATACAAGGCACCTTCCAGGCTTCTGATAAATGAGCAAAAGTCAACTCTGGTCCCAGTTCAGAGAATCATGTTCATCGAAATAGTGCTCAACTCAACCCAGGCCAAGGCCTACCTACTGGAGGGCAGATTCTGAGCTCTGTTGGACCTGATCTCCAAAGTTATGAACTACCAGCTAATGACTGCTCTGGTTTGCCTCAAATTCTTAGGTCACATGGTGGCATCTACCTACATGGTGCAGTACAGAAGACTATGCTTCAGACTATTACAGACACCACTTGGACTCAATACTCATGATTCCACCACCAATCCTCCTTTGCTGACTTGGTGGAGAGACTAATGAGGGTGGTGAAGCACTGGAATGGATTACCTAGGGAGGTGGTGGAATCTCCATCTTTAGAGGTTTTTAAGCTGCAGCTTGATAAAACCCTTGCTGGGATGATTTAGCTGAGGTTAGTCCTGCTTTGAGCAGGGGGTTGGACTAGATGACTTCCTGAGTTCCCTTCCAACTCTAATATTCTATGATTCTAAGATGGTGTGCTTCGCTTGCCAGGCCTTCCTTCCCCAGATCTCAGGCAAGATGGTGCAGGTCTTGATGGAAAACATTGCTTTAGTGTTTTACATCAACTAGCAGACAGAGACTCAATCTTTAGCCCTGTGCCAAGAGGGCCTTCAGCTGTAGGACTTCTGTGTGAAGCCCACCGTCTGCTTCGAGGTGTCACATCTCCCTGAAGCTTGAAATGCATTGGCAGATCACCTCAGCAGATCCTTTACTTTTCACCACGAATGGTCTCTTCACCCGGAGATTATCAGTGTCATCGTCCACCAGACAGAACAGGAAATGCCATCAGTTCTGTTCACTGTGCAGGCACAGCAGGAGATCTCTCTCCAATGCCTTCCTGCTCTCGTAGGCAGACCATCTACTGTATGCCTTCCCACCGATCTTGGTTCACAAGGTCCTCCTAAAAGTCAAACGGAACAAGGTGAAGATTATACTGATAGCTCTGGTGTGGCCACTCCAGCATTGGTTCAGTATGCTTCTGGACCTCTCAGTGGCAGCTCCACTCATGCTCCCACCCTGACCAGACATTATTTCAGAAGACCATGGCTATTTGCTTCACCCAAACCTCGCCTTCCTGCATCAGAGGGCATGGTCGCTGCATGGCTGAACTCTGAAGAGGAGACCTGCTTGGAACAGGTCCAGCAAGTCTTGCTCGGTAGCAGAAAGTCTTCCACCCTGGGTACCTAACTGGCCAATGGAAATGTTTCACTTGTTGGGCCTCTGAGCAGACTTTCCCTCCATCCTGGTCTTCTCTGAAGTCTATCCGCTCCACCTGAAACATCAAGGTCTGGTTTTCTTGTCTATTAAGGTTCAATTGGTGACTCTCTCAACCTTCCACCCTCCTGTGCAGGGCAGATCAGTGTTCCCCCTCAAGATGACAGTCAGGTTTCTCAAGGACCTGGAAAGAGTCTATACCTCAGGTTTATGACCCAGTTCTCCTATGGGACTTAAATCTGGTCCTGTCAAGGCTCACGGGACCCCCCTTCGAACCATTAGCATCTTGCCCCATACTGCTTTTCTCTTGGAAGGTGGCTTTCCTGGTGGCGATCACCTCGGTCAGGAGGGTCTCCGAGATGAAAGCCCTGATGTCAGAACCCCCTTATATGGTTCAAGACAAGGTCCAGCTGCATTCTCATCCAGCCTTCCTACCAAAGGTGGTGTCGCAATTCAACAACAACCAGGACATTTTTCTTCCTGTTTTTTTTCTAAAACCTCACAAGACTGCTTAGGAATATCAACTCCATACATTGGACATTAGGCCTCACCTTCTATATTGAGAGGACTAGGCCCTTCCACAGGTCTACGCAACTCTTTGTAGAGTAGTAGAAAGGATGAGTGGGCTACCGGTGTCATCCCAAAGAATCTCATCCTGAACAACTGCCTTTATCCAGACTTGCTATGAGCAGGCAAAGATTCTGCCTCCTGCCATGATGACTGTTCATTCCACAAGAGCCCAGGTTTTGTCAGCAGCGTTCCTCATGCAAGTACCAATCCAGGACATCCACAGAGTCACAACATGGTTGTCAGTTCATACCTTCACGTCCCACTCCCCCATCACCCAGCAGGCCCATGACGGAGCCACTTTTGGGAAAGCAGTGTTGCAGTAAGCATGAACTACTTGTACTACCATGGCACTACTTGTGAGTCACCTATCATGTAATGGATGTGAACAAGCAGTCGAAGAAAAAACGGTTACTAACTTTCCATAACTGTTCTTCAACATGTGTTGCTCTTGTCCATTCCATGACCCACTCTCCTACCCTTCTGTTGGAGTTACTGGCAAGAAGGCACGTATGGGTACGGCTCCAGGTGGTGCTAGAGCCTTTCCTACAAATACAACTGATGGAAAAATCTCCGGCAACTGTGCACACGGCACGTGCACACACGTAGCATGAAATGGACATGAGCAAACCATCTTGAAGAACAACAGTTACAGAAGATTAGTAACTGGGTTTTTTTTCTCTGCCTGCTGACCCCTACCTCAGTTTCCATGTACTGTCCAGTATGTGCGGTGAAGGAAGCAGGGGCTTTACAGATAATGGCCTTATTCAATACCCAACACTTTCTCATTGACTCACTATCCAACCCACACACTGAATGAGGAAGGAGGTCCTGTGGAAAAATTAGTATGTGGTCATGTAGTTAAACACTGTACATATTAATCCATAGATGGGCATAAAATTAAGGTTGTCTGAGTTATTAATGTTGTCATTTCCTAAGTTTTGAGTACCTTTCACATCCCTTGTTCCTTTAAGGTAGGTTGGGGGGAGGGCTTGTATAAATAGTTACCTAGCATTTTATGAAGTTCGTCTACTATAACCATCACTTCACTCACTACTGAAATGCAGCTACCTCTGCAAGATGGCAACCACTTCAAACCAGCAATAGCACTCAACAATGTTTTTAAGAGAAGAAGCACATTGTAGACACTATCTAAGTAATGATGACTTCTCCAATTAAAATTACAGTGGAAATTTGCAATTCAAAATGTAATTATGCATATTGGAATTTGGCCAGTATGCCAGGAAGTAACATCTTTACCCTTACAAAAACTGTCATGGAATCATGAATGACTGTAAGTGGCCTGAATCTCAATTGTATGTCTCATTTCAAGACAGGGGACTCTATCCTGAGAAGCAGTGACTCTGAAAAAGATTTGGGGGATTGTGGTGAATAATTAGCTGATGATGAGCGCCCAATGCAACGCTGTGGCCATAAGGGCCAACTTGGATGCATAAACAGGGAATCTCAAGTACAAGTAGCAAAGTTATTTCACCTCTATATTTGGCATGTGTGTGATTGCTGCTGGAATGCTGTCTCCTGTTCCTTTGTCTACAATACAAGAAGGTTGTTGATAAATTGGAGAGGGTCCATTGGAGAACCATGAGAATGATTAAAAGATTAGAAAACATGATCTTTTTTGAGTAGTGTCCTTGTGGTTGTGCCTGCACTTTGCGCCTTTGATTGGGAATTTTAGTAGCAGGACCCATGTGCCCACACCAAGGCTATATGGGACTAATACTCATATCCCCAGAAAATGCAAGATCTGCACTTCCTTCAAGGGTAGAGCCAGAAAAAATAGGGATATTAAGTTCATGATGGATAAAGCTTTATGATCAGCTTTGAATCCAGGAGTGAAAGACATCACACCCCACCCCCGTGCCTCCCGTTACTGCTAATGCTCTGTCTACATCAAGATCCCAGTCATCGCGGACTGCAAGATATATAGACGATACCACAGTACCGAATTCATCTATGGTACAAAGACTTCAGCCTCTATCTGCCTCTAAGCAGGAGGTGAGGAATAGATCTCCAAGACAATATTAATTACTGAGGTACAAGCAAACTACGGAAACCTCAGTTCCCAAGAGTCCAAGTGATTCTGGTACTGCAAATGCAAAGAGACATCAGTCATCTTAGACTTGGTACTGAGCTTGGGGACCCATACCTAAAGTGGCAGAGACATGGTTGAAAAGAGTTCTGAGTCCATCCCTGAACAATGTTCAGTTTCAGTAACCAGAAAGTCAGTGGTACCAAAGACTGCTTGGCTACCTGTGATACCAATGGAATTGGAGTTGACTCACTCCCATGTCAACTGCTTTGTACCAACTGCATCACAACTGAAGACATCCTCCACAGGTCCGTGCTCAACCCAATCTTTGATACCATTCATACTGCAAGAATTTAGGTACACTAAAGGCCTGATAATATCTTTGTAGCCAGAGTCTTCTCTGTTAACAAGTGCTGGGGCTTTATCAGTATCAAGACTCCCTCAGTCACCAACCCCTCTCATTCCTAGAGTACCAAACCCACCCTCATCTACTTTGCAAGCAGAACAGCAATCTGCCTCCCACTGGAGTATGTGGAAAAGGACTCCTCAGACTCTGACACCAGTCCATGGTTCCCCTGTCAGTTCTAGAACACATCTCTCCCCTTCCTACACTGATGTATTACAGGAGGCTAGATCGCAAATAGCACCTGCATGGAAGTAACATGGATGCCTCCACCTATGTCGTTTTGCCTCCCCTGAGTGGTCTTTCTGGGACCTGTGGGTGTTCTGTTGTCAAAAATTTGCAACAAGTCTTCGCATCACTGGAGGAACTGAACATCTGTGCCAGAAAAGGAGAACTTCAAGGAGCAAGAAGCCAGAGGGGATAAAGAGGTGACACTTCTTACTAGTATTTCCTCCTCCTCACTTGATGAAGCCATGATGCCTCCACCACTTTCTATGGTGGATGACTTCAAGCAGTTTCAGGAATTGATTAAGCGAATTGCTGACATTCTACAGATTCCCTTAGAGCAGGCTCAGAATCCTTCCATAAACTGCTAGATACTTTACACACTTTCTCATCTAAGAAGATTGCCATTTGAGTCAATGAAGGGCTTTTGGAGCCTGCTAAAATTGTATGGCAATCCCCAGCTACTGCACTGCCAACCTGCAAAAAGTATTATGCCCCTGCCAGAGAATCAGAATTTCCATTTTCTCACCCAGTTCCGAATTCCCTGGTAGGAGAGGCCATTTATGAATGAGGCAGACTGAGTAGCTCAAAGTCCATCTTGTACACAGGAGGTTCAGTCTTTTTGGTCTCAAGTCTTACTGTTCAGCTACATTTCAGTTCAGAATAGCAAATCATCAGGATCTCATGGCCAAATAAGTCTATTTGAAAAAAAAAAATATAATTCTTTTATTGAGTACCTGCCAGAGGAACATCATGACTAATTTAAAGTGATTATAGGGTCAGCTCCTGACAAAGACATCCCTCCAGGTCCTTGGATGCTCCAGAATACTGCAGCACAATCTATATCCACTGCAGTGGTCATGAGAAGAGCATCTTGGCTGCAGCTGTTGGGCTTCCCAAGGGAGATTCAGAGCACTATTGAAAATCTCCCTTTTGTTGCTTGCAAGCTCTGCAGATTTGATGGATACATCGCTCCACATTATAAAGGACACACTGTGATCCTTAGAGATTTGTATTCCTGTAAATACAAGGAGATTTAGTAGCTCTCAGATGGCACAGAGAACACACCAATCTCATATTCAGTTTGTCATAGACCAACTGAGCCTCTGTCCAAAAGGCCAAGATACTCTAAAAAATAAACCTCCTTCAGCTGTAGCTACTTCTCAGCCACGTGCATCCTCAAAGCAACAGTTTTGATGGATTGGTTGAGAGTCTCAGCCATCCATTCAACAAGATATTACAGCTGTAATATCCTCCCCCTTCCCTCCTTTCGGATGCTGCTTCTCTTGTTTTCAAGCTTCATGGGATAGTATAACAATGGACAATGGGTTTTGGAAGCCATAACATCCGATTACACTGTCCATTTCAAATCTGTTCCTCCCATCCATTCCCCCTCCCCTATTCAGGAACTCTTTTCATGTTCAATTGCTGGCACAAGAGTTTGCTTCTGTTCTCCATGTAGGAGCAATAGAACCTGTACCTGTACAGCACCGGAGAAGAGGAGTCTATTCAATGTATTTCCTGATCCCCAAAAAGAATAGAGTGGAGACCAATTTTAAACCTCAGGTATCTAAACACATATGTAAAACAGCAGACGGTCAGGATGGTGACTGCTGCAGCACTAATTCCCTCATTAGAGTTAGGAGATTGGTTCATGACTATCAACCTGCAGTATGCATATTTTCATGTCACTAGTTACCCTTCACACAAAGAGGTTCCTTCATTTTCTAATTGACAACAAGCACTGCCAGTATAGGATGCTCCCTTTTGGCCTATCTTCTATCCGAAGGGTATTTTCAAATATTCTGGTGATAGTTGCTGCCCATCTCTATTATTTGGGTATAATAGATTTCCTATATCTGGATGATCAGGGGCAAATCATATCAGGAAATATTAACGACAATAAAGATGACATGTTCTCTCTTTCACAGCCTGGGTCTTCAAAACAGCCTTAAATTCCATTTTGACTCCACTACTGTGTCTAGATTTCATAGGAGCTTCTCTGAATGCAGAGACAGGTAGAGCATACCTCCCTTCCAGCAGATTTCTTGCACTAATCAATCTCATCTCAAAGATCCAGGGCAGTCCTCCGGTAACAGTAAGAGATTGTCTTCAACTGCTTGGACACATCAGCTTGTGTCTTCGTAGTGTAACATGCCAGCTTATATCTTAGGGGCCTACAGAGTGGATTCTAACAGTTTAAAAACAAAGAATGCACAGCCTAGGCAGATGGCTATCTGTTCCCCAAATGCATTCTACAGTCACTCAACTGATGGAAGGACCCAACCAAAATCTGTACTGGTATTCCATTCTCCCAGAATCCCCCAACCATAGTGATAACAGCAGATGCTTCACTTTTGGGTTCAGCGGGGCACATCTAGGATCTCACAAAGTTCAGGGCAAATGGTAACTACAAGAGTAGCTTTTTCACATCAAGCTTTTGCCATTGAGAGCAGTCAAAAATGCTTGCCTACACATTCTACTTCTAATCTGATACAAGTCAATAAAGATAATGACAGACAATATGGCATGCTTTCCAAACTTATCAACTGTAAGGGAGGAGCATGTTCCCCATATCTCTGTGCCAAAGCAATAAAACTCCTAGAATTGGTACATATCTAGATAGTCAGCAAAGCTTCATACCTCCCAGGTATTGAGAACACTATGGCAGACTACCTCAACAATCATTTCTTTCTAAATTATGAATTAGAATTGAACTCCCGAGTCCTCCACAAGATATTCTTAGCTTGGAGGTTCCTGGAGGTTGATCTGTTTGCCAAAGCAACCAGCACAAAATGCATCAGGTATTTCTCCAGAAGAGGTCTTGAACCCCAGTCCCTAGGAGACATTTTTCTCATCTCCTGGACAAAGGGGTTTCTGTGTGCATAGCCTCTGAATCAGTTATGACTGAAAGTTCTCAATAAGATCGGGCCAAAGTCATGCTCATTGCACCAGTATGGCCATGAAAAGTTTCGTCTTCCTATCTAATCAGACTCATGTCTCATCCTCTATGGCAGCTTCTGATCACTCCTTGTCTACTGTCTCACAATGCCAATCAAACACTTCATCCTGCAGACTCTGAGGCTACAAGCATGGTTCCTTAATGGCTCTCAGGAATACAGGTATCCTGTTCATCAGATACACAACATATTTTATTAAACCATAGAAAAGAATATACCAATCTTCCATTACCTCCAGAAATAGAAACAATATTATCTTTGGTGTAACAGTCATCAGGTTTCATCTAGTCACCCTCCTCTTCCCAGCATATTGGATTACCTACTGGAACTAAAAACACTGGGTCTTTCTATGAACTCTGTTAGGGTGCACTTTAGTGGCAATAACAACTTTTCACACACCCATGGAGGGTTTTTTGCTCTTAGCTCACTCAGCTATGGTAAGATTCCTGAGAGGTTTGTCAAATCTCTCTCCACAAATCAGAGATCTTACACCTCACTGTGACCTATATCTAGTCCTTAATTGCCTTATGTAGCATCTTTGTTCATTTTTTTCCAGTGAGGACAGCCTTCCTGGTAGCTATCACTTCTGCTCAAAGGGCTGAGGAATTAGGGGCTTTAATGGCAGACACATACCCCCCCATTTACAATTTTCATCAGAGAGAAGGTGTTGCTATGAGCCATCCAAGATTTTTACTAAGGTGTTCTCAGAATTTCATATTAAACCATTAATCTCCCAGGTTTTTCCCAAAACCACATCAGACTAGTCAAGAAGCCATATTCCATACCCTGTAATGTCAGGAAGGTATTAGCTTTTTACTTAGACAGGACCAAACCTTTTAGAAGATCTCTGAAACTATTTTTATCCATTGTGGACAGAAACAAGCATTGTTATTTCAAAATAGAGGTTATCAAAGTGGATCTCTGGATGTATTAAGATTGTTACAACAGAAATCATTCTCAACCCTTTTGAGAGTGATAGCACATTCAACAAAGGCACTGTCTACATCTGTAGCCTGACTTAAAATAAAGGATGTACTGGTTGCAGATGTGTAGACTGGCAACTTCGTCCTCTGTTCATACTTTTTCTAGCCATTATGCCTCGGTGCCTGTTGCAAGATACGATTCAGCAGTAGGTAATACAGTTCTCTCCTCTGTATTGGACTCTGTTCCAAACCTCCTGCCTCCTTAGCAGGATACTGCTCAGGAGTCCCCTGAAGCAGAGCACCCCAGGGATGCTACGTGAACAAGGAGAGAATACTCCTGAAGTTCTTTGAAATGTGTGTCCCTGTGGGTGAGCCACTCTCCACCGTCCTCATCTGCATCAGTGTCGCCCTTGGGGTACTTTGCAATGGAGAAAGAGCTGAGGGCAGTTTGCCCACACAGCCCCATATAGCCTCAGTGCAGCACACAAGTATGTGTAGGATGCATGCATGAGTCGAAGAAAAATCTACAATCAAAGGCACAGGTGCCCCCTGAAGTGGAGCACCCACAGGGACATACATATCGAATAGCTGCAGTTACACACAAGGGGAGTAACCTCTCCTTATAGACTCAAAGAGCTCAGTCTGTTCAGCACAACACAGAGAAGGTTAAGGGATTAATTGATTACATTCTGTAAGTACCTGCATGGGGGAAAATATTTAATGTGCTCTTCAATCTAGAGGAGAAAGATATAACATGATCCAATGGCTGGAAGTTGAAGCTAGACAAATTCAGACTGGAAATAAGCTAAGGCATACATTTTTAACAGTGAGAGTACTTAACCATTGGAACAATTTCCCAAGGGTTGTGGTGGATTCTCCATCACTGACAATTTTTAAATCAAAATTGAGTGTTTTACTATAAGATCTACTCTAGGAATTATTTTGGAGTTCTTTGACCTGTGTGATATAAGGTTAAGATTCTGTCATGCGTATTTTTAGTAACAATCAGGGACAGGTCACAGGCAATAAACAAAAATTCTGTGAAGCCATGACCTGTCCCTGACTGTTACCAAAAATACCTTTGGGGGGAGGGGACAGAGCTGCTAGGGCATGCAGCTGCTCCAGTGGGCTGGGTGGCCAGTCAACTGTTCTTGAGCAACCCTGGGCTTTACAGCTGCTCCAGCCCTGCTCCAGAAATGATGGAGGTCGCAGAAAGTTATGAAATCCATGACCTCTGCAACCACCATGATCAAATCTTATCCTTAGTTATACAGGAGGTCAGACTAGATGATCACAGTGGTCTCTTCTGGCCTTGGAATCTATGAATATATGATAGCTGCATTAGCACTGTATTCCTAGCACCATGAGTGGGAATTGATTAAGGGCATTAATTCTACTCACTAATACTCAGACATGTATAGGACAGGGTTACCAGCAAGACTCTGTGAAACCTGGGCTTTCCTCTATTTAGCTGTTGAATAGACACGTATCTGCTTAGTTTGAGCTAAAGTAAAATCAACCCAAGGTGTATTGCATGCTGTTATGCTCCAGTCTTACCACTTGTGAGGCTTCCTTGTTACAGATCTTTCTATAACCCCTTTACCTTCCCTACCATCACCAGCACAAGCATGCATGTATTTTCAGATTTCTGATAATGCAGACATGCACAACTGAGTGATACAAGAGAAGACATTTTAACTGCACATTCTACAGAAACAGAAATGGAATGTGCATAGCTAAATCCTCAAGTATCTCTTGAAATCATGGAGATATTGTAGAACCATTGCTATAAGAATGCTTAACAACATGATAGGTGTAATACTATCAGATCACTCCTTCTGTAAATGGAACTTAGCAGGAATTTTCACTATTATGTACTTCTTCCCTTTCAGGTATTAGCAATGCAGAAGCCCGCCAACCAGGAAAAGCACCTAATTTCAGTGTAAACTGGACAGTAGGAGACACTGGGCTTGAAGTTATTAATGCCACAACTGGCAAGGATGAGATGGGTCGTGCATCTCGCCTTTGTAAGCATGCTTTGTACAGTCGCTGGATGCGCATTCATGCAAAGGTATATGTCCAAAGATTGGAGTATTCTTTTAGTTCCAGGTTTCAATTTTGCTCAGTCTCATAACCACCTTTCTAATAAGATTGTAATGTGCTGGCTTCCTGCATTCTGTGTTACAAATGGATATAAAAAACCTTTTCTAAAGTATTTTCAGAGTTAGTAAATGATGTGTTACTGAATCATGGGTAAAAATGGGATAGACAGATGCCTTTGTTCCACACTTTCTTTAATATGGTCATTTCTAGTCTAAATGTATGTGAAGATCTAATTATCTGTCTCTAGTACAGTAAAAATGCTAACTCCTTTGAGCTTTGCTTATAATTTTAATTTACTGGACAAGATACTCTCTTTTAGTAGCTTTTCTGGAGCCTAGGACACAGAATACTAAGGTTACAAACCAGGAGAGCTAAAATTTGCTAGATCATACCCGTAGACCGTGTATGAGATATTAGGCAAGGCAGCCACATCTGGGGCATCTATAGTTTAGTGTGAAAAGTCATTCCTGTTTGAGAACATCTGGAGTAAAATCCTTGCCCCACTGAAGTCAAAGGTAGTGGCTAAATGGTGCCAGGATTTCACCCCAGTCTTCCTCAGGAGGTGTAGGTAAAAGTCAAAGAATTGCTTTTTGAGGGGTTGGATTTCTTTGTCTCATAATAGTTGATGCTCTCGAAATATTAAAAGATACCAGTAGACCATGATCCTTAGGGTTCTCCTAGTCCTCTCTTCAAAGCAGCTGAATTGATAGAAACAAATAGCATCTTGAGCCAGTCATTTCAGCAGAATCAGTATTCCTACAGCAGTCCTTTAATGTCTGTCATTTCTCATTGTGGTATGGCAAGGTCCAGAAATACTGCAGTATAGACAGTTGGGTGCTGAGGTTGTGGAAAAAGCTTGCCATTCGCTTTCACCCCATGCTATCTTCTTAATCTCCTGTCACTGTTCAGAGATCCTTCTCACAGGAATATATGGAGGGAATACATTTCTACTCTTTTACATTTAAAGGCAGTAGAGTAGACAGGATAGTGGGGGAAACCAGGGTTTATTGAGAAAAATAATAAAATGCTAGGTTTAAATGTTTTTCCTCTCCCCCCCCAACCCTTTTAACTTGTCTCTGAAATATTTTCATTAACATATATGAAAGTTTTTGATACTAGAAACATTTTGTTTCTAATTTCAATCTGTGAATAACTTTAACTGTTCTAAAGAGTGGAAATGGGCACAAGAACATCAAGGCTTTGTTATACCTATTAGGAAAGCTGTAGTACTGTATAAAAGTCCAGCATGGCATGGGAGGGAATAGGTGGAGTCGCTGCTGGCTTGATAAAAGGGTGCTGCCTAGTGTTGGTGAGAGAGGAGTGGGTGGAGTTGTGAAATATTATGAGGGATTAGTTCACTAGAATCTAGAAATGTCTGGAGGGTGGACAGGGTCCCTAACAACATTTTTTTGGGCCAGCTCATCTTAGTTTTCAGTCTTCACAGTGCTGAATTCACTAGATGGCTATTTCTCAGTCTTACTGCAGTAAATGTGAAAGCTCTAAATGTCAATACTACAATGGGCTGATTAGTCTTCAGAGATCAGAAGACATCAGTGCATTAATTTAACTGGCTGATGCTGAAGGAAGTGCTACAAAGCAAGCAATTGAATAAACTAAAGTACTGAAAACAGATAATTATTTCAAAGTAAAATGTAAAGATTGCCAAACATAAAAAAAATAGCAAGATAGGAATGATTTGTACTTATCTCAGAGAATGGAAAAAATAATTTTCTCTGGATTCTCCAAGATTAAATGTGTCATTGAAGGAAACTATGTTGAAGTGGAAAAGCAAAACATTGATGAGTTTACTGACTGGGCAAGTGAGAAATGCTATCATCTTCTTCATAAACATATTCTTGCTGATAATTTAAATCTATGTTCTAATCATTCCAGAGTCTTTTTAACATAAGTGTTATTCAGCAGTAATCTCTGTCCTTTGACATCCCAAAGTAGACCAATCAGTGGTTATGCCATAAAACAACTGAAAAAATGCAGATTTAGACTTGATACAAAAGTTGCAACCTTCTTTTCACTAACAACTTCACTTTCAGTGTAAAAGAAAATGAACAATTTAAGAAACTATTAAAGCACTTCACCCTGGATATTCTCTTGTAGACAGATATAAACTCTCACAGCTCCACGTCTGCATGCCACATGTTAAGAAACAGGAAAAATTAAGGAAAAACAAAAGAATTACGTTGACATTAATGAAAGATGGGATAGTTGGTTGAACATGCAAAACAACCTGATACTTCAAGCATCAATTCAGGAGAAAATGTTTTCCTGTCCATGCTTAATAGTATTGATTCTACATCTTGGGAAAAATGCACAGTGCTATATCCAAATTGCAGAAGATATCATCCCGCAGCGCAGAAAAGAGTATGATGGGGAGGTCTTTTCCACTTCCTCACACAACAAAAATAAAATAAAGATGAGAGACCTTGTCAGGTTCAGTTATCCTCAGCATCTGACATATGAGTTTTGAAAGCATTATTTATACCTCTTTGAGAAAGAAGTAATAACTAACATAGTCCTGAAGAAGGGTATGGAAGGGGAAAAAATCTCCTGTAGCCATCACCAACCTTATGGTAATCTTTTTGGAGGAGGGTTGGTGCCTCAGCACCCCTGTGAGCAGACTCTCAGGAAATCTGCATTTATGTCCAGCTAGGTTAAAGCTTGAACTGAGCACAAGGAGTGCCTTTATCAAATGACAGCATGTATTTTACATGGTGAAGCACTACAGAGAAGCATCAATTTACAAGGGCAATTAGAGGATATTTCGGGCAGATTAGGATGATCTAGATGGTCCCTTCTGGCCTAAAATTTTTTATTTTGTTGATCAAAAATCCAGATTAACTAAATACTGGTTAAATTCCCTGAAATTACGCTAACTGAAGTTCCACTTCTGCAGTGATTCTGCAGGAGCACAACCTCAGGCTTTGGGGAGCTTCTGTGAAGTATTTAACTTATTATTATAGCCTGTAAAACTGCATAGCTGCAGTACTGCTGTAATTCATCTGCTTTTCAGGGGGAAGGGAGGATGACACATACAAAATGGGAAATGACAGCCTAGGAATGAATACTGCAGAAAGGGATCTGGGGATCATAGTGGATCACAAGCTAAATATGAATCAACAGTGTTAACACTGTTGCAAAAAAAAAAAAGCAAAAAAAAAAAAGCAAACATCATTCTGGGATATATTAACAGGAGTGTTGTAAGCAAGACATGAGAAGTAATTCGGCTCTACTCCGCACTGTTTAGGCCTTAACTAGAGTATTGTGTCCAGTTGTATGTCCCACATTTCAAGAAAGATGTGGACAAATTGGAGAAAGTCCAGAGAAGAGCGACAGAAATTATTAAAGGTCTAAAAACAAGACCTATGTGGGAAGATTGAAAAACTTGGGTTCGTTTAGTGTGCAGAAGAGTAGACTGAGAGGGGCATGATAACAGTTTTCAAGTAGATAAAAAGGTTGTTACAAGGAGGAGGGAGAAAAATTGTTCTCATTAACCTCTGAGGATAGGACAAGATTCTGCAGTCAGGGAGATTTAGGTTGGGCAATAGGAAAAACTTCCTAGCTGTCAGGGTAGGTAAGCACTGGAATAAATTGCCTAGGGAGGTTGTGGAATCTCCATCATTGGCAATTTTCAAGAGCAGGTTAGACAAAGATGTCATAGATGGTCTAGTTAATACTTAGTCCTGCCTTGAGTCCAGGGGGCTGCACTAGATGACCTCTCAAGGTCCCTTCCAGTCCTACATTTCTATGAGTCTATGACAGGTTACATATAACTGTGGCTCCTCCAGTCGTAGCCCTTCCCAACCCTTCCCCCATGGAGCAGAGTTCCATGCTGCACAGGGTATATGTATTTCCTGCTTAAAACCCTGGAATACTGCTTCCCTTCACCCAGGGATGCTGCTAGGGGAGCCTTTGCAGCCGCAAAGGTGGGAGGGGATTGTCCCTTGAATTGTAGAAGGGATGGGTTTCAAAGGGAATTCCAGCCAGTTGTCAAGCAATATGATGCTGATTTCAGTTTGCCCTTCAAGGTAGTTGGGGAAGAGTAGATCCTCAGGGTTCCTACTGGAGCAATAGTTTTGCTGTGAGCTAACTATGAAGTTATATGTAGTTGGATACAAATCAACAGTAACATTCTGTTCAGAAAGGGTAGAATACAGCGTTTGTCTTTTTTTCAGATTGCTGCACTCATTCTCTCATTTTTCTTGATTCTGATTCCTGGAATTGTTTTGTGTAATAGTTTGTTTTCTTTCTATTTATATTTCTGCAGCTTTCCTCTAGCCTGCGCTCAAAGATCCTCAAACCTAACCTGTACCATGACACTAAGCAGGTGGCCACTGAGTATCAAACTGCCAAAGAGTGTTTGTTTAAAGCATTCCTGAAGGCGGGACTTGGAGCCTGGGTGGAGAAACCAATAGAGCAGGATCAATTTTCTCTCACTGTCTAATCCATGGACTGCACATCACTTTGGAAAAGGGGGTTGTTCTGGAAATCCTGGTGTCCAGTGTCTTGTTCTGGCATCTCAACAGCTGTCAAAGCACCTTTTTAACATTTTGAAACTAACTAGTAATTGATTTTATGTTTTGCTCAAGTATCAAAAGTCAATGATAAGTTGCTACAATAATTCTATTTTTTGTTATAAAAATGATATTGCTTCCTTCTCTAGAAAATCCTTTTATTGTAGAAAAAAATTCAGTAAGGCTGTCTTTAACAGTACCAGATGACACTCATTTTTCTGAGTTAGAAATAATTCCTGTTTTTAATGCAATGTAAGCAAATGCATGAAAACTTGTACATTGTATTTGGTTTTACACTGCATTTTTTTAGTCTGTGGCTTAATTTTTAAAAACTACAAAGTTCATTTCTGCTCTTTTGTTACCATGGGGTTTTTTTGAATTGTAAAGGTTCTTAGCATATAGGTGACAAAGCCAGAATGGATTTTGGACAGTAGCTTTTCCCTTCTTCCTTGCTCTTTAAAACCAGCTGCTGAAAATTTCATGTCTTTGATGTACGTATTTATTAGTCTGTGACCCAGTTTTTAACATACAGCTTTTTATTCTGTTTTTAAAAATACTTTTACCTCCCATTTACATGCATTGTGTAGCCATCATTTTTACCACTGTAAACTGGAAACAAAAAAAATAAGTATTTGTAAGTTAAGAAATTTAGTCTCTAGTGTATAAAACCTGTTTAGAAGTAGGCAATTTATATATCCCAGGAACTCATGCGAACACCATCATAACATTAACAGTAATGTGGCAACTTCAAAAAAAAAAACTTGTTCATTTTGGGGAAATAATTCTGATTTGCCAAAAATAACCCATTCATAGAATATTAATTTAAGTTTTTCTTTAAAAAAAAAAATGAAAGGCCTTACTAAGGATGAAAGAATTGTTAAACTTCCTTCTTGTGGTCTTCAGAGATTTAACAACTGGACTGGTGATTGAAGATTTCAATGCCTGTAGCTTCACATACATGATGGTCTATAAAAGACAAGTTACATTTAGCTCTAGTTTTGTTTGCTTTAGTATGTATTTAGAATGGTATTTTATTTATGAAAACTCTTCTACATTAACATGCTAGATGTAAAAATATGCTAGATGTAAAAATTAAAAATAGCAGGGAAAATACTGACAGGTCTGCTAAGTCAGTGAGTCTATGAACAGCACTTTTAGAACAATATGTAAGTGAAATGGAAGCCTGAGAATACATTGGTGAAGTCTCTTTTTCTCAGCATACCATGTATAATTTTCTGGTTATGTCCCATATGTCTAAGTACATCATATGACTTGGGTGTATCAAAGATATTGTATGTACACATTCCGAAAAACACCTCTGAGTATTTTAAATCCTTTTAAATGAGTTTATAATAGCAGTAACTTCCTCAGCACTGGGCATTTCCTAAAGAGTAGTGGCTCCGTGGTGGTTGTGGCAAGGGATGCAAAAAAAGTCAATCTTGAATGCACTGGAAATGCCCTGTCCTGCAATCATTATTGCTCAATTATGAATCCAAATGAAAAAAGTTATCAAGACTAAAAGTTGCCTGAGCATTGTAGTAAGTCTCCTAATTAGAGTTTTAGTGGCAATACATTAATGTGTAAAATATTAATGTTTATAGGGGATAAACATCCAGAATGTGTGAAGGTAAGCAATATACATGCTATTTTAAAACAAAAGATTGTTTACATTGTATTTGTCTTTGCAAATCTCTTTGGCCCTGAACCTCTAAACACTTTGCAGTTGTTTAAAGTTAAGACAAGTTGAACCACTGAACTGCTCATGTGCTCAAAATTAAACATGTGCATAAATTTGTGGGATTGAGGCCAAAATGTGGAGAACTGAAAATTAGAGCATCTTGTGAACTTTCTAGCTGGTCTAACCATGTGGGTTTTCTTGGAATTAGTATTACTATTAAATTAAATCTCAGTTTTTAAGGGACTCTGTCTAGTGATAATTTCATTTTTCAATCTTAATAACCTATTTTTACCCATTTTTTTAAATTTCTTATTCAGAAGTTGAGCTCTCTTCAGATTTTATTTTGAAGTTCAGGGAGTTATTAGATGAGACTATTTTTTCTTGATGAAGTCCTGAATGTAAGTAATATATTAAAATATTATGGTAGGCATACATTTTAAGACATTCAAATTTACTATGAATATGGAAACTGTAAGTGAGGTCAGTTCCATGCAGAATTTTTGATAAAAGAACAGCATTTGGTTGATCTGAGGAATGAGTTCTCATTCATAATAGTTCTAAGGTTTCAAAAATGTTTTCCAGGCTCATGTGCAACCCATATCTGTCATCTGGGAGCCAGTGGCTTTCCACACACTTACTTATTGATTTCTGTTCAGTAACATGAAAATCAGAAGTTGTAGGGGAAAAAACTGTTCCTCTGAAAGATTGATTTGAGATTGTCAGTCAGCTAAATTCTGCCTTTTTGTCATCCTGTGCCCCATTTGGCCTTTGTAGTCTTTGTAATACAGTATTTTTTACAGGTCACCATCATCAAGGCATGGATGGCTTTTTATGCATTTAATTTTAAATGATTGCAGAAGATAAAGGCAACATGACTGCCAACAGTTGTTGAACTTTGGGGCTGACCTTTCTTTATCAAGCATTTAGCTTGGCATTTGTTTTGAAAGGTTGGATGGTCTTTTTGAATACCTTCATCATGCAGTGTAGTATAAACTAGTGGTAGTTAATCTTAGCAAGGATTTGTTATGCTATCCTGGGAAATCTTTTTTTTTTTAAGTTGATATAAGTGTGTATCTCAGGTTCATCACAAAATTTAAATGAGTAAAATCTTTAAAGTTAATAATACTTGAAGAAATGTAATTTAAGACATTTTTTTCCAAATGACATTCTAGCTGTAATAAAAGATGATAGGTTAGTAAAATAGAACACTGTAAATGTAGGGATTTTTAAAAAAAATATATTCTGTAGGGGTGTGCAAAAGAACTTGGACCTGAAGGTGAAACTTGAAGCATTTGGTTATGTCTGCATTCAGGATTTAATAACCACAGAACATTTCCTGTCATTTGCTGATGAATTGTACTAAATAGAGTTATTTCAGTTAAAAGCTGTCTTCACATTAATGTACCTGCTCCTTCCTACCTCCCCACCCAAAAAAAAAGTCCGAGCCCTTTAGTGTAGTAAGCGATAAGAATTATGACAGTGAAATAGTCTGCAGCTTAGAAATGTACAATGGACTCATGCACAAATTACAGTTTTAGTATCTTCCTCATGCTAGATAGTACAAAACACTATTGTAGGATAGAAGATAATTAATGAGGAAAAACAACCTCAGACTAGCAGTAGATCTTTATATGTTACCACTCCTGTGTCCTTATTAAAACATAAAACACCTCCCAGCCAAAATTTCAGGCACCTTAGAGCTGCATCACCGCTATTTCATTTTACCTGTACACATCCCTGATTGTTAGTATATTATCCACCCAAAAATATAAACAATCTTTCAACTGGATATCTTGTATGTTGAAATTACAATACTTTCTGCTCGTGAGGGAGCAAAATTACTAGTTGTAGGGTGCTGATCCCAGCTAATAGTGTTGTGTACTCAATTTGCATGTTTGTAATGAAAGAGGAAAGGTGACAGTTTTCTTTCCCATCTCTCCCACAGAGAAGTAATATTTTTTCCACCAGTGAAAAAGACTTGAGTCTTGGACATTTTGTGTTGAGGTTGCCACATAACTGAAGTGGAACTTGCTTTTCTTTTTTTTTTCTTTTTTTTCCTTTTAATAATATGCTGAAGTTCTCCATACACTGAAAATTAACTTTTTGCCTTTCACCAAAGCAAGCTTATTCACTCAGAAGGGGTAATTTTAAGTCTTTGCATTTATACCATACTAGAGTGTCTGTTGTGAAAATCATCCTGAAGGTTTTTGAATGGGGAGGTGAGCTGTGATTCAGGTATGTGATGGGAATCAGAATGTTTAAAGTATTTAAAACATAAGAGTGAGCCCACAGAAATAAAATGTATTCAAAATGTATAAAATATATTATCCAGTCTCCAAATTGCTGTGTGGTTTCTGGTTTTGTTTTTATTCAAAAACAGGCAACCTTGTAAAATAACGTGATGTGATCTGAAGTTTAAAAAAAATTGGGTGCAATTTACAGTAATACTTGGGCACATTCCCAATCAAATATAGACTGGACATGATGAAAAGTGTTATGTAAGAGTGTGGTATGATTATTATTTTATTTATGTGCAAATTAAAACTATCCAGAGTTGTCATAATTAATGAAACCGTTTTGGAAGGGATATTAAATCTCATGCTTCAGATTTTAAACCAATTACAGATTGAGATGAGACCTAATATGTGTGGTGGGGGGAGATTACCCCACATGTGCTACTCAGGGTTTTTACATCTTCCTGCACAGCTTCTGACACTCATTGTCAGAGATGGGATACTGGACTGGATGACCCAGCCTGGTAATGCCTGTGTTCCATGCTGGCAGGAGCTTGGTAGCCACAATGCACAGGTTGGAACTCTGGAACTTTGATTTTGGAATTATTCTGTCCAAATTAGGAACTGAGACTTCTTTTATATAATGTGACCCATCATGCAGCGTCACTCCTCTTTACATTATAGTCCATATCTCAGTAGGCTTGCAGCTTCTGATAAACGGACAAGAAAAGAATCAGAGCTGGTCTTATATTTAGGCACCTGGCAGGATTTATATTCTGATGGTCTTGTGGTCTTATTTTGCATGATATTATACAATTGTGCCATATGCCATATATAAGAATGTAAATTTTTAAAATAAGTTTTCATTTTAATCTTCTCCATAAAATTGACATTTCAGTCACATAAACTGTCGTTTGTGCTGTGCAGACATCTTTTATGACTGGCACAGAGACTATCAGAGTGGCTTGATTTCAAACACTAGATTTGTTGCCTAATCAGTTTCTGACTGAAACAGAAAAAAGCACAAATGGCCCTACGGGATATATGACATTCCATTCCTACATGTACTACCAGCTCTCAAAATGTATTAAAGTAGGTAAGTGCTATTAGTGTAAAAAATACCTTTGAAAATCTGGCCCTGTGTCTTTTATAAACTCTTTAAAGATTTTTTTTCCCCCACCATTACTTCTGTAACGGCTAAATAAGCTGTAATGATAACACTGTGAACTAGACAAAAATTATGGTTGTTATCCTGGCTCAATTGAAATCAATGGCAGAACTCCCACTGAATTCAATGGATTCAGAATTTCATTCTATACATTTAAATACTGTTGACTTTAATAATGAAGCAAAACAAAATTATTTGAATAAATATCAAATGTAGCACTGATTTTGAAATCTCTGTACTGACAATTTGTACTCTTGCTGCTAATCATGCCAACAGAAGGTTTTTGTGAGTGGTCATATTTTGTTTTTGTTTTCTTTACTGAAACCATAAAACAGATATAAGAAATGTAATTTATGTACATAATCTAAACTATTTGGAGACAGCAGATGTGACATTTTAAAGAATTTTTAGCTTCGAGTGACAGAGATCTATAGTCTAGGAAGCCCAAAATGTCATCACATTGCTTTTTAAAAAGGTTTTCAATATTTTTAGAGTTATCATACAGACCAGTTTAGTTGCAGTGAGTAGCTAAGTGTTCAGCAGATTAAAATCCAATGTACATACATTGCTGTACATTCTTTGCATGAAGCAGTTACTCTTGCCCTATTTCTGACTTTATGGTGCTGTGAAGACAACACACCTGCCTTTACTAACCGATAAAGGGACATTAAAAGAGCACTGTCAAATACTTTCATGCTGATGTTTATTTTTGGTTGTCCTCTCCATCGTTTCTAATCCTTCTTTAGAACATTAGCTATAATAGTGGCGCTACCAATGTTGTTTTTCTTTTGGCACAAACACTCCCCCCGTCCACCTGGTACTGCTACTATAGCACAGTCCGCTATTTATTTTACAGAATTACTCTGCTTTGCATACCACCTTGCTTTGTTTAATTAGTTAATATATGTACAGAGACTTGAAAATACAAAGTTATATAAATACTAAGAATTATGATGTATTATTTGTACCTCCATATCATCAGTGTCAGAAAAATATACCCAGATCTGTATCAAGTAACAGACCACTTGTTGATACAACACACCCAGCATGAAACATAGTGCAAGTCCTTCAAAAGCCTAGCTGTCATTTGAGTTGCATCATGGGGAATACTCCACACCAGTTCTGGAGCTCACATTGGGCTGGATCCCTGTACTTGTTTGAGGCTACCATCTTGTTCTCTGTAATCTCTGCTTTCATTTAAAACAACTAATCAAAACAAACAGTAAGGCCCAGTTCACAGTTGGAAATTTACTGAAGTATCTGCCTGAGTAGCACCCCATGATTTCAGAGTAAGTGTGTCTTTTCCTGATTTAGCTTAATCCACATCCAGGTCCACTATGGAAGTGGATTAAACTAAATCAGAAATTGGCACTCTTAGTCCAAAGTAAATTTGTCCACACAGGGCTGTTGTGGTTAATTTCTAGATGTAGACAGAACCTAGTTTTCTTACCCCGATTGCAAGGAAAACCAGAAAATGTGAACCAAGTACACACCAATAACCTTGATGTCTGTCTTAATCTGTAGAGAACCTAAAACAACAGCTGTAAGAAGTGTGAACTGGCCGTACACCCCAAAGGCATGCTGATACAAATGTCTAATTACAATAATTTAAGTTTCAGCATTACTGACAAAAGAGAGAAACTCACAGACAGATTTGCACAACCTACTGTGAGTGGTCTCTCATTTTGATAGCAGCGGTGGTTGCTACTTGGGATAGAGCATGCCTTTCTTTCTCCCTACCTGACCATTAGTGCCAGTTTGCAGTGCAAAACAGGGCAGTCAAGGGGATCTTCTGGCCCTCACCTCCCTGCACTGGTTACACTCAGTTCACATTTGCAAGCCATCAGATAGAGTACTGTGTCCAATTTTTAATGGGTGCCGCTACTCCAGGGCGGAATAGAGTGGAACAATACCTATCTATGATACTCCTATTAATGCACCCCAGAATATTAGCCTTTGTCACAGCTGCATTCCATAGTTGACTCATTCAGTTTGTGATCTACTGTAACCCCCAGGTCCTTTTCCGCAGTACTTCTGCCAAAGTGTAGTACTTTGCTCTTGGGTATTGAATTTTGCCTTGTTCATTTCAGACGGATTCTCCATTTTTTCAGAGTCATTTTGAATTTTAATCCTTTCTCTCCCAAAAGCAGCCATCACAATCTCCTGGTCATAGATAAACAGTAAAATGCTGATGGGCTGTTGCTGCTACCTGATCTTCTAGTAGCATCTGGGAGTGGAATTCAACCCTTAGATTGTGAACCTGAACCACAAATGGTGGCCATAGGGCCATCAGTAGAGGTACATGAGCGCTCTGGGTGTACAGGTTAACTGTTCAGGAGCATGCAACAATGAAAGCCAACAGACATAAACTTTACACAGGATTCTAAAACACCATTTCTGTTTACTTAAGTAGCATGAGAAACTGCTACACAATGATGCTCATCTTTTCCTCTCTCCTGCCCAAGCTTCCTGTGTCTCCAAAAGCATTCCCCTTTGTTCTTCTAGTGTGTCCTTTTTAAACCGCTGCCTTATCACTACTGGCTCTTTGGCCTGTTTAGGAATTTAACACTCTGTGGACAAGTTGGAGGAACTAGCTGCCCTGGCTCTGTCTGAGCACCTACGCACAGCTGTCATCAGAGGAATTCACCTCCCTTGGAAGCATGTTCTCCTTTCCCCTGCTGTGGAGTTACCTCTGCCAGTTTCCCTTCTCCAGGCCCTTGGTTGGGCCGAGTCATCCTGGAGCAGGAAAGGCTTATCTGTAACCAAAACTTCACTTACTCAAAGCATAAGGACATTAGAACAGCTATACTGGGTCAGACCAATGGTCCTGCTAGTTCAGTATCCTGTCTTCCAACAGCGGTCAGTGCAATGTGCTTCAGAGGGAGTGAACAGACCAGAGCAATTATCAAGTCATCCACTCCCTGCCATTCAGTCCCAGCTTCTGGTAGTCAGAGGCCTTAGGGACACCCAGGGAATGGGGTCACATCCCTGACAATCTTGGCTAATAGCCATTGATGGACCTATCCTCCATGAACTTATCTAATTCTTTTTTTAATCCAGTTACACTTTTGGCCTTCTTAACATCCCCTGGCAATGAGTTCCACATGTTGACCATACATTGTGTGAAGAATTACTTGTGACTGTTTTAAACCCACTGTCTATTCATTGGGTGACTCTTGGTTCTTACATTATGTGAAGTAAATAACTCTTCCTTATTCACTTTTTCCACATTATTCACGATTTTAGAGATCTCTATCATATCCCCCCTTAGTCATCTCTTCTAAAATAAACAGTCCCAGTCTTTTTAATCTCTCCTCATATGGAAGCTGTTTCATACCCTTAATCGTTGTTGTCCTTCTCTGTAGTTTTTCCAATTCAAATATAGTTTTTTGAGATGGGGCCACCAGAACAGTACGCAGTATTCAAGGTGTACACGTACCCTGTGTTTTAGAAAGTGAGAGCCTGAGACATGAGCCCTAGTATAACAGGCCAGGTATGAGGCCTAAGACCTGAACTAAAGTAAGAGTCAAGGCCTGGTGTTATAAAGCAAAGTTAGCAGAAATCATGCTGTGATGCTGGCAGACTCACAGTAACTGGCAAGAGCAGAGCTAATGCATACATTCCTAAAGAAGCACTAGGTGCAAACCACTCACGCAAGAACATTCAAGAAAGGTACCAGAACATCCCAATATCCCAAAAATAATGAAGGCTCACTGACCCACAGAATGACAACATGGTGGATAGAGATGTTTTGGCCAAACCATCCAGTATAAGGTAAAAGGTGGGATATAAAAGCTGGTATCTTACCTCAAATGGAGTGTCTTTGTTCTGCTAAGGGGCAAATGGAAAGTTCTGTTGTTTATTTAGCGGGTCCATTCTAACAAGCATACATGTGTTAGTAGTCCTGTAGAGTCTGCGGGATCCTAGGACTGTGTTTTGTCTACAATAAACCTGGCTTAGTGCTTTCATTACTGAACTGAATCTCTGGTCTTACTGGATAATCCAGTTGTCGTTTGGTGTGTGGGTTATCTGTGCAGAGCTGGGACAGTACACGCACTGGGAGTGCGCACACACAACCAAGAACTGACAACAGTGGTTGACCCCGACTGCTGATCTGGAAAGTAAATAAGCTGCCCTCTGTAGGAATCGCGATCTAACATACCTAATTTGCAGTTACCACGTAACTCAATAGTTTGTTTCCTTGTTTTTTTCCATGCCTTTATGTTGTTTGGTTTAATTTTTACCTGTGTGTTTGTGAAACAATTTAGCAGTGCTATGCTGTGACATGCTGCACTCCATGTACACCCTTATGGTGTGATTGTGTATCATTCATGTTCCCTCTTATATTGTTTAATGCAAAGCATGTCATGTAAGGTGTTTTTGGAATGCTCATGGCATAATGAACATTATTGTTACAGTAGTATGTTTGTTGCAGTGTCATATGTATGGTTATGAAGCTCTGCTATGTAATATTCCCAAATAAGTGTCTCATGGCTTGAGGCAGATCTAGGCAAACACTAAAGGCAGAGAGGTAGTTCACACCTCAGTAAGGCATGCATAATACAACCCAGCTCTTCCAGGAACAATGAGCTAGCCTAAGCAGGGCCCAAGCATAATTTTTTTGGGCCTCGTACAAACTTGTAACACGGGCCCCCTCCTACACACACACCACAATCCCTCATCCCATACATACAATCTCGAGCCATGAAAAAGTTTGAATTCTGAAATTACTGTTACATACTCTACGTTTAAAAATGTCCCCCTTTGCTGTTTTTGTTTAACATGACATCCAGCCTAAGAGTCCTACAAGTTTGCTGAATATTTTGTAACATTTTGGTCATTATAAAGGTATTATATCTTGTCAGTGTCTTGATTTTTTTTTATTCTAATGGACCAGTGTGACTGCAAATATTTTATGATTAGGCCAAGTAACTTTAAAGCTTTATTCGTCTGGCCTTTTTCATTGCAAAATCATGAAGTAGCCCCCCAAAGTCAATTTCTCTTGCAAGTTCACACTCAAAAGACAAGATAGCTTAACTGTTCTTGCCCCATTGTAGAACACTTGCAGTTTGTGCTAGCTTGTGCAGATGAGTGCAAGCTTGCTGAAACTTCTTTCAGCTTCTACCATACTCACTGGCAGTGTGCAAAAAATCCGTAGGGCTATGCACACTTCACTGAAAATTAGTTGCAGTTCTTTTTTGTAAATCTCATTTAATAAGATAAGTGGGAGTAATTCATATTCTTTTCCAAAGGCAGACTTGAAGATATTTTTCAGGTGCAACACTTCACAAGGAAAATTCTCAGAAAGAACTGTAGGATACTTATGAAGTAGACATTTAGAAACTTCTTCCAGTTCCTTGGGCTCTAGTGTCACATATTTTAGGACTGAACGGAATGTCAAACAAATGTTATTGGTTGCCTTGAATCTGTGCTCTAATTCACAGATGACATTGTCCAAGTTGCATCAAAAACATTCCTTCTGAATAAAGACTCTGGTTCATTTTCAGAGATGGTACAACATGATTCCTCAGGCTCGGATGTCTCACCATGAAATCTTTTCCATTTCATTCCTCTCTTCTTTGGCAATTATGCCAAAATTCCCATGCCTTCTGCTAGAAGACATGCTTCCTGTAGAATTTTGGGCGACCGATCTGTAAATTGTTTTATTTCTTCAATAATATCAGCAATGAGAGCTACCTCTGATTCAAGAGAGATTCCTCTGGCTTGTAAAGTCTTGTTTCTGTCCTCAGTACTTGAAAGAACTTCGTACCAGAAGCTAACCATTAAAAGGCATAAAAATGAGCTGAAGTACCTTTTCAGTGCTTCTATTTGTGATTGAGCTTCAGGTGTCAAGTTTAATTCAGGAGCACATTCCAGTGCTTCCAGAATACCTGGAAGAAGCTTTGTGAGTGGATAGAGAGCATCAGCACGTGCACTCCACCATGTGTCTGACTGAGAGTGGAGTGAGAAGTGTATCCTCTCTGTTATAATCTTCCACCTCACTGGGCTAGCACTGAAAAACACACAAAGTTGCTGACCACAAACAAAAAATGTTAATGTTTCAGTTCAAACTGCAGCAGCATTAACCCTACAAGATTTAGTGAATGGGAACCACAAGGAGAATACACATTTTTGGACATAATGCAGGCCTTCACACCTTTTATTTTCCCTGACATGTTAAAGCCATTATCAAATCCTTGACCTCTACAGTCATCCAGAGGAACGTTATGATGCTTCAAGCTGCCAATTAGCATTTCAGCTATCTGTTCTCCTTTTCTAAAATCAAAGTTGATCAACTCAAGAAATCTTTCTTTAACGTTAAATGTACCACTGTCTTTGTTGTAAACTACAAATCACAATATCAACACATGTTGTTCATCAGGAGTAGCCACATAATTCAATAAACTCATTCTGACTCTCCCATGAGAGATAATGAGCCTGTCCTTTCATTGTTATGCCCTCTGCTTCTGTTTGACTTTGGCCAAATGGTCACGAGTGATGCTGTCATAATGAGCTATACTCTCAAGAGTTCAAAGAAAGTTACTATTGTGTGGGTCACCTATCAGATTATTATCTCCTTGGAATGCTAAACCTAGTGAAGCAAGAAATAAGATAACATCCAACATTTCTTTCCATCTTGTAGCTTCTGTTAATATTTGTTTTTGAATATCACTGTCCACGCCATGTCCACCTGACAGTGACTGCTGTAATTGCTTCCACTGGCAGTAGCAAGTTTTGTATTCCATGCTCTTTTCATGTTCAGAAAGTTTAGTATATAGTTTACGCCATTTTTTCACAATTGGTGGATACCCTTCGTTTTTTGTTAACGTGTTGCGTTGTTTAAGCCTCTCTTCAGGAAATAGCTGACGTGGAAAACAATACAGTGCTTGATTGGTAGCACTCCAAACAAGCCAGTCTCTTGGTATCTTTTCTCTCTTGTTGGGAGTCTTACATTTGAGAAGAAATTCAGGAAAATTATGCCCATCAGCATCTTTTGGCATTGACTTTGCTAGCTTCTGCATTTCTTCAGAAGTCAGGACACCAGACAGAACAATTTTTTGACAGATAGAACCTGTTATATTTTCAGGCTACAAGCCTGGATCTTAGAAAAGACAAGAATCGGTTAGTATAGCACTTCTCTCTATTGCTTCTTGTAAACCTTTTTGAATATGGTGGTGCTAATGGTAATACTACCTGACTATCTTCAAGCATTAGATTGGAGTCACATGATGCATGTTCTGGCAGCTTTTCTTTGTCATCAATTGCCAGTGCCACAGACACCGTCTCTATATTGAAATCATTTTTATCTTGATTTTGTCCATCTGCTTCCCTAGTTAGTATATTGCCTGACTGCAGAAAGGCCTTGTCTGGTCTGAAAAACTGGAGGTCAGACTGGTGTCCTTTAGCTTCTTTTAGTTCCCTTTCTTTTACATCCTGACATTTCTAGTTGCCTGATTTGTATTTATAGTCACCACCAGACATGGCAGTATTGGGGGGGGGTGACTGTGGGTGAGTTAGACACTTACTCACATAGGATTTGCAGGCCCAAAATATATCAGAAGCAGCAGCAGCACTGCCTCCCACTGTCTTATGGTGCTTTGCTTTGCCCCTTCCACCAGCCATCCCTCCCTCCCTCCTGCCTCTGTCTCTCAGTCTCAAATTACAAATCCTAGTTTAACTGCACAAGCACACACGCTCTCTATTCTATAGAAGGGCCTTGGCTGGGCCAGGAGGCTGAGCAACTCACTGTTCACAGTGTTGTTTGAGACTGCTCTAACATTGGTTCTGACTGGCTCCAGCAAATCTCACAAGATCTGGACAATAGATACAGAGACACAGGGAAATAGGATTCTATAAATATCCTCAGGCGTGAGCTACAATTTAGCCTCAATTTTTTCCTCATGGTAATGGGGGTTGCAGCCTGGGCTGGACCCCCCCAGGACCTCTGGGCCCTGGTAAAATGTAACTTTTCCCCCTTTCCCCCCAATATGGAGGCCCTGATCCTAACCATGATAAGGGAATACTCATTGAATCAAATGGAGTGGGCCATACAGGACATTATTCATGCTCTCTCTATTTCTCTCTCTCTTCCACTTCCATCTACAAAACAACATCAAGCAACTGAAGGACTATCCACGGGGGAGGGCCTGGCTGAAGGAAGTCAGCCAGCCTGTGGTGAGCATTATCTGACTTTGTAAGATTACTGAAAGTATTATGCTTAGTTTAGAACGTGATTTGCTTTTATTTCATTCTGATCAAACCTGATTTATATTCCTCTGATTTGTAATCACTTAAAATCTTTCTGTACTTAATGAACGTATTTGTTTGTTTTATCTAGCGCAGTGCATGTGGTTTGGGTGGGTGTAGAGACTTCATTTAAAGCAACAAAGCTGTTGCATATCAATTTCTTTGATAAATTGACAAATTAATATGAGCTTGCAAGGTTCAGTGGGCAGCACTGAACATTATAAAACAGAAGTTTCTAGGGTTGCCTCTGGGACTGGGGTGGTTTGTTGGGGTCATTCCATTGCATAATCCCATGAATGGCTGGCCAGAAGCACTCACCCACTAAATTAAGGGTCGCTTGCTTGCAGGAGTCTGTGCATGGGCTGAGACAGGAGTGGGAGTTCACACAGCAGAGCCAGTGCAAGATGCGTTCCAGAACTGAGGGATTTGGGAGACGCAGCAATGCACCAGACCAGATTGCCGAGGGGAATGTCACATTGTAAATGGTGTACAGCAATACAGTAATAATACTGCAGTGCAGCAAAATAATAGACTCTAAGGTCAGAAAAGACAAATGTGATCATCTAGTCTGACCTGCGCAATGCAGGCCACAGAACCTCACCCACCCACTCCTGTAATAAATCTCTAACCAATGACTGAGTTATTAAAGTCCTCAAATCATGGTTTAAAGACTTTAAGATACAGAGAATCCACCAGGGCGTATTGGTTGATCACAAGATGACCATGAGCCGCCAATGTGATGTGGCCCTGAAAAAGCTAATGCAGTAATAATACAGTTGCTTTTACACAGTAGCCAAATTTAAATTAAATGGCCTGGTTTAGCTAGTGATTTTCTAGCTGATCGCTAACTTACTTGTCCATACATGGTATACTGAGGTGTATACCAGACCAGTCTGTTATTTATAAAGTACTTCATTTTTCTTTTTTTGATGCCTGGGGTTTTCTTCGCTGTGTATTGATATTTTCTGGTGTCTTTGGTTTGTGGGGTGCAAACTTAAACAGCTTAAGAGTAGTTAACATAATAAAATTTTTGTATGTTTATTTTACATTTCTCTTGTTTTCAATAAGCAAAACTTAATACACATTAAATTAGTTTGTTTACAATGCATAGGGACCAAGTCTTTTATAACACAAGCTATACTTTTGCAATTGTTGTACAAACATTTATTTTACTTGAGATGCATTCCTAATATTTTATATTAAATATAATGCTTAACTGCTAAACTAAATGCTCACAATCTTCCATGAGGTGTGTTGCTTTCCCTTGCTGAGCAAAAGAGTTAGTAACAGAATTTTACCCAAGCTTTTAAGTTAATGTGCTTTTAATACCAGTTCAGAAGTAAAAACTTCTGTTAGCTGTTCAGAAGTACAAACTTTAACAGCCACTACTTCCCCTCAACATAGCATAAAAGAAAAGTTAAATTGAAATAGAAATTAAATAAAATAAAAATTAAATCAAAATCGATTTTAAATACAGGTCTATGTAAATACAAAGGGTGTTAAACTTTTATAATGCTTACTTGTATTTGGGAAACAAAGGTGGAGGAGACCTGTTTAAGTTGTTTGGTTAGCTTTAACATTTTGCAACGTAACTACATATATATACTATGTTTTGGGTTTTGGGTTTTTGTTTGTTTGGTTTTTGGTTTTTTACAGCATTTTTGCTATAACATTCTTATGTATATTTCAATATTTAATAAAGGTGCAAACAAGTTTATAAAAACCCAAACAAGAAACTGATATTATTCTAGTATTACCTTTGCATTACTGTTGGTTTCCCCTTACGTTGTTTCCTTTGAATAAAAAAATTGTGATAAATAAAAAATGTTTTGTTTGCAATTGCATTATTTGTTAAGGCCAAAATATATGTACATATGTTTATAAATAAGGCCTTATTGAGGTTTTCAAAAAAATTAATTGATATTATGGATATCCTACTATACCATAATACTAAAGTGGTGTGGTACAGTTATATTTAAAAAGTATAAAATGGACTTTTGTTGCCACAAAATAAAAACAAAAGAAAAAGTAGTCAGATGACACACACACAACATACAACTCAGGACAACATATACACAAGACAAATTTACAATTAAAAACAAATGGTGCCAGACTTATTTATAGGTATACAAAATAAATCATTAAGAACTAAAATTATTAAGGCAATGCATTTTAGAAAATAGACAGGTAAACCAAAAAGCTAAACATTTAAATAAGCAAGTTATTACTTTTTATTTAACAAAAATTACTAAGAATATAAAAAATTCAGATCAAGTTATTTGTCAAATTTGTTGCGTTAATTTAGTAATTTAAGGCATTTATTTTAAAACTTTGCTATATGGTATAAGGAAAGCCCATGTTTCGTATATTAGTCAGTGGTTAGGATTAGAAGCAGTCTGCATATCTGTTGCTTGGCAACCATATCTTCAAGAAAGTTAGGAATATTCCCAGCTGTTGCATTCCTGAAGGGTTAAAATAATTAACTTACTGAACTTATTTAAAGTAAAGGTTTTACCTGGTTTATGTTATTAGCTCTGAGTGAGAAGTGGGGGTAGGTTAAAGCAGTTGGGAATCCGCACCCCTGGTTTTTAATCCTGGCTCTGAGAGGAGAGTGGGGGATCATCACCTGCTCTTGCGGAACCTGAATTTGAAACTTGAAACCTAAATGTGTCTCTGCATTCCCCTGCGATCAAGTCACATTTCCTGTCTTCTAATGTGCTCTGTGAACTGTTCCATTTTTTCCTTTATCTGATTTACCAATCCAGTGAAAATATTGTTTGTTACTTCTCGCACCTGTGCATATAATTATCCCGTTCTCCTTTGAGTGGTTGCTCATATCCATTCCACTTAGGTGAGTGCACACCTCCATGCACAGGTTCCTGGAACTTTTTCCCCTTAGCAGACACCGTAGGGTCGGCTCAGGTGCCCCCTGGAGTGCCGCGCTCATGCCACGGTCCATAGGGCACAGCCAACCCTACACCCCCTCAGTCTCTTCTTTCTGCGCCTGAGGGTTGCTGGAACTAGCACCTGCTCTCCGCAAGTGCCATTTCCCCTTTATTTGATCTCTTTGTTCTCCTAAGTACCGTAGTTAGTTTAAGTAGCTGTTAGATAAGAAGTCCCTGGGAGACTTAAGGTGGTTGGTTCATGTCCCGGCCGCCTGGATTTAGTACCCACCCCCCCAATTGGTACCTTAAGTGCTGGTGGTGGGGGAGAAAGCAAAAAGAAAAGACAAGCTCCGCAGGGTTTTTGAATCAAACATCAAAGCTCTCCTCATGGAAGCAGCGTTCTGTCACCTCGATGCAAAGCACACCGCTGGCATGGGCTTGGATCGGCACCGAGCTCCACTGCACCGAGCATCATCTTGGTGCAGAGCGTGCTGCCAGCACCGGGCTTGCTCGGCACGGAGCAACAGACCCTCCCCTCCCCCCGGTGCCAAAGGAGAGGAGGCAGCATGCAGAGTGCCGACACTCCCCAGCACTGTGGGTACAGGCAGGGTTGAGGGCGGAGATGCACCAGCCATGGCCTGTCAATTCTTCTCCAGTGCCTGCATCTCCGAGATCCCTTTGTAACTCTTTGCAGTCAGCTTTGGACTTAACTATCTTGGGTAGCTTTGTATCATTGAAAAACTTTGCCATCTCACTGGTTATCCCTTTTTCCAGATCATTTATGAATCTGTTGAATAGCACTCATCTCAATACCCCTTATGGGACCCTACCATTTATCTCTCTCCACTGTGAAAACTGGTCATTTATTTCTTCCCTTTGTTTCCTGTCTTTTAACCAGTTATCAAGCTATTCCCTCTTATCTCATGACTGCCTACTTTGTTTAAGAGTCTTTGGTGAGGAATCATGTCAAAGGCTTTCTGAAAATCCAAATACACTATATCCACTGGATCATCCTTGTCCACGCGGTTGTTGATACCATCAAATAATTCTAATAGATTGGTGAAATATGATTTTCCTTTACACATGCCATTGTGGCTCTTCTCCAGCAAATCATATTCATCTATGGGTATGTCTACACTGCAGAGTGAAGTCGACTTACTTAAAGTCGACTTTCACCTGCCGATTTTTAGAAGTCGCTGGAGCGTGTCCACACCATGCTTGTGTTGACATTAAAAGCAGTGTACTGTTGGTTGCTATCCCACAGTGCAACTAGCCGCAGTGGCTGTTGGAACGAGTTTCATCGTCCCATAATGCAATGCTCCTTCCCCTTCTCTTCTTCCCCCAAGCAAAGAGAAAACCAGTTGTCGCACCGTTTGTTTATGCTGCATGCTCGCCATTGCTGCAGAGACATGGAGCTAGCTCAACTCTGCACTATTATTGTGAGCATCACAAATACATCGTGGCTTATCATTGAGTATTTTCGAAGTAGAGCAAGAAGCCGAAGCCCAGGCAACTGCGATGCCACTGAGGCTGTCCTGCTACAAGCCATCGAGTGGAACAATTCCTTATTGCTGCAGGCCGTAACGTATCATCTGCAGTCCGTGGAGCACTGGTTCTGGTCCCAGGAAACAAGCACAGACTGGTGGGACCACATTGTTATGCAGCTGTGGGATGATGACCAGTGGCTGCAAAACTTTCGTATGAGAGAGGCCACTTTCCTTGAACTTTGCTTGGAGCTGGCCCTGTCCCTGAAGCGCATGAATACTAGCTTCAGACAAGCTCTGACGGTGGAGAAGAGAGTCGCCATCACTCTGTGGAAGCAGGCAACCACCAACTGTTACCGCTCGGTTGGGAATCAATTTGGAGTTGGTAAATCTACAGTGGGCGCAGCTGTGATTCAAGTGTGCATGGCCATCAATAGACTTCTTTTACGAAGGCTAGCAATTTTGGGAAATGTGCAGGATGTTGTGGATGGGTTTGCCACAATGGGGTTCCCAAATTGCGGGGGGCCATTGATGGCATGCACATCCCTATCTTAGTGCCTGCCCACCTAGCAATCGAGTACATAAACCGCAAGGGGTATTTTTCCATAGTCTTACAGGGCCTTGTGGATCACAGGAGTCGCTTCACTGACATCTATGTGGGGTGGTCTGGGAAGGTGCATGACGCACATGTATTTTGGAATTCGGGGCTGTTCTCTAACATGCAGGTGGGCACTTTCTTCCCTGACGAAAAAATTCACATCAGGGGTGTGGAAATGCCAATAGTGATTCTGGGGGATCCAGCTTACCCCTTGCTGCCTTGGCTAATGAAGCCATACACCGGGCACCTTGACAGAAACAACGAAAGTTTTAATAACAGGTTAAGCACTTGCAGAATGGTTGTTGAATGTACGTTTGGGCGTTTAAAGGCCAGGTGGAGGAGTCTGCTCACTAGACTGGACATGAATGAAAAGAACCTCCCATCAGTGATATCTGCGTGCTGTGTTCTTCATAATGTGTGTGAAGCGAAGGGGGAGAGGTTTGTCCAGGGTTGGGCTGTGGAGGCAGAAAGATTAGCCGCCAATTATGAGCAGCCTGATGTCAGCAATACGCTGAGAGCTAACTACAGAGCGCTTTGCATTAGGGAAGCATTGAAAACCAGGTTCTGCAATGAAATGCGGGACTGATTTCTGTTCCTGTCTGTTATTTGCCTTCGCTCAACATCCCCCCCACCATCGATATCTGTAGTCTCCAAATTCCTCCCAAAGAAGATATGACTTAATAAAGGAATGTGTTGAAATGATGCAAACTTTTATTTATGAATATTCAAGTCATGTGGGGGGGGGTGTTCATTCACAGTCTCAAGGGATACTGTGGTTTCTTGCAGGCCAGCTGTCAGTGGGGCTGCTGCTGCTTTCTGCTCGCCTCCACTGGGGTGGAGTGCATCACGGACTGCAACCTGGCCATTCTCCTCCGAGACCTCTTGGGGGTGGGGGATGGGCAGGACAGTAAAGCTATCGGTGGAGAAGCATTCTGGAAGGGCTGCAGTGGGACTCTGTCCGGCCTCTGCTCCTCCTGAAGCTCCACAAGCCACCGGAGTATGTCTGCCTGGTTGTGTGTGATTTGCAGCATCTCCTGCGTGGTACTATGATCATGCTCCTACGTTTCTCTGCGACTCTCCCTGTCCATGTCCATATTCTGGGACAAGATCAGCTGCCATGCTCTGAACTCTGTCTCTGTGACTGCGGAGGCGTTCATGAGCTCGCCAAACGTCATCTCTTGGTTTTTTTTCCTCTTTCAAATCTACGATAGTCTTTCCACAGCATTTCTAGAGGGTTGGGCCAAGGCCGAGGTGTCTACAGAACGAAAAGAAATACACAAGGTTGCCGTTGCTAGAAATTGGAACAACTGCAACAGTGTATAAAATACTCCCCTTGTAGCGCACAAGGCAAACCCAGACCAGAAGTCCAGACCCATCCCAGGAGTGTCGGCTCACTGTGCCGTTACACAGATGGTAAGCCAGGGGCACTTTACTGTGCTATAGAGAGGATTGATGATCTTTAAAAGGCTCATTTCAAATGTCCTGTATTAGTGGAGTGCCAAGGCAACGTGGTTTAATTTGGATGAACATTTTGTCAGGAGGCGGCCACAGGGGATCTGAGGACAGCATGGGGGGGTCAAGTCTCTTCTGAAACCAAGTCAAAATAATTAAGTGACTTGTTAGGACACTACAATGGGGAATACAGAGGTACAGGGTATCTGCTGTACAGCTTGAGTATTTTAAACATGCGCCGTCTTCCCTAGGTGACCATGAGCATTAGTCTTCTGAGGGTAACACACGAGGAAAGGGAAGATTTGCTGCACGCAGCAGGGTACCAGCCTGGCCCTTATGCTGCTATACTGTGTTCCGCCATGATGCCAGCTCCCTTGATTGCAGTGTGGCACGGCAAAGTATCCTACCGTGGAGAAAGGAACCAGGCTGCCCTCCCCCAAAACCTTGCACAAAGGATAACAGATTACCTACATGAAAGTTTCCTTGAGATATCAACTGATGATTCTTGGAGTATATCTCTGCACATAAATAATCAGTTTTGGGGGTAATTCCCCCGTAAAGTCTGCTAAACGCCTGAAATCCCCTTTCTGTCCTCCTCCCCCCTCTTTAAAAGGACAGAACTGCTAAGAAGAAAAAAACCTCACCAGATGTGCCTTCTCCAGGATCATTATTGCTGTCCTGTGTGTTGCTGAACTGCTCTGGGGTCTGAAATAGGTCCTGACTTTCAGGGAGAACAGACACCCCACTCTCCTGAACTCTGCTTTCCTCAGCCTCCTCCTCGTCCATGGAGTCCTCATCATTGTCCATGGACTGTGATCTAGCAGAGGTATCGATGTTGTGGGTTGGCACTGTGGTGGGGTTGCTGCCAAGAATTGCACGCAGCTCCTCGTAGCAGCAGCATGTTTTTGGTGAGGAGCCAGAACAGCTGTTAGCTTCCCTGGCTTTCTGATATGACTGCTGCAGCTCCTTGTTCTTCATGTGGCATTGCTGCATGTCCATTGTGTCCCTTCTCCAGCTTCCTGTAAATGTCCAAATTCCTTTTCCTGGTTCTCAGCTGAGCCATAATGGACTCCTTAACCCAAAGACCAATGAGATCTAAGACCTCTGGTTGACTCCATGCTGGAGAGTATTTGAACCTTGCAGTAGCCATGAGGAGTCCAGTGACACGCTGACGGCACAGGAAATGAAAATTCAAATTTTCCCGGAGCATGAGGAGAGGGGCCATTTCCAGGCAGCCTGAGCACATAACAGCAGAGTGCGAATGTCCAGAGCAGTCACAACGGGGCATTGTGAGATACTGCCCGGAGGCCATTAATGTTGAATTACGTTACACGCTATTTACATAGACATAAAATCAACCGAATAAAATCGATTTAGGCATTAAGCCACTTGCAGAGGTTGTTTTATTACGTCGACTTTTACCAGCTGTGACAGGGTCAGGCCAGACGGCTATGCAAGGGTGCTGAAAGGCATGTATATTAGCCCCAGGCTCAGCAAAGCCCTATTCCCTGGGTGATTCAGCTGGAGCTGATTAGGCAATTAGGCCACCTGGGGCTGCTTAACTAATTAGGCCACCTGGGGCTGTTTAGGCAATTAGGACACCTGGGGCCAATCAAGGAGCCCCGCCCCAAACACTTAAAAGCCTCCAGTGCAAGCAGGCAGTTGTGGGTAGTAGAGTGAGGAGTTTGGAGAGAGAAGGTGTGGAGGAAGGAGGTAGGAGTTACAGTTTGGAGTTTATGGTTTACAGCTTGGAGATTGGCAGCTTGAGGCCTGCAGTTCGGAGTTGGCGACTTGGAGCTGGCAGGCTGTGGCCTGTAGTTGCAGCCAGCAGTCTGCAGAGGCTTGCAGCTTTCCTGGCTGGGGAAGCAGGGAGTGGACCACAGACTGACCCCAGGGAAGGTAGCAGTACTCAGGGGCAGAGCGGGCCCCGGCCCCTCCCAGGACCTTCCCCCAGCTGCACCACCGGCCAGCCCAGGAGAGTGCAAGACCCACAAGGGCGAGATACCGCTTTCTCCCCCGCCCCACCTTGTCACACAGCATAGACACAGGCTTTCAGAGATTGACGTAAGTGACGTTATGTCAACCTCCATCGCCAGTGCAGACCAGGCCTATGTGTCTGATAATTCTATTCTTTACTATAGTTTCAGCCAAATTGCCTGGTACTGAAGTCAAACTTACCAGTCTATAATTGCCAGGATCGCTTTTTTTTAAAAATTGGCATTATATTACATTTACAATACATTACATGTGTCTGCCAGGCATCTGGTACAGAGCTGATTTAAGTGATAGGTTACATACCACAATCTGTAATTCTGCAATTTCATATTTGAGTTCCTCTGGAACTCTGAGGTGAATACTGTAGCCCTGGAGACTTATTACCGGTTCATTTGTCAATTTACATTGGGAGTTGAGGTTGGCATCACGAGGCACAATACAAGGGTGGAGTTCAAGCTGCTGCTACCACCCATGGGGCCCCTGCTGCTCTGGTGTTCCAGAGATGCACAGGGAACACAGGCCCCTGGGGTGCAGCAACAATTACCTCAATTCCACCGGTGCACAATTCTTTGTATGTGAATTTCCTTTGTCTTTCTAGCACACAAGTGAGCCTGGCTGGCACAGGGCTCAGCCATCTCCCTAGCAGCAGAGCGAGTTTACTCTTTCCTGGTTGGTCCCGAGCATCTTCACAGCCAATATGAACCATTCCTCTCAGTCTCCAGGAGTCTGATCAGATGTCACCTTGAACAATGGTGCTGCAGAAACAGCCACTCCCAGACAGCACCTGCAAACCTCCAGGCCCTGAGAACCACCCTTTTGTGCAAGAGAAAAGCTGCATCATCACTGACTATTAAAATATTCACTGCAGATGACACACTGCAGCTCACACCTATATAGTCCCCAAACATCCCCCACCTTCCTTCCATTTCCACAGGGATAAGCTGACTGGAGTGATGTGCATAGGACAGCAGCTCAGGGACCTGCGTGGTGGGAACCAGGGGTAGATCTCAGACCATAGACACTATTATCAATTTTAAAATAGTTAATCCATGCACAGTCCTGGTCCCTACACCACCAGCTTCATATGCAACCCCACCTCCCTCCATGCAGACAACTGTCCATTTGTTACTGTGTGCATCCATGTCTGGTGTATCCATCTGTTCTCTCTCTTGGTATAAAAAGATGACCTCCTCCTTGCGCTATGACTGGACCATCCCTGGCTCAATGAAGCCCTGGTGCCTGGCTGGGGCACTGCTGCAATATGAATAGTGAATTATAGTAATATTTCCGACTAGAGCCACTCACTAAGAGATTACAATGGAACCCATCCCCATGCAGGGGTTTGGTAAGGAAAGGCATGAGACTCACAGTTGATTTTATAGGGAATGGCTTATTGTTAGTTTTTTTCCTTGGTTTGGACTGTGGCTTTGATAATTAGCCAGCATGGATGGCTACTCCAGCAGAAGTAAGCCTGTGCTGACATGATACTCCTACAGGATTCTGGGTCTGTATGTGACCTATGGGAGCTGACCCTCTCTCACAAACACCCAGCTGGAGCTGTGCAAGGGACCTGCTCAGACCTACACCAAGGGTGTAAAACAGGGTTAAATAACATGAAATTATGGCTCTGCCTTTTATGTCTAGGCATTCCTGTATTTTCTGCTCCCTCTGCCTTGCCTTTGGCCCAGCTCTAGACCCTCCAAAGCCCACCACACAGCTGCTATTCTCTTGGCAGTGGATGGTGTATGAACCAGCTGCCTAGAGATTCATCATGTTTCTCTTCTGATTCTGAAAAGCCAAATATGAGCAGACATGTTATTACTCAGAATTCCATTTCCAAGGGTCATTTTCTTCTCATTACACTGTAAGCAAAGGCCTAATCATGTTGTTGTATGAGATGTGCTTACTTTGCTTAGACACCCTACCACTACCTTCACAGCCCTGAGGGGGCTGAAAGGGCTTTCTTTGCTCAAAACTGGGCAAGGCTGTTTTTCCAGCCCTTCGATTGTGTTGGTAATTGGGACTGCCAGTTCCTGTTGAGACACCGCGTCATTCCCCCAGGAGCTGGATGCACAGTCTATGGGGGGGAGAATGGGAAGCTGAGTCTCCACACAGCAGGTCATTGCATTGCTACTGGCCAATCCCAGTAAGATTCCAGTTTTTCTCTTACGTTTGTGAGACTTGACTTCCTGCTAGGCTTTAGTGGTGACCCCACCCATCCCAGAACACATGGAGAAGCTCTTCATGGATTGGTGTGTAAAAGCTGGGCCTCCTGCATTGGTTCAATGCACTCCTGCTCTCAGCCACAGCCGGTAGGCGTTGGCTTGTATTATTTTAACTGAGAATGCCTCTCCCCTAGGCCAGGCCCCATGTGGAGAGGATCCTGCTCCCTCCTGGATAGAGAGTGAACAGCCCAGGAGGCAGGGCCCTGCACACCTGGGCATTAGCTGGAGGTAAGCAATCACTGTGAGGCTAGGCCTGGTCAAAGTGCAGTGGGAAGCTGGGAAACAGAGCACTGTGCATGTCACTGAATCCAGTGCATGAGAGTCGGTGGCCGCAGAGACCAGTGTCCAGAGTTGCACTCATCTGCATTATTCACTCACCACAGTCATCTCAGCAGGAGATACAACGGGGGGGGGGGGAGGCGCTAGGGGAGCAGCCTGGGTGTCAAGCAGCCTGGTTTGTTAGCTTAGCTCTACCTTTCACTTATCTTTTCCAGGTCTCAGTATGGTGACATCTTTGTAAATCTGGCTTCGTAAAATGCTTTGGCATGGGAACAAGATGTTTAGCAGCCACATGGAGCTTCATTTCTGGTGCAGCATGTTGCAGCGTGAGTCACTGTTTACGTTCTCATGGAGACACCATATTGGTTCATTATTTTGGTCAGCTGAGATAAGCAGTTTTCTCCTGCATTTCCTAAATGTTGGGACATGTTTGCCTTTTCCCGCACAGGCACCCACGCACCCTCAGGCTCAAACCAACTCCAGAGCTCTCCAAGAAGTGGGGAGAGGGCCATGTTTCATCTGCATTTGCAGTTTCTGAAAATGTGCTCTTTAAACAAGCTATCCCCTGTCAGACCTCGGGGGCAGTGCCACCAAACAGCCAAGAGTGATGTGTTAGAGGCCAGATTTCCAGCCTGGAGTCCTGCTCTGGTTGGTGGAATCCTTAGAGGTTTTTAAGGCCCAGCTTGACAAAGCCCTGGCTGAGATGATTTAGTTGGGGTTGGCCCTGCTTTGAGCAGGGGGTTGGACTAAATGACCTCCTGAGGTTGCTTCCAACCCTAATCTTCTATGATTCTATGTCCGGGTTTTGGACGTCCCACCTTCCCCAATGCCACAACAATTGGCTAACACTCCTGATCAGATCTACAAGGTGACCTAGACTGAGACAATTGGTGGAGCAGATCATGGGCAGGTCAACCTGGGAAATAGAAACAAACACCATGTTGCCTGCCTCTGGGCGGAGGGGCAGACATCATGGACTGATTTGCAGTTCCATCTCAGCATGGATTAGTCAAGGGGAGAGTAAGTGCTACCACCAGAAGACCTGCGTGTGCACCATTATGTTTGGGGGGTGGGACCTATGTCACACCACTAGTGTTGATTGGTCAGTGGACAGCACTAAGAGGTGTGTGAAAAGTTTGAGTAACAGAATACCCGGATATTGTCTTGCACCACATGTTCACGTTCACGAAAGGACATGCCTGCAGCACTGAGGTTCATGCTTTCTAGTTGGGTCTGAGCCTTTCTCTGCTGAGGTGCATCTTCCTAAGAGCTGGGGTCTGCTGAAGCACTTCTCAGTGGAAAAGATTTGTTATTAAAGGGCATGCTTCATTGCCATGGCGAGATTTTAGGAATGCAGATATGCATTTCACCCTCCCGAATGGGGCATCTTCTGTAAAGGGTCAGGATTTTAACTGAAGTTGATGGACTCCTGTATAGTTTTATTTTGATGATAAGAGAAGTGAAGAATAGCTCAAAGCAGAGGGAGAAGGTTGCATTTAGAGAGCTGACAGGAATGTTTAACTGAAGTCTGAGGAGGATGACCTTCAAGACACTATTTGTTTTCCATCTTGCCTAGAAGCTAATCAGCTTAGCTCCTGGTTGAGTGAAGCAGGGAGATAGGGGATCTCTGTATTGGTAATGCAACTTTAAAAATAGGCATTTTGTAAGAGGGCATTTATCTGTCACTCTGAGCCTTCCTCATAAACAGCTGGTATTAATACAGGGAAATCAAAGGCCAGGCACATGCCAGATTTCAAAGCAGGCAAAAGCAAACACCAGCAAAATTAAGAGTATTTTGAATATTTCTAAGAACCGTTGACTAGAAGTTGGATATTGTCATCTGCCAAGTATTACGCTCCCCAACATCCTATTAATTCTTATCTGCCCCATCCACGTGGCAATCAACACTTGGCACAGTGGGGAATATGACTTTGTGTCATATCAGCACCCAGCACCTGTGCTACGTGAATGAAACAGAAAATAATCTCTCCAGGATTACCTGTCTGTATGTATATTGGAGACTAGCAAAAAATGTCATGAATCAAGGCTTGTTCCTGGTGACAAAGAGGGTAATTTAAGCTAGTGTTGATTAATGGTGAATAGTCTATGGAGAAGAAACCCATTAAGAAAATTCTTTTGTGTCTCAGTTTTCTTCTCCGGTTTTGTACTGTCTGTTCCCTTTTCCCTTCCCCTTCAAAAAAGTGAAACGTCCTGAAATTGTTCCCAGGAATTGTGCAGGGAGTGGAGCAAAGTGGATTAGCTGAGACACATCATTTAACTAAACCCCTTTGCTGCTGGAAATTCATTGACACTGATGCTGTATTTATATTTAATCGAGAATGGGAAGAGTTTTGCAGATTAAGGACAACAGTTATAGCATTTTTTGAGCTGCATGAGTGGGTATGAGCCAGACTGCTGGAGCAGGCAGGACTGTTGTGCAGAGCAATCTTAAACCAGAAGGAAAAAGCAAAAGGCTGTTCTGATTTTCCTTCCATTCCCTTGTGATAGTGCCTGTCAACCCGAGAGGGTGAATCGCTTTAACAGAGTATGTAGGGTTTGATTTCTCACTGTGGTTGTGATGGTTTGGAAGGTGGTTTACTTTTGCCTTCAGTGGTGATTATTATACATTAGTTTAATTCCAGTGGCACCTAGGAGCCCCAATCAAGATCAGGCACCCATTGGGCTAGGAGCTGTGCAGTCCGCTGTCCCCGAGAGCTCAAACATGGCATGTCAGAGAGGGTGCAACAAGGGAACGTAAAAGACCAATGGCAGCTGGGGGGTGTTGAATGCTGAGGTAACAGCAAAACAGAGTTTAACAGAAAAGTCCCAGTTCGCCACCTGCCCAACCAGTGCCAGATGGGAGTGAAAGGAGGCATCAGGGCAAAGATAGGCTTGGTGTCTCCCTTACACTATTTAGGGTTTTGAAACCATCAGGAGATGCCCGCTTGCATAATGGCCAGACCATATGATCACGTTTTTGGTTCTCTTCTCCCTCCCACACTGCCCTGATTTTTTCTTCACAGGCAGGGTTTTCAGATCAGATTGCAAAGACTTTGAGAAGCTCTTAGTGGGAAAAAGAGTCAATTTTAGGTGATCTTGACCTGCTGTTGAAGCTCAGTCCTGTTTGTTTTGAACAAAGGGTTAAAAAAGAATAATGAAGAGAGACAATGCAGCTGTTTCTGTGTCTTTTCAAAACCGTAGTTTAGCTGCTGGGAAACACAGACCTGCCTCAGCATCTTACATTTACCAGAACAGGACTAACCCATTGAGCTGTCCTGCTGGTCACAGGCTTATGCAGGGTGGCACAGGGGGAGGAGCATCTTGGCTGGCACAGCCAGACTCTTGTTAGACAGAAGGAAAAGGAGAGAGAGAGAGACAAATTTAGGCAGCAGTTGTACCAATTTTTTTGTTTCCAGTTCAGTATCGTCCTGCCCTTGTGCAGTGTTTACTCCAGTGCAAAGATCTATCAAAATATCACCATCATTTTCGTCATTATTATTATTATAGGAGCAGGCAGCCTGATGTAGTTATAGTCTAGTTTATTTATAGTTCTAATCTTATTATTAAATTATAAATGGACTAGGAGTCCCACTCATGAACCAGGACTGCATTATGGTAAGCACTGGACAAACAGAACAAAAAGTCTCTGCCTCAGAGATCATTTTACATTAAAAAGAACAAACCGTGACATTTGTTTGGAAATACCATAGAAACATAGAAGATTAGGGTTGGAAGCAACCTTAGGAGGTCATCTAGTCTAACCCCCTGCTCAAAGCAGGACCAACCCCAATCAGCCAGGGCTTTGTCAAGCCACACCTTAGAAACCTCTAAGGACAGTAACCCATTCCAGCGCTTCACCACCCTATTACTGAAAATGTTTTTCCTAATATCCAACCTACACCTCCCCTGCTGCAACTTGAGACCATTGCTACTAGTTCTGCTATCTACTACCATTTAAAACAGCCTAGTTCCATCCTCCCTGGAACCCCCATTCAGGTAGTGAAAGGCTGCTATCAGATGCCCCCCTCACTTTTCTCTTCTGCAGTCTAAACAAGCCTAGTTCCCTCAGCCTTTCCTCGTAAGTCTTGTGCTCCAGCCCCCTGATCAGTTTTGTTGCCCTGTGCTGGACTCTTTCCAATTTGTCCACATCCTTTTTGTAGTGGGGGACCAAAACAGGACACAATACTCCAACTGTGGCCTCACCAGTGCTGAATAGAGGGGAATAATCACTTCCCTCGATCTGCTGGCAATGCTCCTACTAATGCAGCCCAATATGCTATTAGCCTTCTTGGCAACCAGGGCACACTGCTGTAACCTCAGATCCTTTTCTGCAGAACTGCTGCCTAGCCCGTCAATCCCCAGTCTGTAGCTGTGCATGGGATTCTTCCATCCTAAGTGTAGGACTCTGCACTTGTCCTTTTGGAACCCCATCAGATTATTTTTTGCCCAATCCTCCAATTTGTCTATGTCACTCTGTATCCTATACCTACCCTCCATGATATCTACCAGTCCCCCCAGTTTAGTGTCATCTGCAAACTTGCTGAGGGTGCAATCCACCCCATCCTCCAGATCATTAATGAAGATGTTGAACAAAACCAGCCACAGCACCGACCCCTGGGGCATTCTACTTGTTACTGGCTGCCAACTAGACATCGAGATGTTGATCACCACCCGTTGAGTCCGATGATCTAGCCAGCTTTCTATCCACCTTAAAGTCCATTCATCCAACCTATATTTCTTTACCTTGCTGATAAGAATACCGTGGGAGATTGTATCAAAAGCTTTGCTAAAGTCAAGGTGTATCACATCCACCGCTTTCCCCACATCCACAGAGTCAGTCATCTCATCATAGACGGCAATCAGGTTGGTCAGGCATGACTTGCCCTTGGTGAATCCATGCTGATCGTTCCTGATCACCTTCCTCTCTTCCAAGTGCTGCAAAATAGATTCCTTGAGGACCTGATCCATGATTTTTTGGGGGACTGAGGTGAGGCTGACAAGTCTGTAGTTCCCCAGATCCTCCTCTTTCCTTTTTTTGAACATGGGCACTATATTTGTTTTTTTCCAATCATCTAGGACCTCCCCCAATTGCCATGAGTTTTCAATGATAATGGCCAATGGCTCTGAAATCACATGATCCAATTCCCTCAGCAACCTCAGATGCATTGCTTCCATCCCCATGGACTTGTGTATGTCCAGGCTTTCTAAATAGTCCTGAACCTTTTCTTTTAGTTCTGAGGGCTGCTAACCTCCTCCCCCATTCTGTGTTGCCAGTGCAGTAGTTGGGGACTGACCTTGTCTGTGAAGACAGAGTCAAAAAAAGCATTGAGTACATCAGCTTTTTCCATATCATCTATCACTAGGTTGTCTCCCCCATTCTTTAAGGGGCCCACACTCTCCCTGGCCTCCTTCTTGTTGCTAATATACCTGTAGAAACTTGTTACCCTTCCTACATTCCCTACCAGAATGTTTATTGTTTCTAGAACTTGCTGCAGGATTTCCCAGGCCTTCAGACAAGCTACTTGTCCCTTCCTGCTAACAGAATAAGAAACTGCCATACATGTTCTGGTGCTGTCTGGCTGGTGCTGGGGGAGGCAGTGCATTGTAAATGCTGTGCTCATCTATTACGAGGCTCTGCTCTGCTCTGCTCCACTCCAAGGGGGCAGATATCTGGAGCAGGTCTTCTGCATTGTTTGCCAATGCCAGCTATCCCCAGGGCCTAGCCTAAGCACACCTGGCCTTTTTACTCTCCAATTCTACATTTCACAAGGACTTCCTTTCCTTGGGAGCCTGTTCCTCGCTCCAGCAGACCTTGTGCTAGGACACATTTCCTGACAGCCCAGCAAAATTACTTTTGTTCCATTTCATCACAATCTTTCTAGTTACCCTTGCTCTTCTCCCTCAGCCCGTGCTTGGTGATAGCTCCCCTGCCCTCCTTAGTGGCCATTTGGCCACAGATATTCTTTCCTTTTGATCTGTGTTTAATAGACTGTTCCCCTAGCACCAGCTGAAGTGCAGCAGGAGGCTCATCAGTAAGGACACTGGATTTGTCAGTAGCAGGCAGCCAGCTCCCTTAAAGGCCATAAAGGTCTTGTCAAAATTCTCGGCTACATTGGAATGGGGGTGGGGGATGCTGCTGTTTCCCAAGGTCAAAGATGGTTTTACACAATCTTGGAAACTCTGCCTGGGTTTTTCTGCAGTGAATTCCCTAATGAGGAATATGCAAAAATGTGCAACTCAGATCCCCTGTGAAAAGGCAGGTCAATGATTTTTAATGATCTATTATATTGGCAAATAGTAGATGAAGGCTCGTTCCATGGGTGCAATAGGAACTTTTAACTCATTTCTTCTACACGCTTTCCTATCTAGTCTCTCAAAATGCAGAGCTTGACAATGAATTTCATTTCTAGACTTTGTAAATCTGATTTACTAAATCTCCAGTGTTAGTGTAAATCAAACACATTTCTCTTGCCATCAGTGTTAAACACAGAGGTACAGCAATCACCTCTTAGGCTGATAACATCCCCAGACAGAGCTGCCTGCTGAAGGGACTGGCACAGTTCTGGCCAGCATGAAGACTACCTAGCAAGGAAGTATCCTAAAGGGATAAGATAGATAATGCTGCTCTCTATGGAATTAGAATGGCCAGGTGTCAGGCTTTCGATTTTGTAGGGGAAGTCTTGAAACAGCTTCAGGAAATGCAATCTTGGAGGCTAAAAAAACCTAATCACAACTGGCATCACCCCCACACCCGCTACAACACACAAAGCTGTTGATTCATTTCAGGAGCCAATGCAAGAAAGCACATACTAGAGAGCTGGTCTTGTTAGTGGGACCAGGCCCTTCTGCTAGGTCTGGACGGCAGGAGCACTGAAGTTCCTGCAGGTCTCAAACCTGGGCCAGGGGAATATCTAGGCAGCAGACAGCTCCATGTTACCAGCCCACAGCAACTGTAACCAACTTGTGTGCCTCTGCTAATGACCTTCTGCAGACAAAGCCCCATGGGATGTCCTGCCTCAGGGGTCTGACAGGCAGCAGCTTTATAGCTCCAGATTGGCTTCCCACCCTACATAACCCCAAAGGGCATTCTAGGAAGTGTCTAAGCAGTCACCTGGGTCTCCTGTAGTTGCTATTCCTGCCATTGAATGCCCAGCTTTGACCTTGCCTTGAGCTGGACTTTGCCTCCTGAGCTGGATCCTGAAACCTGAGCTGGACTTTGATCCTTGGTATTGAATCTGGCCTGGAACTTGATTCTGAGCCCCTCTGCTGCTCCCAGCCTCAGCTTTGAGCCTGCTCTGACCCTCCGGCCTGACTGCCTTTGTGTGGGCCTGACAGGCACTGAACTGTGGAGGAGAATGTGGCGAGATCACTGGCTTGTGGATGAGGGTTGGGGTTCTTTTATGTCTGGAATAAATGGAGGCTTCCATACCTTAACCTAATAGCAGTGTTTTGCCCATGGTTTCCACAGGCTGGGAGGCCTGTTAGTGTGGGATCCCTAGGCCTCAGACCTGGCTCTAGAGTGCTCTGAATCCCAAGCTTGCATGGCTTCTGTGGAGCTGCTTTGCCAGAACGTGCTCTGGTATCAGCTACCTTTGTTCATTGCAGCGTCAAAGGGTGCTGTGGGAAAGTCAATGAAGCTTAGCTATGGCCAGTAGAGCTAAGGTTGCAAAACGCCTTAAGTTCTGTTTTCCCCAGGCCATAAAATCCTGGTGCATGCATCCTTCAGGGTGCAATTTTCCATGGTTATCCTGTGCATGGAGGGAGATTTAATTGGGAACTTTTAGGCACAATCTGCTCAGTAGCTTGAGTTAAGGGAAAGTAACAAACCAAAGATACAACTTAGGCTTTAACATTTCCAAGCACACACTTTTTTTCTATAACAGGTATCACAAAACTGGTTGGCATTTGAAATTCATCAGGAATCTAGCCCATGTGATTGAGTGGGCCCTCTGCTTGGGTAGAAAAATCGGGGTTGGATTTAATCAGTTCATGAATATATGACAATGGTGAATCAAGCATGTGCAGTAGGAAACTTCACTAGCTGAGAGTAACACTAATATAGATGCTCTGCACATGTCTGTGCAATTAGCTAATGCTCTGTGGAATCCTCCAGGGAAGGGTAGATCTATTGGCAAAACCATCACACTGTATTACTGCCATCAGCCGATTGCTCTAGGCCAGGAGTGGGCAAAATACGGCCCGTGGGCTGGATCCGGTCCGTCAACTTTTCTGTCCGGCCTGCTGACCCACCATGCCAGAGCACTACGCTGGAGCGTCAGGCAGCTTTCAGCCACTTGCTACCTGACCTTCTGGCTTGAAGCAGGAATACTTGTTTCTGGCTTGAAGTTGTTGAATACTTGTTTCTGGCTTGAAGTTGTTCTGGCTTGAAGTATTCTTGTTGAATACTTGTTTCTGGCTTGAAGTTGCCAAGGTAACTGGAGCATCAGACAGCTTAGTTTCTTGGCCAGTCACTACCCTAACTGCCTGTTTCCAGTAATGTGACTGGAAGCCGGAAGTTTGGCTAGTGACTGACCAAAAATCGCTGACTCTCCAGCATCATGTGGCCCGTGAGACTTACCAGAATTCCTGGAGTGGCCTCTCTGCAAAAATTATTGCCCACCCCTGCTCTGGGTGTATTAACTCTAACCTTCTGTTGTTTTTTTCCCAAACAGTAGTTTTAAAAATGTATTTAAATGTTTATGGGACACTTTTTTACATATCAGACTCTCAGTTCAGTGACTCTTCCCATGGGCCAAGGGTATTTTGATGAGCTGTAGGAGTCGTGCCCCCTTTAGGGCTGTAATTCTGGGCAATTGGTGCCAGGCAGCTCAGTTGTACTTGAGAGCATACGAAGTGCAGCTGGAATTTTCAGGCACGTGCCTAAGGAGTTTTACTGAGCATGTGAAAGTGGTGGTGGTGGTGTTTCTATGTCTTATAACTTGTCCAAAGCTGAACAAACTTCCATAAGGATGGTAAAAGGCAAATCTCTGACCCCACGACTATTATCCCTGCCAAATTTCAAGTCCCTGCTCCAAACTCCTGTGGCATTTAAAAAAAGATAGGACATTTTCTTTACATTGGCTAAATATCTCTTTTTCATTAACCTTGCTCTCAGAAAAGGCAGCATGGTTCTTGTACAAACTTAAAAACAATTCCAACTTGAGGCAGAGAACAAGCATGGAAAATATTAGCCTGCACAGTTTAGTTTTGCAAAGTTATACTTAACTGAAAACAAGGTTATAATGGGAAGTGTTTGGCAACCATTAACTATAGGAACTGATGGTAATGTATGTAGACATATATATGGTATGGATGGTATAAAGAATTTGTGGCAGTTGTGTGGCATGTTGTATACATTTCCCAATAAGGTTTTTTTTCCCATTACACTGGACCTAATCAATGGAGTTTCTGACAGCATCCATGATCAGACTCAAAATAAGAAAATTGATGACCAAAAAGCATGAAAGAAATGTAAATGATGTAAAATTGTGTTTTCTCTGGGTAAACCTCACACTTTGGAGGGGCTTGGGCAATTACTTTTTGGAATGAAAGCTATACAAGAGTGGGGTTTCTGTCAGATTTCCAGCACATCTGACTTTGGCTAAATCAAAAATAGTTTCTTGTAGGTAATTATTAGTTCCAGGCCAGATTCTCAGCTGGTGTAAATTGACATTGTTCCATTGACATCAATGGAACTATGCAAACTTAAAATGCTTGATGTGTCTAGCCCCGTGCCCATGAAAGATACACAGGAAGATACAAAAAAGTAAACCAAACTTTCCCCAAACCTTGTGGCCAGGAAGGAGGGAGGAGGAGGTAGAGAGAAGAAGTAGCGTGGTTATTTCCTCTGAACCACTTTGTCCCTCACAAGTCCATTTTAAACGAGCAAGAACTTTGAGGCTATTTCATTTGAAATTCCTGAGCATGGAGAAATCCTGTCTTATGTCGTAATTGAGTCTGTCTGTCAATACATTAAAAACTAATAAATCTATATCTGAGAAATGGAACTCTTTCCTCTGCACCCTAGCCAATCCCTCAGCAAACACAACTGTTATGCATTATTGAGAATCTAGTGCAAATGATTCCCCTAGCAATGTTCTGCTAAATAAAAGCAGACTGGCTCGTTGATGCATTCACACTCATGCTCCCTGGCTTTCATATTTGTCCTTCTATTTCTCCAGCTATGCTTTGGCAAAAGCAGTTGTTGAGATCTAGTCCTTAAAAGGTGTAGGTTGGATTTCAAGTGTGCAATATGCTGTCATACAGATGTGCGTCCTTGGCTGGGTCACCAGCAGGCCTGAGTCCTATGGCTCTAGCCTATTTCCTTTGGCTCAAATGCTCAGCCTCCTTCTGGAGCTGCCTTGAATTCCTGGGGGAGGGTGGGAGGGACTTTGTACTGCCTCCTCCATAGCACATGGCAACTCTCTCTGGGGGCATACTGAAGTAGCTGTGATGGGCTGGATGTGGGAATGGCTGGGTGACACCCTCTGGCTTCTGGTAAGCAGGAGGTCAAACTACCCTTCAAATCTGACTCTGCTCCCTCCTTTGTCTTTGCCCCTAGGATTATCATCCCTCTCTCCTCACTTTATCCTCCTTTGAGGGAAGCGCACCTCGAGTCCCACCCACAAGACAGGTTCATGTCCAGTGGTGTGGTAAAGCTCCCCAGCCCCTCTCACGCTGGCTGAAGAGCACGTCTCTTATTGGTTCTTTACACATAGCCCCTCCCCCAGGTGTGTCAATCATCCCTGGTTCAGTTCTCTGAATTCCCATGTACCCCACTCCCAGCAGTACTTGTTTCTGAGCCAGTACCTGACCGGTACACGCAGGGAGAGGCTAATGACTGCAGGGCTCGGGCTGGACTGACCTCAGGCTTCCGTGGTCTCCGGCCCCTTTTTGGGGAAGGGTAGAAAAGCTGGAAGAGTTTCGGGCAGCGCAAGCAGCAGCTGGCGCTTGGGCTGTGGAGGAGAGTGCCTGAGCCAACTGCTGAGAGCACCAGAGGGTCTTTGGGGCTGGGAGCTGCTCCAGGTGACCAGTGGGAACTGCAGTGCCTACGCTGACAAACACCCTTCAGTTCAGTTCAGCCTCAGGCTGAGCACTTCTCCTGGCCTACAGAGCGGCAGCCGCCTGCTCAGCCACACACAGCCAGGGCAGGGCACCCAGGGAAAGGAGCGTCGTTTTCTCAGTCTCCGGCGAAAGTTTCCAGTTTGGGTGGGCTGCAGCTTCCCAGCCCTAATTGTGCAGCTTCCTCTTCTGCCAGTGTAGCACTGAAGAGCCTGTTGGAAAACACCCTGTTCAGGTGCTTGTCTCCATCGCCAATACTCTGGCCCCAGCGCCTACTGCTCCTCTTACCCAGGGGAGAGGCGCCTCCTTCTCATTCTCCAGGGGTCCTCTTGCTGTCCCTCATGTACCTTCTTGAACCCGCTCTCCCAGGCGTCCCTCCCACCTCTTCTCTGCTGGCAGTGAGCTCCCTTGGCCTTCCCCACTGAATGTTTTTCCAGGCCATGGAGGTCTGTCACTGGAACCTTTTCAGGGCTGGGTGCATGGCTGGCGTCTCCCAGCTGCCCTTCCATTGCTGGCTGTAGTCGTAGCCACTTACAGTTTTCAACTTTATGAAACAATTGCAGGGATGCGTCCATCCCTGCTGCTGATAAAAACAATAATTCAGTCCAGCTTTTTTCCTGGTTTTGATTTCCTCTTTGGCCGAGTCCAGTACTGCTACCAGTAACACCCATGTTCAGAGAGGCTTGCTCCAGTACCTGGCCCTTTGTTGTCACTGTGTTGTTAACCTGCTCCTTAGGCTCTGGACAGGGCCAAATAACTTATAAAGATTTTCCTTCCATCTGTCTGATTTCAGGCATTTAGGCAGCTGTGTGTTTTGGGGACACGTGGCTCTAGACTGTCAGCTGTCTAGACTCAGCTGTCATTCTGACTGTCGGGAAGGATTCACATGTCATTTCTGTAGCAAATGGAACAGACAAGGGAGGAGAGGGGCAAAGGAAGGAGACAGCAAGTTCCAGGTGATAGAAGTTGCGGCTACGACACAGCAGGGGGAAGTGAGTGGAAAGGATCCCAACACCCAGTTCCTACGTGGGTCAGGTCTCTGGTATGGGAGGCTGGCACCAGGTTAGATAATAGGGACTGTCCTGGCTGGAACAAAATGACCAGCAGCTGCTGGGAGAGCAGAGAATGGTGGGATGAAGGCAGGAATAGAAACAGAAAGTCTAAAGCAATTAACTCTTCCTTTATTGAGACCAGTAAAACCCATGCATGGTCATGTACACACAAGCCTGTGTGTGCACTCACTCATGCACACAAAACTAGCTTATATCTATTGGCCTGGAGGATGCCAGTGGTGCTAAGCATGTAGGACTGAGGGTGTGCCTGCATTTAAACCACTGCAATGCTCTAGCAGTTCAGTGTAGACCCTGTCTATGCCACCAGGAGGGGTTCTCCCATTGGGGCAGGTCTCCCACTTCCCCGAAAGGTGTAGCTAGGTTGCTGGGAGCATTCTTATGGCAGCCTCATGCTGGCCACATTAGGGGTTAGATTGGGAGAGCTACATCCCACAGGAGGGTGTGGATTTCTCACTCCTTGAGAAGCAGTTGCACTGATGTCCGTTCCCAGTGTAGACCAGTCCCAGGACTGGGAAGGCAGCTGTGGGGTGTGTGGCCATGCCCCCAATCCATATCCCTTGGGACCCAACTGAAATTCCCAGCTCATAACCTGGCCCTGGGAAGTCTGCGTGGGCCATTCCCTGCAGCTAGGTGCTGATGCTGGCAAGTGAGCCAGCTGTCAGAAGCTGTTGCTGGACAGATTGCGGGGGGGCTTCTTTGGAAAAAGCTTCCTTTGGTCAGGTTCATCTTCATTTTAACAGAACACCCACCAACTTAAACAGTTAGAAAATGGAGTCATCTGTAAATAGAGTAAGTGTGACCCCTCGAGACTGGGCAGGGCAGCCGAGCGAGTCTGCTATGTGCACTAGGGTTAAAGTGCCTCTAAAACTGCCCTGTGGGCAGCAATCAAGGCTAATGGGCTGGCCGGTATTTATGGTTCCTGAACAAAATACCCAGTCCCAGGCTGCCCAGGACCCTGGGCACGTTCTGAGTCAAAGCCAGACACACACGAGCCATTGCTTTGTCTGCATTCACCCTCCATTCTGTTCCTGAGCAGATCTGCAGCACGGCCACCTGGGAATGGGACGTGCAGGCTGTCACTGGTCCATTTTACACAGTGCCTTGCTCCCCACACAGTAGTGGTCAGAAATGCCAAGGACAGAATGAAAAACCAGGCTAAAGGAGAAACTCTGGGGAGTCAGAGCTGCAGGTGAGGTATGCAGGCAGTGTGTGTGGTGGGGGTGGGAGTGCTGGCTATTCATCAGCCTGTCATCTCCCCTGCTCCTTGGAGTCAGCCCCCAGCATCACTCTGTGCTATGTAACAGCTCACGTCTCTGTGTTTCAGACAGGCTTCTGCAGGCAGGTCGGGGGAGAGGTGGAAGGCGGGGGTTCTGCTCTGATGCCACGTGCACCAAAACTCTAATGGGGCTGGCATTCTGTGCTCCAGCACAGCACCGTGGTGCATCTCTCCCTGCTATCCCCCTAGGAACACCAATCCCGAGACGTAAGAGAGGCTGGAATCCAAGAGCAGATATGGGGGCAGGAGCGCAGATCTCAGCTGCAGTGTAGGAGTCTGACTGAGGAGGTGGAAGAAGAGTATGGGTTGGATGAATGGGCTATAAGGTGGAAAGAGAGCTGGATAGATCATCGGGGTCAACAGGTAGTGACCAATGGCTCAACCTCTAGCTGCTTAGATCCATTTGTTTCTTTTCTTATTCATGTCATAGCTTCATTTGCGTAACTGCTCACTGGGATGCTCCGCCACCAAGGGAAAGGTTGAACTTTGCCCTTGTGGTGAGTCTTAGCTCTAATGCAGGGGCACCCAAACTTTCAGCTGCCAGGGCCACATCACTCAGTCTTGCTCTTATGGTGGACTGGAGCAGCTCCTCCTGGCCAGGGCCCTGGGCCCACGTCACATGGGGGGAAGGGCCAAAGCCGGGAGACTTGGCACCCCCCTTGTGAAAGGTAGCCAACCCCTGCATTAGATTATAAAGGGCCACACATAATTGTAATGCCACTGGACTCAGCGGGCCAGTCAAAATGTGTCAGTGGGCTGGATGCAGCCCACAGGCTATAGTTTGGGGACCCCTGTTCTAGCGAATGATCCTGCTTTGGTTGAGTGTGAAGTGAAGATGAGGAGTGGAACACCTCTCCCACTTTCCCTGGACTTGCTTTGATCCCCTTTGGATGGGGATGATGCTTGCCTTGGTGCCAGCCTCATGGTTTGACAATCACTGTTTCAACAAGAGCCACCTGGGAAGCTCTGGGCTATGAGCTCGGTGGAGCTCTGATAATTTACATCATCAGCCCTGAGGTTGGGTCTATGAGACTTGGTACTTGTCTTCTCTAAAAAAAAAAAAAAGGCCTTTCTTGCATTTGATATGCTAATGGCCAGACTACAAGAAACTAATGCAGAGCCAGGCAAAACAGTTAATGGTCTGGGTGATTAAACCTTGAAAGAATTTACCTAGAGCTGTAATGGGTTAGCCAGCACTTGGAGTCCTTCAGTCAAGATTGGGGTCTCTTTCGCTATAGCTCACCCACAAGATATGGGCTTGATGTAAGAATTACAAGATGCCATTCTCTGGTCTGCATTATACAGAAGCTCAGAGTAGGTCACCATAATGGGCTCTACTGGCCTGAACAGCTATGAACTAGAGCACTTAACTTCCCAGAGACCTACCCACTGGGCTTTGCACTGCATTCTGCATAGTAAAGTTTGTCCTCTCCTCCCCCACTCCAGACTGGCTGATTTTTGGCCATTACATGTGTATGCAGAGCGAGCGCAGCGAGGTGAGCCAGCTGTGAAGCTGCCATGGTCTCCTGTATACAGCTCGCTTTGGTTTCGACAGCTAGGCTCTTAGAAAGGTTGCCCAATGACAGGGTGGAAAGGCAATGTTGTGCAGTCTAGCACTCTCCCCACATAGCAGAATTGGTTTGATCAGTCCTCCAGGACGGGTGGGGCTGAGTGACCCTTCATGTCTGAGGAGTGTGCCCCTTATCTCTGGCTGTGGTGTATGGAGGGAAGGAGCTCTCTAGAGGCTGCTGCTCAATACCCTCTAGTAAATCCCTCACTGATGTGGTTCTGACATTCTTGGCCTGGCATCAGTACATACCCCTGCACAGCTGCACTTCAGCTAATGAGGAAGTACAGCGAGCCTCTGAGTAGCGTAGGGACATTTTGAGTTGCAATGCAAGGCTTGTCAAAGCCCCTGGACTGGGCTGATAACACCAGCGTGGCCACAAGGTCTGAAATCATAGACTCATAGCAGATGAGGGATGGAAAGGACATCAGGAAGTCATCTAGTCCAACCCCCTGCTCATAGCAGGACCAATCCCAGCTAAATCATCTCAGCCAGGGCTTTGTCAAGCCGGGCCTTACAAACCTCTAAGAATGGAGATTCCACCACCTCCCTAGGTAACCCATTCCAGTGCTTCACCACCCACCTAATGAAAAAGATTTTCCTAATCTCCAACCTAGACCTCCCCTACTGCAGCTTGAGACCATTGCTCCTTGTTCTGTCATCTACTACCACTGACAACAGCCTAGTTCCATCCTCCCTGGAACCCCCTTTCAGGTAGTTGAAGGCTGATATCAAATCCCCCCTCCCTCTTCTCTTCTGAAGACTAAACAAGCCTCTCCTCATAAATTATTTGCTCTGGCCTCCTAATCATTTTCATTGCCCTCCACTGGACTCTTCTCCAAGTTGTCCATGTCCTTTCTGTAATGGGGATCCCAACAAATGGTCACTTCTTCTTTGAGTACATGCTAATGTCCTTTCCATTAGAGATGTGTGCACATCTCCGTGCATGGCTACCAGAACTTTTTTCCCCTTAGCAGATCCCATAGGGCCAGCTCCGGTGCACGCTGGAGCCCCACGCACATGCTGCAATATATGAGGTGTTGCAGGCCTTATGCCTCCTCAGTTCCTTCTTTCCACCAGTGACGATTGCAGGAACTGCCTGTGCTTGCATTGCAAGTGCTTAATTCCCTGTGTTTTGAACTTTAAGCATGATTTTTTGCATTAGTTAGATAGTTAGCTTAATAACTGTTGTTATTGTAAAAGTAGTTAGAGACTTTGGGATAGTCTGGCTGAGACTTTACAAGGAGTGGGGTATGCTCCAGTCTCAGGGCTTCAAACCATGTGCCTCCAGTGGGAAGGCTTTCCTGCTAAGTGACCCTCACTGCCTGATGCGCTGGCAGGAAGTCCTTTGTAAGGAGAAGAACAGATCTGCAAGGCTTTCAGACCTCCAGAAAATCCACCTGAAAGCCTTGCTCATGGAGGTTCAGACTGGCTCCAAGCCAATCTGCTCCACTTGGGTACCTAGTGTGCCCTCAGTGCAGAGGGCACCATCAGCACTGCAAAGAGATGGAATGAGCACTCGGAACGCAGACACTCGACTGCACCATCTAAGCAGGCAGGACCGAGCTCTGATATGGAATGAGGCTGGATCACGGAGACCCACTTCGTGAGCCAGCATCTCCACCAGGGAGCCTCACCCAACTCTTGGGAGTGAAGGAGCCCCTTGGCACACACCAGCACCGCCAACATCGGAGGCCTTTCGGGTGGCAAGAGCCTTGTTGGCCTTGCATATGCCACCACCACCCAGACCTCCACAAGAGAAAAGGGGCTCGCATTACGGGGGAGGCCCATGTTGGGGGCCCCCTGAATGGCTCAGGAGATCCCCGGTACAGGGAGGAAGATCTCCGGTAGGCTGGTTTCCTAGGGTACAGCAGAACCGCTCCCCTAGAAGTTCTCTCAGGTCGCAGTTGCCGGACCGACCCACATTGAGGCAGGAAGTGAAGTCACCCACTTGACACCAGTCTTGGTCCCCCAGCACTGGGTGAGGTCCACTCCAGGAGGCGGCACCAACCATGGTCACCCAATGGGCACCATTACCCAGATGGAACTCGCTGTTTTCACTTTCCAGCAGTGAAGAGTTCACCCACAATGACGCGGCGCTGATCCCGATCATCAGAGACAGATTTGGTACCGAGGAGTTCGCCCGCATGGTTCTGAAGCCAGATGCTGGAGACAGACTTAGCACCAAGGAGTTCGCCCCGCAACAAGGCAGTGCAGAACTGGTCACCAGACACAGACTCGGAACTGAGGAGTATAGTTCGGTGGGCTGTGCCCCCCAGTCATCTCCTCTACCCCCAATGACACCTCCTCCTTCGTCCCTCTTCAGGATCCCTCTCAATGGCAATTCCACATCCAAGAGGTTGAGGCTGCCTCAGCCTGGAGCAGTGGAAAAGGTCCCTCAGGGCATGGTGAAAGAGGTCTTATTCAAGGTACTTCCTCATCCCCTAAAAAAAGGGGGTTTAAGTACTGTGTCAGACCTACGTCGTCTCAACAAACACCACAAGGGACTCAAGTCTCGCAAGGTCTCCCCATAGTGGTTGGCTCCCACTAACACTTCACAGTTTTACCCTTTGGCCTGTTCTTGGCCCATGGGTGTTTACTATATGCCTGGCAGTGGTAGCTGCGCACCTGAAGCACCAGGGAGTGCAAGATTTGCCCCTACCTGGATGATCAGATAATCAGAGGCAGGTCCAGGTCCCAGGTTCAGAGCAGCCAAGTCTAGGCCCATCTGCACAAATGCCCTATGACAACAGCCAAAAGTTGCTGACAGCTGGTAGGTCACAGGGTGACCTGCACCTATGTGGTGAGTCTAGCTAGCCTGAAGCTTAGGCCGCTGCAATCACAGCTAGCCTTGGTGTACAGTCCGAGCAGGTAACTTCTGGACTGGACAGCCACGGTCCCTGCCTTCCTCCTTCCCCCTAAAGAAGAAGAAGGTGTGGGGGGGGGGGGGCGGGAAGCAACCCTAGCCTCCCTAGACTGGTGGAGGACTCCTTGGGATGTGTGAAGGGGCGTTCAGTTCGTGGAGATGGCTCCCTCAGTTACCCTGATGTCGGATACCTCGGGCAGAGGGTGAAGTGCTGTATCAGCGCTGACCTTGGCTCACAAAGCATCTGGACAAGGGAAGAGAGGTGCCAGCACACCAATGTGAAAGATCTGTGAAATGTTCGCAGGGCTTGCAGAATGTTCCTCCGCTTTATTGAGGGCAGGGCGGTACAGGTGCTGACAGACAGTGCAGCAACCATGTACTACATCAACAGGCGGGGGAGCCTATTCGTCAGCCTTACGAAGGGAAGCTATCTGTCCATAGGACCTTGTGGTGAGGCACAATTTCACTTGATGGCCTCTCACCTCCCAGGGGTGAGGAATGATGAGGCAGACTGCGTCATGGGGTCGTTCTTCCTCACCACGATTGATCGCTGCACCCACAAAGGGCATTTACGACGATCTGGAGGGAGTGGGGGGCTTCCCCAAGGGGGATCTGTCCATATCAGACTGGAGCAAGAGGTGTCTACAGTGCTGCTCTCTCCATGGTTGAGGGCCTGGGGCGCTTGCCAACGCCATTCTTCTGCAGTGATCAGAGAGCTTCGTATTCACTTTCCTGCCTTTTCCCCCCTGCATACAGTCCTGCTAAAGATGAGGAGGGGTTGAGCAGAAGCCGTCTTGATTGTTCTGGCCTGGCTATGCCAGCATGGATTCAGCATATTGCTGGACCTCTCGATCGCCTCGCCTCTGGAGCCTCCAAGATGGCGCGATCCCAGGATCACGGTCACCTGCGGTGCCTGGACCTGGACCCTCTACACCTCAGGGAGTGATGGATTGGTGGCCAAGCGACAATGAGCGAGCCATTCGGAGCAAGTCCAGTGAGTCCTGCTGGGTAGCAGGAAGCCCTCCATGTAGGTCGTGAACCGGGTTAAGTGGAAGAGGTGTTGCCTGCCAGGCGGAGTCCCGGGGTATTCCACCCAGGCTCTCGCCAGTGCAGGTGATCCTGGAGTACTTGCTACAGTTAAAGCTCCAGGGACTGACAATGGCCTCCCTGAAGGCCCAATTAGCAGCCATATCAGCTTTCCATCAGTCGCTGGAGGGGGCATTGCTGTTCTCCCATTGATGTCGGTTAGGTTCCTGAACAGGGTGGGGAGGCTCTATCCACAGGTCTGGTGCTTCTCTGGGATCTCAACCTGGTCCTGTTACGGCCCATGGGGCCTCCCTTTTGAACCCACAGTGCCATGTCCTCTTCTCCTGTCTTCCTGGAAGATGGCCTTCCTGAGGGTAATTACCTCGGCAAGGAGGGTTTCCAAGATCAGGGTGCTGACTTTGGAGCCCCACCACCCCAGTACTGTGTTCTATAAAGACAAGGTTCAGTTGAGGCTGCATCTGGCTTTTTGGCCTAAGGTGGCTTCCCAATGTCATTGTAACCAACGTATATTCTCCCTATGTTTTTCCCAAACCACACGGTTCAGAGGAGGAGAGAAGGCGACACTTGCTATAGAGGTAAGATGGGCCCTGGCTTCTGCATCAAGTGCACGAGGCTGTTCCAGAGAGTGACACAACTCTCTGTCATGGCAGCTGACCAGACGAAAGTTTCACCAGTCTCCGCCCGGCACATTTTCCTTGTGAATAACTTCCTGCGTCGAATTCAGCTATGAGCAGGTGAAGGGGCTGTTCCAGGGAGCCATCACAGCTCACTCAACAGATCTCAAGCTCCAGCTACAGACTTCCTAGTGAAAGTGCCAGGGCAGGGCATCTGCAGAGCAGCCGCCAGGCTGGCGGTACAGACCTTCACGTCCCACCACACTGCTGTCCAACGGGAGCGGGAAGATGCAGATTTCAGCAGAGCTGTGCTGCAGGCAGCTCACCGCTAGCTCCAGCCCACCTCCAAGGCACTGCTTGTTAGTCACCTATAGTGGAATGGACACAAGCAAGCACTCAAAGAAAAAATCAAGGTTAGTTACCAGTAACTGATGTTCTTCCAGATGTTGCTCATGTCCATTTCACACCCACCCCCGTCCTCACTGCCGGAGTTGGCAAAAAGAAGGGACGGAGGGGGCGTAGGGCCAGCAGCGCCTCATATACCATGGCATGTACGTGGAGCTCCAGGGGCCGCCGGACCCAGTCCTACGGGGTCTGCTAAGGGAAAAAAAGTTCTGGTAGCCATGCATGGAGGTGTGCACACACCTATAGTGGAATAGACATGAGCAATGCATCTCGAAGAACAGCAGTTACTGGTAAGTAACCTTGTTTTTTACTTGGCGTGTATTTTACTGAAAAGCGCACAGGTCTTAAACCAGTGTTTCCCAAAGGTGGTCGCAAGAAGGTTCTCATGGGTCGCCAGGTCCAAGGTTGGGTTAATTCCTCAAACCTACCCTTCTCCCAGCCCCATGTGGAGGGGAGGCCCGGGGACTGGAAGGGACTAGAGAGCAAGCCCACCCTGCATGCACAGCACAGTAGCAGCTCCTGTCCCACGGGGCAGGGTCTGCTCCCTGCACTGGGTGTGGTAACACCATGTGCCTGCTTCCAGCACCATTCAGGCTTGGCCCAGCCCCACTCTACTCTGGCAAAGGGGCAACTGGACCTAATCTGAGGGCATGGCATTGTGACCTGGTGCCTGGGGTGTGGCGCCACTCAGGAACAAACATGAGCGGTGCTGCAACCCCGTGCACCAGGTTGCAAGCCCTGGAGTGGGAGGCTGACTCCAGCCTGGGAGCTGCCACTGTGGTGTGAGTGTGGGGGGCACTCATTCTCCACCCATCTCCCCTCTGCACCAGGCCAGGATTAGGGCTGTGTTGCAAGGGGGGAGGGTGCATGTACGTAATGGAGAGTGATGAAAAAGACACTGCAGTTGGTGGGTCACCTTAGCAAAGAGCTGGGGAAACAAGCCATCCACAAAGAATGCCTAGCGTGCTAATGGCCGCATGGGAATGTGGTATACAGAGCAAAAGCCACCACTCGATTCAGCCCTTGGGACATGGCTGGACAAGGGCTCTCAGCCCAGTTCCCAAAAGACACGGCCACCTCCTTAACTTGACACCTGTGGGGCAGCCCAAAGAGGGGGGGCAAGGACTGACTGAGTCTGGGGCATGCACTACCCTTTCATCCCCCAAGGGTCCTCCCAGGGCTCAGATGAGGCATGCTGGGAGCAATGGGGCTGGTTACATCCGAGAGAGATGGGGAGAGACTCGGCTGAGAGACAGAGAACATTGTGCAGAGCATTACAGTAAAGTGCCGAGTAGACTTGTGTTTGTTGGGAGGCAGCGGGTGAATCGGGGGCCAGCCCCCAACCCCAGTAGCCCTGGCTACTGATAGGGGGTGTGGTGCAGCTCAGGCTGGGTCCACACATGGAGCTGGGATGTGATTCCCAGCTTGTGCAGACAGGCTCTTGCTCACTCGCATCGCTCTCATCCAGCTGCCGCAGCTGCCTGCGTGTGTCCCCAGGGGATCCAGGTGGGTTTGCACTCAGAACAGCTAGCTGTGACATCGCTTGGTGCTGCCCATGCTACCACAGTCACACTACTATTTTTTGCATGCTAGCTCAATGAGAGCTAGCACAAGTATAGCCACATGAGCTGGGAAACAACCTAGCTTCAAGTGCTGACATAGCCGCCATCTTTCTACCACTTGCTAACATGGCCCTTGGAGAGCACAGTTTGCACTAGCTTTGGGCCCTTCAGGCTGTTTCCACAATAGTTTTGGTTCCAGGAATTTGGCTGTCTCTGCCAGTGGCCTGCGGTCCCTTCCTGCTGTAAAAGGGGCTGCGCTTGCCCCATGGGACAGTGGGGAAGTGTCACCATCTCTAGTTTCTCTTCAATATAGCTGACTGGCAGGAAAGTTTGGAAGCACCACAGCCACATCTTGAGACTCCTTTCTAGGGGACTAAGCTACAAAACAGCCATGCAGATTATTTGGGATGTATCTGGTGATTGTGCTTTGACTGGATTGTGCAAAGCTCAGTGGATGTTTGCAGGGCTGGTTTAGAAGGTGCCTCCCAAGTGGAAAGGTTAGCGAGTTGTGAAGGAACCAACATGCAGCCCCACCCTGACTATTAATATTAATGGTGAGTGTATCCAAATCCCCTAGACTGGCACCACTTGCTATCGTTCTGCCCATGATCTAGTTTACGTCTGACCCTGTGCTGTAAAGGTGTTGGAAAAGCAACGTACATGGGGAGCCATCAAGCATACATCCCTTGGCAATTCTAAGACATGAACAGGACGTGCCTGAGTCAGTAACTCTACTGATTTTGCAACCCTGAGGCTCCCTGCTCTCCCCTGCATCCACCTCTATCACCATTGTTTGTTGCTCTCACATCTTTTGACTCATCTTACACATAGCGTGTAAGCCTGTGGGACAGGGAAGAAGGTGATGGGAGCTGCTGAGTGCTTAGAGCTTTTGGAAGCCAGGCCACTTTATTTAGGTGCCTAAATAGGATTTAGGGCCTTAACTGTCAGTGTCTATTTTTTAAAATTGTGGCTAGTAATTTTAAAACATGCTGAAGTGAAATACAGACCAGAAACACATAGGCAAACACCTGTAACTGAGGAATCTTCATTGATTGAATGTATAATAAATATGTACAAAATAATCCAAATGGCTTTATGCTCATCTGCATACAAGCACAAGCTGTTAGCCTTGAAAGACATTCAGAGCTGACAGATTACTGCAACTCTGTCACTGTAAGGAACCATAGGCTGTAACTCGTGTTATTAACTGACAGGCTGGCTGTCGGAGTTTCCCAACCTCACAACGTATTTCAGGAACACACACAGCAATACTTCATAACTTCAGATACAGTGGTGACACATATAATTCAAAGGGGTTGTAATGTTCAACAGCTCAAAACTTTTTAAGTGATACCTCACAAGGCATACTTCATACAAAACATATCCTAATGATATCACAGTGGTGAATATGGGGGTCCAGGGTGCTACTTTGAGGTACAGAGTGTCATGGGGGTGGGGGTAAATATGTCATAAAATGTATTTGTGCAGAAAGTTCTCTTCAGTAGAAATCCTATGCTTTCGATTAAAAAAAAAGTTGAGTAAATGTTTTGTGGGTTCAGTAAAGAAAATTTTGGGGGTTTAGAATTGAAACTGGAAACTCCTTTGTTTTTTTAGTATGTTTTAAAAAAAAACCCACACCCCAAAAATTGTGGGAAATGAAAAAAACAAACAAATTCTTTAAACATTTCCCACAAAAAAATTTGCATTTTCAGCTGGCTCCACCTTGTATCTGACTTGCAGGGCAGCTGTACCAGGCTAGCAAGGTGCGAAGCTGTCAGCCACATGCTAATGGCTGGGTTGGGATAAGGCTTACCCTCTGCCCCTATTCATTAGAGAGCTTGCAGGAAATCCTACCCTTGATTTGTTGCCATGGGGGCTGGGAATGCCACACTGAAAAGGCGAAGGAATCTATGTCCAAAACCTGAGGAATCCCTTCTATCTGTCTTAAAATGCTGGGTGTTGCTCTGATCTACCTGCATCCACCAGGATGAGGGACAATTCTGCTGCTTGCACGAGTCTCTGGGAATGCTGACTGAAGAGGGTATTGAGTCCAGTCCCTTATAGAGAATGCAGATCACGGAGAATTAATAAAAAATCAGTTAGCCCATTTCTCCACCTCTCTGTAGAGAGCTGTAAAGATCATGATGACGATGATAGCAAGAATCTTCAGGCTGAAATGAGAAGTTTTCATTGTTCAACTGTTCAATATATTGAACCCAGAAAGCCGGTTTTGTTCCTAGTCGCCTTGTTTTGTAAGAGCACATTCCACCCTGTCCTCTTATCAATAGATTTATTAGAATAATAGTAGCAGATCAAAGAAAAAGATCTGGTTTTGCTACAAAATGCCTCTGAGGTAAATTGATTTAATGCCACCTTGGGTAGTGTTTGAAAACCTTTCCATGCAGTCATGGTTATAAAAAGGAAAGTGTCTAAATAGCCCCTGGTGGCTGGACAGGCTTCAAAATGACAGGTCATACTCAGCATTAAACAGCTTGCAATGGGCCCTATTCAACAATGCTATAAGGGCAAAACACCTCAGAGGCACTAGGGCTGGGTGTAAATTCTGCAGGAGGGCTACTGGAGCCGGTCACCCATGTCAGTGAGCACGACATGACTCCAGAGTGCCACAGACCAAGAGTGAAGCTGGATTTCTGTTATTTTTAATTTACCCTCATTAACAATTGCAGCCAAACAATTAGTGTTTCCTTTATGATTTCAGGCCCGTGTAAAGCTCCCATGGCATAGTATCTGGATAATGGGGAGTATGTGTTTGTGTGGGGGGGAAGGGGTGTCGTTTTAGGCACACTCAGTTCCGTCGCTTAGCTACACACACGAAAGTGATCTGAGTCCAAGTTTCAGTTATGTTCCCACAGGAAATGTTGAGTGACTAACTTCACTGGGAAGCTTCATGCTTGAGGAGTCTCCTACAAGTCAGTGTAAGATAGAGCAGATGCAAGGCTGTTCTAATTTATGCTGGGTGGCAAACTGAGGAGCACAAAGATGGTGCAAGGCCACAGAGACTTAACACTAACAATCCAATTCAGATCCCAGTTACACTGCGGTAAATCTGGTGCCACTCTACTGCAATGCAGGGCCTCACTCTGGATTTTCGGGGCAGTAAATGAAGGCAGAACGTGGTCTGGGCAGCACACTCCGCACAATACTGGTCCCCTGGAGAGCGCAAATGGAGCCTCGATAGGTTTGCCCCTAGCTATTTTCAAAGAATAGTTTTGTAAGTGTCCTCAGGAGACAGGGGCCAGGAGTTCAGTTTAACCTTTCAAAGGGTAGCACCTCCCTGTACTGCACTTGTAGTGACAGGACAGTATTTGGTGTCCCACTCCTTAGTGTGGAAAGGAACCCAAACTCTCCTGCCCTGTCAGTAGGAGGCTCACCCAGCCATCCCTGGTGGTGCAATTCCTTAATTCCTTTCTGCAGCACTAGGCTAAGGCTACACCCAGCCGGTTCGTCTCTCTCTAGCTCTGTCTCCATACAAGACTGAAACAGTCAGTGGGCTCGGGGATGTGATTCTCTGCCAATCCCTGCATTGTCTTTGCAGGGGTAATAGACGAAACGGCAGGTTCCATGCTGCTCTCACCCCTGGTATCAGGCAGCCAGGGATTTCTAGCCTTACCAATTCCATTCTGGCAGCAGCAATAATTAAAATTTATAATGGAATTTTTCCACCTGGGTTCTTTTTGATTGAAAAGGTTATTTATGAGAAGGTCTCTCTGCTCCCTTTCCTGTCATTAATGCTCCTCTGCTTAATGCAGGTCTAGTTTGCACAAATTGGATGCAAAGCTGTGACTGGCATCATAGCTAAATGCCCTGTCTTTAATTTCTCATTGGTCATTGGTTGGTATTGACTCTCCAAAGCTGTACTATGCAGGAGCCCTATGAAGGGCAATGAGCAAATCAGAGCCTGTACACCACAGACTCCAACCTTTGCAAGAAGGATTAGCCAAAGATAATGGGAATTGCAGTGTTTTGTGGAAGTTGTAGTCTTATCCTCTGTCCTGTGTCAATCAATGTGGGCTGCGCTGGCTGCACAATCCTCACAGAAGAAAGGAAGCCTTTGCATTTTAGTTGTATATGCAGCACCTGAGACACAGAGCTGGATTACCCTGGGGTGGAATCACAGTGCGCACACAGCACCCGTGCTCTCCTCTGCACGCCAGATAGCCTTTGGGCTTCTGCAGCTGGAGTAATCTTGTCTCCCATTAATACATCCCATTCAAATCTGGGTTTTCTGTTCCCTGCCATCTTATTGATTACTAGCTTGTTTGCATTAAAATAATCTATGCTGAAATAAGCCCTGGAGCAGAAGCAGTAGCTTTTCTTCAAGAAGCTCCTAGGAAAGGCTCTTTAATACTCCGCAGACAAATGCATCCATGCAGTATTTTACCTTTAAAAACCCACCTTTGGCTTTCACTCCATTTTTACCCCTGACTTAGGGGCTAGTGTCCCACAGTAGAAGCACTAACTCCTGTGCAGGCACTATCAGGCCTGGCAGCTGTTGTTCAGTGTGACAGAGACAGCAATATCCGCAGAAGTCCTTATTGTATTAAGTGTGCGTGTAACCCTTCTGCCAGACAGAGTTGGCAGCAGCAAGGGCCGGGTTCTATATCTAGGGGTCCCTGTCAATGATACCACACCAAACCAGCTCGAGCCCCCACTCAGTCACCTGGGAAATCACACACTATGCCCTGGGTGCCCCAAAGGGCAATACGTCCCCTCTTGCAAGCACGGAGTCTGAATGTAGAAAGTAAACCTTTCAATAACAGCAGGGAAGTAATACAGTGGTGGTTTGGGAAACAGTGCAAACAGAATTCATGAACTCAATGAGTCAAACCCACCCCAGAGTACAGGGTGTGTCTTTTGCCTCTCCCTTCTTGTTTTCCTCTGTATTGACCATTGTAGTTGCAATGTCCACCTCTCGGTTGGGGCTCAGCCAGTCCCCCTCTGCAGGCTTCTGCCCGACACAGGCTTGACCCGGCCTCCTCCACTGCTTCTGCTACCACCTCCAGGCCTTGCTGAGTCACCACTGCTGGCTTTCTCCTTCAGCTGGCGCTGACTGCTCCAGACGCCTGCTGTCACTGACCACTCCTGCCCTCTGCCAGTATTGATCGCTGTTGCTCCCGCCATCAACTGGCACTGACCAAAACTGCTGTCTGCAGTCACCACCCATTGCTGGTTGTCAGTCAAGGTTTCCCGCTGCCTCTAGTGATTCAGCACTTAATGAATTTCAACTTTCAGCTCATGTGACAACCTTCTGCTGAGACAGGAGCAATGTCGCTGCTTTTAACAAACAAAAGACTCCAAGAGGAATCACTAATTCTACCTTTTAACAGGTGGGAGAAGATCATCAATCCATGCCTGATTGCATTAGCCCTGGCAAAGGGCTATCTCAACAGAAAGCTCCTCCCCTCTCCTTCTCTTTTTATGAGCCTAAAATATCCGTCCACCACCCTTTTTGGGCTCCTTGAGGTGAGAGTGAATTTTTCATCACAACAGGCTAAACACAGATTTGATGCCATTTGTTCATACACTCAAAGGACAGCATTTCATTACCCCTGCAGTTAACACAAGTGATTTGTAACACAATACTAGACACATTGACCATTTCCCATCATGCTCAACACCTAGGGTGCTTATGCAAATATGTTAAGTACTTAATTGTACTCATACAAATACAAAGCCCATCCAAATAACATGCCCTCCTTTCAGCTGCTGAGCAGGAAGAGTGCCCTTCAGACACTCAGACGTTGCTGACATCTGTATTATTGTGGGATGGCAGCATACAGAACCATAGGACTGGAAGAGACCTTGAGAGATCATCTAGTCCAGTCTCCTGCACATATGGCAGGACCAAGCATTATCTAGACCATCCCTGACAGGCATGCATGTAACCTGCTCTTAAAAGAGTCCAATGACAGAGATTGCAGAACCTTCTTGGGCACTTTATTCCGGTGCTTAAGTACCCTGACAGTTCAGACGTTTCCAACCTAAACCTTCTTGGCTGCAATTTAAGCCCATTGCTTGGCCTAGTCTCAGAGATTAAGAAGAATAATTTTTGTCCCTTCTGGTGAGGGAGGTGTGGCAGATGTGAGACCTGGGAGTGCAAAAGACTATTGAGACTGTGCCAAAGTGAATGGGCTTTAGGGACAAGTGGATTTCCTGGGGCATCCGTAGGGGGAGGTTAATGCAAATTCCTCACTTCTGTTTATTCAAAAACCCAGCCTGTCCAAACTCTGCCCTGAGGGAAGCGTGGGAATAATACACGGCATCTGTGAACATACCCATCAGATTTCTGCAATTAGTTCTCTTGTACTGTGTTACAGTTCAGGACAGGATCGTCTTGCTGTCTCCCTAATCACGTCTCCAAGTGAAATCCTCCCACGGCATGTTCCCCTCCAAACCAAAATTGTCTGTTCATCTCCTGGCTGGTCAGACAGAACTGGGAGTAGATCAAAAGACTTGAGAAAGTCGTATGCTTGACAAGTTTTTCAAGGAGCCTGTGTCAAACTCTTTGGATAAATGTGACTAATACCTAACTTCTTCCATGCCAGTACATCGTTGTGTCTGGTACAAAGCAAAATACGGGCAGCAGGGCATCTTTCCAAAAGGGCATCAGCCATGGGAGGGGATGGGATTGGGCTATCTCTAGCAGCAGCAATGCAGAAGCTAAAGAAATTAACCTCTCAGTGACTTTGCTCCATGGTATCAAATCTGACATATAATGAATGAAAAATGAAGTTTACAGACAATGGCAGAGTAGTGGGAATGTAAATATTTCTACACCAGAATGAATGGGCATGTGATTTCTGCAGTCAAAGACACGGGCAAATGCATTGTCAGTTTTACATATATATACACATTAGCAAGAAATGAACTTGTTTGAGTAGGTTTCAGAAACACATTTAAAATCATTGTGCACAGTAGAGTGGGTGAAACCAATGCACAATCATTTTGACAACTTGGAAAATTAAATTTGATTTGTCATATTCTGACTCTTTTTCTAGTTAGTCTTTTATGCAAATGTGCCAACAACATTTTGTTTGCATAACTGCTTGTGAAGAAGCACTTCTGTATAAGGCGTGCACACAAAATTGGTCTTGTGACTACTAAAAAGATGGCAGTGAGTAGTGGAACAGACAATTTAGCCAACAGAGTTGAATGTCAAAGCTAAACTCAACCACAGCAATTAAAGCATAGCCGTATATAAGCCACATCCACCCCCCACAACATCGGTTTCTCCCACAGCTGGTTCTCCTTAGCAGCAGTTCCAATGTGGCCTGGCCTTTTAGGCTAATCCTATGTGCTGCATTTTATACAGTGAAGGCAATTTTCAAAGGAATGAACAGCCATCTGTCACTACAGATCACGTGCTGCAAATTACCTAAACAAAACACAGATGTAAATAAACAGTGATCACCCACCACACGAGCAGATATTCGGTGCAGCCAAAGACACAGATCAACACAACTGGCCTGTGTTCTAGTGCAACAAAGAGACATGAGCCAGCTAATGCTGCCATACTGACTAGCCCTGGTGCTAGTGTTCTTTCCGTGCTGCCTGGCCCTCTAAGAGAATCAACGGTCCAGCGGCTTGGCCACTTCCACTTTATTACAGTTACTATTATCCAATCAAGAGGCAGAAACAATGCTATGTGACTAGTCTCACCACTCCCATACTGGTAAACAATGTCTACAAAGCACCCAGAGGCTGCAATTAGTCTGAAAAAATTAAGCATAATGAACAAACCTGCAAAAAACATATCTAGAGCCAAAAAAAATTGACTAGATCATGTGACCAGCTCTTCATCACATAGTGCTTATGAATGCCACATGAGAGTCATAGATCATGTCTAAGTCAGAGCAAATCATTGGCTTAATGGACACAACTGAAATTGGATTTAATACAGTGCTGAACATTGTGCAAACCCATTGGGTGATCACAGTCCTTGGCGTATTTTAACCTCCACGTTAAGATCAGCAGGGAGCAGGACTTGTTCAGCTGATCAATGCCTTTCTGATTCGGCCAGATCGCCTGACAGGCAAAATGTACAAGTCTGATGAAAGTTCTAACTGTGCAAGTTGACAGTACACCAACCTCTGTCAGGACTTGTTACCCAGCTGTTACAAAAAAATGTAACTACAAATATTTTATACAAGTGATGTAGTAACACATGACAAAGTTTCTGCTACATTAAATACAGGCATTTCAAGTAAATGAAGAAACCGGGACTTAAGTTTTATAGCTCACATCTAGTGTTGCAGTCCAGCTGCTAGAAATAATGGTGCCGAACATCAGCAGTGTGATAGATGTAGCTATGTAACTCTAATATCTTTAATCTTCTACATAGCATACCTCTAGATATCCAGGAGTCTGCTGGCTGCAGACAGGAAACTATTTTGCATTCAGTTCAGTGCAGCTATCAGAGGAGATGCAGGCAGTATTTGTTCTCTAATGTAGACATTACTTTTGTTCTTTCCTGCTTTCTTAATTTAGAATAAATCACTGGCCATTATTTCTTTGTATGTGGTGAACCATACCATCCAGGCTCAGAGGAGAAACTGATCTGAGACATGTGGGAGGTTGGGGCCACAAGGGAGATGACAGAAGGAGAGAGCAATGCCATGCGAAGCTTTTGAAATGGGACATTCTTGTCTTTCAAATAAGGGAGAGAAGTGGTGGCTGTTTGTGCCTAGGGGAGGAGGCAGGGCAGGAAGCCTGCTTGGCTAGGGCCTATGGCTTTCACGCTAACATTTCCACTCACTCCCAACATTTACGTTCTATCTTGCAGAAAATGCTGGATTAGATGTTCACCCTAATCTGCAGCTGACCTGGGATCTGCTTTGCCAGCTGGCATCCTAATTCATAGCGAGGCTTAGGAAGCACCAATCTTCCCACCTCAGGGACCTTTTGTGTCATTAAAATCCTTGCTCAGCAAAACTGCCTGCCCAGTGCTGGAGCCTGGACTGGAAGGGGTAGGTTGCAGGGCCAGCAAGGCCCCATTTCACGCTTTTCTGAACAGCCGGCACCTTTGCATTTGGAAGTTTGCCAAAGTTACAGCTTCAGCTAATGCCCCACTACCTGCAATACTCTAAAAGGAGAAGCAAACCCTCAGTGGTGGCTGATGCACCAGGTGCTGCAGCTATAAAAACGCCTGTCGCAGAGGGCTGCAGAAAATGGAGCAATCTATACTGGGGATTTAAAAGACTCTGGAGAGTGTGTAGCTCTGACAACCACAGCCCAGGGCGCTTCAGATTCAGCTAATGAGCAGGTGGCCCTTGGCTGCACTTCAAGTTGCAAGACTTATAGACCAGGCTCAAGTCAACTGAAACTAAATAGACTGAGTGCCTTTAGCCTTTCACTGTAAGGCAGGTTTTCAGCCTTCAACTCATTCTTGTAGTCCTGTGCTGAGACTAAGTGTGGCCACCAGCACTGGCCAAGGTAGGCTACCATCTCCTCACTGCTACTTGTTATTCTCTTGCATGCACACCTGATAATTGCATTAGCCCTCTGACCCACAGCACTGCACTGGGAGCTCGGAGCCCTCATTCCTTTCCAGAGTCACTGATTTCCAGCCCTCTGCTTCATCTTCCCTATCATAACCAGGACAGGTCAGAACTGTAGAAAGGCTACTGAGCTGATTGCCATTTTACACATTGAAAGTTATTTTGTCAGCCAATAATGGCCTTTTCATTCAAAAACCAATACTTTTTGTGCAGAATTGCCATTATTGAAATTTCTGTGAAAAATGGGAAATAGTTCCATTTGAAATTCTGACAAATTGAAATAACTTCAAATTAGTTTGCAAAGTCACATTCCAGTTTTCAACCAGCTCCAGAATACTGTTGTCCTTGGGCCACAAAAGGAAATCTCCATGAGCCAACTGCCCGCTCTCCTGCGGAACTGCATGTCCACCTCCTACACCCATCACTTGGCTAACTGGCATGGTGACACTGGCCCAGCTCTTCCAAGGGACTTCGGTTAATGTGGAAAATCCCTTTTAGTTTATTAGTTTCTAGCTCTGCCAACTAGATTGTTTGGCAGCCAGGCATGAAAAAATGGTTTCTGAAACCCCCGTCTCAGCATTTGAAAAGGTAACCAAATGTTTAGTCTCTTACAGCGTTGATGGAGGATGGGTTTATGCACAGTCACAAAAATCTACCCCCTTTTGAATATGCCAGCTGGGCAACTGTCTCCATTTTCATCTGGGCACAAGTATGCTCTATGTTATGTGGAGAGATGGAGTAAAAACTTTGACCATTTGGCACCTTGTATTTCTCTCCCAAACCCAGTTCCTGAACCTCCCCACGTTTGCCAAGCCAGGGCGTGTGCAGCGCAAGCCTGGATGTGCTCTGGATGGCAGCTGCCCAGCCCGCACTAGAGCAGAGATGCCAAAGTAAGTCCCGTTCTGCTACAGGCTCCGTTGTTCCCAGCTTACCCGCAGTGCCCCACAGGGTTATAACAGCAAGTCCAGCGCACGTTAGTTGGAGTGAATGCAGTTCAAAGTGCCTTACAGCCAATCCCACCGTACCAATCCCTAGCCACTGCCCCACAGAGACTGATTTCAGTCAGACGTATGTGTGGACGCTGGCACAATTTATACTGGAGGTTTCTCTCTAATTTGACAGGTGGTGTTTTGATTTCACCATGATGAAAGGTTACAAGAGTACACAGTGATAGACGCAGGGTGTGACTGTGAGCTCTCCCTTTTCCTAGAGCTATTTGCCCTTACACGTGCGAAAACTATGTTTAAGGACTGTTATTTAGGTGCAAAGTCATACAGGGAAATGTTAGGAAATGCCAGATTTACAGTTGACTGCACAACCGGAGTCCTGTCCCCATCCTCCCCCCTGATGCCTTCATCCTGGGCACTGAATGAGGCAGGCCTGGAGAAAAAACCCTATATGATCATGTGATTTAACACCATCTCACCAGAGAGGGGTGAATTAAGCTTGCACCAACAACCTTAATTCTGGCATTTCTTGACTTCCGGCTGCTTGACTGTGCAACATAAATGACAGCATTTTGTGTGTGTGTGTGTAATTTCCTAGGTTTTCTTAGAAGAAAAATGAAAAGTTCTATTTTGGGGCAACTGTTTATTACCCAGCCATCATTTGGGTTGGAATGCTGAGCTGTCAGTGCAGCACACACTGCTCCCACTGGAGCTACAGGACTTTAGCTGGCAACAGGTAAAGACGGGTGTTCCAGAGCAATGGGTGCATTGCTGGGCCCAGATGCCAGGTCCAGCAGATGGTCGGGGAGTCCTGTGCCAGGGGGTGCTCCCTGAGGTGTGGGAGTTGTGCGTGTTCTCCTCCTCTGAAAACCAGGCCTTTGATTTGGATGCTTATAGATGGATTCTAGGAGATCAGCTTTAAGGCCCATATTTGAAAAGCTTGGCCTAAAAAGTGCCTAATTTTCATGTGTGAACATTCCTGACTGATGGAAGCGGCTTGTGTAACTGGGGCTCGCCCACACACATGCGCCTCTGTGCGCACACAGACCCAGGCTTGAACACATCAGGTGTGCATATGGTGAAGTGAGGAGTGTGTGTATATGCACGTGCATCTTTGCAGGTGCACCTTTGAAGTCAGGCCCATAACAGACAGTGCAATGTGCCCTTCTCCTCCCAAAAGGCCCTGGAAAACAGACGGACCTGGCTGAGACCTGATTGTTGACACACTCAGGCTGGGTTGGGCCAAGGAGGCACTGGACTGCAGAAAAGATGAATGCTAGATGAATGCTAGAGAGGCCTGGTAGATCCTCACTTTAGAGGTAAAGTACAGTGAAAAGGGCAGTCTCTCAAATAGCTGGGACTAAGCCCAGTGACAGGTGGGTCTCCATCAGTGATGCTCAGGTACACATGTGATGTGCTCCACAGGAGAAGAGCCATTTGGCACTGCCTAAAGTTTCAGCGTGGCTTTGGGGGGATTACCTCCGCCCCCCCCAGCATGCCTGCAGGGCATGTCAAACATCTTGCCAAGTGCAGCTGGTGAAAACAGTGTTCTTGGCCACTGCTGCAACTTGAAAATTCAGATGCAAATGACACTCCTGTGGGGCTGCTAGACTGCAAATCATGGTTCTGAAAAGGATGCACATGTGATGGCCTCCAACAAAACTCATACCTGGGGACTGACCCAGGGACGTCCACAGCTAAAAGCAGGAGCAGCTCCAGCTTGAGCTAAGATGTGGTACTGGGCAGTAACAACCCATCTCCTTTGTGGCTCAGCACACAGGGGGCCTGTACCAACTCTCCTACATCCCGAAGGGCTATAGCGAGTGGACTGAAATGATGGCCTCTGGCTTAGCTGAACTGAACCTCAGCCAGCTCACTCTTAGTCAGCCCATCCTCTTGGTGGGCTGCGAGCTGGGGATCCTGCTGGTGCCAAAAGCTGGACAGACACGTTGAAGCACATAGGTGGCAGCATGCTGGGCCGGCAAATCCTCCCCTGCAAACAGGTCTGTGAAGAGCAGAGAGCAGCCAGGCCGAGGACGTGAAGCATGGTGGGGGGCAGGCACTGGCAGAGGCTAGCCTGTCCCTGAGAGTTGGAATGTGTTCCAAGACCAGTAGACAGTTGCAGGAAGGGCTCTAAGTATTGCCCTCAGCTGTTCTCGGAGGGGACGTCCACAACAGTGCATCCTGTAGAAGCCAGCATTGGTACCTGGAGCTAGGGCCGCCTGCGCCGTGCTCTTTGCACCTCCACTGGCTAATGCGCTTTTGAGAACAGCTGTGTGCAAGAAACCATTGGGCCACAAAACTGAGGGGTGCTGTTGATCCAAGGAGAATGCTGAGCTCTGATAGAATCTCCTGGGAAAGGTGCAAAGGCAAGGTCCCTCCCTCCCCATCCTGCCTCTTAGACTTAACACCCCACTGAACTGAGGATTAATGGGTGAAATCCTGGGCCCAAGGAGTTCACTGTAAATGTTGCCAGTGGGGCTAGGATTTCACCCATTGTCTTTTGCCATAGAGGAAATGTCACCTCCTGGTATCTTTAGAATAACAGGCAGCAGTTTATTACAATGGGAAGGTAACTCCAGGAGCAAACTGAGTCTCAGGGAGGGTGGAAGGCCTATATTTTTAAAATAATGTTTCCTGAAAAGCCAACAGTAGCCTCATCAGGCCATCCACTTCTGGAGCCAGGTGTGTCTGTGCTTGTCTTTCCTGAGTGTCCCTTTCCCAGGCACAAAACAGAAAAGAGATGATCTCTCAGTAAATCCTCTAGCCATTGTGGTGTGAAATATGGCAGCGGTAGTGACCAACGGGAAATGAGGAACTCCTTTGCCCTCCGAGCACGCATGCAGACGCCAGTTCACAGTGCATAACACAGACACTTGGCTTTGGGGGCTGATTGCATGTGCAGGTCCCTTTGCAGCACTAAGTCCATTGTTTGCCCCCACAACTCCCAGCTGGCAGCTGCTCCAGCCTTTATACAGTTCTGACCTGGCCTGGTTATGATAGGAAAGATGAAGCAGGAGGGCATGAAAGCAGTGCAATGCTGGGGGTTAAAGACCTTCTCATTTCCAGCCTGAATGTGTTCATGGCCTGTTAATGCCCATTTGTTCTTGTGCCAACATTGGCCTTTAGCTTAACTAGCTGATCATCCTCCCCTTGTCCTGCGGTATACCTGCATCCCTAGGAGGCCCCAGTTGGCTGTGTTCGCATGGGCTCCTTCCATATGCACCCCCTGGCGCTTTCCCTTTCCTCACGTGTGCACTGACCCTTCAGTTCCAGACAGCAGGAGATGTACACCCAGCTTCCTCCCTGCCCCTTGCTCCCTCTCTGAGCCTCCTTCTTACAACTTTGTCCCTCCTAAATACACCCTCCTGATTCCTGAGCCATGTGCCTCACTAGTTTAGCCCCAGACATCCCCCTGGCAGCAATCACCACAGGAACTAATTAATTAGCTGCTGTTCAGCCAACAGCCTGTCTGGTGTGTAGCTACCTCGGTGACCAGCATGCTATAAACAGCTCGCGTCACACCCCTCACGTAGCTATTGTATGCAGTCACACCCCTCAGCCTTCTTTTTACACACCTAACAAGCCAAGCATGCCAGTCACCTCTGATAAGCCTGGCCGCGCCATTCTCCTGCGCAGCCGCGTAGCTCTATTCTGCACATATTTGAGTCTGAATTCAACGTTCTTGCACATGGGTGGTCCAAATGTAGTCTCACCAGTGCTTTCTCCCATGGCATTAATAATTCGCTAGCTCTACTGGAAATGCTGCGCCTGACATATCCTTGGAGCGCCCTGGCCTTTTCCAAGGGGCCAGTCTAGTAGCCCCTCCTCCCTCCCCCCCAAGACACATTCAAATGCCAGCTGTGCTGGGTGAGCGGGTGGGCAGGCAAGAGTGCGTGATCTAGATAGATTCTCTGCCACGCAGAGCATCCACTGCACCGAGATCAGAAACATGGCCTGCGCCCTAGTGGCTCCTGCACCTCTTCTATGGCTAGGCCCAGTGGGTGCCGCAGAGGAGTGTGTTCTAGGGTCCAATGTTAACAGGCTGCTTTGGTAACCCACTCAAACACTTTGGGGCAGGACCACCTTTCCCCTCTCTCTCTCTCGCACGCTCTCTGCATGGGCGCGCGCGCACGCACGCACACACACACACACACACCCTTAATTGATACCCTCTGGCTACAGGGACAGAATGGTCTAATGGGGAAAAACCCAGTGCCACACGCCCCCTGTTTTTGTGGCAAGCTGATACCATGGGAATGCTGCCATTGAGTTCAGTGCTGAGGGGATGGATTGTCTCGTCTCTCTACGGAAAACCTTTTGGTGGCTTGACAGCTGGCAAAGCGACTGTGTGCCCTGGGCTCAGTGGGTTGCTTAGCCCTGCCATAAAGTGTGTATTGTCAGATCCCCCTGATCTGACAATTGGGAGGATTGGGAGACAGGCTAAGAGGCTCCCCTTTGTCACTGAACTGAACCCTCTTGTTAGCTTTTTCTTTGCACTCCCAGGCTGATATACTTGTCATGGCTGGTTGGACAGAACTGCCATGCTGTGTATCAGTGCCGGAAGGCATGACAAACAGTTACGGGGTGGGTGAGGTAGGAAAGCCTCCATTAGATTCAGTTGCACAGAAAGAAGGTCTTTGCTTTGTCTTCTCCTATGCCTGCCTTTAAAGCCAGTGTATTGTAAGTTAATTGGTTGTGTCATGCTAGCCCTGAACAAATGACCCACTTTAATTACCTAGATTGTTGGATATACTGTCATCCTGAAAGGAAAAAATGTCTCTTCAGGAGCTGTAGAAAAACGGAAGCGTTTATCTTGGAGGTCAGGCTCCCCTTCCCTCCGATGAGGCCTGTCAATGGCCTTTGAAGTTGACAGACCAATTAGACCATCAAACTGCTGTCTCTATTCATGAGGCAAAAAAAATTAGACAGGCCCAATTTACATCATGACCTTCTTGCTGCTCTGGTGTGGCTGCCCTTTCCCACATGGTGTCTGGGAGGCAGGGCTGGGAGGGGGGAGTGTCAATGTGTCAGCACAGGAAGAGAAACTGGAAAATTAAAAAGGTTATAAAAGTGAGATTAGCTGGTTTCAAATAAAGAAGTCTGCTCAGAAAATGTGCTTTCAGCCTCAGGCAGCCTTATCAGTGGCTTTGTTTTCTGGCTTCACTATGTAAATTCTAACCTCTCAGCAGCCTGGGAGCCTGAATGTATTCAGTGGCCAATCACAGGTTCAAATCCCACCCAGCTAGGCAATGACTCAGAGTGGTTTCCATTGCTGCATACTCCAGGTGGGCAGGGGGCTGATTGGCTCTCAGATCATTTGACTAACTGCTGCTGGCCACACATTTGTGCCTCTAGAGCGTGATTGCTTCAGGCCAGGCTCGGGCATATTAGCAGGGAGAAGGCAGAACGGGCTTTGCTGTGAAAAAGAGACAAACGCTTCAGGGCTGCCGATCTATCACCTGCCCCCCTCCTCAAATCCCTCTGCAGAACCTTTTCTCATACCCTGCTTCTCTCCAGCAGAGCTGCGGGAAGCCTGCCAAAGGCAGCTTGGCTCCTTGTTCTAATGGTTCTTCGGTGATGGCTGTGTCAGACTCACTCTCACCATGGGCTAGCAGCGGTTCTCAACCTGTGGGTCGCGACCCCGGCGGGGGTCGAACGACCAAAACACAGGGGTCGCCTAAAGCCATCGGAAAATACATATTTCCAATGGCTTTAGCCGCTGAGAAGTCGCGCTACCATCTGTAGCAGCGCTATTCAGCTGGAACGCACACCGTTATGGATACGCGTTCCAAACTGAATGCCTGCGCGCATGCGCAGACGTGATTGCATCATCCGTCCGGGGCCTAAGGGGCGGGGGAAGCGGGGGGAACGCTCCACAGTCCATAGCAGCGCATTACGTGTGTCCGGCGCTTGCTGACGTCATCAGTGGGCGGACGCAGCAAGCGCCGGAGGACAGAAGCCTAGGAGGCGGAGAGCCAAGAGAGCCTGCGAGACAGCCTGCTGGTGTAAAAAAGGTTAATAATGTAAAAACAGTACACACACCATACACACAATACTGTGTAAGTGTAAGGTGCTTTGTGTGTAATCATTATACAATGAGAATACATAATGCATATCAGGTATTTACATTCCGAATCATAACTGTAGCAAAATTACAGTTTTGAAGTAGCCACCAAAATTATTTTTTGGTTTGGGGTCACCGCAATATGAGGAACTGTATTGCGGGGTCACGGCATTAGAAAGGTTGAGAACCACTGGGCTATGGAGACTCCAATTCCTGGCCATGCACAATCTAGGGAGGGCAACCCCACACTCCTCTATCATCCCTCAGGAATACTTTCCCTCCTTCTCCTTCCTAAATTTAATCTCAATAGCAGGTGTTTTAATTAAAGCCCCAGCTACTGGAGTCCTGTAATTAGGTGACAATTTCAACTTTCATTTATTAAAAAAAAAGGTCCTAACTTGGAAATGTAGAGCAAAGATGGAAAATGTCAAACCCGCATGGCTCACAAACCAGAAGGCAAAGAAACAACAGCCACAATGTATTATAGTTTTAAATCTCATGAAATTTTAAGATCACATAATTTTGATGCCTGACTCGTGATTTCTGAATGCTTGGGGTCAGCAGTTGTACAAACTCACTGTTCCTAATGTAACAGGCATTGAGCTGTAGCACTTTGCTAACCAAATGAATGCCTGCTCAGCTCCAGAAGAGGAGTTGTGGGTGGAAAGCACAGCTGCACAGCATGTGAGCCTGACAAAATGAAAATATTTATCAAGGTGGCCTGTGTTTTGTTGCTCTGACCAGTCCAGGCCAGGAAGAGCCCCTTTAGCTATCTGAAGTGATACAGCCCCCAGAAAAGCTATGATTGAGTTGCCCACAGCTCATTTGGAGCTTCACAGGTGATGTAACGTTTTCCATTAACATGGCCACTCAGATCATCTTACTGCAAAATTGATGGCCACCTACAGTCACATTATAATGAAGGGCCACAGTCAGGGCTCAGTGTATACACTGGTCAGTGTGCATAGCAGTGCATTGCTTGTACTGGGGCTGCAGACTAGGGTAAGAGCAGACCTAGTGTGATGGCCATGGCTAAGCATGTGCACGCTGCCTGCTCATTAGCCTGCAGGACCTCTGCTCAGTGCAGTGACACTGCACAGAGGTACACACAGGTAAAAATGATAGGGAATGGAGGAGTCTGAATTACCAGGTGGACTGGAGCTTAGCAGATCCCTCCAGCCTGAGCAGCAAAGAACAGGGGAACCCACTCCCAGCTCTGACACTGAATGGCTGCTTACCCATGGGTAAGCCTCCTTACCACTCTGTGCCTGAGTTTCCCCATCTGTAAAATGGGGATAATGATACTGACCTGCCTTTTTACTTGTTACAATCTGAGGATGAGTGCTCTAGGAGAGCCAAATGTTATCTTATGATCACGGCCGCTAATGATTTCGAGATTCCAAGGTCAGAAGGGACCACAGTGCTCATCAGCCCTGGCCCCCGATATGACACGCGCCAGAGACAGTCCCCAAACATTCCTATCTGAACTAAAGCATTTCTTTTAGAAAAACAGTTTATCTCCATTTATTAATTACCATAAAACCAATAAACAAAATCCCGGAACCATTATTAGAAATGGACCCACTAAATCCAGAATAATAGCAGACCAACCCCAGTTTGTTAGCCAAATTAATCTCCTCCATGTCCCAATGAGGAGAAAGGAGACAGATACTATCCCCTCTGGAGCCAGGCTGGGCTGGGTTTGTGCTCAGCAGGACATAGTGTGTTGATTTGAGTCAGCAAGTGTCTGACTGGCTTTACATATGGGCAAGATGGAGGATTTGGGAGGTGCAAAGCTGAGGTGGGTGCGCCTCTGGACCACTTTACCTCTGGTGACAACTGTTGTCAGGAGCTGGCTGCGTGTGTGTGTTCTCACTGTGTGCTGCTGGCATAGCACAGCAGACTCCAACTGAACTGACCAATCCACACAGCCCCAGATTCAGTACTGAAGGTGCCTAGCCAGTTTTATTATTGACAAAGCTTGGTATTAGTTCCCCATAGCCTCTACAGCAAAAACAATGAGAGTCCTGTAGCATGTTAAAGCCTAACAAATTTAATTTATGCAGGCATAAGCTTTTGTGGGCTGTAGCCCATGAAAGCTTATGCCTGCAGAAATTAAATATGGTCGTCTTTAACGTGCTACAGGCCTCTCGTTTTTGTTGTATACAGACTAACACGGCTACCCCTCTGGAATAGACTCTACAGTTACACTAGGACATGTATGCCGTGACAATAGACACTGATCAGTGAAAGACGGGACTTTCCATTCCCCACTTGGCTGGACAAAGACACCCCCTCTGAGACCCTCTTTTGTACACTGATATAAACAGCTTACTCATCACCCTTCTGACGTGGGCAAATACCATCCCTTTACCTTGTACCTGTTGGTTTGATCAAAACATCTCTCTCCGTCACCCTGGCATTCTGACCTTGTCTTAATGGGGACCCAACATGTCCTTGCTAGCTTTGGGGGGTGTTCTTGTACCATGCTTGGTACAGGATGTTCTGGTACCACCTTTCCAGATCCTGCATGCATGAATGCTCTGTGCCTAGCGCTTCTTTAGGAAGTGTGTGTTTCCACTACCAGCTCTGTGCTTGCCAGGCTCTGTGAACTTGGCAGTAGGTTCACACCCTGCCTTCTAGTGATTTTGCTTTATAACAGCAGGGCCCGACAACTACTTTCGCTCAGGTCTCAGGCCTCTCACCCAGCCTGTTATACTAGGCCTCATGTCTCACTTGTCTCACGTGTCTCAAGCTCTCACTTTCTACTACAACCCAGGGACTATTGAATAGCAACAGTCAATCCCCTGGCAATGTACATTCCCCCCCCCCGGCCCTTCTTGCCAGCTGAGGACACATCCCCCAAAGCTCGGGGGGGGAGGAGGGGGGCAGCAGAAGCCATGGCAGCAGCAGAGTCCCCGGAGTCCCTACTTGAATTTGCATCCACTGGCGCCCCGGGACTGGTGCCCGGTGACCCAGCAGCAGCAGCAAGGCCACGCACCGTGGACGAGGACGTATCATCAGGGCAGGAAGGAAGGGAGGGAGGGGGTCCTGGCCCCCAGCAAGCCCACCATCTTGAGAGTGGGTAGGAGCAGGTTTGGGGGCCGGGGTAGGGGATGGAAGAGAGAGGGGAGAGGGAGTGAAGGGGGGGAAGGGGTAGATGGGATGGGGGTGGGGGGACAACCGCTCCTCCCCGCTAGGCTGAAAGGAGAGGAGGGCACCAGCACAAGGGAATATGGGGAGGCCAAACCAGGAGGGGAGACGGGCAATGCACTCATTGGCCCTGGGTGGAATACCGGCTTCTCCAGCTGCACCGGGGGCAGGGGTGTGTGTGTGCAGCACAGCGCTAAAGTAATGGACGGGGTGCGGGGGGGTTCAACTAAAAGAAAGGGGACAACTTAAAGGGGGTCCATGAGTGTCAGGGGAGGCAGTAGCACTGAGGCCGGGGTGGGGGGACGGGGAGCTAGGAAGCAGCTGTGGGCAGGGGAAGAAGGGGTAGGTTTGGGAGTGAAGCAAGACCGGGAAGGCTCAGGGGCAAACTTCCAGGGCCGGGTGTGGCGGGGAACAAGTTTACGCAGGAGCTGGGCCAGGGCAAACAAACTGACCTGAAGGCCAAATCAAGGAGGGCAGGGCAAACAAACCAACACAGGGACAAACAGACTAAAACCCACAAACAAACTCCGGGTGGGGGCGTAGCAAAGGAAAGGAGGGGGGGGTCAGGCAGCAGGGGCAGCTGCGGGGAAGGGGGGGGCAGGGGTGCCCACGGGCAGTTAGGGTGAAGGGGCGATGTCAGTCAAAATGTCCCGATTGGTTTTACCTGCTAACCGGGTCTGTCACCGGGAGCACTGACTGGGACGGACACCCAGCAAGGTGCCACCAAACCACTTGCACTTTGGGGCGTGCCAGAAACACGATTCCCGCTGAACAGGAACACGCTAATTTGAGAGAAACCCTGGTGTGGAGAATAGGATGGGGGGACCCCAGGCCCACCCCTTTGGGCCCCTCAGTCTGAGACAGTAATTACAGTTTCTCTTCGCTCCCTCCCAGGGAGTGCTGCCACGATCTCCTTCGCTGGAACAGGCTCCCTCAGGCACGGCTGCGCCGTCTGCGCCACGTCCTGGGCGCGTAGCCGCGCGAAGTGCCGGCACCTCGCCACGCTGCCACTCGGAAGGGCAGCAGCCCTTGCCCTGGCACTCGCTGCCTTAAATAACTTCCCAGGGGCCGACCCTGGCCAATCCACTGCTGCGATTTTCCCGCCTTGCCGGGGCTTTGCACACGGCACTGATCCTTAGGTTCTTCCCGCCTTTCGCTGTTACTGGGCAGACTTCACCCGCTGGCAGCCTGCCAAGTGTCAGCAGCTGCCGGTCCGAGACCAACTCAAAATGGATGCTAAATCCAAGATGGAGTCTTCCCTTATTATTTCCCTGTTTACAACCAAAGAAGGGCACATAAACATAACGATTATTTCCACCTAACAGAGAGGCAGCAGCAGAAGCAAGGAGCCAGCCAGAAAGGCCGCACCCCAGCTGGTGGTGGTTGCAGTGGAGGTGGTGGAGGGGCCACTCACCCCCTGCCTCCTGGCCAAACCGGGGTGGGGGGGAGGAGAAGGGGGGGTTCCAGGGCAGAGGGGCCCCCACACGGCAGCAGCAGCAGCAAGGGGTGCAGAAAGGGGTGCAGGGGGGTCTGGGCCCTGCAGGAGAGGGGGAGCGCCGCAGCTCCTTGTAGCAAGGTGTTGGGACCTTACAGTCTGGGCCCAAGGAAGCGCTGCGATGCGCCTACCTGGCAGCCTGAGGCCCTGCAAGCCAAATACCCAGGGAGCAGAGGGGCAAAACCAGGACAGGGAGGCATAAAAGGCCGGCCTAGCAGCTCAGTCAGGGGGAAGCTGCTGGTGGAGGCAGTTGTGGCTTCCCAGAGGCTGTGGTCTAGGCCTGATCCAGGCCCCGTGGCTGTTTGAAGCAACCGACCCATGGACTGGAGCCTCCCAAGCCTGCCTGGATTGCTGGACGCTACTGACTGGAGAGGACTGCCGAGCCCTAGTTATTGGGCAGGGCTGCCGGGTCCTAGTAGCTGGGGAGAGCCACCTAAGACTGCTTGGTGGGAAAAACCTCCTGAGGCAGGCCCTGACCTAGAGGAGCTGCCTGATGACAGGGATCCCCTGGAGCTGCCTCAGCCTGGTGTACCGGAGGACCCCCGGGACCTCCTGTGACCTGGAGGAGCTGCCCTCTGCTGATGACCCTGAGGAGTTTCCAGACCTGCTGCCAGTTGACAGTAAGGACTGGTGGGACTCCCACTCACCGTCTACCCCAGTGACTGGGAGAGAGACGACTGGATGCAGTTACCCAGGGACTGGGTGGGAGGAAGTAGCCCAGGGACAGCCGACTAGTAAGTGGCTGAGACAGGGGCTATACCCGTCAGCGTGTTGCGGCCGGATCCCCGCTGACTCGGTGGCAAACGGCTTTGGCACTGATAGGGCCTGGGCTGGGACACAATGGAGTTGGGTGGGCCTGTGTCCTCCTCCCTCCTTCCTTAACCACCCAGGGACTGCTTGGCTTTCTCAGAACTTGTCTAACCGAGGATACCGAGCTTTACTAGCCCCGCCTGCCTGCAAGGCCGGAGGCTCCAGATTATTTCGCTTGTCCTGCCCTCTAGAGGGGCGGGGACTATTGACTGTCTCACCAGCCCTGCCCAGCTTGAGGGTCAGGGGCTGTAAACTACTTGCCTGTCCCACCCTGCCTGAGGGCTGGGGGCACCAGACTACTTGCTAGCTCCGCCTGGGGGAAGGCTGGGGCTTTAGACTCCTTACCAGCCCTACCCTACAGGAGGGTAAGACAGCTACAGACTGTGAAAGAAGCCCGCCCCACAGGGAGCTGGGGCTTAAAACTTATAATCGGCACCGCTTATTCCCCTAGACCAAGGCGCTGTGGCCTTCCTGGGAGCCTGGGCCTGAGGAAGGGTCGTAATGCCCCAGCTGGACCATGCCACCAGCCTCCAGGACCTTTTCTGGCTAGGTGAACTAGTGGTGATGATGATTTAGGGCCAAGAGTTTAAAATATGACAACTGATTTTGTGTGCCCAACTGCAGATGTCTTAAAGGGATCTGATATTCAAAAGATGGATGCTCAGAACATTTTGAAAATTGGCTCCCCTTTCAGGTATCTAAAGCTCACAATCGCAAAACCGAGGCACCCCAAATCACCAGTCACTTCTGAAAAGCTTGGCCAGTGCTTTTAAGTGTTTTTAACACCAAAGAAAAACAAAGAAAAAAACTTTTAACTCCCCCCTTACTAGCTCCTGTTTTCCTCTCCTCCAGAAACTGATGGATTAATACAAAAGGGTTATTTGTCTTCTTGGTGCAGTGGTCCTAACTCAGTGCCATTGGGGCCCACGCTTTGTCCAGCATGTGGCTCTGGGAAAAATGTTCACAGCCAGTCTCTAATGAGAGTCAGGCCGCCAGATTGGGAGATCATCACTGCATAGTCAGCCATCTCTGGTTCAGCACAGCAGCCAATTCCTGCCTCTCACCTCAGGACCTGTGTATTATCAGATGACAAAAGATATAACATGTTTGACCGAGATTAAATGTAATGCTTTCATACAGCATATTTTGCAAAGGAGTGCTCAGTGCGTTTCACTGCTTCTCCTTCATACCAAGCAGGATGTAATTGGAAGTGTTTGATGTGCTGACTGCAATCTGGATGACAGGAATCTTGTGTCACTGCCCTGACCTTGTCAAAATGAATAGGAAGATGGGTGTGGGTTTTTTTTTTAAAGGAGGAAGAGCCCAAGGAAAGAGCCCTCTGTGGGGGGCATCTAGAGGTTCTCTCTTGTTGTTGCTTTGGTAACAGATAACTGTATTCTTGCCCCTAATGTGAAGTCAGCTCAGGACAGGTAAAGACAGTCAAAATATCAGATTAGAGGCTGACATGTTAAATTAAGGATGCTGTGTTCTCCATAAAGCTGAGGGGGGACAGCTTGGAGCACCTAAATAGAACACAACTCTTGCAGAGCTTTCGGTAGGACGTGGCTGCATTTGAAGATATTGTGTTCTCTTGAAGCTGTAGACGGAGACAAATTGATTGGCAACCGTAACATTCTACCCTCAGCTCAAACCCTCTGCTTGGGTGTGTTCTAGGGGTGGAGATGCCCTTTTGAGAAGAGGGTTATGTGCCTTTTGGAAGCCCAGGTATTTGGATGCCTATATCATTGTGGCTCAGAGGGCTGTGACACACTGTACCTCAAATCCTGTAACCCCCATAGTCATAATTGGAGTATGTGATGATATTTCATGCAAGGCATGCCTTGCAAAGTAGCATAAGAAAGGTCGTGATCTGCTGAATCTCACTGTTCTGTCAAAATATGTACATCATTAGTATGTATGAAGTTATGAGACTTTGCTCTATGGTGGCTACTGAAATAGGCTGTGAGTTTGAGAAATGCCCATTGCTAGGTCTTCAGTGATTTAAAAGGGTGGTTGACCCATACCCAGGCAGGCATTAACCAACCATTGACCAGCAGCAGATTTGTAAACAATTCTATAAGAGACAGTTGTGTAAACCGTACACAATGGGGATTGCTCAATTCTGTGACTCAGCAAGACCACCAGGACATGCCTGGGCCAGTATCTTTCCTAGGACATGAACTGATTGTATAAAATAATGGACAGTGGCATCGTGAGTGCACTTTTATCCTCTCCTAGCTATGCTCAAGATGACAAGAACACTGGGAAGACAAAGACCTTGAACTGGGGAGATTGGTCCCAGGCTACACACCAGTGGACATGAACGATACACAAATCACACCATAAGGGTGCATATGTCACAATATCACAATACAACTAACATAAAATGTAATACAATACAGTACGTACTCCCAAAGTACAGAAGAAATAATCAGTGCCTGCAAAAGAGACATATTGGGCTTTGGAACTGGGGTTCTTGGTGTTCATACTGGTCTATTCTGTTCTGTACCAGTTCTTACACTGTGATCACTGCTGTAGTACTGGACCACCTTCCAGCAGAACATGATGTGAATAACATCTGTCACATGGCGTTCTCTCATCCTCTCCCCTGGGGGGAAAGTGTGTGCAGTGGAATATCTTGTAACATGTTGCTTTATGTTTGTTAGAGAAGGCAAGGTCTAGGAAATATGCCTGGCACTTGGAGCGGAAGCTGGAGAGGTTTGTAATGGCCCTTAGTTCCTAGGGGAATTTATTCCACCGTTTGGTGGGGCCAGCCCCTGAGAAAGTTCTGTTTCCTGCATAGACGAGCTTTACTTTTATTATTGATAAAGTGCTACATTTAGGGAAGAAAAAGAAAATGCACAAATACAAAGGGGGAAATACTGACTTGGCAGCAGCGCTGCTGAGAAGCATCTGGGAGTTATGGCAGATCACAACCTCAACATGAGTCAGCAATGAGGCCTCATCTAGAGTACTGGGTCCAATTTTGGTCACCGCTACATCCTTTCTATACATTGCTGACCAAAATACTGGAGAGAGTACTCCAGCTGACACCTACCTGGCACTGAGCAGTACCCTATTATCACCTCCTGTCACTTGCATGCTATACCTCTGTTAATGCAAATTGAAATTGCATTTGCTTTTTTGGCAACAGCATCATATTGCTGACTCATGTTGAGGTTGGGATCCACCAAAACTCTTAGTTCTCCTTCGAGTGATTGCTCAGATGCATTCCACTTAGGTGTGTGCGCGCCCTCGTGCACAGCTCTCCGGAGAACTTTTCCTAGCAGCCCCTGCAGGGGCCAGTCCCAGCGCCCCCTGGAGTACCGCCACTATGCAGCGGTATATATAGCGCGACCGGCCCCTCCCCTCCTCAGTTCCTTCTTTCCGCCCGTGACGGCCAGTTGAGAACTACCCCTGCTCTTCAACAGTTTGTGTTTCTCCTTAAAGTGAGTAGATAGTTTAACAGTTCACCCTGAACTAAGTTAGTTTTTAGTTAGTGAGGGTTTTTAGTTAGTTTAGGGAGCCTTCGGGCTCACGGCGTCCCGGCTATGCTGGGCTCGCCGGGCTTCAAGCCATGCGCTAGCTGCGGCAAGGCCTTCTCTGCTAGCGACCCCCATGACCGTTGTTTGGATCGGTGCAGTATCTGTAAGTCCTTTAAGCCTCGGACTCAGAAAGAGCGGGAAGTGAGGCTTAGGGCTTTTTTGATGGAGACCGCTTTAAGCCCGGCGTCCGAGCCATCGCGGACTACTCCGGCACCGAGTGTGTCTTCGGTGCGGAGTGCGCCTCCGGCACCGGGGGTCTTGGTGCCGAAGAGGAAGAAGCGCTGCCCGCGCTTGCAGCCCTCCCCCGCACCGCAGGAGCGGCCGGGGTCGAGTTCGGAGGTGCTCCTCCTTATGGACGTGCCGCCGGCATCTGCTCCGGCACCGGCCCCTGCACCTTCTAGGGAGGCTCCCCCGACTCCTAGAAGTGGGGGACCCCCTATACGGGACCCTTCGACGCCGGAGGCTATTGAGGCGGCTCAGGCTTTGTTGGAGTTACCTACGCCTCCGGCACTCTCTCACCGGAGAGAGACAGGGCCCGTTTCCCAGGGCAAACCCGCAATGGGGGGCCCCGAAGGGTGGGCGGCCCCGGCACCGGTGGACAGGCCGCCCACCACCCGACGCAGGAGAGTCGAGCTCGGAAGCTCCTCTCCATCTTCGTCTTCGGACAATGCGTCGCGGCACCGTTCCTGGCACCGCTCCAGGTCCCGGCGTCGTTCCCGGTACCGTTCCAGGTCCCGGCACCGCTCTGGACATCGCTCCTCGTCGCGGCACCTCTCCTCGTCGTCGAGTTCAGGCTCGGCACTGAGACGGCGTTCTCGGCACTGCTCCCCAGCATCGAAGCGACGAAAGACTTCCCGGTACTGGTCGTCTTCTTCGGCATCGCCTCGTCGGCACCGAAGTCGGAGTCGCTCTTCGAGATCGTTGCGTGGCGAGTCTCGGAGCGCTCCCTCCCGGTGTCATTACCGCCTGCGTTCTCCTGACTCGGGATCCCGGACCCGACGTCAGGAACGGGTATGGTCGTCGGCACCGCAGCCGGCACCGGCACCGCAGCCGGCACCAGCACCGCAGCCGGCATCGGACCCAGCACTGTTACCGGCACCGGCACCGTCTGTTGCGGCACCGGATTTGCCTTCGGCACCGGTGCCGCCTCTGAGCTGGCCACAGGGACCCTGGTATCCCTAGCGTCCATCATTCCCGTTCTAAACCCAGGGGACTGGTTCGCTGCCCTCGACCTGAAGGATGCGTACTTTCATGTCTCCATCCTTCCCGCCCACAGGCAGTATCTAAGGTTTGTGGTAGCTGGTGGCCACTACCAGTTTACGGCCTTGCCCTTTGGCCTGTCTTCCTCCCCCAGAGTGTTCACCATGTGTATGGCGGTGGTGGCGGCCTTCCTGCGGCGCAGGGGGGTCCAGATATTTCCCTACCTGGACGACTGGTTAATCAGGGGCAAGACCAAGTCGCAAGTGTGCGAGGCAGTCTCTCTCGTCCAGTCCACCTGCCATGCTCTGGGGCTGCTCATAAACGAGCAGAAGTCGACGCAGCGTCCGGTGCAACGCATAGACTTCATAGGGGCCCACCTGGACTCGGTGCAGGTGAAAGACTCCCTCCCACGTTCGAGGTTCAAGCCCATGACAGCGATAATATCGCAACTTCAGAGGTGCCCCACGACTACAGCCAGGCACTGCCTGCAGCTGTTAGGCCACATGGCCTCGTGCACCTATGTGGTGAGGTTGGCCCGCCTCAGGCTCAGGCCCCTCCAAGGTTGGCTGTCCAAGGTTTACATGCCCAGCAGGCATGCTTTGAGCAAGGTGGTAACGGTGCCCCCTTTGGTGTTGGGGTCACTGACTTGGTGGCTGGACCCCGGGACTGTGTTGGAAGGGATTCCCTTCAGGGCTTCCACCCCCTCGGTCACCCTGATCACGGACGTATTGGACCGGGGGTGGGGAGCCCATATCACCAGTGGTTGGACCACGCAAGGTCGCTGGTCCCGGGGGGAGTTGGCCCTCCATATCAATGTGAAAGAACTGAGGGCAGTCAGACTGGCATGCGAGGTGTTTCGCCACTCTTTATTGGGGAGAATGGTGCGGGTGTTGACAGACAATACCACTGCAATGTATTACATCAACAAGCAAGGGGGGGCGCGCTCCTCGGCGTTGTGTCAGGAGGTGCTTTGACTCTGGGACTTGGCGGTGAGGTGCAATTTCTGTTTAACCGCCTCTCACCTGCCTGGGGTCAGGAACGACGAGGCGGACCGCATCAGCAGGTCATTCCTACCCCAACACGAATGGTCTCTCCACCCCGAAGTGGTGGACAGGATTTTCCGCGTGTGGGGTGTTCCCCGTCTGGACCTCTTCGCGTCAGCTTGGAACGCGAAGTGCCCGATGTTCTGCTCGCTCAGGGGTCGCGAGCCGGGCTCCCTTTTGGACGCATTTCTCCTCGAATGGACGGGGGCCCTCCTGTATGCGTTTCCCCCCTTCCCGCTCTTGCCTAGGGTCCTCTTGAAAATCAAGAGGGACAGAGCGGATGTGATTCTGATCGCCCCAGCGTGGCCGAGGCAGTACTGGTTTTGCCTGCTCCTGGACTTGTCTGTCGCTCCCCCGATCGAGCTCCCGAGGAGACAGGACCTGCTCTCCCATTCCACACCCACCCTCCGTCCCCGCTGTCGGAGTCGGCAGAGAGAAGGGACTGAGAAGGGGAGGGGCCGGTCCCGCTATATATACCGCTGCATAGTGGTGGTACTCCAGGGGGCGCTGGGACCGGCCCCTGCAGGGGCTGCTAGGAAAAGTTCTCCGGAGAGCTGTGCACGAGGGCACGCACACACCTAAGTGGAATGGATCTGAGCAACACATCTCGAAGAACAACAGTTACTGGTAAGTAACTACGTTATTCTTCTCAGCAGTTTTTCCTCCCTAAGTGTAGCACCTTACATTTGTCTTTGTTGAATTTCATTTTATTGTCTATAGACCAGTTCTCCAATTTATCAAAATCCCTCTGAATTTTAGCTTTAACCTCCTAAGTATTGGCAACTCTCCTAGCATTGTGACATCTACAAAAGTCATCAGTATGCTCTTTATTCCTACAGCCAGCTCATTAGTAAAGATGTTAAACACCGGACCCAGAACAGATCCCTCTGGAACCCCACTTGAGACCTCCCTCCAATCTGACATCATTCCATTAACAGTTACTGTTTGTTTGCGGTTGTTTAACCAATAATGTAACAACTTAAAGGTAGTTCTACCAAGACCTCATTTCTCCAGTTTATTTATCAGAGTGTCTGTCGGACTGTCAAAAGCCTTGTGTGACACACTACACCCACATTCACCCTTATAGTCTATTGTTTAATACAAAGTATGTCATGTAAGATGTTTTTGGAATGTTCATGGCATACTGAACATTATTGTTACAGTGATATGTTTGCTGCAATGCCATGTGTATGGTTGAAGCTTCACTATGTAATATTCCCAAATATGTGTCCCATGACTTGAGGCAGATCTAGGAAAAACTCTACAGAAGTGAGGAGCAATTCACACCTCATTAGGATTTGTATAGGACAACCCACCTCAGCATTCCAGGAACAAAGGACTGGCCCAGACATCAACAAACAAATCCACAAAGGATCCCAGTGACTCAAGGCATGGAGGGAATCATGCACGACCATTCATCACCTGACCCTGAAAGTGTGTTTGGGGGGGGGGGGATCAAAGCCCCAGGAGAGAGAAGAAACATTTGAAAAAAGAGAGACCATTGCACAATCCCATGAGTGGCTGGCTAGAGGCACTCACTCACAGAGTTGGGAACAACTTACATGCTATGGGCTGTGTGTGAGCTGCCCACGAGTGGGGTTTCACAGAATGACCGCCGCACTCATTAGGCATTCTAGTGAGTCCAAACACCCTAGCCAACATTTTCATCTGCCTCTTCCCTCTGAAAAGCATGCCCCTTTCAAGTGTTTCTCAAGGTGGGCATCAAATACGAAGACACCCAAAATCACTAATAATTTCTGAAAATGTTAGCTACTGGAAACAGCTGAGGTCTTCAGATCCAATCCCCCTTGTGATACTGTCTGAAAGAACACCCCAGGACTCCATATTTACCTGTCAGATAATTTTATTATATGTTCTGTGCAAAGTATGCCTTGTGTGGTATTATTTTAAGTCTCGGTTTGCTAAACATAAATATCCTGGTTTTTGTATGTGCTATCATTGTATGTGAAGTTATGAAATATTGTTGGATATGCTACCAGAACATGTTGAGTTGGGTAACACCCCCTAACTAGCTTTTTAGGTACAACAATGAAGTAGACAGACATGCTAATGGCCCATCAAGGAGAGATCCCTTAGAGACAATGCACAATTGGACTGTCATGGAGAGGAGCACCTAGGCAACAGACATGCTTTGATCAATAAGGAATGCAACCCCAGATCCTGAGCACTGATTGTTCCAGCAAGCTGAAAAGGCTATAAAAGAAAGAAGTGACATCACTTTGGCTTCCCTCCCCCACAGCTCAACACCTGAGGAAATGGATGAAAGACAAAGAACTTTGAACTGGGGGAGGGGGCTCCCAGGTGAGGAAAGCAATCTCTGTCCCTAAATTGAAGATCTCTAGCCTGCTTATACTCTCTCTCAGGGTGAGACATTTCTAGATTCAAATCCTGTTAGAATTTAGCCTGTGTTCTTATTTTTTATTTTCTTTGGTAACCATTTCTAGTCTCCCTATGTTTGCAACTTAAAATCTATTTTTCTGTGGTTAATAAACTTGTTTAATGTGTTATTTTAATCACCCCTCTCCATCAGCGAAAGGATACATCTGAAAAGTTCACATCAAAGAATCCACAGCAGCTGCTACAAATTCACACACACCATGTCACAATAACCCAGGACTATATACACTTAGAAGCATGAGTTAATTGCATAGTATTGGGAACTACATGGCAACTCCACTAGGAACTGTTATTTCTTGACAATGCCACCTCATTATCTCTTGATCACCGGATGCAGAACTCTTGGCACTGCTGTAGACGTTACAGAGATAGGTTAGCAGCATCTCAGATGGGAGTGTTACACAAGTTCAATTCTCACGATCAGCAGAGTCTATACTCGTTCCTGTACAGTTTCTAGACAAATTTGACCAAATGGTGCATCAATAGACATTCCAGTCCCAGCAGTTTTGAGATGTCAGGTTTGCTCTGTAGGCCAGAGCAGCTGACCAGAAGGTTTTAATGCAGAAGAGGCAAAGCACCCAGCCTGTCTTCAAGCTGCCCACTGAGATGGCTAATGGGATCCTGCACAGGCTATTGTAACTGACTATTCATGATTGCAGTGTGTGCTGAGATGGGTTGTGTTGGCTTGGATATAATCCTTCAACACCCTGGAGGGCTGTGTTAAACTGTTGGTGTAAATGGCTTGTGAGTGAAAGGAATCCAGTGGTCCCACCCAAGGCACTCCTTTATGTAACCCAACAGCACTGTACTATTCAGCATGACTGGCACCCTGGTTTGCTCAGAAGAGGAGACTCTAGGGCCATGCTGCAGGAAATTGGCAGAGCTGGAATTCACCAGGTGTAACTAGCTGCACGGTATTGTTAGACCCTCCAACTGATGAGAATGAAGCCCATTCATAAAACAACAATGGGGTAACAAACCTATCCATCTACCCTTAAACACTGAAGAGGATTCTATTCAAGAACTATCAAATAAAAAGTTAAAACTGTTGCAAATAACAATCACTCTAAGCTGTAACATAGAGGGGTACATGCCCTGGTAAAGCACAAGTCAATGCCTGTAGATAGGTAAAGTCCACTCAAGGACATTCATGCATTCACATACACTGCATGCGTGAATAGGCTATGTGCTTTCTTTACAGCATTTTGTTCTGGCAGCATTACACACAATCTGCTGTAATCATGAAATCTTATTACATTCTAATCCAGATGGGACCTCAATATCACCCTGCTGAGATGTTCTGCTTCCTATGTCTAAATAAACAGTATCTGAGATTTAAGTCTGATTAAAGTCACTGGCATGAGCTAATTATACCTTTATTATTAAAATGCCACCCTTAAGGTGTATCTGAGGTGCTGGTTGAGAAGCAAGCAGTTGCTGCTGCTTTATTGCATGTCTGCACACTCGAAGGCAATTTGACCTCAGATTGTGTACTGTCACCACCTTGTGGCAAAAAGACTGTGCTATTACTCAACTGGTTTAAAGCAACCACACAGAAGTCACTACACATCAAATCATGTTTTTAGGAGAGCAATATTCCACTGGCACCCATCTGGTAATTTTTCCTCAAGGCTTTATGGTATTAATATTCCTTTCAGGGTGGCATTGAGCAAAGTATCACAGATTGGATTAGCGTTCCTTTCAATTTTTGAATCTTGCAATGGAATCACTCCCTTAGGAACAAGCACAGGCATACACACTGACTTCACCACCTTCTCCTTTGAGGAATTTTAACTAATTTAAACTTGGTGGATATTTTTGTGCACCTCTCCCTCCCCTTTTATATTTATATTTTCAGCAATGAAAACTCCAAGTGACATTTTTCCTTGAGTGAAATGCAGAGAATGAATTAACTCTTGAGATGACATTGTCCTAACCAGCACAGAGGAGGGGACAGTACTGACTGCAAGGAGTGAAGTTGAGTTTTGGGACTAAAATTTCATGTTTAAAGGGACAATCAAAACCTATTTACAGATGCTTTTGAAGCCTGCTGAGGAACCAGAGAGCAGAAAGGGAAAGCATCTCAGAAGGTGGAAACATGGTGCAACCTGCAACAGAAACTGTGTAAATGTAAATGTATAGTGTAAATGTATTTGGATGACCTCTGAAAATCACCGTGTGTGTGCTGAAGCTAGCTACTGTGGCAGAAAACATAGTTACTTACCAGTAACTGTTGTTCTTCGAGATGTGTTGCTCATATCCATTCCACTTAGGTGTGCGCGCCCTCGTGCACGGCCAATCGGAGAACTTTTACTAGCAGCCCCTGCAGGGGCCGGTCCAGCGACCCCGTAGTGTCACCGCCCTGCGGCGGCTCAACGGTCGCTGCCGGCCCCTCCCTCTTCAGTCCCTTCTTTCTGCCGACTCCGACAGCGGGGACGGAGGGTGGGTGTGGAATGGATATGAGCAACACATCTCGAAGAACAACAGTTACTGGTAAGTAACTATGTTTTCTCCTTCGAGTGGTTGCTCATATGCATTCCACTTAGGTGAATAACAAGCCTTACCTGGAGGCGGGTAGGAGTCATCGACGGGCTGTCCCCAGCACTGCCCTGCCCACGCGGGCATCGTCCCTGGCCTGCTGGACGATAGCGTAGTGCGTGGCAAAGGTGTGTACGGATGACCAGGTGGCAGCCTTGCAGATGTCTTCCAGGGGAACCCTCTCCAGGAAGGCCGCCGACGCGGCCTGGGCCCTTGTCGAGTGCGCTGTCACCGGTCCGGGGAGCTGGACACTCGCACTCTCGTAGCACAGCCGGATACAGGCGGTGATCCACTTGGCGATGCCCTGTGATGACACTGGGGAGCCTCTCATTCTCTCTGCCACCGCGACGAAGAGTTGGGTGGTTTTGCGGAGCGGCTTGGTTCTATCGAGGTAGAACGCCAGAGCCCTCCTCACGTCGAGGGTGTGTAGCCTCCTTTCGTCCTCGGACCCGTGCGGTTTTGGAAAAAACACAGGGAGGAAAATATCTTGGTTACAATGAAACCTGGAGACTACTTTAGGTAGAAAAGCTGGGTGAGGCCTAAGCTGCACCTTATCCCGGAAGAACACCGTATAGGGGCGTTCCGAGGTCAGGGCCCTCAACTCGGACACCCTCCTGGCTGAGGTGATGGCCACAAGGAAGGCTACTTTCCAAGACAAGACCCGTAGGGGGCAAGTGGCCAAGGGCTCAAAGGGGGGCCCCGTCAGTCTGTCAAGGACTAGGTTCAGGTCCCAGGGAGGCACCGGGTCACGGACCTGCGGGTACAGCCTCTCGATTCCCCTGAGGAACCTCACTGACATGGGGTGAGAGAAAAGAGACCTCCCCTCCACCGGCTGGTGGAACGCCGAAATGGCTGCCAAGTGGACCCTTAGGGAAGCCAGCGCCAACCCTTGTTGTTTGAGCTGCAGCAGGTAGTCCAGGACCGCCTGCACGGAAGACGTACCGGGGGTTATGCCCCGCGATTCCGACCAGCAGGTGAACCTCCTCCACTTGGCCTTGTATGCACTCTGGGTGGAGGGCCTCCTGCTTCCCAGTAGCACACGCTGGACCTGCTCCGAGCAGGTTCTCTCCTCCTCCGTTAGCCAGAGAGCCTCCAGGCCGTCAAGTGTAGGGATTCCAGGTTGGGGTGCAGTAGCCGACCGTTGTCCTGAGAGAGAAGGTCCGGTCTCTTCGGTAGCTCGATCGGGGGAGCAACCGATAGGTCCTGGAGCAGGCAAAACCAATACTGTCTCGGCCACGATGGGGCGATCAGGATGATGTCCGCTCCGTCCCTCTTGATTTTCAAGAGGACCCTGGGCAGGAGCGGGAGGGGGGGAAACGCATACAGGAGGCCCCCCGTCCAGTCGATCAGGAACGCGTCGGAGACGGAGCCCGGCTCGCGACCCCTGAGCGAGCAGAACCTGGGGCACTTCGCGTTCCAGGCTGATGCGAACAGATCCAGGAGGGGAACACCCCACTCGTGGAAGATCATGTCGACCACCTCCGGGTGAAGAGACCAGTCGTGTTGGGGGAGAAACGACCTGCTGAGGCGATCTGCCTCGTCGTTCCTGACCCCCGGGAGGTGAGAGGCGGTTAAACAGAAGTTGCGTCTCACTGCTAGGTCCCAAAGTCGAAGCGCCTCTTGACACAGTAGTGAGGAGTGCGCGCCCCCCTGTTTGTTGATATAGTACATCGCAGTGGTATTGTCTGTCAACACCTGAACCATTTTCCCGAATAAAGCATGGCGAAACACTTTGCAAGCCAGTCTTACTGCCCTCAGTTCCTTTACATTGATATGTAGGGCAGTTTCCCTCCGGGACCAGAGGCCCTGAGTGGTCAGACCACCAGTGATATGGGCTCCCCATCCCCGGTCTGAAGCGTCCGTGATCAGGGTGACCGAGGGGGTGGGGGCCTTGAAGGGAATTCCCTTCAACACGATTCTGGGGTCCATCCACCAGTTCAACGAACCCAGAACCGCAGGGGGGACTGTTACCACCCTGTTCAGGGCATGCCTGTTGGGCATGTAGACTTTCTTTAACCAGCTCTGGAGGGGCCTGAGCCTGAGGCGGGCCAGCTCCACTACATAGGTGCAGGAGGCCATGTGGCCTAGCAGCCGTAGGCACTGCCTGGCTGTTGTCGTGGGGCACCCTTGGAGCTGCAATATTATCGCTGACATGGCCTCGAACCTCGAGCGTGGGAGGGAGGCTTTTGCTCGTATCGAGTCCAGGCGGGCCCCTATGAACTCTATGACCTGTACCGGGTGTAGAGTTGACTTCTGCTCGTTTATGAGCAGTCCCAGGGTATGGCAGGTAGTTTGGGCGAGAGAGACCGCCTCGCGTACCTGCGACTTGGTCTTGCCCTTTATTAGCCAATCGTCCAGGTATGGGAAGATCTGGACTCCCTTGCGCCTCAGGGAGGCTGCCACCACTGCCATGCACTTTGTGAACACTCTGGGGGATGAGGCCAGGCCAAAGGGAAGGACCGTGAACTGGTAGTGGCCACCAGCTACCGTAAACCTTAGGAATTTTCTGTGGGCTGGAAGGATGGAGACGTGGAAGTACGCATCCTTCAGATCTAGGGCGGCGAACCAATCCCCTGGGTTCAATATTGGGATGATGGATGCAAGGGAGACCATGCGGAATTTTCGCTTTTCTATGCACCTGTTGAATCTGCGCAGGTCTAGTATAGGTCTGAGGCCTCCTTTTGCCTTGGGGACAAGGAAATACCTGGAGTAGAATCCCCTCCCCACCTCGAGTGGTGGAACCACTTCTATCGCGCCTTTGAGAAGTAGGGTGAGAACCTCCTGACGGAGTACATGCTCGTGAGAGGGGTCCCTGAAAAGGGACGGGGGGGGATTGGGGGGGTAGTCTGTAGTTGGAGGGCATAGCCCCAGCGAATGGTGCTGAGGACCCATTGGTCCGATGTAATCTCCCGCCACAGGCTGAGGTACGGTCTTAGCCTGTCCCGGAAAGGCGGGGGGTGGCCCAAGGAACAGGGAAGGGAACCACCCTTGGACACAATGTCAAAATTGTCTTTTGCCCTTAGGTCCCCTGGAGGGGCCTTTGAAGGAGGACGAGGGGGTCGCGGTTTGGTCGCGCTGCCCTGCGCCCCTGTTTCTGTCCCTACCCCTGGAGGGGGGGTAGGGTCTAGGCTGCGGCCTAGCCTGCTGCTGTTGCCGCTGGGGGGTTTGGTGTGGCTGCTGGCGCGTCTGCAGCCTTGCCGCCTGGGGTGTGTAAAGGCCCAAGGAGCGTAGCGTGGTCCTTGAGTCCTTTATGGCGTGCAGCTTCTCGTCCGTCTTTTCTGAGAAGAGGGCAGCTTTAGTGAACGGCAGGTCTTGTATGGAGTGCTGCACCTCTTGAGACAGTTCAGTCGACTGCAGCCAGGCTGCCCGCCGCATAGCGACAGCGGAGGCCATAGCCCTGCTGGCAGTGTCTGCAGCGTCAGAGGCAGTTTGTAAGGCTGCACTGGCCACTGTCACCCCTTCCTCTAAGACCATGGCAAAATCGGCAGCCTGGTCAGGCGGCAGGGACTCTGAGAACCTTTTCAGGGAGTCCCATAGATTCAGATTATACTTGCCCAGGAGAGCCTGATGGTTGGCTATCCTGAGCTGGAGCGCCCCTGTGGAGTAGACCTTCCTGCCGTAGAGGTCTAGTCTCCTACCTTCCTTGTTTTTTGGGGTGGCGCTCTGTGCACCCTGCCTGTCCTTTTGGTTGGCAGCCTCTACCACTAGGGTGCCAGCGGCAGGGTGCGCGTATAAGTATTCGTGCCCCTCGGCTGGCACATAATACTTCTTCTCGGCGCCCTTAGACGTGGGGGCGACCGAGGCAGGGGTCTGCCATACGGCATCGGCCAGGCGTAGGACCCTGTCGTGGAGAGGGAGGGCAACTCTAGAAGGGCCTTGGGTGCCCACCCGGCCGAAGAGGGGATCCACCTCCTCCTCCAGAACCTTGACCTGTAAGTCCAGGTTCGAGGCCACCCGTTTCAGGAGTTCCTGGTGGGCCTTAAAATCAATGAGTGGGGCCCCTTGGTCCCTTGTGACCGCCTCGTCTGGGGATGAGGGGTACGAGGGGTGGGGTGGTCCTGAGGAAGGGCCCTCCCCAGGGTCCTCCTCTTGTGAGGAGAGGGATTGGTCACCTTCATGCACAGAGGGTGCCTGTATGGAGTGGGTGACCGAGGCAGGGGCCGGCATAGTTCCCTGCCCCATCTGAGCTGCCCATTGGGCCCACATTGGCCACTGCCAGGGTCCTTGGGGCCAGGTCAGAGGCGGCGCCGGTGCCGAGGGCAATTCCGACGCTGCTGTCGGCGGTGCCGGTACCATGGGGAGAGGTACCTGCGGCACCGGGGTCTGCGGTGCCGGGTGCGGCACCGAGGTCTGCGGTGCCGGGGGCGGCGGTGCCGGTTGTTGCGGTGCCGGTGAGGGTTCTCGCTCCTGGCGGCGGGTCCGGGATCCCGAGCCAGGGGTGCGGGGGAGGCGACGGCGGTGCCGAGAGGAGGTGCTCCGCGACTCGGAGCGATGACGCCTGCCTCGCCTGCGGGACGACGCCGAGGATGAGGATGATGATCTGCGCCGGGAGGATCTCCGTCGTCTTTTCCTCGGTGCCGGAGAGTGGTGACGAGAGCCCCGGCTCGGTGCAGGGCTCGAACTGGAACTTGAGCTGAAGCGGCGGCGGGAGCGTTGATGTGGGCCTTCCGGCGATGAAGGGGAAGAGTCTCTGGGCTCAGGCCTTCGGTGCCGGGTAATGGCTAAGATGGGCGGCTGGGCGCTCGGTGCCGATGCCGCCCACCCTTCGGGGACACCCGGTGCGGGTTTGCCCCGGGAAGCAGACTCTGGGGCCCTCATGCGAGAGGGCGCCGGAGGCGTGGGCAAGGTCATCAGGACTCGTGCCGCCTCGTAAGCCTCCGGTGTCGACGGAGTCTGCAAGGCAGGTCCCTCGCTCACGCGAGTCGGAGAGACCTCCTTGGCTGGAGCCGGGCCCGGTGCTGGGGTCGGGGGCCGGTCCAGGGAGCGCACCTCTGTGCTCGACCCCGGCCGCTCCTGCGGTGCGGGGGAGCTCTCCACAGGCGAGTGCCGCTTCTTCTTCTTTTTCTTCGGCACCGTGGCCCCCGGTGCCGGAGGTGCACTCCGCACCGAGGATACACTCGGTGCCGAGGTGGACCGCGTGGGCTCGGACGCCGAACTAAGCGCGGTCTCCATGAGGAATGCCTTCAGCCTCACCTCTCGGTCCTTTTGTGTCCGAGGCTTGAAGGACTTACAGATTTTACATCGGTCTCGCCGATGTTCTTCCCCCAGACACCGCAAGCAACTGTCGTGGGGGTCGCTAGCTGGGAAAGCCTTCCCGCAGCTAGCGCATGGCTTGAAGCCCGACGCGCCGGGCATGGCCGCGGGCGTCTGAGCCCGCAGGCTCCCTAACTAACTATAAAAACCCTTTCTAACTGTAAAACTAACTTAGTTCGAGGCGAACTACTAACTAAATACTCACTTTTTAAGGCGAAACAACAAACTGAGAAGAGCAGGGGTTAGTTCTCGACCGACCGTCACGGGCGGAAAGAAGAGACTGAAGAGGGAGGGGCCGGCAGCGACCGTTGAGCCGCCGCAGGGCGGCGACACTACGGGGTCGCTGGACCGGCCCCTGCAGGGGCTGCTAGTAAAAGTTCTCCGATTGGCCGTGCACGAGGGCGCGCACACCTAAGTGGAATGCATATGAGCAACCACTCGAAGGAGAACATATCCATTATAGCTACAACATACAGCCTAGGCCTCTTGGACTGCAGGGATTGCGTTAGTTCTGAATGCAACTCTCATCTTGAGTTGACTGCTCCCTATGACAACCGTGCAACGATGCGTCCATCAAGAATGCTGGCTACAGCGCGTTCCATCTGCATGTGCCATGGGAAGCGCAGGGAATGAAAATACCTGCTCTGATAGTTTAGTTTGTAGAATACTGCCACATCATCAACACCTACACTCTGCATTTGCAGTGGGCTCCTGCCCTGCCCAGCACCTCAGATAGCTATTCACACCTGCTCAGAATGAGTGCAAAGGGGCCAAAAAAAGGCACCAAGTCAGAAGGGGGTAATGACAGCACAAGGTGCCAAGCAGTCATGACTCTGCCGCCCTTGGATGGTTTTACAGCCTGTTAGCTATTCTAAGTGGAGTGACTCTGTATGAGAGTGTATGACTGAGATTTTAAGGCCAGGAAGGACTGTTATAACCATCATTTTGAAGTAACCTTTCATAACCCAGGGCAGAGAATTTCACCCAGAATCCTGCATCAAGTCTAATAAAATATGTTCTAGCTCAACTAGAAGTTAACAAAAGATATATCTGATCTCATTTTAAAGACTTGAAATGACAGAAAGTCCACCATGTCTCTAAATAAATTGTTCCAATGATTAATTCCCCCGACTGTCAAAGTTTGACCATAATTCAGTCTAAATTGTCTAGCTTCAGCTTCCGTCCATTGGCTCTTGCTCTGCCTTTGATGCTAGGTTGAAGAGCCTTCTACTAGGTGGTCGGACTGGATCATAAGGCCTCTTCTGCCATTAGAATCTACCCATCTGACATGACAAAGCTGGGAATGGAACAGTCAGGCACACAAGGGAAATAAAAGCAGTAAGAAACATGGAAAACTCATGTCAGATAATACAAAGCATTTTATTTTTCATAAGAAACTGAGGTATACAGTTGCATGTATACTTTGCACAGCACGTAGGCTATGTGACAACATGTCCAAGTCAGCTGGAAAAGGCACTGCTTGGAGAATACTAGGCTCCCATAAGCTTCATTTTGTCACTGGAAAGAAACCCTTGCTGTACAGAGATACAAATAAATAGCTGGTAAAAACACAGGAGACTTGAAATGACTCACTTTTTTAGGAGACTGTACCAGTTTTGCTGCACACAGCACAGGACAAGTCTGCCTGGCTGCTTGGGAGCATACAGGAAGACCCCCATAGACAGCACATGGGAGGAGGGGTATATTACTGAGCCCAAGTGGGTAGGCAGTAGACATGAAGCCCAGTGGGACTCAGGAAGGAGCTGAGAAGAATGCTGCTGAAAAAATGAGAGGTGGGGGGAGGGCAGAGGGCACAGTAAAAGCACACTTGACAACACGAAGAAGAACCCATTAACTGCCGGGTGTTCTGTTTAAATTTAGAGGACAAACATACCCCATAACTCTGAAAATTACTGCCGTCCTTTTTCTTAAAATAGGCCTATCAGAGACTTATAGAACCATAGAACCACATTAAAACTGCAACACAAAAGTCAACCTGATGCACACTGTGAGCAAAATATTGCATGTAGCCAACTCCGAACAATGAGAGTGCAAAAGATGTTAGACAGGCTTCATATTTGTGAAGTGTTTTCTCAGACGGACACTGTACTCTCTTCTGCCCATCCTGCAAAATTGAACAGCTCCTCATGCCATGATGGCTGATGGAAGGGGTACATGCTGCACTGCTCCCATGTGCCCTCGTTCAGTGTGACATTTCAATTCCAAAGAAGAGTGTCACCTGCATACAGCTGCAGAGCATTTATTTGAGAGATTTGATGGTGACGCAGAATTAAAGGGAAAGGCAAAGAATATGATAACCTTTATAATGGCTGGTCAGAGTTTTGGTGTGTCTGAATCCAGGGACGAAACCATGCCATAACACACTTCCAAATATGCATCAGGCTAAGTGTGGAGGAGAAAAGAAAGAATCCTCCATTCTGCTCTCCCTAGACTGCTGCAAAACACCCCTCAAGCCGAGACAAGCAGCTCCATGCTTACTGCAGCTTAACAAAACCAAAATGGTATCTCCAATTAGTTGACAGCCTGATATGTAAGTTTAAAGTCCTGTCATCATCATCAAAGGACAACTGACCTATAAGGCTGGCCATGGTTGACAGTTAAGACAATCAACTCTATTGGAAAAGCCTTTGCTCTCCCTAAATTGACTCTTTATCTGGCATGACCCCATGTCAGATGCTAGGAGAAATCAGCAGCACATGACCATTTTTGCAAGGTAGTAAAGGGAGGGAAAGGGCACAAGAAATTTAGCTGGTAATTTTTAAGGCTGAGTTATTAAACATTTCACAATCCTGGTGATGATGTGTTTTATTTGTTAAATCCTCCAGGAACGCAATGAGGTGCTGCATAGTTCACAGTGACGTTATAAAACAGCTGCTACACATACTAAAAATGGCACACAATATTCCCCACTGGCAGCAGAGAACAATGCCAGCAACCAAGAAAAATACTGACAGGACAAAGGGGCAGAAAAAAGCAAAGGGTTAGAAAAGGATTCAGTTTGACAAAGTAGCTGGGAGACTGGGATGCTTGATCTAAGTAACATGTAGACTCCTGAATGGCCTTTGAAAAGGTCTTCTTGCAAAGCAGGAATCTCCCCCAAATGCTGTTTATATTTGCCTGGATTTGAGTAAATTTAACATGGGAGAAAGGTGCTGAATGACAACTCTATACAATGAGCTTCCTGTTCTGAGATAACACGTACATGACAGGCAGTGCACTTTTTTTCTCACAGCCCCACTAAACAGAACCCATCTAGCTTTGGTGTTGCCAAGCAGTTCAGGACTTTATGTCTCTTAGCCACTGACCTCTCTGCTGAGAATTGTTATTAAAGGTGCTAGCTGTGACACTGGTCTGTGTTCAGGTAAAAATACCACCTATCTTTCCCTATAATGAATATTAAATGGTTTTTCTTACCAGTTTGAAATGTTTAAAAAGTACTATTTGATTTTCCCTCCAGAACTGCAGATATCCGTGCATGATCTGCAGTCCTCACAAAATGTAGGTTATAAAACCTAAACATCCTCCTTGTAAACAGGTAATAATACAGAGAGTCAAAGCTGAGAAGAAAATAACCAGCTGAACAAGTTATCCTGAGGATAAGAATGTTGTACAAACTGTAGCTAAAAAACAAAAGAACTCTCTCAGGGTTTCTGAGTGAAAACATTTTTGCTGCCTCCTAAAACAATGCTTGGCCTCCTAAATCTAAAATAAACATTTAGAGTGTGCATACATTGTCCTAGCATACCAGCTACACCAAGAACTGAATTCTGGGCTCATGCATTTGCACCAGTTATATCAGTGCCTGGTCAGAAGAATGACTAAGATATTACTATCTGGTTGTGTTCACTTGGAGTCTGAGTTTTAAACACAAGGAAGGAAGAGGAAGTAGCCTGGCTAGAAAGATACGTTTCCTGTGAGTATTCTCTTGGTTTGGTGAGCTCGCCACTTACTGCAGTCCTTTGGAGTGGTTTTATTAATAAACAATTTTCCAGTGGGTTGGCTGTTCACAGTTTCTCTCTTTCTCACCACAAAATCGGTTGTAAGTTGTTTTGGGGTCAAATCCCAGGATCTCCCTTTCCTCATGAATCCGAAAGGAAAATGTTGAAACCGAGGTGCCTGTAAAATACCTGTGAAGGAAAACAGAACTGATTATTGGAGAAGAGTTTTTGTTTTCAAGATACAAATAATGGCTTTATCAACGTATAATCTGTTTTTAATGAATTATCTGTAATCAGAAATACTGACATTACTGCTTCTCATTCAATCACATTATTTAGGTTTACGAGATTAAAAAATTTTAAAGTTTGACTCCACATACAAACCTAACAGCCACATACAAAAATCAAACTAGCTACCTAGCATGTGCACAGATCCACTGGTCAATAATTGCTATTCCTCCATCTTTGTAGAGTTCTAGCTCCTCCCAAGTGGGTTCAAACCTCACCATCTCAGGCAGTAATTTCTTGAGCTCTTCAGTCTCTGAAAGAAAAACAATACCCATGAGCTACCCGACACAGTACCGTTAGAGAAAATGACTAACATTGTCCTATATGCCTGTATTTATATATTGTTCTATAACTATATATATTGTTATATACTGCATTTATATATTGTTTATGCCTGTACACAAATGCAAGAAGCCTGGGAAACAAGCAGGAGGAACTGGAAGTCCTGGCACAGTCAAGGAACTATGATGTGATTGGAATAATCGCGACTTGGTGGGGTAACTCACACAAATGGAGCACTGTAATGGATGGGTATAAACTATTCAGGAAGAACAGGTAGGGGAGAAAACATGGAGAAGATGAACTGTATGTAAGAGAGCAATATGGTTGTTCAAGAGCTCCACTATGAAACTGGAGAAAAACCTGTTGAGAGTCTCTGGGTTAAGTTTAGAGGTGAGAGCAACCAGTGTGATGTCATGGTGGGCGTTTGTTATACCAGACCAGGAGGATGAGGTAGATGAGGCTTTCTTCAGACAACTAATGAAAGTTTCCAGATCACTGGACCTGGTTCTCATGGGGGCCTTCAATCATTTGACATCTGCTGGGAGAGCAATGCAGCAGAGCACAGACAATCCAGGAAGTTTTTGGAGAGTGTTATGGACAACTTCCTGGTGCAAGAGCTGGAGGAACATACTAGGGCCCATGCTCCTCTTGAATTGCTACTCACAAAACAGGGAAGAATTGGCAGGGGAAGTATAAATGGGTAATCTGGGCAGCAGTGACCATGAGATGATCAAGTTCAGGATCCTGACAAAAGGAAGAAAGGAGAACAGCAGGATACGGACCCTGAACTTCAGAAAAGCAGACTTTGACGTCCTCAGGGAGCTGATGGGCAGGATCCCCTGGGAGGGCTAATATGAAGGTGAAAGGAGTCCAAGAGAGCTGGCTGTATTTGAAAGAAACCTTATTGAGGGCGCAGGAACAAACCATCCTGATGTGCAGAAAGAACACCAAATATGGCAGGCGCCCAGCTTGACTTAAAGTCGTCTTTGGTGAGCTAAAACACAAAAAGGAAGCTTATAAGAAGTGGAAGCTTAGTCAGATGACCAGGGAGGATTATAAAAATACTGCTTGAGCATGCAGGAGTGAAACCAATCACAATTGGAGTTGCAGCTGGCAAGGGTTATGAAATGTAACAAAAAGGGTTTCTACTGGTATGCTAGTAACAAGGTGGTGGTCAGGGAAAGCATGGTCCCTTGCAGAATGGGGGAGGCAACCTAGTGACAGATGATGTGGAAAAAGCTGAAGTACTCAATGCTTTTTTTGCCTCTGTCTTCACAAACAAAGTCAGCTCCCAGACTACTACACCGGGCAGCACAGAACAGGGAGGAGGTGTGCAGCCCTCAGTGGTGAAAGAACAGGTTCAGGACTATTTAATCTCCATCCAAGAATATTAAAGGAACTAGCACAAGAAATTGCAAGCCCATTAGCAAGGATTTTTAATGAATCTGTAAACTCAGGGGTTGTACCATATGACTGGAGAATTGCTAACGTAGTTCCTATTTTTAAGAAATAGAAAAAAAGTGATCCGGGTACCTACAGGCCTGTTAGTTTGACCTCAGTAGCATGCAAGGTCTTGGAAAAAATTTTGAACGAGAAAGTAGTTAAGGACATCGAGGCTAATGGTAATTGGGATAAAAATACAACATGACCTTACAAAAGGTAGATTGTGCTAGACCAACCTGATGTTTTTTGAGAAGATAAGATTTTTTTAGAAAAAGGGAATGCAGCAGATCTAATTTACCTAGATTTCAGAAAGGCATTTGATACGGTTCCACATGGGGAATTATTAGTTAAATTGGAAAAGATGGGGATTAATATGAAAACCGAAAGGTGGATAAGAAACTGGTTAAAGGAGAGACTACAACGGGTCATACTGAAAGGTGAACTGTCAGGCTGGAAGGAGGTTACTAGTGGAGTTTCTCAGGGATCGATCTTGGGACTGATCTTATTTAACCTTTTTATTACTGACCTTGGCACAAAAAGTGGGAATGTGCTAATAAAGTTTGTGGATGACACAATGTTGGGCGGTATTGCCAATACAGAGAAAGATCGGGATATCAAACAAGAAGATGTGAAAACAATGAGAGTCCTGTAGCATTTTAAAGACTAACAAATTTAATTTTTGCAGGCATAAGCTTATGCTGCAGAAATTAAATTTGCGTCTTTATAATGCTATAGGACTCTCACTGTTTTTGCTGTATACAGACTAACATGGCTACCACTCTGGAACTTTTCACCAAAAATGTGGATGACCTTGTAAACTGGAGTAATAGAAACAGGATGAAATTTAATAGTGGAAAGTACAAGATCATGCATTTAGGGACTAATAAGAATTTCCGCTATAATCTGGGGAGGCATCAGTTGAAAGTGACAGAAGAGGAGAAGGACCTGGGAGTATTTGTTGATCATGGGATGACTACGAGCCACCAATGTGATGTGATTGTGAAAAAATGTAATGCAGTCCTTGGATTGATCAGACAAGGTATTTCCAGTAGTACGATTATACAAGGTGCTGGTGAGACCTCATCTGGAACACTGTGTGAAGTTCTGGAAGCCCATGTTTAAGAAAGATTAATTCAAACTGGAACAGCGGAATGGAAAACCTGCCTTATGAGAGGAGACTCAAAGAGCTTGGCTGTTTGGCCTAATCAAAAAAAGGTTGAGGGGAGATAGGATTGCTCTCTGTTAATACATCAGAAGGATAAATACCTGGGAGGGAGAGGAATTATTTAAATTCAGTGCCAATGTGGACACAAGAACTATGGATATAAACTGGCCATCAGGAAGTTTAGATTTGAAATTAGATGCAGGTTTCTAACCATCAGAGGAGTGAAGTTCTGGAATAGCCTTCCATGGGGAACAGTGGGGGCAAAAAACATAGCTGGCTTCAAAACTGAGCTTGATAAATGTATGGAGGGGATGGTATGATGGGATAGCCTACTTTGGCAACTGACTGATCTTTAACTACTGGTGGTAGATATGCCAATGGTCTGTGAAGGGATGTTAGATGGGGTGGGTTCTGAGTTACTACAGAGAATTCTTTTGTGGGTGTCTGGCTGGTGAGTCTTGCCCACATGTTCAGGATTTAACTGATCGCCATATTTGGGGTTGGGAAGGAATTTTCCCCTAGGGCAGATTGGCAAAGGATCTGTGGGTTTTTCACATTCCTTTATAGCATGGGGCACGGCTCACTTGGTGGTGGATTCTCTGTACCTTAAAGTTTTTAAACCATGATTTGAGGACTTCAATAACTCAGTCATAGGTCAGGGGTCTATTACAGGAGTGTTCGGGTGAGGTTCTGTAGCCTGCGTTGTGCAGGAGGTCAGACTAGATGATCAGATTGGTCCTTCTGACCTTAGAGTCTGAGTCTATTTAGAAAGGCTGGACATGCACAAGTCCATGGGGCCAGATGCAATGCATCCAAGGGTGCTGAGGGAGTTGACTGATGTGACTCCAGGGCCATTGGCTGTTATCTTTGAAAACTTGTGGTGACTGAAGGAGGTTCTGGATGATTGGAAAAAGGCAAATATAGTGCCCATCCTCAAAAATGGGAGGAAGGAGGATCCGAGGAATTACAGCCTCACCTCAGTCCCCGGAAAAATCATGGAGCAGGTCCTCAAGGAATCCATTCTGAGGCACTTGGAAGAGAGAAAGGTGATCAGGAACAGTCAGCATAGATTCAGCAAGGGTAAATCATGCCTGACCAACTTGATTGCCTTCTATGATGAGATGACGGACTCTGTGGCTATGGAGAAAGTGGTGGACGTGATATACCTTGATTTTAACAAGTAACACAGTATTCTTATCAAGTTAAAGAAGTTTGGGTTGAATGAATGGACTAGAAGATGGACAGAGAGCTAGCTAGATCATAGGGCTCAATAGATAGTGAGCAATGGCTTGCTGTCTAGTTGGCAGCACTGTGTCTGACAAACAGGGTGCGCCAAAGGTCGGTGCTGGGGCCAGTTTTGTTCAACATCTTCATTAATGATCTGGAAGATGGGGCGGATTGCAGCCTCAGCAAGTTTGCAGATGACACTAAACTGGGGGGAGTGGAAGATATGCTGGAGGGTTGGGATAGGATACAGAGTGACCTAGATAAATTGGAGGATTGGCCCCCCCCCCCCAAAAAAAAATCTGAGGAGGTTTAACAAGGATAAATTCAGATTCCTGTACTTAGGATGGAAGAATTTCATGCACTGTTACAGACAGAGAACCGACTGGCTAGGCATCAGTTCTGCAGAAAAGGACCTGGGGATTACAGTGGATAAAAAGCTGGATATGAGTCAACAGTGTGCCCTTGTTGCCAAGGCTAATGGCATATTGGGCTGCATTAGTTGGAGCATTGCAGCAGATCCAGGGAAGTGATTATTCCCTTCTATTTGACAATAGTGAGGCCACATTTGGAGTATTGTGTCCATTTCTGCCTCCCTCCCCACACACAGAAAGGATGTGGATAAATTGGAGAGAGTCCAGTGGAAGGCAACAAAAATGATTAGGGGGCTGGAGCACATGACTTACGAGAAGACGCTGAGGGAACTAGGGTTGTTTAGTCTGCAGAAGAAAAGAATTAAAGTGGATTTGATAGCACGCTTTTCTCAGTGGTAGTAGATGATAGAACTAGGAGCAATGGGCTCAAGTTGCAGTGGGGAAGGTCTAGGTTGGATATTAGGAAAAACTTTGTCACTAGCAGGGTGGTGAAGCACTGGAATGGGCTACCTAGAGAGGTGGTGGAATCTCCATCCTTAAAGGTTTTTAAGGCCCAGGTTGTCAAAGGCTTTTCTGGGATGATTTAATTGGGGTAGGTCCTGCTCTGAGCAGGGGGTTGGACTAGATGAGCTTCTGAGATTCCTTCCAACCCTAATCTTCTGTGATCCTATATATGCACACACTTCACTGAACAGCTGGACAAAACTGGCTGAAAAATTACAAAGCAGAAGCAGCTCGAGTTTAACTAGGATTTGTAAAACAGTTCTTGCTACATGACTGGGTGGTTCTGGGGGGGGGCAGGTGCCAATGAAGGAGCATTAGACATACATTGCAAGGATGACATGGAAATGCTGATGGAGTGAGGGGGCCTGGAACTGACAGGCCTAGGGTACAGGCGGTACCACTAGTGTCACTTTGTAACCCTACAGACGCAACAGACAGAAAATGAATGCACATCTAGACTAGCTGTCAAGTGGCCTCCCCCTCAATGCTTTTCTAATGTCACCCATGGAAACACAAACAAAGGTCGCAGTGGAAGTGGGAAAGAAGAGGAAGAAAAGGCAAAAATACCCACCCTCACTAGGAGAGACTACTAAAAACAATGTGAAATGTTTTCCGATGAATTTAGTCCATATGAAAGGTGCTACTTTGACTGCTCTGGAAAGGACTCTTATTCTTTCCCAGAACAAGTACAGCATGACCAGAACATCCCTCCTTACCAATTGGCCTCATCCCTAAGTATGAGAGGCCAACCCTATGGTTGAGGAGAGTTCAATCTGCTCACCCATATACTCTGATCTCGCAAAGCTGGCAGTTATAGCTAACCATGGTGATAGTTTGTGCTATGTGGACATCTGCTTCCCTAGGAACTTGACCAGGGCATCAAGCTTGTTTCATACAGATGGCCAAACAGCCTGTGAGAAACACCAAATGAGTACTTTCTGTTTGGGTTGGATTTGAACTATCAGCATGGAGATTGAAGGCTCCAGCATCCATTTCAATGTCCTGAGCTGTTCAGTCTCCTAGGAAGACCATCAATAATCCATTAATATGAAGTGACAACTACTGTCATGATGACCAATCTCTGCTGTGAATTAAGACCAAGGATTGAATAGGGTTGGAGAGCTGCATACCCTCCATAATGGCATCAGTGGCTATGAAAACTCTCTTAAGTTTATGCCTCTCCATGAGGCTGCGGATTTTCTTCACTGCTGCATGAAGGCTTGGCACATCTTCTCTGTGACCCCAGATGAAGTCTTTTCTTCTTAGGTGAACCCCAAGGTATGGCCCACCTACAGCTGTGCCCAGCTTTACCTATCAGAGAACAATCAGCACATGCTGTAATCAAAATACATTGGCATGAACTCAGAATGAAAAGGGTCTTGGTACATGAACACTTGCACTGCAGTATGTTAAAGCACTGTGTTAATCCAACTCGAAAGAGGTGGTGTAAGGTTCACACAGACAGTATTTTGTAGCACTTACAGCTGATTACTCTGTTTTGATATCCGGTAACATGAATAAATAAATGGAAGGAGCTGTTTATAAAAGATCTCAAATTTATCAGTGTCCCCTCATTGGACTAAAGTAGCGACTGACAGTTGTGAATAGAATGTTGCTCCATCTGACAAAATGCAGAAAACACAAAATGGAACAAGTTGCCCTTCATGGAAGTGGGTAATAGGAAACCTTGAAGTGCTGCTGTCTAGCACACCATTGAGTCAAAAGGATCTGAACAGGCTGAGCAAACTTTGTTCCAGAAAGGGAAAAACTTTGAAAGGGCAGAAAGACTACAGCTGCTGAGCGCTAGATTCATCACATTCATAGTTACTTCCCACCCTCCTCAAAGCACAGTCAAAATACTCAACAAATCTATTGGATACATCTGTTACAGGAAAAACAGATTGCAAAGTACTTTACCTTCATCTGTGTCCAGTCCTCATTGTAGTCTGTCCTGTCTGCCTCATCAGTGGAGTGAAGGTATTTCCTCCTAAACTCATCCCCCACCACACGCAGGTGTTTAGCAAACACCATACTTCGACGAGTCTGTCAGGATGAGAGGAGTTGCTGAGTGACTGTCTGGGAGTAGGGAGAGAACTATAAACAGGTGCACATGAGAAGCTATTTCTATTCAGAGCTCCTGGAATGGGGTTACTTTTAACACATTCCTGCAGTGTTGCAAGGGAACAATGGTACTTTTTACCAACCAATGGTAACTGCACTTATATCAATATACACAACTGGCCACTGCAGGAGTGTTTCAAAAGTGCCTTTTAACAGCTAGACCTATAGACTGGGAAAAGGGTAGAGATTTATCTACCTTGTAGTTTAAATTTAGTAATTTTTAATTTTTGTACCACACATTTCGAAAGAGAGCAAGTATAGTATTTTACTTACTACTGTGTTATCAGCAAACCCCCAGACAAAAGCTAGTGCACCTGTTATGCAAATGTCCACAGCAGATCTAAGATCAAAGTGTTAGCATGCTGGGTCATTAACCTATGAAAGCTCAATTTAGATGGAGGAAAATGTTTCAGTGAGGTTCCTGAAGGCCACACAGTGAGTCAGCCAGTGGCTTAGATGGAATTAGAACCCAAGATCTGCCTTCTTTACTCTAGCTACCCCACCGTATGGCTGACCTGTTAAGTGAAAGAAGGCATTTCTGTACCAGATCAAGTACAGAAATAGTGCAGCTCATCTTTTAGAAAGAAAAATGTTGAAAGACTTGTTAACTTTCAAAACTGCTAATGGAATTAAACATGCCCTAAGAAGACATGCCGCTAGCCACCAAAAGCCTCCACATTAAAAGGGAAACTGGCAAAAATGAAGCTATTCCTCATACCTAGGATATTAATACATTTCAAATGTGTTTTCAGATAGTTATCTGGAATCAAGGCAGAACCGAAGCATCCTTATTAGTGCAAGCGTACAATACTAAGGAAAATCTGTGCTACTGACATCAGCTAACCACAATAATCAGAAATTTGGTCAAATTCTTGATTTAGGAGAAAAAATATTTTTTTCCACTGAGCAATGAAGACTGTACGAAGATGCACTGAGGATGCTCTGAATTTGTTTTCAAGACAAAAATCAATTTGCACTTCGCATAAAAGCTTCTCTTCTTTCACCAGAATGGTGAAATTCAAATAGGGCTAACGTAACTCCACAGTCGGCCCAGAGTCAGGGACTGTGGATAGCAGCACTGACGCATGAGCAGAGCAGAGAATGACCTGGCATTCTAAGGAACAAATGCTCAGGCCTGCCTTTTCCCCTTTCCCTAGCAATGAGGGGGACTAGCACTTCCTCCCTTTTCCTGTTACAGCTGATTGCCCTGAACTGTAGCAAGGGCTGGGCAAACTGAGTGAGCAGAGCCAGGGCTCCTTCCCCTCCCGACCTCATCCTTGGAGGTGGAGTATCAGGTGAGTAGCCAGTGGGTGAGCAGCCTGCTAGTGCTTCTAATGGAGCAAGATGAAATAGTTCTGCAGGGGGACTGTTCATATGTGTGCCCTTCTCACAACACCACAGGGGAGCAGCCTGGAGTGTCAGTTTTTCTCCACTTGGTATCACAAGAAGTAAATTAATAAGCACAACAGAAAGCTGAGACACACTCCAGCACAAAGCAGAAACAGTGTTTTACTCCAAGAGGTATGCATGACTTATATGTAGAAGTCAATGTAAACATCCCTCCATTGCCTGGGGCAATGCAATACATCAGTGAGAGAGAGACAGCCCTGAGCTTCCAAGGATTAGAGAACCAGTGGTGCATCTGTCAAACACCTTTGAACTCCCTATGCCCACTAAAGATGCCATTGCTGTTGTATCTTTGGCACTTACATATTACATTGTGACAGCTTAATCATGTACACACAGCACACGGATACTGGGAGATTAATTTAGTACTGGTCAGTTGGTATGTGTGTGCTTTCACTGCTACAATATACATAAGAGAGAAGAAAATGTGAACCTTTGCTGGAGTAATTTCAGAAGTTCTCCTGTGTAACCAGTTATTCCTCCTTTACAAGGAGTATTCATTATAGACTTGTGGACATTATTAGCAGTGTAGTCATCTTTGATCTCTAAACTAGCTTCTTTTCTCTTTTCTTCTAGTTTGCCATGGACTTTAATAAAAGCATTCCTTTTGTTGGACTGTTCTCCATATGTGAAAGGACTCAATCCCACCAATGCTCCACTTCAACACCTTCCAAAAGAGGAGCAAACCCAAAGGACCAGGGCCAGAGATTTTGGGTTCCCCCAAATCATCTTAAGAAGAACTCCCTGCCTCCATATTAACTCCAAGGCCCAAGGGTGGCCTTCATGGGATAGCATTTCCCTTTACTGCGCTAAATACAGTTACTCCTAATGTATTGTGGGACATCTTTCCTGGCACGCAGCCATAGAACCCACCCTTCAACCATTAAGATCCTTCAAACTAGAGCTTCCAGTAGCAAACTCAAACCAACTTCTACTGAAGTCAACAGGCGTCTTTCCACTGAATTTAATAGGAAACAAATGCAGAGTTGCAAAAAAAAAAAAAAAAAACAAACAACAAAAAACACCACACCAAATGAATTGTATTCAGGTGTGTCTTCTTTCACCCCCTTGTTTTTGAACTACATGACTGATGTATTTACATGAACATGACATCAGGCTCCAATCTCAATCTGTAGAAGAAATCTATTCTAACAAGTTAAAATTCTCACCCTGTCCTTTTTAAAATTCTCAGTCATGCCCATTAGGAAACAGTAAAGCAACAGTGTCTTCTAAAAGGCCAGAAGGAAACAGGAATGGGTGGAGTGATGAGTGATTGGAGAGAGTAGTGTGACTCACGGGTGAAATCAAATGTCACTGGATGCTGAAGAGGGGAGTGCGTGGAGCTGGATTATTGGACAGGGGGCTGATTTGTTACAATCTAGAAACATTTAGAAGAAGGATAGGGCATCTGTTAACATGGTTGCTATACAGAGTAGGCCAGTCATTTATTTTCCAGTCTTCACAGAGTTGTATTTATTTCATAGTAGTGGCTCATTGTAACTGTAGCAAATGTGAAAGCTGCTGACGAATACTCCAAATTGGTGATACGTGTTTAGGGATCTTCATATCAGTAAATTAATTGATCTGTCTCAACATGCCTAAGATGAAGGAACTGATTGGATGGACTGAAGTAATGAAAATAGACAATTCTTCTTAGTAATTCTTTTAAACAGAAACATTGTCAAGAGACATCACTCAGTAAGAAAACTGCAGTAAACTGGTTTCTTTGGATCCTTCATGACCAAATGTGTCATTTAACAAAATCTTGGTGATCGAAATGAAAGAGCACAACACTGATGACTGATGATCCTGCAGGTGAGACATTTACAATGCTACCATCATCATAAAATGTAGCCACAATAGTTTAAGGCCCTGATCCAGGTATTGCAGCCGCTCTTCAATGTTCTTCTGCAACCACCCTCAGTTTCATCAGCAGATGACTAAAAAAAGGATCGATGCCCAGTTCCCAGTGACACTTGGGGAACTCTCAGGAAGACAGTGCATCTGTATGTGAATTCAACTTATTTGCATTGAAACAAGACAATAGCACACGGAGGACTTTCATTAAAACACAGCACACTTTTTACAAAATAAGGGACTCTACAGACTTATAAAAGGAACTGAAAGATGTTTGGACAGACTGCTGACCCTACTGTCACAGTTGCCATGCAATTCTGCCTTAACCTAGCTAAAAAACTGGAACCACACAAGGATACTATCAAAAGTTGATTCAGAGAAGCTCTGTAATCTTTCCATTGTTAGCTAGTGTGACTGATCCGCCCAAAAAAGATGACAAGATGAGCCCACAAAAGGAAGTGGATGCTGAAACAGTACTGATGGAATGTAAGTTTGTTTCCATTTCTTCCAGCATTTAAGCATGAAAATCCAGATTTCTATCCAGAAACTATGTTAGCAAGTTTGTTGCTTCAAAGTGATGGAAAATGTGAGTAAAATCACAGAAAACTCTTAAAAAAGACATGCACCCCCATTTAGCCAGCACACTCTATCATGCAGGTTTTTAGCACTTAGCGAAGTCAACACTTTGTAAAAGAATAGGGTAGGTGCTGAAAAAAAGTAGTATGTGTACTGGATCCTGAAGGCAGACACAAAACAGTGGTAGAAGTCTAATTAGCAGATATGAAAATCTATTAATTTATTCTTCCTGTAGAGCAGGCTCTCCATTCTGGCTAATGTGTACAACTTTTTAGGTGTGAGAAATAAAGCAGCTAATGATGGGAATCAAAAAAAAAATCACAACTCTCTTTCAAGTTATTGACATGGTGCAAGCGCCACTTGGTGCAAGCGCTACTGTCCCATTTATGGGACATGGATATCTGTGCTGTAACCAACACACAAGTTCAAATCTCATACACTGGGATCATTTTACATTCTATATTTTGCCACTGTGATAAAATGAAGAAATAGCACCAAGTCAGATGTGTTTATCACAAGTGAGTCTAGCTTGCAAGAACAGACACTGTAATAAACTATATTGATACAATTATAAAGCCATTTATTTGAACAACCTACCAGCCATAAAAGGACAAGCACTTTTAAAATTTTTAACATTTAAATTTAATATATTTATTATTTGCATTTTAATCCTAAATTTCCAGAAGACTGAAAACGTCTGTTACTGATTTTATATATGGCAAATATTACTGCACAGTATTTTGCTGCAAAAGACAATCTTCATTGATTCTTCGTCTCTGCATCTGTATCTAGGACAACAGCTGGATTTAACACAGCTAGAACCATTACTCCAAAAGAGCAAGGGAATTCGTAAGGTAAATGTATCTCTAACTAAAATTGTGGCTATTAAAAAAACTTTTTACAATAAGAACATTCTCCAACAGATTCTGAATTTTGATAAAGCAGAGTTAGGCCTTAAAAGTTCATATTGCCTCTATCAGAGAAGATAAAACCCATCTGGTTCATAATGTAGGTCCTATTTTTACATATTAATATTCAGGCTTAGAAATCATGATCCATCCACCTCTCTTTATTATGGGGAAAGTTTTCCCTCACAAGTAATTTGTGGTTTATTTTTTCTGAATTACCCAATAAAATAATTTATTAACTGAGTCGACAGGACTACTCACAGCTTTAAGTCATGCACCTGTGTGTTTGTAGGGTCAAGGATATAATTTGTTTATGCTCTCAAGTAAACTTTCTTTCTCTTGAAAATTAGAAAGCAACTTTTAATCATCTGTAAACCAAATCTGGCTAGTTTTTTTAACTCCTAATTCATCTTCAAGCTCTAAGAAATTCATGCATCCATACCCATCTCATTCTCTGATTTATGTACATAAATCTAATTCAGCTTCCCAAGAAACAGGGAAATAGAAAATATTCAGTCCACCACATCACACGACGCTATTTTCTTATGGCTGAATCACTGACTCAGTGATTAAAACCTTAAACTCCCAAACTTGATGCCGCCTATTAAAAGGCTATGATTTGAAATTTCTGAAATATTTAGGGTTGACCTAACTCTGTTCCCACTGAAATCAGGAATTAGGCCATTATTATGCATTTTGGAAAATCCCACCAGAAATGTTTATAGCCTCAGGCCTGTACCTGTAAGGAGCTCTGTGATCAGAGCACTACTGACTTCAGTTGCACTCCACACAGGAGCAGGGGTCCACCCACACAGAGCTCCTTGCAGGATTGAGGCCCTGGAGGAAAGACACTGGAATGTCCTCTGAAGCAGCACGTGGACATTCTATGTCTAATATAGCAGCTACACATCGTGCTCAATCAGGTGGCAATATACAATATACAGATAGTCTATGAGATTGGCTGCTTCTCTGAGTTCACAGCAAAATCATCAGCAACAAACACAGCCAATGCTGGGGTTTTATTAATATCCAATAGAAAATCTGAAGAAGCTAACTAGAAAAATACTCACATTCCAATAATCTCTCCCTCCGTAGTGGTCATGAAGAAGGTTTTCAGCTCTGTCTAACATCACTGACCTATTAAAAATCGTAAAGCTGAGTGCAATTCCCTTAGAAATATAATGTACATTACTATGTTTCCTCATACAGCAGTGCGGGAAGCAAAGTCTGCCCTCTATGGGCCACATGCTGAGAGAAGGGCAGGGGAAGGGGCAGGACCAGGAAGGCCACTGCTGAACTCCAGTCAGTATGCTGCTGGGCCTATGTGGTGGGAGAGGGGCGGGGGGGGGGGGGGGAAAGGGGAAAGCAGTCACCACACTCCTGCCAGGCCCAGCTGGAGGGCCTGATGAAAGGCACGTGGACTGTAGTTTGCCCACCCGTTCTACAATCTGAAAAAATTTCAGAGTCCCTCGTGTGACAGGAACAGCCCTCAGAAAGCAAATAAGGGAACATCTTCAATGCAGAGAAGATCCGGCCACCCTAGTACATTTTAAAAGGGACACAGAGTAAACCACCACTAGATGTCTAGACAAATTACATTTGTAACAGTGAGAGCAATTAGCCACTGAAACAATTTACCGAGGGGCATGGTGGATTCTCCACCACAAATAATTTTAAAATCAAGACTGGATGTTTTTCTAGAGGATCTATTCTAGAAATTATTTTGGGGCAATTCTATGGCCTGTTGAACAGAAAGTCAGACTAGATGATCATAATGATCCCTTCTGGCCTTGGAATCTATGAATACCAGAGATGAAAAATAAACCACACAGAATGATGTTCTGCAGCGGTCCAGGGACATCAACTCAGACATAACCAGGAGATAAGATTATTTTAGCAATTGCTTGGAAGTTACTATTATTGTTAAAGTCATGCCGAGTCTTTCATTATAAGCAAGGTTTTATTTTTGTACTGCACAACCGCACTGCAGAAAATGTCAAAGGGAAACAAGGTTTGGGCAATGAGGTTGGGGATTTTTAGGGTTTGGGGTAGTCAAGAATATATGGAAAGTAGTTTGGGTTTGTGGAATGATCATTGAGTAGGATCAGAGCCGTAATCTGGATTTTTTGTTTAACTATTTACCTGCTTATAATTTTATTTTAACACTTAAATTGGAGTCATTAGCTATCAAAGTTAAAATCCCATCAAGCAGTTCACATTCCGGACAATATTTGTTTTAGGCCTTGTACAAACTCAGGGAGATCACACAGCATCTTTTGTGCTTGTTTCACATTTGAAAGGTTATCTTCTCAACTATAAGAGGCAGAAACTTAATTTCAGTTTTTAAACAAAAGTTGAGATTCTGGGATACAAGTCTGACAAAATCCATGATTGTAGAACCAAGAAACACGCAGGGACATGATTATATATATATATATTAACCTGTTCACAAACTTACAGTAAAACTCTGTTTTTAGCTTAAGTTGACCAAGTTTTGTCTCAGCCCAAAGGTGATTTAAAATAAACTGGAGCCAAAAAAAAAAAAAAAAAATTCATGAGTTATGCAAGAATAGCAAACAAAACCAAACTAGCCATGATCTCATGTTTTCTTCTATAAAAAATGAAGACTTTTGAGTATCACATGGCAGCTGAATTTTAAAAGTTTAAGCTTTGTGGCTGACTAGTCCTCATTTAGGACTAGTCTTCCAGCTGGTTTAAAAAAAAAATTGTATGACACTAAAAAAATAAAGTTGGACACACAAGTGACAAATTTCAAATTATCATGTACAGCACTATATAACAACATAAAAACATCACATCAATGTTCATTAGTTACACAGGTATGGTTTTGTGATGTTACTTTGTTATGCAACCACACGTGCATAGATTTCAAATACAGAACTGCAGAATTTCACAGTAAAATGAGTAGAGTTTAGTTTTAGTCTTACCATTTTCAAAGAAAAAAGTGAAATGTCTTAAGAGAACATTAGGGTGTTTACAATTTTAACCTTAGAAGAAACACAAGAGTTAAAGCTCTGCTTGTACTACTGGTTCACATAGTACTTATGGGGTATTTTGGATTACTAATTATGCTGTTAAAGGCAACATTAATACACACAGAACCAGTTCTGTCCTTTGATATTTCTGTCCAACTCCCATCAGAGTCAGGGGGAACTGTATATACTCTATGCAGGATCACTTATGTTCTAATGTTGCACTGTTACATTTAAAGGTTATTAGTAATCTTATTATGAATGTTAATACAGGAAGTTCCTGGCAGCACCTACTATAGTTAAATCACTATTTGTGGTACTTATTCATGAGTGCCTCTTACGGAGAAGGAGGATGGCCTCCTGGCTAAGGCACTTGATGGGATACAGAGAGCTTTGGTGCTTACTTTGAACTGGCTTTCCAGAAGTGCTAGACACCTCTGCAATTCCAGCTGGTATGGACAGGAGCAGTAGGCGCACTACACCTCAGAAAATCAAGCCCAAGGCAACTCAAGTTGGGCATCTGAAAATTTAGCATTCATTTTTGAAAATGTCGGTCTTACTCGCTGCTCAACTCTCCTTCAGTAAAAATTGTGTAAGTTCTCTCTTTTAACTCCCAAGGTGCTACAGGGATAAATTCATTATTTGCTAAGTACCCAGATACTGGGTGGTGGTGGCTGTAGAAAGGCCTATAAGACAGATACACTATTACTATTATAAATTATAATTGAATACTTAGCATCAGGAAACCCATGCTTATGTCTTCCCAGCATGTTGAGAGGGGAGGGAGTTGAGTCAGTTTTCACTTCACTTGTGAAATCAGAAATATACTGGTAATTGTTGAGTCAGCAATGCCCAAGTAATATTTGCCCTCTTGATTCACAGCACCTCATAGCACATGGTCAGAGTGTTGAGACACCCAGCTCCCACAAAGGAGATGGAAGAGGAAGGGAGGGACAGTGGAATCTGGTTGAGGAGGCAGATGGTGAGGGCAGCTTAAACACTGCTCCTGGCAACCAAGTTTTAAAAAAGAAACTGGCCCTGAGGTCCTCCTGTTCCTCTTCTACAGAAAGGCACATCGGTCTACAGTGCCACTAATCTCAGCTGTCCTTCCAACATGCTACGGCCCTCTTGACTCATGGCAGCAGCATGCTGGGAATAAGGTAGTATATACACCTTAACAGGGAGAGCAGGAAAGAGCTCAGGGCTGCTGCTTTACACAAATGCCTCAGAGGATATTCCCGAACAATGGATTCCTCTTCTTGAAAGCTACAATCAAGGTGATTGATGTGAGTGGGGCTGAGAAATGAGGCAATAATCAATATCACCTGTAGTAAGTGTGCATTTAGATTGTAAATTCTTTGTGGGCAGGGTACTTAACACCCCATTCTATACAACGCCAAACCTGGTACTGATGCTCAAACAAACAGCAGCAACTAACAGTATGGAAAAAAGTCCACATTTTTCAAGTCTTGAGTCAGCTATACTTTGGAGCTCTGATGCCAGATATTTTATAACTCTTCTAATGAACTATACTTCTCCAGTGAGGATATACCATCACAGTGCAACATGCCAAAAGCTTTTCCCTCCTTTCTCCCAGCTGTGAAGATATTTTTTGTGTGTCCCCGAAAACCTAACATAGTGGCAACTCACCGTGCTGAAGTGTTTTTCAAAAGAATAGGAGCTATGACAGAGGCTGATCCTTGGACAGACAGACAAGAGACATTTAGGCCCCGCGTTTCCTCATAACCCCAGAACCATCCCCTGTAAGACAGTAAAAAAAAGTCTCCAATTAGCAGGTCAGCATTTTAAAATGAATTTGCTGTGCACAGTAAATTTCATTAGCAGCATATCCTGGAGAAAAAAAATAGTCTTTGGTCTCAACAAAAATGTACATGTACTCCTTAAAATAAGAAAATGTCTTTATATCATCATTGTATGCAAAAATGATTCATTTACATTTAAGTCTTCTGATTTTCAGAGTATATTTTATTTTTATTGGGGTTAAAAAAGACAAGTGAAAAAATGCAACTTTTTTCCTGATCAAAAACAACTATTTGTAGAACTAAAGTTATCAGGTTTTATATAAAAACAAGTTGGTAATTCTTCCAACAAACTAAACAAAAGCATCTCTTACTCATAAGAACATAAGAATGCCCATACTGGGTCAGAATAGTGGTCCATCTAGCTTAGTATCTGTCTTCCATCAATAGTCAATGCCAGATGTGTCAAAGGGGATGAACAGAACAGGGCAATTATCAAGTGATCCATCCCCTTTGGTCCAGTCCCAGCATCTGGCAGTCAGAGGCTTGGGGACACTCAGAGCATGAGGTTGCACCCCTGACCATTTTGGATAATAGCCATTGATGGACCTATCATCCATGAACTTATTTAATTATTTTATGAATGTTACAGTTATAATTTTGCCCTTCAGGCAACAAGTTCCACACATTGAACATGAATTGTGTGAAGAAGCACTTCTTTTTAATCTGCTGCCTGTTAATTTCATCTGGTGACCCCTTGTTCTTGTGTTATGTGAAGGGATAAAATAACGTTTCCTTATTCACTTTCTTCACATCGTTCATGATTTTATGGACCTCTATCATAACTAAAGGTGGGCTCTCTCTTTTCCAAGATGAACAGTCCCAATCTTTTTAATCTCTCCTCATATGGAAGCTGTTCTGTACCCCTTATCATTTTTGTTGCCCTTTCTTTGCACCTTTTCCATTTCTAATATATCTTTTTAGAGACAGGGTGACCAGAACTGCATGCAGTATTCAAGGTGTAGACGTACCATCGATTTACATGGTGGTTATATCCTCTGTCTTGTTATCTATCCAGCCCTTTTCTAATGGTTCCTAACAGGGCAGCACTGGCTTCTTCCCAGTGGCAGGGAGGGTTCTGAGGTGGGCTAGACAGAAAAATGGGCAGGGCTGTGCCCCCCTCACCATGAGGCCCACCCCATCTGTGGCCCCACCCCCTGCTCCTCCTTAGATAAGTTCTGATCCCTCCTCCTCCTCTCCCCCCTGAAGCTGTCTCCTGGGTGGGGCAGTGGCTGCTCCTCAGCTCCCCACTGCCCTTTGACAGCTCACAGCTGGTAACAACCTCCGGAGAGGGGAGCAGCAACTGTAGGGGGCAAGGCCCAGGAGCCCAGGCCAGAGTGGGTCAGTCCAGGAGGGTCTGGAGCTCCCCACAGCTGCCATGTGCCTTGGGCAGTGTGCCTGGTCTTACTCCTGCGTTGCTGCTGGCAGCTGGAAGGCGGAGGCTGCTATAGGGAGGCAAAAGCAAATTTTGGGGTGGCTACAGTCCTCGCAGACACTCCCTCCCCAGTGCTGCCCCTGGTTTCAAACATTTGGTTAGCATTTTTGACTGCTGCTGCACATTGAGTGGATGTTTTCAGGGAACTAGCCACAGTGACTCCAAGATCTCTTTCTTGAGTGATAACAGCTAATTTAGACACATCATTTTGAATGTATAATTGGGATTATGTTTCCAATGTGCATTATTTCATAATTATCAGCATTAAATTTCATCTGCCATTTTGTTGCCCAGTGAGATCACTTTGTAACTCTTCACATTCTGCTTTGGATTTAACTCAGGCCTGGTCTACACTGACAATGGAGGTCGACGTAACATTACTTATGTCATTCTCTGAAAGCCTGCATCTACACTGGTATGGCAGTTCCATCGACTTAAAGTGCGGCAAAAGTCTATGTAATATAACCACCTCCGCAAGGGGCGTAGCGCCTAAAATCGATTTTATTGGGTCGATTTTGCGTCATTGTAGACAGAGCGTAATGTGATTCGATGTTAATGGTCTCTGGCAGTTATCCCACAATGCCCCATTGTGACCGCTCTGGACATTCATGCTCGGCTGTTATGTGCTGACACTACCCGGAATGCTACCCTCATGCCCCGGGAAAATTTTAATTTTCTGTGCTGCCAGCGGGGAGAGAGCTTTGTCGCTGGACTCCTCATGGCTACTGCAAAGCCCAAACGAACTCCAGCATGGAGTCAACCAGAGGTCTTAGATCTCATCAGTCTGTAGGACAAGGAGTCCTTTATAGCTCAGCTCAGAGCCAGCAAAAGGAATTTGGACATTTACAGGAAAATACCCCAGGGCACGTGGAGATGGGACACAACAGGGACACGCAGAAGTGCCGCATGAAGATCAAGGAGCTGTGGCAGTCATATCAGAAAGCCAGGGAAGCTAACAGCCGTTCTGGCTCCTCACCAAAAACATGCCACTTCTACGAGAAGCTGCATGCAATTCTCAGCGGTGACCCCACCGTGGTGCTGCCCCGCAGCATCGATACCTCCATTAGATTACAGTCCATGGACAACGATGAGGACTCTGTGGACGAGGAGGAGGAAAAGGCTGAGGAGAGTTGGGTGCAGGAGAGAGGGGTGTCCATTCTCCCAGACAGTCAGGAACTATTCCTGACCCCAGAGCAGTCCAGCAGCACAGAGGACAGCAATAATGATCCCGGCGAAGACACATCTGGTGAGCTTTTTTTTTTTTTCTTCTCAGCAGTTCTGCCCTTTTAAAAGGATGGGAGGCTAGGAAGGGGATTTCAGGTGTTTAGCAGACTTTACTAGGGGATTAGTTCCGGAACAGATTATTTATGTGCAGAGATATGCTCCGAGAATCATCAGTTGATAGGTCAAGGAAACTTTCATGTAGGTAATCGGTTAACCTTTCCACAAGGTTTTGGGGGAGGGCAGCCTTGTTCCTTCCTCCCCAGTAGGATACTTTGCCGCGCCATGCTGCAATCAAGGGAGCTGGCATCACGGTGGAACACAGCACAGCGGCTTAAGGACCAGGCCGATACCCTGCTGTGTGCAGCAAATCTTCCCTTTCCTCACACATTACCCTCAGGAAAGTGATATCGCTCAAGGTCCCTAGGGAAGATGGCGCATGTTTAAAATACACGAGATGTACAGCAGATACCCGGTACCTCTGTATTCCCCATTGTAGTGTCCTACCAAGTCACTTTAATTATTTTGATTCGGTTTCAGAAGAGACTATTAACCCCACACGCTGTCCTCAGATCCCATGGCTGCCTCATGACAAAACGGTCATCCAATTTAAACCATGTTGCCCAGGCACCCCTCTAATACAGGGCATTTGAAATGAGCTTTTTAAAAGATCATTAATCCTCTCTATACCACAGTAAAGCGCCCCTGGTTTATCATCTCTGTAATGGCACAGTGAGCCAATCCTTCTGGGATGTTAGGAATGGAATGAGGGTCTGGGTTTGCCTTGTGCACTGCAAAGGAAGTATTTTATACACTGTTGCAGTTGTTCCATTTTCTAACAATGGCAACCTTGAGTATTTCTTTTCTTTCTGAAGACACCTCAGCCTTGGCCCAACCCTCTAGAAATGCTGTGGAAAGACTATCACAGATTAGAAAGAGATAAAAAAATCAAAAGACGGCATGTTTGGCGAGCTCATGAACGCCTCCGCGGTCGCAGAGACAGAGCTCAGAACGTGGCGACTGACCATGTCCCAGAATATGGACATGGACAGGAAGAGTCTCAGAGAAATGCAGGAGCATGATAGCAGTACCATGCAGGAGATGCTGCGAATCTGCAAATGTTCAACCTGTTATTAAAACACTCCTTGTCGCTGTCATCATCCCACAGCTGCATAACGATGTAGTCCCACTAGTCTGTGCTTGTTTCCAGGGACCAGAACCAGCGCTCCACGGACTGCAGATGAGGCGTTACAGCCTGCAGCAATCGGGAATTGTTCCGCTCGATGGCTTGTAGCAGGACAACCTCAGTGGCATTGCAGTGGCCTGTGCTTCAGGTTCTCGCTCTCCTTTGAAAATACTCAATGATAAGCCATGATGTATTTGTGACGCTCACAATAATAGTGCAGAGTTGAGCTGGCTCCATGTCTCCGCAAGCAATGACCACTGTGCGGCATAAATAAATGGCGTGAAAATTGGTTTCCTCTTTGTTTGAGGGAAGAAGGGAGGGGAAAAGAGCATTGCATCACGGGACGATGAAATTCACCCCAACAACCACCGTGCTAGTTGCACTGTGAGATAGCAACCCACAGTGCACTGCGTTGAATGTTGACACAAGCGTGGCGAGTGTGGACTCATTAGCCCAGTGCAAAGAGCATCGTGTGTACACGTTCCAGCAACTTCTAAAAATTGGCGGGTGAAAGTTGACTTTAAGTAAGTCGACTTCACTCTGCAGTGTGGACATACTCTAGTCACAGTTCTAAATAATCATACACTGTGGTTCTTTTGGGACTATGGCAGTGGCAGAGGATGCTCAGTACAAGGCCTTTTGTTTGCAAGTTGGCTGATGGGCAGTACTGAGTGGAACCCTTCCCAATGACCAGTGACTTGGCATCTCAAAAAGCTACCAAGGTAAGAGAGCAGCTACTAACAGGGGGAAGTTTCCAAAATTCATTTTTTTTTCAGGTTTCAAGCTAGTTTTGTAATAAGGAGTTGGGTACTGCCCAGTTTAGGTTGCAGCTCTAGCACCCCAACACAGAAACCACTAGCAGCCCCCCTCTGCTGCCAGTGAAAGACACACCTGTAGAGTATTATACACCACACAGAACCAAAGGAATATAGGTTCAAATACTCATCTCAAGGCCACAGGGCCGGCCACATGCTACTTACATAACAGGCAGAGTATACACAAGAAACCAGCATACAGCAACAGGCTTGATTTCAGATCAGTCTTAGTGGACTTCTTTTATTTTTTTGGGGGGGAGGGGAAAGGAGAGGCTTTCCTCCTGACATCCGAGGAAAGATTGCCTTTTATTTGCAAGCCACTTTATTAGTAACTGCACTGCTGCCTTTCCTAGTGACGCAGACTCGGAATAAGGTGTCTTTCTCAACTCCTGGATCCTAACTTCTCCAAGCGCATCTAGGCTGATAAGTGGTGTCATAGTAATACTTCAGGACTATGAAAACACACAGTGACTGCATTACTCATTATAAGTAGAAATCAGGTTTCAGTATAAAAACAGATCCTTAATTAATTATATCTGAAATGTATGACAGGAAAACAATCTAGGAATTGCTCAATTAGAACTTTTTACAGAAATTAACAGAAACGTAGAGACCTCATCTTGCTTGGCGTTTGTAATCAAGAGTACTGTACTGTTTGTCATATACAGATGTCACAATATACACTTGATATAATCCAGAGGGATAAATAGCTCATACTGAAAATATAATTAATAGTGGAAGTGCATGTCTGTTCCCCTGCAACAGGATATATCACAAGTAAAGATAGCGTCTCCTTTGGCATCCAAATAGCAGACACAATACCCTATGGGACTTTTAGCATGGTCCAAAACCGAAATACCACTGATATAAAGCATCTTCCAAGTCAAGGTGATGCTTATTCTGAATGCCACCTCTGCTAACTCCAAGCAGGAGCAGTTTCCCCCTGTACCAAAGCAGCACTAGGTTTGGCAGTGCTAAGGAAAATGAAAGAAAAATTGTGTCACTACAGTCAGCTGATACTACTTGGTATGCACACATGGAGCAAGAAAGTGTCATTTGTGTCACTTTTCATGGCAAATTCCAAATCAGCCACACATCTAATATTCCAGCTTTAAATGAACACTCCCCCCTTTCAACCGAGACAAGCATGGCTTGTTCTGACAGTCTACTCCTAGGGAGTGATGGGCTAGGAAGGGAAAAGTCAGCCACGTTTATACAGGTGGAACAATGACTTTTCCTAAAGACTATTTCTACTTCAGCCCTGCAGGTGGAGGTAGTACCCATTCAGCTGAAAAACACTTCCTGAGATTCATCCATCCCCACATCTCTAAAGGAGTAAAACACACATTTTCAACTGATCTGTTCCCCAGGGAGGGAGTAAAATTGCTGCTTGCTTGTTGATCCCCTTGAGAACAGAAAAGCTAGCTCAGAAACCATTGCCATCGGGATTTGCAAATGGTTAGATGCTGTAGGTCGACGCTGAACACAACGCAGTAAATCAATACTGGGTTAACTAAGGCCTAGATAACCACGGTGACGACCACATATCAAAGAAAATTAACAGCCTTCTTTCCTAGTGTAAGTGACAGAATATGACTGACAATTTCTGATAGCTGGATATCCAGAAGCTGCTGTGAAGCCAATAGTCTTTCATTAGTAAAGAATCAAGTAGTTTAATCTCAAAGTGCAGATGAAATTTTATCGTGATTGTGTAGTATTACTGTAGAAATTCAGATGCCCATCTCAATGATTATAAGGCTTTATTTTGAACAGTTTTCAAAGTTACTCTGCATTAATCCTTGATTAAGGGATAATTTTTGTTTTGAGAAAGCCTTACTTCTAACTTTAACAAATACAGAGTAGTTCACTCAGTGATTTTTCCAGCTTCCCATAATATTTAGTTCTCAGAACTAATGTTTTGAGTTGCAGAATGAAAATACTTGTACAAAACCCTCCCCTTTTTTTTTTTTTTAAATACTGAGCACAGACCTTACCCTGGGGACTCTCCTAGGGGGTGTGAAGATCAATAATGCAATGCTTTCTATTCAGGGACCATGCTAGAAAAATGTATTTCCAAAGTGATCCAGACTCAGCCTTACCTGCTCAATGAGTTGTCCCCTGAGAAGCAGGAGACAGAGAGAGCACAATCAACTAAAGTAGCAACAATAAGAAGACTCATTGCCAAGAAGGCTAACGGCATATTTGGTTGCAATAGTAGGAACACTGCCAGCAGATCGAGGGAAGTGATTATTCCCCTCTATTCCACACTGGTGAGGCCTCATTTGGAGTATTGTGTTGAGTTTTGGGCCCCCCACTCCACAAAGAATGTGGACAAATAGGAGAGAGTCCAGGGCAAGGCAAAAAAAATGACAGGGGGCTGGAACACAAATTATGAGGAGAGGCTGAGGAAACTAGGCATGTTTAGTCTGCAGAAGAGAAGACCGAGGGGGGATTTGATAGCAGCCTTTAACTACCTGTGAGGGAGTTCCAGGGAGACTGGAGCTAGGCTGTTCTCATTGGTGGCAGATGACAGAACAAGGAGCAATGGTCTCAAGTAGCAATGTGGGAGGTCTAAGTTGGGTATTAGGAAAATCTTTTTCACTAGGAGGGTGGTGAAACACTGGAATGTGTTACCTAGGAAGGTGGTGGAATCTCCATCCTTAGAGGTTTTTAAGGTGCTGCTTGACAAAGCCCTGGCTGGGATGATTTAATTGGGGTTGGTCCTGCTTTGAGCAGGGGGTTGGACTAGATGACCTCCTGAGGTCCCTGTACTTATTTTCCTAGGTGTCCTTACACAGAACATGTAGGAAATACAAATTTTCATCTTGCTGCCACTGTTGTACAACTTTGTTACCTCTTACCAGCCATTCCCCCAACCAAAACAACAGATACAGTGCTCTTAGAGCAAAATCAGCCTCAAGCGTCCAAATATTCATGTACAAGAACAATAAACATACCAGACTGCACGTGGAAGGAAGGCAAATGTCTCATTAACTGAACTAAAGGGGAAAATGAAAGTCACATATACTGTAAAATATTACCTGTAGTATTCATGTTTGTCTTTTGAGTACATGAGCTGATCAATGCATGGCCTCTCATCTATTTTCTCTTCCCAAGTTCCTTCTTTCCATCCTTCTGCATAGCTTTGTAAGACATATATCTGCTCAATAAAGGGTCCACCTGATTCTGCATAGGAAGCAAAGAAAAATCATTAGCACGTAAGTGCACTTGATCTATGTATATACTAGCATTGCTTGCCCTTGTAGTTAAGAAGCTGCCAGAATTTCCAACTTATTCTATACAGTTACAGTCTGCTAACCAAAAGATGACAAGGTGAGCTATAGAAACTAGAAGGGTTTGGGGGTGGGTTTTTTGGGAATTATCAGACACAGATGAACACGATTTGTTGGGGAAGAGTCAACATGGTTTTTGTAAAGGGATACAATAAGGGGAAATAAAGGGAAGAGAGCCCTGTCCCCCCTTCAAGGTTCAGTCATCCCCTTTCTTGGAGAAAGCTCTTCTCCTTCCAAAGGGCAGCTCCCTATCTCACTGAAAGCCTCAATTTCTTCTTTTGTCAGGACGCATAGCTGCTGGTTCCACCTTCCAACATCTTAAAAGGATTATCAGTGTCTGCCCCTTTCTCCTGGCTTGAAACCCCAGGCATGGCTTAATGTCCTCCACTGGTACCTTCTTGTTACACATTTGGTGGATAAGGGATTTTTGGGGTTTTTTTGTTTTGTTTTTTCTTTCTCTCACTTAGTTGACTTTTCATTGTGTCTCCTTCACACTAGTGAGAGTGGGGCCCTTTTGTGCACCACACCTCCCTACAGAACCCAAATAGTTCCTAGAGTTGGCATTTTTCCTCTGAGCCAAGTGAAGCCCCTTCATGTAGAGTCTCTTCTGAAAAATAAACTCAAACATTTTAAAAAAGCAGTTCAAGAGAAAAATTAGTCCAAAGGAAACGCACTGAATGACAGAAAAAAGATGCACCAAGATAATATGGAGAAGGAAAAGGGGACAGGGCTCTCTTCCCTTTATTTCCCCTTATTGTATTTTTTCTGTATTGTTTTCACTTTTCTTGAGAGGAGAGGAGACGTCTCCAAGTTGTGGGCCAGCAGCCCAGTTATATATCTATATTCATACGTGAAACGGAGTTCTTAAATAGTTCCTCTGCTGAAAGAAAGTGGCTGAAAAATTTTGAGATACTGTTGTAGAGTTTAATACACAGGTGATGACACTAAGTACCACTTAATAAAGGAAACTTCATCTTCCTAATCTATTTTAGCCACACAAGTTTTCAGACAAATTGCCTCCTCCCATCAAAAGTTAGGGGTAGGAGGGATGGGCAGAAAATATAGCTTACACTAGCAGTCTCCATACAACATTGACTATGGAGGGCCAAGTTCATCTTTGCTGTAACGCCACTGAGGAAAATGGAGTTAGTCCAGGAATGAATTGGGCCCAAAGTCTCTTCCATATTTTTTTTAAAAAAAACAAGCACACTGGGACTCTCAGTAGAAGAATGGCATGCCCTTCACCTGAGAAATGGTCTTCAGAGCATGCTTGTGAGAACCCAGTGCAGGCTGGCCGTGCTATTTGCAACAGAGCTGCTCCCAAATGCCATCTCAGCGAGTTTTCTCACAAGGGGCCTTGTCTAGCTGTCTCATAGACTCATAGACTCATAGGTCAGAAGTGACCAATATGATCATCTAGTCTGACCTCCTGCACAAGGCAGGCCACAAAACCCTACCCATACACATTTATAACAACCCCGAACCCATGACTGAGTTATTGAAATCCTCAAAAGTCAGATTTGAAGACCTCAAACTGCAGGGAATCCATCAGCAAGCGACCCATGCCCCACGCTGCGGAGGAAGGCGAAAAACCTCCGGGGCCTCTGCCAATCCACCCCGGAGGAAAATTCCTTCCCGACCCCAAATATGGCGATCAGCTAAACCCCGAGCATGCGGGCAAGACTCACCAGCCAACACCCAAAAAGGAATTCCCTGCAGTAACTCAGTTCCCATCCCATCAACATTCCCACAGACCATTGAGCAGACTTGTCTGCCGATAATCCAAATCAATTGCTCAAATTAAACTATCCCATCATAACATCCCCTCCATATACTTATCAAGCTTAGTCTTAAAGCCAGATAAGTCATTTGCCCCCACTACTTCCCTTGGAAGGCTGTTCCAGAACTTCACTCCCCTAATGGTTAGAAACCTTCGTCTAATTTCAAGTCTAAATTTCCTAATATCCAATGTCCCTGAAATCAATAAGAATCTCTCCTTTAGTTTCCAATAGGCACTGGATGGGACCTAGGCCTGTACTAGGAGAAAGTACAGGTGCTACAAGGTAAACAGGCTTACTTCTTCCTACAGATTTATTATAAATCATGTACATTTTCAAAGTTGGCGTCTCCATCTCTTTATTTTTAACTTTAATATTTTTCTCTCCTCCTCCTTCTCACACTCAAGATACCTGGTTCCATTTCTCAACCTGACTCCACCCAACTTCTTGTTCTCTTCTCAAGACAGAGACCGGACGGTGAGTTTGATTACTCTTTATATATATAAGAAAATTGCCACCCTGTCCCATTCTCATGTGTTTAAAGTCAGCCTTAGAAGTTTGCTTCAAGCTTAGATTTGGCATGTCATCCTAAGGGCAATGACTTTTGACTACAGAGGTCAATGGCTATGTTTCAATTAAGGTGTGTAAAACAATGGACGTTTAATCTTTCAGATGATTTAGAATCATAGATTAGGGTTGGAAGGGACCTCAGGAGGTCATCTAATCCAACCTGCTGCTCTAAGTAGCCCAGCCAGAGCTTTATCAAACCAGGCCTTAAAAACCTCTAAGAGTGGAGATTCCACCACCTCTCTGGGTAACCCATCCTAGTGCTTCACCACCCTCCTAATGAAAAAGTTTTTCCTAATATCCAACCTAGACCTTCCCCATTGCAATTTGAGACCATTGCTCCTTGTTGTCACCTGCCACCACTGAGAACAGCATAGCTCCAGTCTCCCTGGAACCCCCTTACATGTAGTTAAAGGCTGCTATCAAATCCCCCTCATTTTTCTTTTTTGTAGACTAAACAAGCCCAGTTCCCTAAATCTCATCTCATATGTCATGTGCCCCAGCCCCTTAATCATTTTCATTGCCCTCCACTGGACGCTTTCCAATTTGTCCACATTCTTTTTGTAGTGGGGGGGCCCAAAACTGGACATAGTACTCCAAATGTGGTCTCACCAGTGCCAAACAGAGGGGAATAATCACTTCCTTTGATCTGCTGGCAATGCTCCTACTAATGCAGCCCAATATGCCGTTAGCCTTCTTGGCAATAAGGACACAGTGTTGACTGCTTCTTGTCCACTGAAACCCCCAGGTACTTTTCTGCATAATTGCTGCCTAGCCAGTTGGTCCCCACTCTGTAGCAATACATGGGATTCTTCCGTCCTAAATGCAGGACTCTGCCCTTATCCTTGTTGTACCTCATCAGATTTTTTTTGGACCAATCCTCCAATTTGTCTAGGTCACTCTATATTCTGTCCCTACCCTCCAGTATATCTACCTACCACTCCTTGGAGCTTAGTGTCATCTGCAAACTTGCTGAGGATGCGATCTGGAGGATGGAGTGAATTATGAATGGGAAAAAAAAATTCTGTGCTTTTACAATTAAAGAGTGGTCTTGTTTTTTCCAACCAACGTGATAAAGTCAGTGTGCAATTGCTTTTACTACAGCATTTTTGAAAAATACTCAAAACTAGTTAAGACTTTTACTGAAATCACATTAAAAAATTGAAATAATTGTCTCAGAAATAGCACAAAAATTCAGGGGTAAGTTATGCGGTGGGGTTGAGGATCTATTGTACACTTTGTCCCACAGTGGAGAAACCCACCTGAGATGTTTTATTCAGGTAATGCCTACATGAAGGAAGAGACCAATCACCAGAGGGCTTGGTTATAGAACAAAGTTCAAGCTCAGTTACACTTTTGCTTTGCTGCCTTCACCCCCAGCTACACCTATCACATGCACTCTGATCCTACAACAACCATTCCACTTTGGCACAAACTCTCAAGCTCTAGCCCTTCCCTTCGCAGTGTCAACCAAAGTACACCCATTGGACAGAAATGAAAATATGCATATTCCAGTGTGTCTTAGAAAGCCACCCTTAGTAGCAGTGACACTATAAACAAAACCAACCAACCAACCTCTACTCTGCCACCTGGAAATACCAAGACCCTTCAACTTCAAGGGTGAAATTCCCCCATGGAGAATGGAGGGCCTGTACAGCAGCATAGCACAATGAACCTGAGTGGGAAAAAGAGTGAATGTCACCAACCCCTCCACACTCTTCTCACACAGGATTATTTGGGATTTAGGCAGATGGAGTCAATTTAATTCAAAATGAAGGAAAGCATAAAATATTTTTATGTTTCACAAATAGCTTGGGCGGGAGTGCACAGCACCCTTTGTGCTCCCTTCATCCTGAGCCACCTAGCCATTGTTCTGGTCCCCGGTATAAATTAGAACAGACAAACACACCCAATGACATGTTTTAGTCTTATGTGCTTCTCTGTAATTACACTTTAGAGAGAGAAAAATCAGGTTCTGAACATACTATGCCCCTTGAAAATCCCCACTTCTGAATGAGACAATAACTAGATTGTCAGTTTTCTTCCCTCTCCACTTCCTTGGCTCCTATACACTAACACAGGTACTCCTGTTTAATTCAAATTTGCTTCTCATTTCTCTGATTAATTTCATGTTAACTAGCTTGAGGATGCTAAACTGACAGAAGTGCAGTTACACTAACAGTGCTCTTTGGCTTAGAAAGAGATCTTGATTTGCAACACAGCTTATTAGAAGTAAATTTTCCTACTGTAAAATAAGCATGGGAGAGAAAACTGCTCAATCATTGAGCAAAGACTTCAAAACTCCTCTTTCAAGTAGCACAAAGTAAAATCTAACACACTTTGTTCTATTGCATATCGAACAGAAAAATCTGCAAAGGAATCACATCAAAGATATATTAACCCCTCACAGGTTGTACTATAAAGTACTTTACCTGCAAGAAACTGCTCATACTCAATAACAGGGATGTTTTTATTGAGGCTTGGAAGATCAAAAAATTCAGACCAAGGAATTCGGACCTGATGAATGTCAGGACTCTGCCAATGATAGAGACGTCCCCAAGGAGGCAGGACCAATACCCAAGCTTCATTTTTCAGCAAGGTCTTTAAAAGAGAGGCGACACGAATATAAACATCTCTGCGTAGGTTGAATCCTTCAGGAGGATTTACATCATACAGAAGATACCTGGAGAGAGTGAGAAACTAAAATCACTTTGGGGAAGCTTCAAGCATTTACAGAGAATCTCTCTCTTGCTAATTTGGAATCGCTTTACTATGCTCTCTTTTGACTTCTTACCTCCAGAGGAAAAGAAAGGATAGTTTATGTAATATCTGTAGAAGGCTGCAATACAGTGCCTCAGATAGAAACAAAGTCAAAATTTCATCAGCTTACTTCAGTAAGGGAGCAAGGAATCTAAGGTCATTGAAAAACGGAATCACTGCCGGGTAGCACAGAACTGCATCATTCACCACCAAGGCAAGTGCCCAAATATCGCGCAAAATATTCATGGCGGTGTTTGTCTCAAGGCTGTTGCAGCCACGCGATTGGGAGCCCTGTTCCCAGGTGTGCTGGATGACGGGTGGGTGTCAAAGGAGGCTGCCTCTCCCCCTTCAAAGACAACGCTCTGCGGGGCTGGTTTCCCACTTGCTCTAAGCAGCCTTGCTCTCCGCAGAGAAAGTAACCTTTTACCCGGCTTCTAGCACCGCCGCCTGGCACCGACCACGCGGCGTGTCCAGGCCCTCGCAGCCACGCTCAGAAAGCAGGCCTCCCGCACCACACGCGGCCCCCCGCCGACGGGGCCTGTAGGCGGGGGCAGGGATCTCGGACCGCGCCGGGGCCCGGGAGAGCCTGGCTGGGCCTTCTCCAGGCCCGCAGGGGCTCGCGGCCCCTCACGCTTTCCTCACCGGCGGCGGGGCGCGGCGGCGGCGGCCGGGAGCGAGGCGGCGCCGTGCCCGGCCCGGAAAGCGCCCGGGACCGGCTGGGCGGCTCGCGCGGGGCACAGCGCCGCGGCCAGGCCTAGCAGGAGCACGAAACGGCCCGGGCCCCGGGCCTCCATTGCCGGGCGGGGGGACGCGCAGCGCACGTCCGGCGCCGGGATGCGGCGCCTCGCGCGCTCCGAGGGGCGGGCCCCGGGCTCCCCCGCGAGCGGACTCGAGCAGGCCAGGGGCCGGGCCGGGCGGAACCGACAGCCGGGGCCGAGCCACACGCAGGCGCTGCGGGCCGCGTGTGTCCCACCGCCCTGCACCCGGGCGTGGGGCTCGCAGCGGCTGGATTCTTTCTAGCTCCTGCGCCCGGCGTGGTAACGCGTTACCGAAACAGATTCCCTCCGGCAGGCACCAAGGCTGCAAAGCACCGGCCCAGGCCACCGGGGAAGAGTTCAGAAAACTGGAAGCCAAGGTGAGATTGGAAAGCTTCATGGAGGAGCTTAACCCCAACAGTTACTGCACCTTCCCCCAAATCCTCTTCTCACTGACCAGCTTGAATAATAATCCTGAGCTTGGTTCACTCACCCTGGTTTACATCAGAGAATTGTAGGACTGGAAGGGGCCTAGAGAGGTCATCTAGTCCAGTCCCTGGCACTCAAGGCAGTGCTAAGTACTATTTAGACCATCCCTTACAGCTGTTTGTTTGTCTAACCTGCTCTTAAAATACTTCCAATGATGGAGATTACACAAACTCCCTGGGCAATTTGTTCCAGGGTTTAGCTGTCCGCGCATCCCCCAACAGGAAGTTTTTCCTAATGTCCAACTAAGCCTCTTGCTGCAATTTAAGCCCATTGCTTCTTGTTCAATCCTCAGAAGTTAAGGAGAACAATTCCTCACACTGGGCACTTTACAAAGTGTGACACTGATTGGAAAATGGTATGACCGGTCTTTTTTTTTTTAAATGCTAAAACTATAAAACAATGGTTTTACAGGTTTGCATTCCTTTGGTCTGCTGTCAGTAAGAAAAACTGTGGTGTTAATTTAAATGCCATGCCAATTGCATTATTTTTGTATTTTTCTTATAATAATGAAGAAAAAAAGCCCTTCATAGAGAACCCAATGATTACAGCTTCACAGCTGTAGTGCTTAGTCAAGACGCTATCTAACCCTATCAGAGAGCTTCTCCCATTGGTGTAGGTACTCCATCTCCGGGAGAGGTAGTGGCTGGGTTGATAGGAGAAATCCTCCCATCAACGTAGCACTTGTCTATTCAGGAGTTTGGTCAGTATAACTTGTGTGGAAAATCCTTGCCCCTGAGCGATGCAGTTATACGAACGTAAGTTTCTAGTGTAGGCCAGGGCTAAGGAAATGAAGCCCCATTTGTCTGGCCTTCAAACCACTTTTCATCTACATTGCTCTAGGTAATACAATTTTCCACCCATTGGAATAATGCCATTGTTTGCTGTGCAATTGATTGCTCATTTGTTAATTGACAGTGTCATGTAAATCAAAATAGACTTCAAAAGCCAGAGGGAGTTAACACTTTTTTCTTGCCTGCTGTATAAAAGAAAGACTCTGCTGATTGTGAAACATTAATTCAGATAAATACAATATTGATGAAGTATAAATATAAGATAGATAAATTAAAAACCTAAAAAACTGTTTTGAAAGATTCTGCAAGATGTTCTATGCGACAGGCCCCTTGTGTCCATTGAAATCTACATGGGCACTGAGATTTGCCCAGGTGGAACTTGCAGTACTGGCCCAAAAGTCTCTTTCTATGGATTGGAAACAGCATTAGTAGCTTTTTAATGAATTGTGTTTGAACATGGTTCTCGCCATAAGAAAGTTGCCACTACAACTTCAAATCTCAGTGTGGACTGGAACATAGACATGGATCCTACAATTGCTTATGTACATGTAGACCTCAGTGCCTGCACTGAGAGCTCTGTAAGCTCTTTAGAGCAGGGCCTATGTCATCTGGTGTTTTTACATCCCCTTCCACGCACTGTAGGAGCCCAATCCTGAATGAGGCTTCTCTATGCTTACCAAAGAATAAACAACAGTATTAAAAAAATGTACTTTTTTGGGGAAAAAGTGGAATGTTTTTGAAGCCACAGCATAGATAGCAACTGCGGTTGGGTTCTCAACAGTAAAGGAAGGTCAGTTCAAGTTGCTTTTATTTTAGAAATGTACACTGAGACACTGGGGTTACCTCAGCTGCCTGGGGTGAATGAATACCACCTGTTCACAGTGGTATGAAGCCCGGGCTGTGGTCCAGCAGGGGAAACTCTCCATGGGCACTGTTCAACGGCAACACAGGAGCTGCTCCCAGTTCCCCGAGACCAGCTCTTCCACTCTGCTGACTAGCAAATTTACATTTGCAGTAGATGATGGTTGTGACTACCCTCCCCATTGTTGTTTCTTACCCTTGGACGTATATATATACAAACCTATCTGATTTCTATTTCATGCATCTGATTAAGTGGGTTGCAGGCTACGAAAGCTTATACCTGCAGAAATGTGTTAGTCTTTAAAGTGCTACAGGACTCTTGTTGTTTTTGCTGTGTACAGACTAACACGGCTACCCCTCTGGAACTTTTCATATTTAGCTTGTGATCCACTCACTATGATCCCCAGATCCCTTTCCGCAGTACTCTTTCCTAGAGAGTTATTTCCCATTTTGTATGTGTGCAACTAATGGTTCCTTCCTAAACAGAGTACTTTGCATTTGTCCTTAGTGAATTTCATCCTATTTACTTCAGACCATTTCTCCAGTTTTCCAGATCATTTTGAGTTTTAATCCTATCCTCCAAAGCACTTCCAGCCCCCCCCCCCCCCCCAGTTTGGTATCACCCACAAACTTTATGAATCATCAATGAAGATATTGAACAGAAGAGAAGCTAGAACTTATACTTGTTAATAAGTTACTTTCTGGTCCAATAAATTATTTCTCTCCCCTTGGTTAATCCTTCCAATGTTTGTCCAGCCCAGAAAACTGACATCCCATCATTTATGAGACAAACATCCCTGCTGACAGAGCATCCCCGCCTGTAATAACCACTTGGGCCAAGGGGTCTCCTCTTCTCAGAGCTGTCCTGGGGTTCATTTTTCCTTGAGTACAATCAAGGCTGAATCTCCTCCAGATAATAAAATGTAGGCTGGCGCCAGGCATGTTCATTGTTCTTATGTTGACTGTGTCAGCTATCAGACTCCCTGTCCTCAGGTGATTGGTTTCAATCCAAACAGAATTGGAACATAATATTTTATACGTTCCATGACTCCTAAACATTTTCCTGTACAAACATCTCACAATAACCATGACAATCAGGTAACTTTCAGCTACACACAACCCCCTTCAGGGTACTATCAAGAAAATGGTTGGTCACAGATGTAATATTCCCCTCAGGGCATGCCTAGGCATATCTGTGTCACGTACACCATATTTTTTAGAAGATTTCCCACTGTGTGTAAGACAGTTATATTATTTCAAACAGGGTCCAGATGGGCAACACATTATTCTACAGGAAAGTCCATGAATATGCTTTGAAACGCATCCAGAGCTAAGAAAGATTTGAGACATATTCGTAGGTGCAAGTTAGTAGGTAAGATTTTACAGTTGTGAAAAATAAATATTCAAAAGGAGTAAATGCAACAGTACTACTTCCCACAAAATTAGGGCCACACTACCTTACGTTAGTCATGTTAGCTAGGACATTATTCAATTATAGTCCTACTCAAGTCAATGGGATTATTTATGGAGAAAGGTACTACGTGCTTTTTACTTTTAGTAGAAGTATCAGATTATGTCCCTAATGAGTTAACACACTTGAGGTCAAGAAGAAAATTTCCTGTGGCGTTCTAAAGCAACTCATGAATGAAATAACGATTTAAATAATGTTACTTTATATGCATACACCAACCTCAAATGAACTCACTGAATAGCATCCTTCTCATCTTAGGTCGTCTCAAAAGCCAACTTCAGCTATTGTTCGAATATAGTCACGTGTACAATTTAATTAGTTGAAACTCTCCGATTCCATTTTTCAACTCTTTCTCACTCAAGATATGGTGAGAGGACAGTAGTATAAAGGAGTAAGCACTGTAGTTTTCAACTACTTCTATGTGTCGCCAGTAGATATTTCAATACACATTTGTGTTGTTTTATACTGGAATCTGTTACTGGTTACAAGTGATGTACTCAACTGCACTCTGCTTGAAAGAGATGCTGCTTGGTTGCATTTTCTGCATTGTAAGGTATTCTGTTGATACTATATGAAATTAATACAGATATGATTAAAACTTCTGTTAAATAAACCATGGTTAATATTTAAGTTAGCTCTATCCATGCTACTTGGTTTCTTCTCAGTAGAATGAGGATTTATTTTTCCGGGTCCTTCCTTTCTTTTTCTTGTCTTGTAACGTGATCAGAAGTGGTTTTTAGTCAGTGGCTGGAGGTTTGCACCAGTGATTCTATTTAGCTCCTCAAGAATTTGTTTTTCCTTCTGATACATCTATGAGAGTGTGGGGGAAAAAAAAGTAAGTATGCTCATTTTCCCTTCGTGAACATACTTCATAATTTTAAGCATTATGCATTAAAGTGTTGTTCTAATCCAAAAAGTAAACTGTGTAAAAATGGCAACTTCTTGTGCTGTTATTGCGGGCATAGGGTCCTCTCATATAGATCTGGACCATGTGAGTGTTCAAAGTCCTATCAGTCAAGTCATGGACAGCACAACTATCTAGAACCCACTATGCCATATTTATAGCCACATTTCTGATCAGAAACTGCACTTTACAAGAATGGACACTGAAACTGCATTATGTTTTTCCTTTTAAACACTTGCTTACATGAGACATTTTACTTGTGAACTCAGTAAGATATCTCACAAGCACACGATACACACATGGATAAGAATTTACAGGAATGGATTCTTAGAGCGCCCTTACACAGACCCTTTCACTCAAAGATTTCAAAGCAGTTTTAGTGCTCAGTCCTTCCACATACACAGCACCCTTGTGACGTGCTGATTGGTCTTAGTTTCCACTGATGTTTGTCACGTTTAGCTATGGTTCATTAAGAAAACTGTAGGTATGCCTGCAGGCCAACAACTTCAGCCTAAGATCTTGTCATCTCGCTCAAACGAAGCTATGTTGGACCTGGTAAGTAATTGTATGTGAAACCAAAGGAAATCCAGGCAGCAACTGTTACTTCTGCTTCAACAGGCAATTCTTCCCTCAGAGCAAGTATTGAACTAATACTTTGAACTAGTAATACTTTGAACTGAATTAGTATTGAACTAATACTCCAAATTGGAGTCAAGGCATTGGGCTGTAGGATGTCCGACTTTTCAGAAAAGATGTAAAGAGCTGTCCCTGACTAGATGGGCCATTAAACACCACAAGAAAAAGGTGTTAATCCTGATGTTCTGGCAAGATTACAATGTGGTTAATTACTCCTGCTTTTGGGAGGTAGTTTACGTATCCCAGCAGTCAGAACAGGGAACTGGGAGCTAGCATACCTAAGTTCTATTCTCCACTCTAAGTAGTCTTTTGTGTGATCATACAAAATAGTTAAACTCTTTGTCTCAGTTTCTACATCTATAAAATGAAGATAACATCTTTGAGAAGCTCTGATTGAAGTTTATACATAACTGCACAGCATTATTTCCTAAAATGCCACCTACAGTTTCAATTAGTTATTTTTTAAATCACTTCCTTTCCTAAAGTATTGTAGGTCCTGCAGTGTTATATGGCTGCTGAGCTGATTCCTGCCTTATGAAGGCACAGTTGTGTCTCCACAATTAAGGCTGAAAGTGTCCATACTAAGCCCTGTTTTGAACACGCTACCATTTTAAACACATATGTAATTCTTGAGGATTCTCTAAGATGAAAGGCACTATTAGAATTTTGCGCTATTACTTTCATGGTTTTAATGTATATATGAATGATGGCTGCAAACTGCTCCTGAGAGCATCAGGATTAGAAGGTTATACTACAATATATATCAATAGTAAGGAAAATTTCTCTGCATTTATAATAAGGTTTTAATTTGAAGTACCATTGTTGATGTGCTCTGGGCATTCTTAATACATTTATCTTAGCTTATGTAAGGACATCCTTATACCTGCTGCCACTCTGCTTCCGTGTTGTGCTGGTATCCAAGCAAATGGCACAACCCATGCGCTGCAGTCACCTGTCCAAGGAACAAAAATGGTTTTAGCATTTATTTATGTGTTCATCACTGTAGTATGTAGGTGCTGTCTTGCAATATTTAGCACAGCTCTTAACAAAGAGTGACAGTAGTAAAGTTAATTACTTTTATTAGATAGTACACCAAGATCAACAATCCAGTGCACATGGTCCTTACAGACCTTATAGTGAGATAGGAAGAGGAGGCAAGAGAAGAAAAACTGCAAGAATGACTAAGCCTAATCTTATGAATATATTCTATTTTTCTCATATGTTGTCAGCTATATACATTCTATTACTTTTGGGAAACATTCAGAGGAGAACCACTTAATACTCCAAAAAGTATAAGAACAGTATAAATAAATATATCTAAAGTCACCAGCCAAAAGAAAATAGAACATCTATAGAATATATTTGTAATAATAGCCTCCTCTGACAGGTCAGCCATACATTTGTCTTTGACCCCTTGTCTTCAGAAAGGACATTTTCAAACTGTAAAAATATCTTATTTATGGTAAAGTCCAAAAATATGCACCTGTTGCTATTCAAAATAACCTGATGGCTCACTGGAAAGACAACTCCACCTCCTGCTCTAATCTTCAAAAGTTAACAGTTGCATTCATTGCTGGTATAAAAGCAGCTGCAGCAACTCCACTGATTTCAAATGGAACTGTGCCCACCTATGTCAGCAGTGGATCTGTGGCCATTTACAGAGGTGCTGAACAGCTCCCACTCACTTCAGTTAGAGTTGTGGGTGCTCAGAGCCTTGGGGACCAGGGAGGAAATTGCTCTATGACTTCACTAAATCAAACTTGTGTCCCCTGGCAGAAGACACATTAGGGAACACAAGAATAGGTTTAAATAAAGAAGCATTCTTGCCTTCACGATCCTCTCTCTCTCATTGGAGAAACTCACCCTATTCCTCTTCCAAAACCAGAGATGAAATAGTAAATACAAAAACAATTTAAGAGATGAGAAAGTTATAGACTGCAAGAGCAACGTGCACTTTCAGCATGGACTGAAAGCCATTACACTCTGTGTTTAAAAGGCAGAATCAAACTTATCTTTAAAAAAATCTCCCTAATTTGCTGAATTCCATATAATAGAATATTAGGATTGGAAGGGACCTCGGGAGATCACCTAGTCCAACCCCCTGCTCAAAGCAAGACCAACCCCAGCTAAATCATCCCAGCCAGGGCTTTATCAAGCCAGGCCTCAAAGACCTCTATGGATGGAGATTCCACCACTTCCCCAGGTAACCCATTCTAGTGGAAAACATTTTCCTAATATCCAACCACCCCCATGAATCCCCCACAGCAACTTGAGACCACTGCACCTAGTTCTGTCATCTGCCACCACTGAGAACAGCCTAGATCCATCATCCTCCCTGGAACCCCTCTTCAGGTAGTTGAAGGTCACTATCGAATCCCCTCCCACTCTTCTCTTCTGCAGACTAAACAAGCCTAGTTCCCTCAGCCTCTCTTCATTAGTCATGTGCTCCAGCCCCCTAATTATTTTAGTTGCCCTGAGAGAAACCAAAACTGGACACAGTACTCCAAATGTGGCCTCACCAATGCCGGATAGAGGGGAATAATCACTTTCCTCGGTCTTCAGGTTAGTCCTGCTTTGAGCAGGGGGATGGACTAGATGGCCTCCTGAGGTCCTTTCCAATTCTAATATTCTATGATTCTTGTCCACTGTAACCCCCAGGTCCTTTTCTGTAGAACTACTGCCTAGTCAGTCAGTCCCCAGTCTGTAGCAGTGCATGGGAGTCTTCTGTCCTAAGTGCAGGACTCTGCACTTGTCCTTGTTGAACCTCATCAGATTTCTTTTCGCCCAATCCTTCAATTTGTCTAAATCACTCTGAATCCTATTCCTACCCTCCAGTGTATCTACCAGTCCCTCCAGCTTAGTGTCAGCTGCAAATGTGCTGAGGATGCAATGCATTCCATCCTCCAGATCATTAATGAAGATGTTGAACAAAACAGGCCCCAGGACCAACCCCTGGGGCACTCTGCTTGTTACCAGCTGCCAACTAGACACTGAGCCATTGAACGTTACTAGCTGAGCCCGATGATCTCTCTATCCACCTTATATTCCATTCATCCAGCCCATACTTCAACTTGCTGTCAAGAATACTGTCGAAGACCATATCAAAAACTTTGCTAAAGTCAAGATATATCAAGATATATCCATAGGTTTTATTGCCAGAAGGTCCCCTTAAGATCACCTAGCCTAACCTCCAGTATAATAGGCTATAAAATTTCACCCAATCTTTCCCAAACTAAATTAATAAGTTGTTGGTTGAGTGTGACAGGGTCCGCCGTGGTGCAATCCCAAAACCGTGGAAACACCATACCCTCTTAATTCTGCAGTCTGGGCTGCCCCTCACAATGCCTTGCTAGTGACAAGCAGCAAGCCCCCCCCAGGCACTGTTAGCACCTAGCCAAACAGCATGCAGAGCACCACACCCAGCTAGACTATATGACTGTTAACCTGAGTTATCTCACAGGTATCGCACTCTGATGCTGTCAGCAAGCTGCACTTACACAGCCATCTACAGGCAGACACACACACAACTGAGTTATAGGAGTGCCTTGCTTAGCCACTCATGAACCAACAAGAGAGAAACCAGCCAATTACCCACTCCTCCCCACAATTTGTAAGAACTTCATCAAAAGGAGTCAGTCCCCAAAATTATATTAGTAAGTCCGCCCCCTTCTCATTGTGGGGAAGATATGCAACACAGCTTTTGTTAGTAGAGCTGAAATTTCCTAAGCACTTCACTCAAAAAACACACTCGTTAAGATAAAACATTAAACAAGTTTAACTACACAAAAATAGATTAAGTGATTAGACGTGGCAAATGTAAAGCGATTAAAAGTAGTTACCAAATGAAATAAACATAAGATTGCAGTCTAAGTTCTCCACATAACCAATATTCAAAACAGCAATGTCTTACCCTTGTAAGCTGGTACAAGCAATTCCTTAAATGCAGGCTGAGCAGCTGTCCCTGCCTAGGACTCCCTCCCTCTTTTCAAAGTCCTTTTGCCTTCCAGATGATCCTTCAAGTGTTGAGTTGTGGGGAGAGAGAAGCCAAAGAATGATGTCATGCTCCCCCTTTTATAGTCTGTTTCAGCTTGCTAGAACTATTAGGCTTGTGACCTGTGGGGTCACCTCATTGGTCAGTCCAGACCCATTGTGAACATGCTTTCTACAGCAAGCCTTTATTGTAAACAATTCTTGTTAGTAGAATCTTGAATGGGTGAGAAGGAATAGCCATCAATGCTGTCTGGCTACTCCATTGTTGTGCCTGAAAGGCTGTTTGTGAGAGTTTCCCGCTTTGCAACATTTTCTATTAGCATATAAAACAATATTTTATAACTTCACATAGTATGGTAGCACATACAATCCAACAGGATATTAATGTTTAGTAGATCAAGACTTCTAAAATAATACCAAACAAGGCATACTTTTTACAGAACATATCATTATATGACATTGGTGAATATGGGGTTTTGGGGTGTTGTTTTCAGACACAGGGTATCACACTGAAGAACAGCATATATTTTAGAAACAGCTCTAAATAGAGATTGGATGTCAAATGATCCAGCACATCTATTGCTAAGTTGCTATTATGCACTTTTTTTCCAGTTTGCATTTCTCTAGTTTCAGGTTCAAGTTTGGATATTGTTATACCTTTGTCCATTAGATTAAAGGGTCTTCTACCAACAGAATTTTTCTCCTATGTATGTATTCGTAGACCACAATCATAGATTCCAAGCCCAGAAAAGACTGCTGTGATCATCTCGTCTGGCCTCCTGTATAGCACAGGCCATAGAACTTTTCCAAAATAATTCTTAGAGCCATGAGCACCTGTGCATACAGATGGCGGAAGCCATGGCTCTGCCCGATGAGTCTGTTGTGTCCGAAGACGCCTGTAACGCCACTCTGACCACTGTGCCTGGTCCTTGGCAAAGCATCTGCAAAGCACTTTAGCGAGTCCCAGAGATTGAAATTGTACTTGCCCAGGAGAGCCTGCTGAATAGCAATTTGAAATTGCAGGCTTGCCGTTGAATAAATCTTTATCCCAAACAGGTCCAGTTTCTTGTTATCCTTGTTTTTTGGCATGGAGCCAGGCTGTCCCTGTCTGTCCCACTGGTTGGCTGCATCTACCACTAGGGTACCCGGGGTGGGGTGGGTGAAGAGGTACTTGAACCTTTTTGCCAGGATGTAGTATTTTTTCTCAGCCCCCTTGGAGGTTGGGGGCCACTGATGAAGGGGTCTGCCACAGGGCCTTTACTATTTTCAATACCTCCTCATGCACAGGGAGGGCAACCTGGGCTGGGGTGGCCATTGCCAGGACATTAAAGAGGCTGTCTGATGCCTCCTTCAACTCCTCTGTCTCCAACTACAAGTTAGATGCCACCCTTTTGAGGAGTTCCTGGTGCATCCTGAAGTCATCCAGGGGTGCCGAGTATGCCTGGTTAAGCGCCTCATCCAGGGAAGAGGAGGAGGACTGGAGGGGCACAGGTGGTGGCATCTCTGCCTGCTGATGGGGGGCCTGACTCGTCATTGGAAACCAAATGATGGCCCTTGTCTGTGGACTGTACCCCAGACAACCTAAATGACTGTGGGCCTGGTCTGACTGGAAATCCCCAGAGTCCCCATTAAGGAGGCCACTGCCCCTGAGGTGAAGGGTGCTCCGGCACCTTTTGTTGGTGGCAGTGGCTCTGCCCGTGGTCGTCCTCTTGAGAGGACCCCGACCCACTGTCCGACGACCATGGTGGGGCTGCCTGAGAGGTTCCTGCTGCACAGTGCCGCTCAACAGGGGAGCGATGACCCGATCTGTGGGCGCTCCAGCACACAGGAGAATGGCCTCTCAGTGTCGTCGATCGCAATGATGACAACACCTGGTGCCAATGAGGGGAATCATGCTCCAGTTGCGAGCTGGAATGCCTGCAGCATCATCTGGCCATCGATGACTTGCAGCGTTGCTTCTCTTTCAGTGCTGAGCCAGCCTCCGGTGACCAGGTTCTGCACTGCATCGGTGCAGGCGAACTCCTCAGTGCCGAGGAGGGGGAGTGGTGTCGACTTTCCTCTGGGGAGTGGCCTCCTGCAGGACCCCCAGGAGCACCGCCTCCTGGCGCAAACTTCACCCGGTGACAGGGATTGTGACTGGTGCCAGGAGGGTGACCCCGCTTCTTACACAGCCAATGTGTAATGCTCCAGTGACCGCAACCTGGAGTGACTCCTAGGGGAGCAGCACCGAGTCGACCCCTCCACCCGGGGCGACCAGGTCGTCGGAGAGCTTGTTCCTCATTCCAGGGATCGCCTGAGCCAACCAGAGGGTCCCAACATGAGCTTCCCCTGTGACACCATCCCCTTCTCTCTTGGTGGAGGCCGGTCGGGGTTGTGGGCAAGGCCAACAAGTTCCATGCCACCTAAAATGCCTCTGGTGTCAACGGTGCCAACAGGTGCACAGACCCCCCCTTCCCGACTTCCAGGAGTTAGGAGTGGCTCTCTAGTTGGAGGCGTGCTCCTACAGCGACAAGTGAGCCTCCACAGTCTGGCTGGGGTGTGGCGCCGTGCTTGAGCCTGCTCTCTTCAGTGCCGGGGAGCGACCCCACTCCATACATTGCTTGTGCTGCTTCTTCCTCAATGGAGAGGAAGACAGCCGGTGCTGAGGTGAGGCCGGTGCCAACAGTGTGCTCTGTACCAATACCACACTGGGTACTGATGCAGAGTGGGTTGGTTTGGAGGCAGGTTGGAGTGCCGCCTCCATTAGTAAGGCTTTCAAGTGGATCTCTCCATCCTTCTGAGTCCGAGGCCTGAAAGCCTTATAAATTTTACACTTGTCATTGTGATGAGCTTCCCCCAGACACTTTAGGCAACTATCATGGAGGTTGCTCAATGGAAAGGCCTTCCCGTAGGAGGCACACAACTTGAAGCCCAGTGACTGGGGCATGCCCTGCTCCCGACAAAGTCCCAGCCAGCACTATCCTAAGCTGACTATCTACCATTATTAAGATAAATTTAAGACCTAATCTACCTAAGCTAAACAAAAAAAAAACAAACAAGGTCAGAACAAAAGGGAATGAGCACTTTCGATTGCAAGCCAAGGCAGTTCCAGCAACCGTCACTGGCGGAAAGAAGGAACTGATGGGGCATAGAGCTGGCAGTGCCTCATATACCACAACGTGCGCAGGGCTGCAGGGGGCGCCAAAGGTGGCCCTATGGGTACTGCTAAAGGGAAAAAAGTTCTGATAACCGTGCACGAGGGCACACACACACCTACAATGCAATGGACATGAGCAAGCACTCAAAGAACTCCATATTCAACACTGTCATACAATTGTGATATGTTTTGTACAAAGTATGCCTTGTGAGGTATTATTTTAAAATTCTTGATCTGGTGAACATTAAATATCCTGTTGGATTGTATGTGCTATCATTGTATGTGAAGTTATGAAGTATTGTTGTATATGTTACTAAAATATGTTGTGAGGTGGGAAACACCCACAACCTGCCTTTAAGGTAGAACAATGGAGTAGCCAGTCAGCGTTAATGTCTCACCAACACTCAGGGAAAGAATCTACTATCTCAGGAACTATTTACAATAAAGACTTCACAGAGAGAGCACATTCACAATGGACACTGCTTGACCAATGGGGGTGGACCCCTATGTGATAGCCACAGAACTTTCCAGCAAGCTGGAAGAAGCTATAAAAGAGGGGAAGTGACATCATCACTTGGCTTCACTCCCCGCTACAACTCAACACCTGGAAGAAATGTCTGGAGAAAAAATACTTCTGAACTGGGGACCGGGTCCCAGGCTGGAGGAGAGTCCTAGCTTATGTATTGAGGAACATAAACCTGCTTATACCATCTGTTAGGGTGAGACACTGCTTGATTTAAAACCTCTTTAGTTTGTAGAACTAGACTGAATTCACTTTTGCTTCTTAAGTTACCAACTTTGATCTTTTATACCTACCACTTATAATCACTTAAAATCTAACTTTCTGTAGTTAATAAATCTGTTTTATATTTTACCTAAATAGTGTGTTTTGGTCGAAGTGATTGGGAAATGTGTTCAGGTTACAAAAGCATGTCCGCTTTCATTTGAAGAAGTGGCGAAATGAATAATGAACTTATATTGGCCAGGTTTCTGACCATTGCAAGATGGTACAGTTCTGGGGTACAAGATTGAGGATCTGGGGATAATTAGCTGCTGCCTCTCTATTGTTGATTCATGAGTAGCTGGAGAAAGCATTCATGCAACTCAGTTGGGTGCCTGTGGATGGCTGTGTAAGTGTGGTGCCTTGCCGACAGCATCACTGTGTGAGAGAGAACCCAGGTAAACATTCCTGCAATCTAACTGGGCATAGGGTACCATATGTTGTTGTGCTAGATGATAACAGTGCTGGAGGTGGGGTGGAGTTGCTGCTTGTCACTAACAAGGCTTTTTGAGAGACAGCCCAGCCTGGAGAGTTAAGGGGGCCATGGTGGCCCACAATTCAAGGTCGCACTCTGGGGGATCCCATCAAAATTATTAATTATTAATTCTCATTGTTAAAAATTCACACATTATTTCTCGTCTGAATTTGTCTAGCTTCAACTTCCAGCCATTGGCTCATGTTACATCTTTCTCTGCTAGACTGAAGAACCCATTATTAAATATTTATTCCCCATATAGAGACTTTTAGACTGTGATCAAGTCACCATTTAATCTTTTTGTTAAGCTAAACCGATTGAGCTCTTTGAATCCATCACTGCAAGACATGTTTTCTAATTTTTTAATCATACTTGTAGCTCTTCTCTGAAACCTCTCCAATTTATCAACATCCTCCTTGAATTGTGGATCCCAGAACTACTCCAGCAGCAGTTGCACCAGTACCAAATAGATAGGTAAAATAACCTCTCAACTTCTACTCGAAATACCTTTATTTATGCATCCAAGGATTACATTAGTCTTTTCTGCTAGTGTCACTCTGGGAATTCATGTTCAGCTAATTATCCACCAATGCCTGGAAATATTTTTCAGTCACTGCTTCCCAGGATAGAGTCCCCCACTGCATATGTATAACCTACATTCTTTGTTCCTTCATATATACACTTACATTTAGCTTTTATACAACAATTATTGCTAGTTGTGCCCAGTTGATTAAATGATCCAGGCGAGGCTAAGACACCTCTGAGCCCATCTTATTCCACAGCTAACATTTAAAGATGCTCGGCCCCGCTTACCTTTCCTAGTTTTTCACCGTTATATTTTCTTTTTATATTGTATTTAAAAATAGCCCCTATATGGACAAAAGGCACCAACAGCAATAACAGTCCTTCTGCTTTACTTACTGTGGAAGCTACTTTAATTCAGCTCAGACAGAGAAGCCATTGCTCCTGGGAAAGTTATGGCAGCTGTTGCTTCTGCTCTTTTGGAGGAGCAATTTCAGCTGTTAGATTGTTGGTGAGACCTGCTTGCTGCTCAGCCTTCACAGTGAGTCAATGGAAGATAGCTTCTAGACTGTCTTTTAATTCTCTCAACTACTGCTCACTGTAGATTAATTCCCAGCCCTCAGTGCAGCTGAGGTGACATTCTCCTGATTTTATTCATCACTTATAAGTTTTCTTGTCTAAGTTCAGCTGACCCTTGGGTTATTCACAAAAGTATTATTCTACCATTCAGTCTTGCCTCCAAAGTTTTAACAGCACTGAAGGCAGTTACAGAGACATCCTAGCCACATTTAAGAAAAGACTGCAATTGGAAATGTGTTTTAGCATGACTTATTGCTTACATATATGGAGTATATCAATTTAAATGCATTAACATTATAGGTTTGGGATTCAGGATATTTTTCTATAGATGAATCTCTGCAATGTCCGTAAACTGGCAAAAAATCCTCCCCACCAGTAAATGTCTGAGAGCAAACATTAGCATTGTTTCAACCGTGGTTCCTAAATCAAGTTTGTGATAAAAAATCTGTATTAGCCAGCAAACACTTACTGTAAGAATGCTGTAGTAATCCTCCCCATTTTCTTGGCATTGCTGATAGATATACTCTACTCCTAGGAAAATGTCACCGAGATTGTATTCATCTATACAACCAGGCTGTGGCAGCTCTCCTGCTTTCAGATTCTGGAAATACAGAAGCCCTTCTAAAAGTTAACATAGATGAGAATCTGGTTACACAGAGTCCTTTTCATCCTCAAGACTTACTAAGGCTATTACAAAGTAACGAGCTAGGCACTGGTATAGCAATGGCAGATCATGCAAATGGAACCTTAGACACTGAGGGCTTTTAACTGACAGAGAAAATTAGCTAGGGGCTCTGTAACTTCCACCAGGACAGTAACCAGAAATGGACAGAAAAGGACCTTAATGTGACTATATGATCTAAAGGATGCATCACCAAGCTGTGAAACATTTGCTACGTGCAGCATCAGGCAACATGTATGGGTCCAGCACCTAGTGTAGAGTTTGTACATGTTCTTGACTTGCTCAAGGTATGCCTACACAGCCCCTGGCAGCAAGCTTCCTAGCCCAGACTGACAGACTTGGGCTAGTGGGGCTTGCACTAGTACTCTAAATGTAGTTGAGCCACAACTTCAAAGTGCTATCCACAGGTATTTGTATAGTGCGAGCATGAGCTCTGCTAACCTAAGTCTGTCGACTGACTGAAAGGCTCGTTCCCTCAGGCTGTGTAGACATACCATTAGAGGCCAGAGTTTTGCCTAATAAATCATAACACCTGTACTTGTCAACATAGCACAGATACTAAAAACTAGATCTGAATGTGACAAAAAAGGAGGAATTCTTTAGCTAATTAGTTTGCACAAGAAATGTTTTTCCACTCCTATGCACCAAGGTGAGCAATTATATTGTTCTCTTGTCAGCAGAAATGAAATGGGATCCAAACGTATTTAAACAGGTACATTTGATGGCAAAGTTGTACTTCCAATGCTTTCTCTTCCTACACCTAGTGCTTGACAGTAGCCCAATATCTGAGCATATAACCTGTTTTCTTTTAAATCTTGTCTGCTTTCCATAAGAGAGCAACAGAAAGACATTTAGTTATTATCAAGTTATTTTAGTGACCAGAGATGCTAATTCACCTAATGTAAATAATCAAGCTCCCTAATGGTTACTTTGAAGATTGAAAAATACTGAAAAGAAAAAAAGGAGGAACATAAGAACAGCCATACTGGGTCAGACCAATGGACCATCTAGCCAAGTATCTTGCCTTCTGACAGTGGCCAATGCCAAGTGCTTCAGAAGGAATGAATAGAACAGGCAATTATTGTGTGATTCATCCCCTGATGTCAACTCCAACTGCTGCCAACTGTCTTGTGGAAGTGGAACATGTATATGTATAACTTGACCATGGCTCTGTTTTCATGCCTTTATCATGGCATGCAAAGAAAAACATATAAAACATCTAATGAGAATTGCTGAAGATGTTTTCAAAGAAGATACCCTCCGACAGTCCTGAAAAAAGTTCCAAATCACTATCAAGTTTCACAAGGTGTCTGGGATCCCCTGAAACAACACAACGTCTTAGCGTATCATCACAGAGAGCCACTGCAGTGGAATATATCAAATTAATTTAGCATTTATTTAATAAGGGTTATGGTGCTTCCTCTAATGACTTGCAAATAAATCAGTTGTGTTGTGCAGACCAAGAAAGTAGCTGTGGAAAGGAGAGGAAAAAAATACCAATTTTACCTCATGAAAAGGGAAGGAAAGCACATCGGTGGGGACATTTTTTTGCCTATAGGTGCTGTTGAGAACTTGAATGTTTTTGTTATTAACACAGATAACACCCAGATCAAACTGCTGCACGTTCAAAATCTTCTGAAGGAGTTCTATTTTTCTGCGAAGTGAGATTCTCCTTATAGGGATGACTTTCTGAAGATTTCGAATGACTAAACTCATCTCACTTGAAACTATTCAGGGGATGGCTGTGGGGGGGACCCTGGAAATTAATTGAAAAAGAAAAAGAATATTAGGTGTGGTAGAAACTAATTATCCAGTAGCAGCTATGAGACACTACTGTTGCTTTAGGATCTGGGAACGAGTAGACAAAGATAGGGTGGAGGGTAAGATAGTAGGTAATTTTAGAAGCCAATTACTTTAATCTAGAGAAATCAGCCTCTATAACCCATTCTCTGAACCATCCAATCCCTTTGTACCAATTCAAATCTAGAACAAGTAATTCATATCAGTAACTAACCTGTGTCAGTTCCATCACATACATTAGATAAGTTAGAACTAGCAGAGAGCTGTCTAGCTCACATTGGGAATCTCAGCAAACACACTAGGAGGGTGGTGAAGCACTGGAATGGGTTACTTAGGGAGGTGGTGGAATCTCCCTCTTTAGAGGTTTTTAAGATGCGGCTTGACAAAACCCTGGCTGGGATGATTTAGCTGAGGTTAGTCCTGCTTTGAGCAGGGGGTTGGACTAGAGGACCTCCTGAGGTCCCTTCCAACTCTAATATTCCATGATTCTATTCTATGACTGGAGCATACATCTGTAGGCTGAAACTCCCCTCTCACCTTCGAGGTGAATACTCCAGGCCAGGTTTAAAGCCCATGAACTGAGCAGTGTTAGGAAATTAAGGGAGGCCTTCTGTGTAGTGCTGTTTATGTGGCAGCTTTCACAGTTCAAGGAATATACTAAAGGGGGGGCTTGGAGAAGGAAAACAAGAATGATTAAGGGCCCTGAAAAATTCTTCTGAAGAGACTGAAAACACACCATTCATTACCTTAGAAAGGAAACATAAGAAGGGACACAATAAAATATATAAAATTACACAAGCAAAAATTATGTTAGAAAACATTATTAAGTTGCAAAATCAGGCACTCCCAAGTTAGGAAATGTCAGAATAAAGGTTGCGGATACAACTTTAATTCAGCCCCGTTGCGCACATGCCGTGCGATGCAATCATTGACTACGGGCCCCAAAACCATTCTTTCCACCAGATCTCTGATTCAGCCAGTGCCTGGGAGAGATCTCCATGGAGAGGACCCCGAATGTGTAAGGAAACCGACTCGCCTGCAGAACTCTGCCGCGTTTGGTGCGGCAGCTGGCAGTGAAGGGGACAGAGACGCCAGCCAAAGAACGGCTATTTTGAGGCAGCGGAAAGCTGCCCTGGACAACTGGCGCCCACCCCTGCCCCCGCCACAGCGTTGCAGTGCCACGATGCTGCTGCGCAAGCCACAGACCAAACTTACCTCACCGGTGGCCACTGGGCTCCTCGCTCGCCGGGGCCCAGCCGGACGCCCGGGCCTGGGGGCAGACGAGCTGCAGAAGTTCTGCGGCCACCGGCACGACAAACGCTACGGCCCGTGGCGGGCCCCGACCGGCTGCCCCTGCCCGAGGCGAGCCCGAGCCCTAGCCCCAGCGGCTAGGCCCCGCGGGTGCGCTAGCCCGGGCGGCGCCCCCGCGCGTTACCAAGGCAACGGGGTCCCGGCGGTAGGAGCCGGCGCGGCGCCTACTACGTCCTGCCAAACCCCGGCTGTCGTCGCGCCGGTCGCGCACGCGCACTAGCGCGCCGGGCCCGGCTTCCGGCGGACGGGCTCGGAAGGCCCTGGGTGAGTCAGCCCCGCACGCGCAGAGCCGTTCCTTCAGGATCCCGCTGTGGCGGTTTCCTCGCGTCGCGCTGCGCTCGGCGGCGGCTCGCCCAGGACCGGCCCGGTGAGGTTGAGGAGCGGGGCCCCGGGGCCGCGCCGCGCGGGCCTGAGCCTCAGGAGGGGGCCTGGGGTTGGCTCCCCGCCGCGCGGGGATGGAGCGGGCCCGGCCCGGCCTCGCCCCAGCGCCCGGCCCTGCCCTGCCCCGTCCCATCCCGCCCCAGGCCCGAGCTCTGCCCCCGCGCCCGACTCTTGCCCTGGCTTGCGGCCGGTCCCGCCTAGGGACCCAGACAGCAAGTGCGAACGGTGGGGATGGGTGGCGGGTAGGAGGGACTAACACAAGAAAAACCCCGAACATAGGGACTGGCCCTATAGAATCCAGCCCTCTGAGCACCCTAGCACTGGGGCCCTGAGCCCCCCATTCCCTGCCTGCAGGCACTGCCCCTCCAACCCACATTCCCCTGCCCAGGCGCCAGCCTCCGCCCGACCCCAGTTCCCTGCTCACAGCCTCCTGGGGCACAGCCCTCTGGGCCCTGACCCCCATTCTCCTGCCCAAGTACTAGCCCTGCTACTTAGGGCCCCCTTCTCCCTGTCTCCAGGCATTGCCCCTCTGACTCCAATTCCCCTGCCCAGAAAATGCCTAGGCCCCAGATGTTTTTCCTCCATCTGCGGGCACCCCATTCCTCTGTCTCTGACCCCTTCTCACAGATCCCTTTCCCCAGTGTCCAGGCAGTGTCCCTACTCCCACCCCTGGTCCTCATTCCCTTTCCCTGAGTTATCTCTGCTCCAGTAAGAGCCCGGAGGGGCTCTTGTTTGGCTATGTGTGAATTATTGCTGCTGGTTGTTTGCTTTACACCTGCTGTCTCTGAACAGGTAGCTCCCATTCAGCCTATAGCAGAGGGTGCTGAAATGAAACAGCCAGTTAGGCTGTGGGGGCAGAGGACTACAGATGCACCTTTGCAGTTGGAATTTATGGCTTCTGTGGTAGGTCCAATCTGGACACCAGGAACTTCTGGGAAATTATTTTAAGCTCTCAAAATCAGGTGAGTCCACACTGTTAGGTCTGGCTCTATCCCATGTAGAAGGATGAGTTTCAGAGCTAGGGTTTTCATTCTGGCCCAGCTATAGACTGGTGGCTCCTTGGAGTGAGTAGCTACAGTTTGTTGTTCTGGAAAATAGCTTTTTGCAACTGACTTACTTCCTTTTTTCTGTGCAGCAGTCTCTTGAAAGCAGCACATAGGAAATGGTTCAAAATCTAACTGTAGTGAAGCTATTTAGTATCAGTAAGCACAATAAAATTAAGCGTAACACTATGTATTAGATTTTTTTTGGTAAAGGCAGCTAGTCACAAAGCCTTTAAAGTCAAAAGTGAAAAAAAATTAAATCCTTAAGAGGCAGCATGGTGTTAACAAATTAGGCCCTGATAATGTATCAGGATCTGTATGGGCAGACCCTTCTGGGAGACTCAGAACCTCCTCATGGGTAAAAGTGCCTGCAACAATGCAGTTGCAGGATCAGGGCTTTCACTGTATCATATCATAATGGTCACATGTATGGTAGATGATTTCCACCTTATGATTTAAGAAGGCTGAGGGTTTTAGAAAAGTAATTGGAAAATAGATAAAACAAACAAAATTGTTTAGGTATATGAGAACTAAGAATCCTGTAAGGAAATTGTTGGTGCACTAGACTACCACAGGGTAAGGGAGCAATTAAAGAGGGAAAATAAATTGCAGAGAAGCTAAATGATTTCAGTGTTGATCATAGAGGATGTTAGGGAAATATCCATCCAGACGTACTCTCTTCACATAATAAGGAATGAGGCATTGTTAGAGACTGAGGTGTCCAAAGAGGAGGTGCTGGAGCAAACTGATTAAATAGCATCAAGTCATCAGGACTGGACATCCATGGGTTCTTAAGGAAGTTAAGAATGAAATGACAGCTGTTAACAAAGCTATGTAATCTATTATCACAGGACTGGCAGGTAGCAAATGTAATACCCATCTTTAAAAAAAGCACTAGAAGCAATCTTAGTGAACCTTACTACAGGGCCAGGTTAAATGGTTGAAAAGTAATTACGGACAGTTTTAACAGACCTGTGAACACGATACAATCGGGATGAAATGGGATACCTTCTGTAAAGGGAAGTTCTCGTTCTTCAGTGTATTTTAATTGTTGAGGTTATCACCAAAATAATGGATTAAGAAGAACTGGTAGATTAGGACTTTCAAAAAATCCCTCGCAAAACTCTTAAGAAAACTAACTAATCGTGTGAGGAGAGAAAAAGTTATAGAGTAAGCCAGAAGGGAGCACCAGATCATCCACTCTGACCTGTATAGCACAGGCCACTATAAAACCAACAACCCTTATTTCATGGATTGGAAACCAAGAAGAGACAGAAAACAAGACGTAGGAGTAAATTATTTTTTTTAAACATAATAAAATATTAATAGGATGTTGCAAAGATATAGGATAAATCAATTAATAATTTGCTTGGCTGAATTTGCCTATTATAAATGGAAAAGAAATAGAAAATGTAATGTAATGTTACACATTTTTATTGCAGATTACTAGAATGACTGGCTGGAAACTGAAAGTTAACAGATAGATGTTTGAGGCATGAGCCCTTTTTGGCAGACACTCACTAACGCCTGCTTTGAAGATGAACCCTAACAGTCCTTTTCGTGGACAGCAGCCTGGTGTTTTCCAGGCACCTTCTAATAGTGCTGTCGGGATGTTTCAAGCTCAACCGCCATTTCAGTTTGGTCAGCCCTCTCTGTTTGGACACAGCAGTGGAGGAATCACATATAACCTTGGGTTTGCCCAGCCATCCAGCTTCACTCAGCCTTCAGGATTAGGCCATGCCTCTTCAGGGCAAACTTTAGGATTTGGGCCACCCTCTAGGTTTGCACAACGTTGTGGTCTTGGACAGTCTACACCTTTTGTGGCTTCTTCTGCACCAAGTAGCTCTTCTATTGCTAGCAACGAAAGATTCAGTTTTAAACCACCTACTAATCTTGGAACTTTTCAGAATGCTTCTAACTTTGGAGTTACATCTGGAGATGTTTCAAGTAGTGGTTTTGTGGGATCAGAATTCAGATTTATAACACCAGAAAATGCAATGTTTAAACCAATCTTTCATGCTGTTTCTGAGCAAGAGAAAACACAAAGCCAGATCATCCCAACATGTTTCACGTTTTCCCATCCAGTTAGTAGTGGGCCTGGAGTACTGGCCCCTTTTGGCCTTTCTCAAGAGACCAACAGCTCAAGTACCAGTACAAACTTCAGTTTTTCAAAACCAGCTAGCTCCAGTAATTTGCCATCATCCTTTGCCTCTGCTGTACCAAGCAAAACAATAGAGGATGACAAAAAAGGAGCAAAGCCGCTCTTTGGAAGCCCTAGCAGCAGCTTCACTACTCTTTCTAGCTCATCTTCTGGGTCCTTGGATTTGGGAGGAAACTTCCAAGTCAGTGTAGCAACTAAATCAGAACATGAAGAAGTTCAGAATGAGCCACTTCCGAGCCTTGTAAAAGGAATGAAAAGAAAAGAAGAACGAGATCGTTCACCAAGAGGACGGGATTATGATGTTGTAGAGGAGTCAGAGATAGTATCTAGAAGTGATTATCCTCCAGATAAGCGGCCTGTTCGCTTAAACCGGCCTCATGGAGGAGGAGGCTTGTTTAGCCGAACCATGCAGGATCTATTAAAAAGCAATAAAGGTGGTGGACATGTGAAGAAAGAGTCAAAAAAGGAAAGAGTATCTGGAGAAAATGAACCAATATCGGGACCAAGTCAGTCTGTGTTTGCGGCACCACGGCTCTCAGCACCATTAAAAGAGGAAGATGCTAAAGAGAAAACTGAAGAGAAAATGAAGGAAGGTAAGTGCTAGCTAGGAATCAGCACTAATCAGAAAATGGAAATGAATGCTGCTGACAGCGGAAATTAATAGTATAGCTTGCTCTCTTTAAAGTTTTGCTTTTCCAGGGGATTTTCCTTTTATGTCCTCTACCCTGGATGTGCCCTTTACAATTGTTGCTCCCAACTATGATCATTGCTGTAGTAGTTAAGGAGGACTGAACACTACATGCTTTGGAATGCATCAGTGTTGCTCCTAAATTATTTAAGGTGGTCATTGTGAAGACAGATACTTCTTCCTTTGGTTAGTCAAATGACAGCATAGTGGAGGCTCACCTCAGTGGCATTAATCAAAAGTTAATTACTCTTCTCAGAAGTTGAAATTGACTGACAAATGGTAGAGATTGTTGGGGCGGTAAGGAACACATACGAGCTACATTTTAAAAAAAGGTATTGAGAAGAGTATCCTGTAGAGTATGGGGCATACATTTCTTCTTTCCACTCCTTTTGTGGTTGCTATTGTATTTAAGCCAGTGGTTCTCAACCTGTGGCCTGTGGGTCACTAGCGGCACAATCAGCACATAGCTATGGTCCATGTGACGTACTCAGGTATGTACAGGTAGAATTGGATGTGGCCCATAATGGTAAATATGGCTGAGAACCACTGTTAAATTTAAGCCAATCCAGGTACATGTTTTGCTATGCTTAGTTTATTTCAGCTGATGTCTAATTTTGTTGCTTTTTAGGCAGGAATTTCTGTCAAATGTATTTGGTGTTTGATTTTTGTTTTGCACAGTAGATAGTTTGTTTTTCAGAGTTCCTTATTGTATTCCTCTCTCTTGTCTCCCATTCTCCTTTGTGTACTTTTTGTCTCTTTCCTCATCTCCTTTGTGTTGCCAGTCCATCTCAAATTCATTTGGTCCTTCATTCAGTTTTCTCTTTTTGTCTGGTAACTCTTCTTTGCTTTTTGCCCTCCTCCCTCTCCCTTTCCCATTCCCTAATTACCTTATTCCTTTTCTTTCCACTCTAATCATAATAGTTCTGTACATACTATTCCCTCATTCTGAGGTTTCAAGAGAAGAACTGAATTGTTGCAAGTCCTTTAATGCACACTTCTGGTCCCTTTGCACCTTATACTTTCTAAATATTTATACAATAATTCTGTGTAAGCTTTCCATCCCCTCCTACCCTGACATCATAAGAACAGCCACGCTAAGTCAGACTAATGGTCCATCTAGCCCAGTATCCTGTCTTCTGACAGTGGCCAATGCCAGGTGCTTCAGAGGGATGGACAGAACAGGTAATCATCAATTGATCCATCCCATTTGCCATTCCCAGCTTCTAGCAAACAGCAATCCCTGCCTATCCTGTCTTATAGTCATTGATGGACCAATCCTCCATGAACTTACCTAGGTTTTTTTTTTAATGCCATTATGGTCTTGGCCTTCAAAACATTCCCAACCCAGCTACACCCCCAGGCTTCCCTGGAAATTCCACACTGAGATGTCTTGATTTCCTCCTTTGTAAACCTCCCCATCTCTTTCCTTATTCTGTGTCTCTTCTTCCCTTCCCCCTTTCTTCTCCTCCAATGCCTTCTTCTTCAGTAAATGTGGCTTCACGTAAGGAGGACTACATCATAATGTATACTCACGGTGGGATTTAAGGCTGCCTAGCATTTCCTGAGTTTTGAGACTTCGTTCTGAAGCCTTAATGTTCTTTTAATGTGGATTTTTTATGAAATATACATTTTGTTAGTTTTGCAACTTTAAATATGCACAAGAAAATCTGTTTACATCTCAACTTACTTAATGTCACTTCATAACCAACTATATGTTACTGTGTATTGCAGAGTCCATTTTCATTTGTTTTCATTCCATTCATTTCCATTTTCATAGCTGAACAACATTTTTAAAATATATAATTGCACACTAGTAATTGCACATTTTACCCTTTGTAACGAAGGACTCTTCCTTAAAAGAGAATAGTGAAAGTTGCCATGAACACTTTGAATTTCCTTGCTTTGTTAGTTCAAAATTTCAACATTGACATTGAATTATTGTAGTGTTTTCATTAACTAATCTACTGTGTACAATGTATGCTGCAGGTGTCCGTACCCCTACTTAATGTAAACTTTTGATTAAACATCTAAACTCTTTAGACCCAAAGTGAGTAGCCATAGGCAGTTCTAGAATCTGATTTCAGGTCTCTTTCAACACTTTCTCTAAGATTCTACCATTGTGACTCCTTCACGTCGAAATCGAAACAGCGAGAGTGTGGACAGTCTTGGTGGCTTGTCACCAAGTGAACTCACAGCAATCCAGTGCAAAAATATCCCTGATTACCTGAATGATGGAAATGTGCTTGAGAAGCACTTTGGACGGACAAAAGTCCGGCGCATCTTTACCAGGCGCAGCAAAAAACTGGCTATTATTCACTTTTTTGATCATGTAGGTATTTAATGTTCTAAATTTAAAAATAGATGTGTTGTATCTTAATAATTGTTTAGGATATGTACAAGCATTCATTGTGGGGGAGTTAATGGATTTCTGCTCTAGCCAATCAACGTCTGGAGACCAAATTATATTCTAACCACTAAAAGTGGTCCCCTCAGATCAGGATTGAAGTACATTGATGGGACAGAGTGGGGAAGCCTATGCTCCTAACACACATGCTGTATCTGTTCTGTGATTAAAAAGAGGCCTTCAGTCTCAAGAACTGCCAGCTTGATACAGTATTTAATAGGGCCCCACAGAATTCAGCTTTATGTGACCTCCCACACAAGACAATCCTTTGCTGGGGCAGTTTGTGACTGCATCCTCCTGCTTGCCACATGTAGCATTTGGGCTTTTCCGAGAATCATAGAAGATTAGGGTGGGGAGGAACCTCAAGAGGTCATCTAGTCCAATCCCCGCTTAAAGCAGGACCAGCCCCAGATAAATGGTCCTAGCCAGGGCTTTGTCAAGCAGAGCCTTAAAAACCTCCACCACCTCCCGAGGGAACCCATTCTAGTGCTTCACCACCTTCTTAGTGAAGAAGTTTTAGTGACACCAAGGGAGGATATTGCTGAATTCCCAAAGAAACAAGCTTATGTATCTTCATACATGCTGTTTAGACTTTTTTACGTCTTGTTCCGATGTATTTGTAATGTGTAATATGTAATTTTTAATTGTAATATGCAAATATGTAGTTTGTAATATGTAAATATTAATTGTCTCTTGTATTGTATGCTGTTTTTCAGGCCTCTGCTGCTCAGGCCAGGAAGAGGGCAAAAGTGTTACACAAAGACATAGTAACATTTTGGCATAGGAAGAAAACAAGTAAGCCTTTATTTTCTGTGTTTCTTCTAAGTATGATGTAAGAGGGTGACAATCAGCTGGTTTCAGTGGCGTTGCACCTGTTTGCATCAGGTTGGAATTTGGCTCCAGAAGTAAAACACTGTTTTTATGGTTATTTCTCCGTTTGTGGTGGGCACCAAATGCAAAGGCTGTGCTTATGTACAGAATCTTATCTCCACAGTCTGTCTGTAAGAACATAAGATGAATGTACTTGGAGTAAATATCCAAAAATAAAGCAATTGGTAGTGGTGTCTGCTAAACGTCAGCTTTTAAAAATCAAGTATTCATAAGATGACAAAGAAGATGTGAGAGTAGTTTTCTTCCACGGACCTATTATATATCTGATCTATCTAACCTGGTGTCCTACTTCACTTTTTTTTTTTTTTTTGCGCCTTAGGGAATAAATTTAGGTCTTGAATTTGACTAGTATTCTAGCAAATTAGCTTTCCAAATGGCTCCTAACTTCTGGGTCAGCTATACTGTTGCTGAATTTAACATATGATGTAAGGGTATATGAGGAGCCATGGTGCTGATTTCTTCAGTTTCTTTCCTGTCCCTCCTTTCCTGATGTCTTTGGCTAATTAGTTATGTCTTTCTATTTTAGTGTATCCTGTAAAATAAGTGTTTAAATGTATATAATTTTTAAAAAGATACATTTGTATAAGTCTGTCAGACATGAGTCATAATGAACAGCTCCCCCAGATGACTGTCTAGTTTGGAAATATACTTCCCATATTAACTTTCCTTTGGAACAAAACACTTCAGTTAATATTATTGTAAACATACTCAGATGATCTGAGTATAACTGTATTGTACTCTGCATAGACAAACACCAGTACCAAAAGGATGGCCTCATGTTTCTATAGCCCTAGACTTCCCCACAAAAAACTAGTGTAAAACTGCTTCAGTGTTGTCTCCTGAGATTTAAAACACTGAGACAGTTTACTGCCCATGCTCATCTCATTATGATGTTAACTTTGGAGCCTGATTATGAAAATGGCAACATCTTAAACTATTTCACTTCCAATCATTTTAGCAAAACAACCTAGCTAAAATACTGAATGTGTGCTGCTGACAAGGAAGATGCGCATAGCCCCAACTTTCCCCAGAGTTCAGATTTAAGCTCAGAGGATGCATGCGCATCTGAGAATTAATCAGTACAGTAAACCTGATTATACGAATGTCTTGGGAGACATTCAGAACACTTGGATAATCACAATTTCAGATGAAATTCATATTTATACAAATTTCTGATTTGGGAGACATCCAAAATTTGAAAAATCCAAAATTCAGATAATCAGGCTTTACGTTTGCTGACAAATCTGCCAAGCAACTACAGCTACTGCTAAATCAGGGGTCGGCAACCCGCGGCTCCGGAGCCGCTCTTCAGCCGCGGTAAGCTATGTTTTGCGGCTCCAGACTATTTTTCTTTAGTCAGTGGAAGAGGGGGCAAAATGGCTCTTTTGATAGTAAAGGTTGCCGACCCCTGTGCTAAATAACCCTCTTGTCATGTCATATTTAATTACATGATAATATGGATTGTAATGTGTCATTCTGGCAGTCTGCAACAGAAGCAATAGGCTTCATTGTCCTACACTGTAGAATTAGATTTGTGCATGACATATCGTCTCTTGCAAACACTATATAAATGCATATGACTGTGACTTCTAAAACCATAAGGAAATAAAATTAAAAGTTAGAAACATTTTTTCAAGAAGTAAATTTAAATGTCAGTTGTCTGATTTGGCAAGTATCTGACCTCATTGGTATATTATTCAGGTCTTGGTAAAGGAGAATTTTCATCTAAGGAGAAGAAGGCAGATGAAGATGAAGGGAGACAAAGCAATGAAGAGCAAAGCTATCAGCATTCCCCTCTTCGCAAATCTTTAATAAGACCCTCCACCAGTAGCAGCCTGCCTAGTAAAAGGTATGTTCATTTCTCTAGGGTCTGGCTGTTAGAGATTTTTTCCATGACAAGGATTTCCTGTCAGAATGTATCTCTAGTAACCACAATCATTTTGTATTGAGTAAACAAGAAAAAAAATAAGTGTCCATTTATTCCTGGCAATTTTATTTGCAGTTTCTGTTAAGTTCCTTTAGCTGTATTCTTGTTTACTTTTTCTGATGTTCACTCCAGTTGGAATGTGAGTGTACCTCGGAGTCTTTTAGTCATGTTAAAATTTGAAGTTTGAGACGTGTTGAACATGTTAAGACAGGTTGATTTTTTCCTAGATGAGCAGCAATGCTTCTGATTTCATGCATGATTTGGATGTTAAGCTGTTTTATTTATTCTTAATTTGTCTGTTAAACTATATATCTTTGGGTTTTTCCCCAATGGCACCTCACACTGTTTTGGCTCTAAGACCATAAAGTCACTGCTCTTCCTTTTTCTTCATTGTGATAGGCTTAGATAACAACCACTATAGTTAAGATTTCAAACCATTATAACTTGTGTTTTCAGATGTTCTGAGCTTGCTGAAGTTTTCCAAGCTTGTTCTCTTCCCAAAGGTGAATTCTGTTTAGCTATTTGGGCAAAATCCCTTCAGCCACTTTTGTTTTGTGGGGTGAGAAAAATAAAATGTTGTACATTAAATTATTGTGACAGTTCATTTTGCTCAGGATATGTCATAACCAGCTGCATTTTAAAACTTGAATCTTGTCATGAAAATAAATTTCAGTTGTAAATACTGTTGTTTTTTTATAAAAATCAGTTGTTAGATAATCAGCTGTTTTTGACAGCATGCAGAACCCATGGGGTACAACCTAGGAACTGTGGAACTGCTGGGTACCCTTAAACTATTTAGCTTGGGGCGAGCCCTCTACCTTCCCCTGGCTGGTGATCCACAGACAGCCTCCTCAGATCCTGTCATCACCCAACCCGACAGCAGATGGTACCAGACACCCAACTTAGTTTAGTGAATGCTTTCCAGCCACTCAGGAACCAACAATAGAAACGCTCCAGCTGGCTCCCTATAGAATCATATAATATTAGAGTTGGAAGGGACCTCAGGAGGTCATCTAGTCCAACCCCCTGCTCAAAGTAGGACTAACCTCAGCAAAATCATCCCAGCCACAGTTTTGTCAAGCCGCTGCTTAAAAACCTCTAAAGATGGAAATTCCACCACCGCCCTAGGTAACCCATTCCAGTGCTTCACCACCCTCCTAGTGAAAAACTTTTTCCTAATGTCCAATCTAGACCTCCCCAACTGCAACTTGAGACCATTGGTCCTTGTTCTGTTATTTACCACCACTGAGAACAGCCTAGCTCCCTTCTCCCTGGAACCTGCTTTCAGGTAGTTAAAGGCTGCTATCAAATCCCCCCTCATTCTTCTCTTTTGCAGACTAAACAAGCCTAGGTCACTCAGTCGCTCCTCATAAGTCTTGTGCTCCAGCCCCCTAATACCATCTAACCCTGCTCAAAAAGTGTAAGCAGTGGAGATTATTATCCACTCTGCCCTTTCCCTCAAAGTGGAAGGAATGTGCACCAGCTTCTGTTAGTGAGCAGTTTGTCTAAACACTTCACTTAAAATCACACAGGTTGAGATAAAACATTAAACAAGTTAACTACATAAAAATAGATTTTAAGTGATTATTAATGGCAAGTGTAAAGAGATTAAAAGTCGTTACTGAATGAAATAAACATAAGATAGCAATCTAAGTGCTACACACTACCAATATTTGAATTAGCATGTCTCTCCCTAAGAGATGATACAATCAAGCTACAGGTTTTCAATTCTCACAGACAGAGACTGCTTTCTCTGCCTGGGACTCCCCTCCTGCAGTCCAGAGTTCTTTGTCTTCCAGATACTCCTTCAGGTGTTGAGTTGGAGGAGGAACGAAGCCACGTGACGATGTCATGCTGCTCCTTTTATAGTCCCTTCCAGCTCCCTAGAACAATCGGGCTTGTGACCTTTCAAGTCGTCCTCATTGGTCAGTCAAACCTCATTGTGAATGTGCTTCCTACTGTGAAGCCTTCACTGTAAACAATTCCCATTAGTGGAATCTATTCTTAAATGACTGAGACACAGCCATTAATGGCTCCATTGTTGTGCCTGAAAGACTGTTTGTGGGAGTTGCCTACTTTTCAACATGTTCTAATAGCATATTCAACAATGTTTCATAACTTCACATACAATGGTAGCACATACAATCCAACAAGATATTAATGTTCAGCAGATCAGGGCTTTTAAAATAATACCAAACAAGGGGTACCTTGTACAGAACATATCAATTCTATGATACTGGTAAATGTGGAATTTCGAGGGTGGTGTTTTCACATACTGGGTGTGTCATACTTTTATAAAATGCTTGTGGGATTGGGCCCTTCATAGTTTCTTGATATATTTGTGTTGATATGGAATACAGTCCTAATGGAATAATCTGTTGTGTTTTTGGTTAGCATTCCAATATGTAAGATACCATCTATTCAATATTGAAAAGGCTGTCAAGCGATTTGACTAGCCAAACAGTGTAGTGAAGGGGTGTCAAACTCATTTGCTATGGCGGGCCAGATTTGAATTAAATGTACTTCAAGTGGGCCCATACATACCATAAATGGAAATACTAGGCACTTTCGGAGTGTTGTCTCATGCACACAGCATTCCACGTGCTGCCGCTGAGATCTCGCAGCATTGTACTCTCCGCCATGAGATCTTGCAGTGTCGTACTCTCTGGCGGCAGCACGTGCTGCCGCAAGATCTTGCAGCAGCATGTGCTGCTGCCAGGGGCCGGACTAAAAAGGTTTGACACCCCTGCTCTAGTGCTTTAGTTTTATACAAAAATGTTTGTCATGAGCAGGATAAGATAGACCATCATACTGTGTACTGATATAAAACTGCTGCAAAAATTATGTCCAATGGTTGTCTAAATTATAATAAGATGGAAATATGAAATAGATTAATATAAATTGAGATTTTTTTCAGCGCTGTCTAGGGGATTTAGATACATAACGTCCGCTGAAATTAATTATGCACAAGGATATGATTTAGTCATAGTTTCCGTAACTTTACCGGACCCCTTTGACTTCTTCAGCTTCAGTGATTGCATCCAGGGTCGGAGCTGTGTGCCTCCTCTCCTCTGGTTGCAGCTGGTGCTGTACATTCCCGTGGCTGCAGCCCTGCCCACCCTCCAACCTTCCCCCCTTCTGGTTATTTTTAGTAAAAATTACAGGGAGGTCACAGGCACCCCTGAATTTTTGTTTATTGCCTGTGACCTGTCCTTGACTTTGTCTTTTTTTTTTTTTCTAAGTAAATGTCTTTACCTTAATATTATGTGTTTAGTGTAAATGAGTTGTCTAAATCCTCAAGACTGTATTGACAATCTCAACTATAATGTGCAGAAATAAAATATTGACAGCATCACATCTCTTAATAGTTTAGACAAAATGTGAGATGTACCTAAGAGTAGAAATCCAGGCAAACAAATATTCTTTTGCTTGCACACCATCTAATTCTCATAATGTACAGTAGTGTACCATTGATCAAATCTGTTGTTTGTTTCTAGTTCTCCAGCTAAGAAATCTGCTCTTACAAAGGCATTGCAATTTGAGATAGACCCATTCGATTCTGGGTCTGAAGGGCAAAACTCCGAGAGTTTGGGAGTATCCGCATCCTCTCTTAGTAATCTGATAGGCTCAGTGGCAGAGACTTCTGAAGACAAATATCGCCTTCTGGACCAAAGGGATAAAATCATGCGACAAGGTAACATTTGTAATTATGCATGTGTAGATGAAGATAATCAAATTTAATACTGATTGTTGTAGGAAATGGGAAGGAATTCTTTCTCTGTGGCATCCAGTATTGGCCACTACCAGAGATGGACCAATGGTTTGATCTGCCATGGCAAATCTTGTGTCCCATTTTTTCACTCTTGAGAGTCAAAGTTTAAAACGAGACACTAAAAATCTAGAAGCTCAACCTCTGTTAAGATGAATCTTCAGGTGGGCCAGCTCAAAAGTACTCAAATGACAATAAAATATCTGAGCTCAGATCCCAAGAAGGTAAACTTTTATCTTTATTTTTCATTTATTTTGTGGTATTTAATAAGACTAGTTTATGATCAAAATGACATGTCATTCATTTCTTAAAGGTAAGAATGTTATTTTATAATTTTTAGGTCCGTTCACCATTAGTACAATTGTATTAGCTAGGTCCTTATTAGGGCTTGTCTGATGAGATCAACACAATCTCTTTATCATTTACTAGTGAGAGAAACTAAAGTATTATGAAAACTGCTGACACTATTTAAAATCTTTTTTCTGCTGGAAGGGACTCTTGAGTCAAGGGTAAATAAGCATAGTGTCTGCGTATTGAACCAAGGAGATTAGACTCTTCGTGTTCAGATACCATGGTGATGTGGGCACTGTAAGAATCTGAGGGTAAGAAACAAGGATAAGAAACAACAATGGGGAGGGTAAGTTTTAACAGTCCAGTCAGTTAGAGTAGATGAGGCCTATTCACAACCGTTGATTAGAAGGTGAGAATGTATGAACAGTGACAATTACTTCTTAAATTGAGATAACCATTCCAAGTCCCTATTCAAATCCAATTTGATTGTGTCAAGTTTGCATCTGAGTTCCAGCTCTGCAGTTTCTTGCTGAAGTCTGTTTTTGAAGTTTTTTTGTATATTGTTTCTTACCCTTGGATGTATATATATACCTCCTATCTGATTACATTTCATGCAAATAACAAAGTGGGATGCAGTCCATGAAAACTTATGCCTGCAGAAATTTGTTAGTCTTTTAAGTGCTACAGTAAACTCATTGTTTTTAAAGTTTAATTTTTTTTTGTTCATTCATTCTGGAAATCTTACAATGGTAAGCAATGAATATTCAGTATATGGGTTATAGTGACATGACTCTAATGTTATTTGAGAGCCATGTATCTAAATCCCTGTATATCGCACTGAATGTTTATCTAATATGGATTAAGCTGCCTCATGGGACTATGCCATACCAGCATGTTTCTGGTGGCTCCATTAGTTTCTGCAAGATCTGTGAATTTAAAGAAACAAACAACTTGCATGTTTTTAGTTACAAAGATATCCTTCTGAAAGTGAATTGTTGTAGTACTGAGTGCAGACAGTGAAAAATAGCTCTTTGGTCCAAATGCCTATGTTGCTGAAGGGTTTAAATGCAGTGAAACTGTGAGAAAGGGGTACGTCATTCAAGTGGATTCTGCGAGGAGAAGGGGTATGGTGGCATAGCAAGATTACAGGAATGGAGGCAGGTCAGTAGATCCATTACTATATGATTGGCCCTAAAATACATGTTCCCTGCTGCCACAGATGTAAGGCATACTGACTACTCACCAATTTCTTATGGATGTAGATTCTTTTTCCCTTAGATCCTTTCTATGAAAACCTATATAAACTGACTTTGCATGGGGGGAAGATGCATAATTTAGTCCTAAGAGTGGAGTGAACTGCAATTCATCTTTATATTGTGTTAGCTCTGTAGCCTATTACTCAGCTCATCATATCAAAAACATCTATCTGCCCTAAAATTTTGTCTAGAGCAGTGGTTCTCAACCAGGGGTATGTAGAACTCATTTAGATATTTGCCTAGTTTTACAACAGGCTGCATAAAAAGCACTAGTGAAGTCAGTACAAACTAAAATTTCATACAATGACTTGTTTATACTGCTCTATATACACTGAAATGGAAGTACAATATTTATATCTAGTAAATTTATTATATGGTAAACATGAGAAAGTAATAGTGTGCTGTGACACTTTTGTGTTATGTCTGATTTTATAAGCAAGTAGTTTTTAAGTGAAGTGAAACTTGGGGAACACAAGACAAATCCAACTCCTGAAAGGGGTACCATAGTCTGGAAATGTTGAGAATTACTGGTCTAGAGTATCCCTACCCCTTTTACCCCACCTGTCCAAGTCTGACCCTGCCTCTTTCAGTTTAAGGAACACTTGCTTTTTATTGTAAGCAAATGTCTATTCACTGCCCTGTCAGGCTAGGTAGAGTGAGAGATGCAAAGTCACTGAAGCAAAGGAATCCACTGTTAGGTCATCCACTTTTTGTGCCTGAATGATCTTTATAGACTGTAAGATCCTTAAAAAAGTGACCCTTCCCCTCTACATTTGTACAGTACAGTACACTGTCAGCACTCTCTTAGTAGTGAATAATAAATAAAGCGTGGATGTTTGGGTTCCCACTGAAACATGGCATACTCAGGGCTGTACTCTGGTTTGGATATATCTGGGTGATGTACATCATCAGGAAATGAAGAGGCAGGACACCTAACAGTTGTTTTTGTTTACCACCTATTTAGCGCGAGTAAAAAGGACTGATTTAGGCAAAGCTAAAACATTTGTCGGAACATGCCCAGACATGTGCCCTGAAAAAGAACGCTACATGAGGGAAACAAGGAACCAGCTCAGTATCTTTGAAGTAGTCCCTGGATCTGACAAGGTACCAGCCCTTATGTACTGACTGCTGCTGTTGTGATTGTTTGTTTATTTGCTGTCATTGAATCATCTGTAAAGCTGTCAATACTGTGCAGTATATCTCTGGTTTAATTCTGATGAAAAATTCCAGGGACCAATGACTCTTGGTCCCAGAACTTAAATATGAACTGGGTTTTTTTTTGACAAAGAAACTCCTTGTTTGTGTATAGACACACAGGTAGTAACACCCTTTCCAAGGCTGCAGTAAAGGTATATAAATTCCCCATGCTTACAAGGGGGAAGCTCTCTTTTAAATTAATATAGTTATTGCAACAATTATAGAATCATAGGGTTAAAAGGCACTGCCAGGGTCATCAATTGTAACCCTCTGCCAAGATGCAGATTTACTGTGTCTAAACCATCTAAGACAGATGGCTATCCAGCCTCCTTTTGGAAAGCTCCAGTGAATGAGTTTCTACAACCTCACTAGGCAGTCTGTCTGTTCCATTGTCCTACTGTTCTTAAAACTAGGAAGTTTTTCCAGAGATTTAATCTAAATCTGGTATGCTGTAGTTTGAACCCATTGCCTTTTGTTCTGCCCTCTGTGACGAGAGAGCAAGTTTTCTCCATCTTTTTTATGGCAGCCTTTCAAGTATTTTAAGACAGCTATCATCCCCTCTTAATCTCTTTTCCAAATTAAACATACCCAGTTCTTCAGCCTTTGTTCATATGACTTGCATTCCATCCCCTTTATCATCTTTGTTGCTTGCCTCTGGATCCTTTCTAGTTTCTCTATACCTGGGTGATCAAAACTGGACAGTCTCCAGCTGAAACCTAACCAGTGCCAAGTAGAACAGTACTATCACTTCCTATGACTTGCATGCTATACCTTTGTTAATGCAACCTTAAATTTGCATTTGCTTTTTTTGCAACAGCATTGCATTGCTGACTCATACTGAGGTGGTGATCCACCACAACTCCCAGATCCTTCTCAGCAGTGCTGCTGCCAAGCCAATTATCCCCCATTTTGTATCTCTGCATTTGGTAATAATGTATTCTCACCAGTTTTTATACCATAGTCCAAATGTTGCAGCTTTCTCTTGTCTATGGTGATAGAAGATTCTGATGATGGAATTAAGCAAGAGCTCATTCTTGCCAATGAATCTGACCAAAATACATGTGTGCGCCTGTCTGTCTCCCAAAGGAGAGCATGGGCTTTTGTACACCATTTCATTCTCGGATGAATGCTACTTTTTCCTGATGTACTTGACAAGACATCTTGCTGAATTTGGGATGAACTTCTCCCTTCTGAAAACAGTTATTGCTCTCCATGTTAGCACTGTAGCCTCATCTTCAGGCAACAAGGAGAAGTGCTGTAGCTGTCACTGAAGCAACTGTGAATATTTTGGGAGGAAAGATGTTTTATGGTTAATGTACTAGACTGGAACTCAGGAGATTAGAGTTCTGTTCCTGGTTCTACCACAGACTCCTTGTGTGACCTTGGACAAGTCACAGTTTCTCTGTGCCTCTGCTTCCCACCTTTAAAACAGAGGTAATAGCACTGCCAACCTCAGAAGGGTAGTGTGAGAATTTATCCATTATTGTGATGGGGATCATACAAAAGTCTTTATATGACTAAATTAAATACCATCAGGTCAGTAAGATATGGCCCTGCCTGCTGTATGGAAATGACAGATGGTGGACAACTGGTGTAATATACAAATACCAGAATTCTAAATACTAAGATGAGTGAACTGGAGTGCCTAGCATTAAATGAAGATATTGATTTAATAGGCATTATGGAAACTTGGTGGAAAGAGGATAATGAATGGGATATGGTAATACCAGGTTACAAAATATATAAAAATTACAGAGTAAGGCAGGCTGGTGAGGGAGTGGCACTATATATGAAAGCAAGCATAGATTCCAATAAATGAATCAAACTGTACCATAAAATCTCTATGGATAGACAGACATTCCATGTTTGAACAATAACAGCATAGCAGTAAGAATGCATTACCAACTTCCTGACCAGTGATTGTGAAATTCTTAGGGAGGTTAGAGAGCCTGCAAACACAGAAAATGCAATAATAGTGGGGGGTTTCAACTATTTTCATATTGACTGGGTATATCGCCTCAGAAAGGGATACAGAAATAACATTTCTTGACGCCATAAATAACTGCTTCTTGGAGCAGCTTGCCCTGGAACCCACAAAGGGAGAGGCAGTTCTTGTTTTTGTCCTAAGTGGAGCACCGGATCTGGTTCAGGAGGTGAATATGGCTGAACAGCTCAGTAATAGTGACCATAAACTAATTAAATGTAGTATCTTTTTAAGGGGACAAATGTGAAAAAGCCCACCACGGTAGCATTTAACTTCTAAAAGGGGAACAACACAAAAATGAGGAAGCTAGTTAAAACAAATGAAAAGGAACAATGACAAGATTGAAATGCCTGAAAACCACAGGGAGATTATTTAAAAACACCATAATAAACACTCAAATTAAATGTATACCAAAATAAAAAAAAATAAGAGGAACAAAAAAATAACACCATGGCTAAATAAGAGTGTGAAAGAGGCAGTTAGAGGCAAAAACACATATTTTAAAAATTGGAAGTCAAATTCCAGTGAGGAAAATAGAAAGATGCATAAACTCTGGCAAGACAAGTATAAAAGAATAATAAAGCAGGCGAAGAAAGAATTTTAAGAACTAACTAAGGACAAAAAAAACCCTAACAAAAATATTTTAAAGTACATCAGGAGCAGGAAGCCTGTCAAACAGTCAGTTGGGCTACTGGATGATCAAGGTGCTAATGGAGCACTTGAGGAAGACAAGGCTGTTTGGGAGAAGCTAAATTAATTCTTTGCATCGGTCTTCCCTGAAGAAAATGTTAGTGAAATCCCCATATCCAAGCCATTCTTTTTAGGGAAAAGATCTGAGGAACTGCCCCAGATTGAGGTGTCAGTAGAACGGATTTTGGAATTAGTTGATAAATTAAACAGCAAAAAATCCCCAGGACCAGATATTATCCCCAAGTGTTCTGAAGGAACTCAAATATGAAATTGCATTAGTAAATTGAATGAATAAATTAAATAAAATTGAATAAAACAATGAAATTGAACTAATAACTTTGGTATGCAACCTGTCACTTATATCAGCCTCCATACCAGATTACTAGAGGGTAGCTAATGTAATACTTATTTTTAAAAAAGGCTCCTGAGGCGATCTTGGCATTTGCAGGCCAACAAGCCCAACTTCAGCACCAGGCACAGTGGTTGAAACGATATTAAGTGCAGAATTATCAGACATACAGATTAACATGATTTGTTGAGGAAGAGTCATTATGGCTTTTGTAAAGGTAAATCATGCCTCACCAATCTGTTAGAACTTTTTGAATGTCACCAAGAACGTGAAAAAGGGTAATCCAGTGGGTATAATGTACTTGGACTTTCAGAAAACCTTTGACAGGGTCTCTCACTAAAGCTCTTAAGCAAAGTACATAAGCATGGATAAGAGGGATGGTCCTCTCGTGGATCAGTAACAGGCTAAAAGCTAAGAAACGAAGAGTAGAAATAAATGGTTGGTTTTCACAATGGAGAGAGATAAATAGCGATGTCCCTCAAGGATCTGTACTGTTCAGCATATTCAGAAATGATCTAGAAAAGAGTGTGCACAGAGAGGTGGCAACATTTGCAGATGATACAAAATTGCCCAAGATAGTTAAGACCAAAGCAGACTACAAGGAGATCTCATTAAACTGGGAGACTGACCACAAACTGCTAGATGAAATTCAGTAATGATAAATGCAAAGTAATGCATATTAGAAAACATAATCCCAACTATGCATACAAAACAATGGGTCTAAATTAGTTGTTACCACTCAAAAAAGAGATCTTGGAGTCATTGTGGCCAGTTCTCTGAAAACAGCCATTCATTGTTTAGCAGCTGTCAAAAGAGCTACCCAAGTGTTAGGAACCATTAGGAAAGGGATAGATAATGCAAAAGAAAATATCCTAATGTTGCTATATAAATCCATGGTACAGCCACACCTGGAATATTATGTATAGTTCTGGTCATCTCATCTCAAAAAAGATATATACTAGAATTGGAAAAGGTGCAGAAAAGGGCAATTAAAATGATTAGGAGTATGGAACAGCTTCCATAGGAAGAGAGATTAAAAAGACTTGGACAGTTCATCTTAGAAAAGAGATGACATGGGGGGCATATAATAGAGGTCTCTAAAATCATGAATGGTATGAGAAAGTGAATGGGGAAGTGTTACTCCTTCAAAGAACTAGGAGTCACCCAATGCAATTAATAGGCAGCAAGTTTAAAATGAACAAAAGTGGAAGTACTTTTTCCACACGATGTACAGTCAACCTGTGGAACTCATTGCCAGGGGATGTTGTGAAGGCCAAAAGTACAGCTGGGTTAAAAAAAGAATTAGCTAAATTCATGGAGATTAGGTCTATCAAGGGCTATTACCCAGGATGGTCAGGGACACAACCCAGTGCTCTAAGTATCCCTAAATTCTGACTGCCAGAAATTGGGACTGAATGACACAGGATGGATTGCCCTGTTCTGATCATTTCCTCTGAAGCATCTGCCACTTTCTGAGATAGGATACTGAATTAGATGGACCCTTGGTATGACCCAGTATGGCTGTTCTTACGTAAAAGACGCTGTCCTTCACAGCAAAGGTTGATACTGGTTTGGCCTCTAGTGTGGACAATCTTAGACTCCTTTTCAACAGCCTACTCTATTCTGAAAGTAGATATTTGGCCACAGTTAAGTTAAGACAATCAACTTTATACTCAGGATTTTAACATACTTCTTTGATTGGTCTCTTCCTGCTTTCTTAGGTAGACCATGCAGCAGCAATAAAGGAATACAGCAGGTCTTCAGCAGACCAGGAGGAACCTTTGCCCCATGAACTGAGACCTTCAGAGGTGTTGAGCATGACCATGGACTATTTAGTTACCCAAATCATGAATCAAGGGGAAGGGAATTACCGCGAGTGGTATGACTTTGTATGGAATAGGACACGTGGTATAAGAAAGGTAACCCTTGGCACTTGGACCCATTTGACAGCTAGAATCCAAAATACACCTGTGGCATTTTAAAAGCTAAAAAATGTTTAAAAAAATACTCATCCTTTCAAAATTGCAGCGCTTTCCCTAGAATGCTTGTGTGAAAAATATAGACTGTCCAGATGGAATTCAAAATGTCTTTGCTCTTTGGTTGTGTTTGTAATTATTGCTACATTTACAAATATTTTGCTTTTCATTTTGGTCAGGATATAACCCAGCAACATCTTTGCGACCCTCTAACAGTATCATTGATAGAGAAGTGTGCTCGCTTTCACATCCATTGTGCCCACCACTTGTGTGAGGAGCCCATGTCCTCCTTTGATGCCAAGATCAACAATGAGAACATGACTAAATGTTTGCAGAGCCTGAAGGAGATGTACCAGGACCTGGCTAATAAGGGTATTTACTGCAAGAGTGAAGCAGAATTCAGAGGCTACAATGTCCTGCTGAATCTCAACAAGGGGGATATTCTCAGGTGAATTGTCATCTTGTCCCACTTGTGTAATCTTTTGTCTCAGGAGCATTTGTACAATATAGAAATCGTATTAAGAAGATCTTAATGAAAGTGAATGGTTTACTGTTACATTTTTAAAGATAAGTTGTTACCATGGAGATTTACATTATTATATATTTACTTTTTGCATTTCGTTTCCTTGAACTAACTTTTGAGAGAAAGAGAGAGACTGTTTATGCTCTCATCGTTTTAGCATTTGAATCATTCCCGTTAGGTTTTTGTTTTTCCTCTCACTGAGGCAAATGTAGTGGGTGATGGTCACATTCAGACCTTTTTGATGGGAATAGTTTGACTGGAGACAGTTTTCAGTGTGTCTGGGTTAGCATGGCAGCATCACATTAGCTTATATTGGCATAGCTGTATCTTTGCCAAAGAAAATGTAGATTTTTTACATGTAAGCTTAGAATTTTGTAAATGTGACAGAATGGAACAAATATTACAGAAAACCAAACTGTAAAACTGCTGCCTCTCTGCAATTTTTGTAATCTGCGTTTTTTCCTGTTGCTAGTGTTAAGGTTGTGGGTAAGGTGTGGAGATAAATTTTTTGTGTGTGTGTTCTAATACAAGCCTCATGCATTCTGAGAATAGCAGAGCAGGATGGACCTGGGAAATTTGCAGTGGTGTCACAGAAGGGGCAGGGCTTCCGTATTCTGCAGATGCTCAGTGAAGATGCTCAGAAATTATTTTTCAGTTACCTAAAACGTATTTGTTCATTTTCACCCCAACCCTCTCAAACTTTCACTTTCTTTCATTAAGGACTATTTATTGGACAAATTTTAAACTACAGCCATTTTTCCTGCAGTTTGTTTTTTAAAAACTGTTAGCTTATTTTAGTAAAAAGAAAAACTCATACCACTCCCCAACAGGGTAGAATTTACTAAAATGTTCTTCCTGAGAAGGAACTATCCTTTGAATATAAACATTTGAATAAATATCTTTTTTTAATATCTAACTATTGAAATAAACAGAGCCATATTCTTAATCCATCTGAAAAACATTACATTTCTTTAAGTACTTCAATACCACCTTTATTTTTTCCCCATGTGTATGTAACTCAAAACTCACCTTTTGGGCTGAGAAAAGCATGAGTCTTTAATCAAAGGGGATCATTTTTTCAGAAGGTGCCTAAAAACATAAATTTTTAAATTAATTTGCTTTCCCAGCCATAACAATAATACTGATACATTAATGCTAATTGAACTATTATGTAAGAGCATAAATGATAAGATACTGCTACTAATTTAATTTACTAATTTAAGTTACGCTGTCAAGACATCAAGACTATCTTTCATTGTGTGAGTGTTTTAAAAGTGACCAGTCTTAAAAATACATTCATAGAGGTCACTGTCAAGCTGTAGCCATTAATTTTTAGGGAAAAAACTCCCATCTTTCTTGTCTCAACAGAGAAGTGCAGCAGTTTCGTCCTTCTATTCGAAACTCAGCTGAAGTTAGATTTGCAGTTCAAGCCTTTGCTGCATTAAACAGCAATAATTTTGTAAGGTTTTTCAAGTTGGTGCGAGCAGCTTCCTATCTGAATGCCTGTCTCTTACACTGTTACTTCAACCAGGTGAGAAAAAGGAGCTTTGTGTGTTTTGTACTAGTATGTAATAATATAGTGTATAGAGGGGGTTGTTTCAAAGAGCACCAAACCCAGTGGACATCTATTTAACCCCAATATTTCTGTGTCCTGTATTCTTAAAACACACACACACACCCTACCCCACCCCCCGGTTTAGAAAGGAAACAACCAAATTCCTTGCCACCATAATGCAAAAGAGAAAAGGATTTGCTTTTGGAGTGAGTGCATAACTATTTTAAAATTTGATATTCTTATATCCTGCCTAATATGGAACATATTTTCAGGGAGTTATTCATTTTGGGGTCTCATTTATTCTTCTTATTTGTGGTGTTATACTGCATAGAAGTCCAGGTCATGGACCAGAACCCCATCATGCTAGGCACAATACAAACAGAATGAAGAGACATCCTTGGCTTGTTTTGGGGAATGTCAATGTTCCAGTGTTGGAAACCCGTAGACACTTGTGCTAGTGCATGAGAAACAAAAGAAAACACTTGTAAGAAGCCCACGATGTCCACGATGAGTGAAAGCTAAAAAGTGAACAGTGTAAAAAGTGAAAAGAAATGTAAATATAAGCAGTTCTTTCAGATTGAATAATCGAAGTTGGTATTAATGTATAATTTTTCAAAACTGATTTTCATATTGACAGTGCCCTTTTAATTTCCTAGGTGTGAAGAATACATATTTTATGAGGTCTTTCAGAAGTTTAACAGTTACCTGGTTTCTTTTCCAGATACGCAGAGATGCTCTCAAGTCTCTCAATATTGCCTACACTGTGAACACTCAGAGATCCACTATCTTTCCTCTGGATAACTTGGTTCGCATGCTATTGTTTATAGACTGTGAAGAAGCCGCTGTTTTTATAAGTTATTATAACCTGAATATGTCTGATGGGTAAGAGGCAAGGAGAGTTTGTATTTTAGTTAATGCCCAAAGACCCTGCTCAGCACCTTGTGCTCGCTGCTGTGCAAACACATCTTTGGTTCCAGATAAGAGCTGCAGCTTGGCAACAGGAGAGAGACATGAGTTAAAATCAGGACTAGATTTTTTTTTAAAAGATCTGTTCTAGTTCCAAAGGAATTATTTTGGGGGAAATTCTCTAATCTGTGTTATACAAAAGGTCAGACTAGGGGATCACAGTGTGGTTCCTTCTGGCCCTGAAATCTGTCCCCTCCAGTGAAGCTAATGCTAACAAGGCAGACAACAATGTTACATTACTACCAATGATGGTTATTAAAATATGCAGAGAATTGCCTCAAAACCTCTGTTGCATGAATTGAAGGTAACTTGCAGCTCTAAATGAAATAACTATCCAGTCACAGTTGAATTCTGTGGTTATTGTCGCTAATAACCAAAACATACTATATGAGTCATTAGAAAGCTTCAGAAACCAGTTGAGGATGTAAAGTGGGATTTTCCAGAGTGCTTAATGTTGGCCTAACTGCTCCCATTGAAGTTGGGGAGTTTTACCATTGACTTAAATGGAAAACGAGTTAAACTGATGCTGAGCATTGTGGGAAAGCCCACCCTTAATATAGAAATGTTCTGCACTGGGGCATTAGCTCCATAATTTTAAAGGGCATTTGCTTATTTATAAATACATGTATCTGAAGTTCACGTTTTGTAGCACGCTGTACTATGAATGCTGTGAAGGCAGCATGCTTAGCCTTTGGTAAGGAGCATCTTTCACTACTATTCAGTAACTCTGCTGGCTGGCTGATCTAGTGTGAGTTGGGCAAGGTTGGAGAAAGTTCAGTCTTGAAACTAGAGGTTTTAATGTGGTTTAGCTTGCATCGGTAAATTACTGAAAAACTAAGCTGCTTTAAATGCATCTACATTGCAGGTTTGCACCAGTTTAACTAATCAATTTAAAATTGGCTTAGTTACATTAGTACAACTTTCGTTGTATAAGCAAGATCCATGAGAACTAGAGTTTTGGTTTTTTAAAGCAAGCTGAGATTCTTGCAAGTAAGGGTATGTGCACAGTGATGGTGGCAAATTCACCGCCATCAGGTCCATCTATTTGGATTGATTGAGTGGAAGTGAAGACCCGCTCAATTGATCTAGAAGTAAATTCAATTAAATCACCTCCCTAAAAAGCATAGTGCTGCATCGATAGGAACACATTTCTCGTTGGTACAGCACAATGGAGATGGTGCACTAATGGGAAGTTATGAAGTCGATGGGAGTTATGCAAACTACTCTGCCAAACTTTGGCACAAATGTAGACCAGGCCTAAGATGGCAGTCTCAAAAATAAATAAATAAATAAATCTAGGTTGGCAACCTGGTGCAACCCTGCCCAATCTGAGCCCATGGTGCTCTATATGCTTTTTTTTTTTTTTCATTTTAAAGACCTCTTTGGGCTGTGGTAGGGGTAGGGCATGCCACATGTCATGCAATGTAATGAAAGTCACTGTATTAGGGAAAGGTAGGGGTAAGTATACAGCCCCATAGAAAAGTTGCCATTTCTTCTTTAGGCTTTTGAGACTAGGATTCCTCCAATGGGAGACATGAAGTTGCAGTCACTAACTGCCAAAAGTAATTTTATATTCTGAGTGTGAGGAAGGCTTTAATTAAAACCACTTGTTGTTTTATGTTTATCATCATCTGTCATATTTTTAGGTTTTTGTAGTGAAATAAACCAGAAATACAATCATAGAAACATAGAAGATTAGAGTTGGAAGGGACCTCATGAGGTCATCTAGTCCACCCCCCTGCTCAAAGCAGGCCTAACCTCAGCTAAATCATCCCAGCCAGGGTTTTGTCAAGCCGCAGCTTAAAAACCTCTAAAGATGGAGATTCCACCATCTCCCTTGATAACCCATTCATCACCCTCCTAGTTAAAAACTTTTTCCTAATATCCAACCTAGACCTCCCCCACCACAACTTGAGACCATTGCTCCTTGTTCTGTCATCTACTGCTGTTGAGAACAGCCTAGCTCTATCCTCCCTGGAACTCCCTTTCAGGTAGTTAAAGGCTCCTATCAAATTGCCCCTCATTCCTCTCTTTTGCAGACTAAACAAGCCTAGTTCCCGCAACCTCTCCTCATAAGTCATGTGCTCCAGCCCCCTAATCTTTTTTGTTGCCTTCCGCTGGACTCTCTCCAACTTGTCCACATCCTTTTTGTAGTGGGGGGCCCAAAACTGGACACACTACTCCAAATGCAGCCTCAGCCAGTGCTGAATAGAGGGGAATAATCACTTCCCTCGATCTGCTGGCAATTCTCCTACTTATGCAGCATGGCATGCTATTAGCCCTCCTGGCAACCAGGGCACACTGCTGATTCATATCCAGCTTCTTATCTACTGTAACCCCTAGATCCTTTGCTGCAGAACTGCCGCCTAGCCCATCAGTCCTCAGTCTGTAGCTGTGCATGGGATTCTTCCGTCCTAAGTGCAGGACACTGCACTTGTCCTTGTTGAACCTCATCAGATTTCTTTTGCCCAATCCTCCAATTTGTTTAGGTCCTTCTGTATCCTATCCATACCTTCCACGGTATCCACCACTCCCCCTAGCTTAGTGTCATCTGCAAAGTTGCTGAGGGTGCAATCTACCCCATCCTCAAGATCATTAATGAAGATGTTGAACAAAACCGGCCCCAGGACCAACCCCTGGGGCACTCCACTTGTGACTGGCTGCCAGCTAGACATGGAGCCATTGATCACTGCCCGTTGTGCCCAATGATCTAGACAGCTCTCTATCCATTTTATAGTCCATTCATCCAACCCATGCTTCTTTAACTAGCTGATAAGAATACTGTAGGAGACTGAATCAAAAGTGTTGCTAAAATCAAATAATCTTCTATTAAGTTAATTGTATTTTATCAGTTATAAAATCACCTGGGTGGAAAGAAAAGCACAATTATAAAAAACCTGAATGTCTGACCTCATTCCCTGTGCCCTCTGGACTTGTACAGGCTACAGCTGTCATATCGTTGATTGTGTGTGTGTTTGTTTTTCACTAGTTATGTGGAGCTAAATCGCTTAACTTTCCTGGAGTCTGAAGGACTGCCTAAACCAAGAAAGTCATTGTTTGTTAAGCAGAAGCTAACTGCATCCATTGGAGAAATTGTAAACGGAGGACCATTACCTCTAGTAACTTGCCATGTACCTGTATGTAGCTTCAATGGGCAGAACAAGTACACAGGAGGGAGCACTGCTGCGGAGTCAGCCAGTAGCATCCAGAAAGCCAGTGTGAATGTGACAGGTGAGAGCAGGTGGACATGGCCAATCTCTTAAATGCTGCTCAGAAACCTCCTGTCTTTGTTTTGTTGATTTTTCCCAGTTTACTTGGGTTAAAGCTGTGAGAATTTTGCATAGATGTTCAATGAAATAGAAACCACAACTTTCTTCAGGGGGTCTGCTCTCCATGTGTATTCTAGCAAACAAGCTTTGTGTTAAAGGTATTAATGGAAATCAAATTTTGAGCTCCCCAAAAAATCAGTGAAACTTCATTCTAAAAAGTTATTCAGCTAGTCAGGGAGCAGAAACCATATCTTGTTTCCAATCAGAAACTAACCAACAAAAGTAGAACCTTGAGTCCTGAACACACAGAGCAAAGCGCTTGTGAATGATTTATGAACTGAGAATCGGTTCAGAAACTACTTTCAGACAAGTTGCAAACAGAAAAAGAGGCCAGTTTGTTAAATAGATGTTAAAATAGGCTGTGTATTTAGTGTGTGTGAGAGAACGAAGTGTGCACATGTAAGTGCCAAACTCACACCTGCTTATCCTTAAAATAGTCTTTTTATCATAAATAAATTGTCAATTAATACAATATGTAATCTGATGCAAACTAGAATGTCTACAGTTAATTACTGTGCATTGAGCCTTCATAAGAGCTCATTTTTATGACTTAATGTAATTTATCAAACAAGCCAACTTTTGAAAAAAATTACTTGCGTCAATTAAAAGTTATGCAAACTGCTTCTGTTTTGCTTTTGTTAATGGCGGGATGTTTTCCTCTCAATTCCTGCAGAAGGAAGAGTAGAAGAGAAGGGTGGGGAGTCCGAAGGGACAGTGATACAAATCCAACCTCAAGCTCAGCCTCTGCCTTCTCTGTTATCTCGTCCTCCAGCACCATTGCCTCCTGCTGCACAATCCCCCTTTCAGCCTATTGTGCAGCCTGAGATTCCACCTTCAAAGCCTCAGCTTATGTATACAGACATGGTAAGAGACCTTGTTCCTAGAAACTACAAGTTCAGGAGAAATGCATACTAAGTATTATTTCAGTTGCCCTTTTGTTACATAATTGTCAATACTGGAGTTGGACAATTTCTTTCCTGGTTCTGAATCTCTGTATTAAGATAATAGAGACCAAAGAAAGTCACTGCTCCAGAGCTCTGCATAGTTAAATTACTTGTTATCCTGAACTTCCATAAACAAAGAGAAACTTGGGTACAGCTTCATTGTGGCATTTGGGGAAATCTGGCGCCAGTTGTTAATCGGAGCTAAATGTCTGAGCCATGCTGAAATGTCACTTAGTACTGTGTCAAATCTCCCTCAGGCTAAGCAAGGTTGTGTATAATCAGTGCTTAGATGGGAGACCACTAATGAAAACTTACAACGGTGCGAAGCTACTGATTGTGATTCAGCAGTTGGCACTGTTTCTTAGTGAGTCAAGTGCTAAACCAATCCCCAAAATAGCCGTGTGTCATCTTTCAGATGAGTCCTAAAACCGAGGTCCTTTTCACAAGAGTAGGGCTGTTGACCTTGAGTCACGTGCCCATGCCAGTTTGGGTCATTCTGTGCTATGTGCGCTCACTTCCTCCTGCAGTTTTAATTAGATTTGATGGCATTCTTCAATGAGTATCCTAAACTGTTGTGTATAGCTGCTTGGTATAGTCCTGTAGCTGCTCTACTCCACCTCAGATATGGCTGCATTTCATTGAAGAGTAAGATGAGTCCATTGAGATGACAGTAGCTATTTAATTAAATTAGATTCATTTTATTATTATTAACCATTAAAACTATACCTGTTAGAGTAAACATTTTCATACAAATAAAAATATTAAGAAAAATCAGTTATTTATGTTTTATACTTTTTTTGCAGGTTTAATTCAGGGATTGCTTTTCTTGCTTGTTAGGATTAATGTTTTACACTTCTATTATTTTGAAAGTAACTGAAAAAAGGCATAATGGAGTTCCATATTGTTTTGACTTCCAGATTGAGTTTGCTCTGCGTACAAGTAAAAAGATAGGTTTTCTAACAGCCAGCTTCATAAATTCCCCAGTTCTAAAGCTTTCTGACCCAAATGATATCTGTGTGCAATCCTATATAAATATCAAACCCTCATTCTCAGTATTTCCTCCTGTATGTCTCCTTTTAGGACATTGCAGAGGTGGTGGAGGGCCTGGTGCATGAAGTTCTCAAAGGAGAGTGCAAAGAAATCTGCAAGACAGGAGCCGCTTACATGACTGCAGCTATGTGGTAAAGGCAATTATTATTACTAATTATTGACATTTTAGGGGACCGTCACTGTCTAGGTGCCACTCTGCCTTACTAGCAACTAGCATGACGACTGCAAACTATCATTTATATTGGAGAGGGGAAGGTGTCTAAGTGGCTGGATATTTTCTGTTTATTATTTAAAGGGACAGTGTCAGGATTGATAGGGCCAGTATTGGCTGCCTCCTCATGCTTGAAATGACACTTTCCTGAAATGTATTCTATGTGTATATTTAAAAAAATAGTCTTTATAGTCCTTCCAGACTGTAGGTTGTGAGATTGTAAGGTCCAAGTGATTAGCCTTGGTGCAAACCACAGTTTTCATATGCACTCATCCACTCACTAGTCTGGAAAGGACTATTGGGTTAACTCCATCCATCGAGGACAATAGAGGCATCACATTGATCAACATTCTTGTTAGCCAAACAGCATTCCTACATATTCCAGACTACTGTGTTTCAGCTCCCGTCTTCTCTTTCTGTAGCCACAGAAGTAGCTCGGTGTGCTTGTTCTGCTTTGATCTGTTAGCGAAGGCTGTGGACCTTAGGAAATTCTTCAGCACTCCTTCCCTTCTTGTCCTCCTTTCTACTGCCCCCAGTCTAGGAGAACCATGGAAAACAGGGGAAGAAGTTTGAAGGGGTCAGCACTGCAAACCCAGGGCAAATCAGTAACTTTCTTCTCTAAAAACAGGCACTAGCCCTCACCCCTGTGGCCACAGTTTGGCTGAAGGGGAACTATGGTGTCCATTACGCTCCCCCTGAAATATGTTGTTGACAGGGAAGATGCCCAGCTCTCCCACTCCCCTTATAGTTCTGTTCTGTCTGTGCTTCCCAATGAGCAAAGGTCCCTTTGATGATTCCTTATTTGTTGAGGAATCATAAAAAAACTGTTTTTTGGAAACCCAGTTCTTCGAGTGATGGTACCTATGTGGATTCCACCATGGGTGCACATGCACACCATGCACTGGAGCTGGAAGTGTTGAAAGCAATATTCGTTGACATGAATGCATGCCTCGCGTTGTCCACATGGTCCATCTGAGGTCTTATGTGATTGGGCGGGTTGACGCCTCCTCAGTTTCTTCTTACCGCTGCATGACTATAGTTGGAACATCATCTGCTCATTACATCCTGCATAGCAAATAACATTTTTCATTGTCAAGAGTAATTATTTAGTCTTAGCCTAGTTTAGTTAAAAAAAAAAAAAAAAAAGTTAAAAAATTAGTTAAAAGTTAGAATTAGAAAAGGCTCCAAGTTTTTTCCCCACCCCATTTGTGTGGGGAGTATGCCAAAACAAGCCGGTTTTAAAAACTGTGCCACGTGCCCTTGGTTTTTCTCATTGAGTAACAAACACCAACGCCTATACTGTTTGAGGGAATTCCATATAGTCTCACGGTGCTCTATCTGTCCCTCCTTCCTGTCAAGAACTCGACAGGCTTTGAATTTAGGCTTTGAAAATTCCTAATGAAAGAAGCTACGCATCCACATACGCATCAGGAGGTGGCACTGCAGGAACCGCCAGAGCGTCCATCAGAACCGATGATTCCAGTGCCAGCAGCTGTGTTGGTACCAGTGGCGCCAACAGCACAGACCAAGTCACATTAGAAAAGACATGGCCATGGGCACAAGGGTGAATCCCCAAAAGGGACCACCCCTAAACAACGTATTCCCTCCCCGACCCATGACTAGCCGAGTGAGAAGTTGTGAGTGGACTTGGTGGCTCCAGCACCCAAGAGTGCATAGGCAAACAGAAAACCGAAATACACTGCTAGTCTGAATGCCTCCGTAGCCCCTACAGACCATCGCCAAGCCCACCGGACCAGGTACCATGCACTCTGGGCCGATTATCACTGCTAACCCCCACTGCAGAACTCTTACGACCAATGGAGGGTTCCACACATAGGGGGACACACTGTACCATACAATTCCCATCTCCAGGCGACAAGCTATTTTTGTTGTACCATTGACCGGTACTACAGTGTTTCCCAGCTCTAGTGGGACCACCAGCCCAGCAACCTCTGTCGACTCCACAACCCTTGCTAGCCTCGGAACCTCCAGGCTACACAACCGCCATTGGGACTGCTCATACCAATGGCACAACCACTGCTGGAGCTGTCAGACTCTGATTGGTCATCTGAACCAGAACAACAACACTTCCTGGAACACAGTTTGCAGCACTACTACGCGCTCATGCGAGTTCTGCCACAGCAAAAATGGTTGATACCCACAGGGTCCACCAAGCGACACTGTCTCATCCTCCATCAGTATACACTGCACCATTGGTATTAGAGAACAATAAACGCCGCAGCACTGCCAGTACTGATGGATCTATCGGGACCAATGGATCCATCGCCTCCCACAGGAGCCTTGTTGTCACGAGATGACACAATTATCCCGCCATCCGCATTTCCACCTGACAGTCATGGCCAATATCAAGATCTCCTGAGACATATGGCAACAACCCTCAAATTACCAGTGGAAGATGTCACGGAGTCTCAAGATGAATTTCTGGAAATCCTCCAGCAAGCAGGCTCCTCCAGGATAGCGTTACCCATTCACAAAGCCATCCTATAGTCAGCACAAACAATCTGGCATACCCCAGCTCCAACATCTAAACATGCAAAACGCAGGTATCTGGTTCCAGCCAAGAACACTGACTTCCTTTTCATGCATCTGCCACCCAATTCACTGGTGATCTAGGCTGTGGTGTAATGAGCCAGCCAGCAACACCCTAGAGCCACTTTCCCAGATTGAGCAGCAAAAAAACCTAGACCTTGTCGGCCACAAGGGTATATTCATCTGCAGGCCTACAGTTACACATAGTCAGCTATCAAGCCATATTGGCTAAATATGATTTCAAATCTTACTCCAGGCTAGCAGCATTCCAGCCTCACTACCAGAAGAAAACCACTGTGTTCCAGGCCTTAATTGAGGAGGGCAAACTGGTACCCAAAGTCTTAATCCAGGCAGCAGTGGATGCTGCAGATACAGCGGCATGATCTCTCTTCAGGCCTTATACTGAGGAGGGATATGTGGCTACAGACCTCAGGGTTCCCAAAGGAGGTTCAGATGACTCTAGAAGACTTGCTCTTTGACAATCAAAAACTATTCAGTGACAAAACAGTCAAAAGCCTTCACTCATTGAATGACTCCAGAGCCACCTTTGATCACTGGGCCTTTATACTCTGGCTCCTTTGAGATTTTTAACACAGACAAGCATACCGACCCCAGTACCAATCCAAGCCCACTTACTAGCCTTACTCCCCACAAGAGCAGCATCACCGCTGGTAGCACTCACAACGGCCTAGGCACTCCTCTGCTATCAACCCAGCGGCCTCTATCTCTTATCAATGTCCGAGACAGCATTTTTGACTTGCACCGAGAGATCCGCAAACTCCTCATCAACCCAACTCGAGGGCCCCCATTCAATTCGGAGGTCATCTTGCCCCCTTTTACAAAAACTGGAGCCAGATCACGATCAACCAGTGAGTCGTAGATGTACAACAAGGGTACTCCATAGAATTTCTCACCTTCCCACCCCGCCACCCACCACGGACTATCAAGGCGGACACAAATCAGATTCAGCTCTTGCGGAAGGAAACGTTGACTCTGCTCCAGAAAGATGCCATAGAGCAAGGCTTCCCTCCATTTCCCCCCACCATCGGGACCACTGGTTCTACTCTCCCTACTTTCTTATTTCCAAAGAAAGGAGGAGACCTCAGACCCATTTTGGACCTGCCGGCACTCAACAAATTCATCCACAGGTTTCTTTTCCAAATAGTAACAGTACCTCAAAACACAGTCTTCCTCCAACACTGGGCCTGATTCGCAGCCCTCTATATGAAAGATGCTTATTTTCACGTCAACATCCCCCCTGCCCATCGCAAATCTCTCCACTTCCAAGCCAGGCAATCGCAGTATCGGTTCCGCATCCTTCCCTTCTGGATAGCTACTGCACCGTGGGTATTCACAAAAGTCTTTACAGTTGTGGCGGTGTACATGTGATGACTGGGTCACTCACTGTTCCTCTACCTAGATGTCTGGTTATTGGTGGCATTGTCGCGCAAACACCTGCTAGTGACCATTCAGACCTTACAAAACTTTTTAGCCAATCTTGGCGTATGCATCAACAAAGAAAAATTATCCCCACCAAAAGACTCGCGTTTATTGGAGCCACACTGGACTCTTGAGTGGCACGAGAGTTTCTCCCCAAAGAAACTCCACATCAGTCACCCTGTGTGCTCGGCTTCATATGCGCTGCCTGTGACATTGGCTATGAATGGTTTACGACCCACAGAGATCAAACGGGTTTCCCTCCCCCCATGAGTGCTGGCCTCGCTGAAATGGTGGCGAGACCCTGACAAAATTCCGGTGGGCATACCATTCCACCAACCCTAAGCAGACACAACTCTAGTAACAGATGCATCTCTTGCAGGCCTCACGTGCAGGGCTGCACCAGCACAAGGACTATGGTCCCCTAGAGAGGCACAGATGTGTATCAATATCCTAGAAGTGAGTGGTCCTACGAGCTTGCCACGATCTCCTCCCGCTGCTTTAGGGCAGACATGTCCAACTTCTTTTGGACAACATGTCAACAGTGTTCTACATAAACAAGTGTTCTACATAAACAAACAGTCCACCTGCAGAACTGGTGCTTGGAACACAATATTACATTACAAGCAGCGCACTTACCTGTAACAGACAATGTCCTTGCAGACAAACTGAGTTGCTCCTTCCATCTCTCTTGAATGGGGAGCTGCATGACCCCATTCTCCAAGATTTCAGCAGTGGGGAACCCCAACGTGGGACCTTTTCACTTCAGCGATGAACAACAAGCTTCCCCTCTTCTACTCCAGAGGATTGTTGGGAAGGAGATCAAAGGGGGATGCCTTCCTTATTTCATGGACATCGGACCTGCGATACGCCTTTCCACTCATTCCATTAATTCCTTGGGTACTTCACAAACTGAAACAAGATCAGGTATGAGGCATACTCATAGCCCTGTTGTGGCCAAGACAGCACTGGTACTCGGACATGCTACACCTTTCAGTCAGCCCCCCAATCCTCCTTCCCCTCCTACCAAACATACTCATGCAACAACGCAGACCCAACACCTCAATCCAGTACCACTCCACCTCAGAGCATGGAATTTGGATGGGATTCACAAATAAACAATGTCTGCTCCTCCTCAGTATGACAGTTATTCATGCACAGCCAGTGTCCGTCAACCAGCGCCTGCTACCAAGCCAAATGGCGACGATTTACTCAGTGAGCTTCAGATGATCGTCATTCTTTATCCAGCATATCTGTTCCAAGAGTCCTGGACTACCTCCTCCACCTACAACAATCTGGCCTCGCACATTCCTCCATAAAAGGTCACCTGGTGGCCATTAGTGCTTTCCTCCCACCAGTGGATGGCTTCAGCCATGCAACTGTCTCTAGTTTTTTACAAGGTTTGCTTAACTTGTTCCCAACCGTCAGAAACCCCACCCCGAACTGTGTTCTGCTAATTGAAGGGGTTGATAGAAAGGACACAGGCACCAGTAGAAAGAACAAGGTTGCTTTACTATCTCTTTCTAAATATTACAGAAAATGAAATGAGATATATATATATATACATAACAGAATAAACTTATTATACTATAATTTTAAGCAATAGAAAGAATAAGTAAGGTAATGCACCTGATCATTACTACATAAGATCAACTATAGTGATTGAGAGATACATCACCAATTGCCCTAATAATACGTTACCATCATCCAGATCCACAGTCGGTGGGGAGCCCTGGTTGCAGCGAGGATTTGGAGAGCCTGTCCCAGCAATTGGGAAGTCCTACACGGTGCGTCCACCAGTAGGTGAGGTCTCCAAATTCGCTACAAGTGGGTCCAGCTTTTACAGAACGGAACAAACAAGTATACGTGACTGTGCAGATCATCTGATGGATATCTGGTTCTCATGCAAGGGGCTGTGATGGGAACTTGGCCAGGGCTCCCCTCCCAGACTCTGCATGTTCCTTTCTTATCTTTTTAGGGCTTCAATAGCAGATAGAAACTTCTTACAAAGGGAAAGACAGAAACTTCTTACAAAGGGAAA
>ML675620.1:17180510-17721033 GCA_007922155.1 Mesoclemmys tuberculata
CCCATCCCAGGCATCAGGGCCGCGTAAGGATTGTAGATCCCCACATCCGAGAAGCTCAAGGAGAATCCCTGTTTGCTGCTGCTTACTACTATTATTGGGGGTGGAGGCAAAAATATTCCTGCTTAGGCCTCCCACTGGGCTAACAGGTCCATTGAGTCTGGTACTATTATGCTTCTCACCATGGGATTGGAGGTCAATTTCCAGCAGTCCATTAAGCACCAGCAGTTACCTCACTCATTTCCTGGTTTCCTGTGTGTATGTGGAGAGCTCTTGCAGGAATTAACCCTTAGTGTTCTATAGAACAAGCCTCAACACAGTACTCGAACAAATAAAGAAACTTTTACGAATGTGGTATATAATACAGATCTTCCATGCTCTTCTTCCACAAACCATCTTTGACTGGCAAGGTAGTGGCCATGAGTAGAATAGCATGAGCTAGAAGTGGAGGAAATATGAGGGGATGATTAGGATTCTGCATGGCTCCTTGGAAATGCATGTGTGGGGGGTGTGTATATGTCCTTGAACAAGGACGACAAAGCCCTTTGACGACTAATGCTTGTATTCTTTCCAGTGTAAAGGCCTTGAAATCCCTACTCCCTCACAGGATATGCACAGTGTCTGTTCCCCTAGAATAAGAAGAGCCTTTAGTTTTTCTATTTAAGTCTAGTGGCTTAGAAATCTTGTGGCTTCCAGAAAGTGAAATGATTTAAAATGACTACTTATCTGTGCTGGAAATGTCTACTCTTTGCACTACAGCTGTTTTTAGCATTTACTTTTATGCATGCTGCTTAGTGGGCATCTCTGCCTTGGAATCTCACTTGGTTTTATTCTGCACCAGGTATGCTTTGGAAAGAGACCGAAAAGCCCGCATTGCTCGTTGCTCCAAGGAAGTCTGTGCTGATGTTATGCAGCTGTTCCTGCAAGAGGAAATTTTCCAGAGTGCTAAGGAGACCCTCCAAGAGCTCCAGTGTTTCTGCAAATATCTGCAGCGGTGAGTTGTCAAACCATCCCACAGACACTGTTCTTGAGAAGACCATCAAGTGGTTTCTTACAGCATCAGTAGTAGCATTTGCTAATACAAGTATGCTGTTTGTTTATGGTAGTGCCTACTAGGTACTATCCACTCTGCCTGAGGAGCTCCCAGTCTAAGGAAAGACAGACAAATAAACAGGGTAGGGGAAGGGGAAACATGTTAAATTAGACTTTTGAAACAAGCTATACGTGGACTACAGCTTAAATGTATCTGGAAACTCATGCTGGTAGAGAATTTCATAGCTCATTTTTTACGGGGTATATCCTGCCAGGAGCACACGATGCCAGTGTTTTTTGGTGTCCATTGGCTAATTATTAAGCATCAAGTAGTATTTAAGATTTATTTTTGTTTATAAAGCTCTAAATAACCCAGGACCTATTTCTCCAAAAGCTGCCCCTCTCCCTGTGCCGTATTGCCAGATCAGTGGGCTGCCTGGCTTGAAACCTCCTCAAATAAGAGAAAGGAGTGTGTGGAGCTTTCTTGGGCCACCCAGAACCATAAGTCACTATGTTGCCCCTCTGCCTTAGCAGGGGAGAGTTTTGCTGGAGCTTGAACTGTGCTTAAACAGTTTCCTGCCTCCCCAATTTGTGCTATTTCCCAGAAAACTCATTGAGATTCTGCCAGTCTGAACCTTATGTTGCAGGAAACATCAGTGAACCCCAGTTTCTGAACCTTCAGGAAAATGTACCTCCTCTGCAATATCTACTCCCTGTTGCTAGACACTCACAGAAATTACCAAGTCTGCAGCCTCCAAAGAGACAGTGTACACACTAGCCCAGGGGTCGGCAACCCGCGGCTCCGGAGCCGCATGCGGCTCTTCAGCCGTGGTAAGCTATGTTTTGCGGCTCCAGACTATGCGGCTCTTTTGATACTAAAGGTTGCCGACCCCTGCACTAGCCTATTAGTCTAACTGATGACTCACACTTTAATACACTGCACTGAGATGGTTTATAGCAAAACCAAACATAAATTTGTTAATAAAGAACTTAGATTTAAGTGATGCTAAGCAAGAGAGAAAGATATGGTTAAAATAAAACAACAATGGGAAGTTTCTAGTGTCTGAAATTTGACTTTGGCAAGCTCCAGTCTTTGCCTATGCAGCTTTCTCAATTACATCAAGCTCTCAGCAACTGCAGCCCCTCAGGCAGGAGAACATAAGAATGGCCATATTGGGTCAGACCAATGGTCCATCTAGCCTAGTATCCTGTCTTCTGACAGTGGCCGATGCCCAGGGCCAATGTCTTTAGAAGGAATAAACAGATTAGGTAATCATCAAGTGATTCATCCCCTTGCCCATTCCCAGCTTCTGGCAAACAGAGGTTAGGGACACTTCAGAGCATGGTTCAGAGAAGGATTAGCTGTTCGCAGAATTGGAGGGAGCTGATCCCTTTGTTCCCTCAGTGGTGAATAGCAAATGAGAAATCCCCTTTCTTCCCAGAAAATCTTTGAATTGTATTCTTTGAAAAGGAAACCGAGACAGTTCCTCTCTTCGGCTGTATGTTCTTGGGGTGCAGACACCAAGCCCTTTCATCCTCTGGTCAATTTGCTTTCTTGATTGTCCTGATCACTTTGTTTATCTTAGAGGCAAATGTCCTTTCATTATCCTTTGCTTGTAATCAAGCCATGCTGTTTTCTCATTATCCTGATAGCTTGGTCCATGCAGACAGGGAAATCCACATTCCTTTGGCAAGGGCAGGCTTGTTTATCAACTGCCTCCACGCCATGTTTTGCGAACATTTTCCCGACACACACATGTAACCCATACAAGCATCACACAGTGATATTGATGATCAACGTGTCACCAGTTTACATATGATACCTTACAAGATACTGTTTGCCTAAACATTCTGGCAACAGTGTGAGTGCACCCTTTGCTGCTTGGCATAAGGGATGCTTAGGGTCACAGGGTGGGTGATGAGGCCTTCCTTGTGGTGCTTTGGAATTCCCTCCCTTCAGTTTGAAATAGCCCTGGGGTATTGATCCATCAGGGCACAATGCAAGTCCCATCTGCTTTCCTGCACATGAGGGAGACTGTAAAGATCTCACCTAGACTGTAAGGCCAGAAGGGACTATCATGATCATTTAGTCTGACCTCCTGCACATTGCAGGCCACAGAACCTCGCCCACCCACTCGAGTAATAGACCGTAACCTCTGCCTGAGTTACTGAAGTCCTCAAATCATACTTTAAAGATTTCAAGTTACAGAGAATCCACCATTTATACTAGTTTAAATCTGCAAGTGACCCAGGCCCCCAGCTGCAGAGGAAGGTGAAACCCCTCAGGGTCTCTGCCAGTCTGACTTTGGGGAAAATTCCTTCCCAACACAAATACAGTGATCAGTTAAAGACCCACCAGCCAGGCTCTAGGAAAGTATTTTCTGTGTTCATCACCAGCCACTGGATCTGAAATATATTTTCAATGTATTGGGTGAAAGAAGATTACTGAGAGCTCCCATGGGTTGGTGCTCCTTCTTATGGACTGAGTGTGGCAATAAAATATTTTTTTCTACATTGTCGGCTCAAATGTTTTTAAACTAAGTAATGTAAAAGAGTAGGTGGAAGCCTGTGCTGTAGCGCATTTAATTTCTAAAGTGTGAAAAAGCCACAAATGGCTGAGAACTTAAGAATTGGACAGGAATAAACCCCAAATCCCAGTGATACCTGGGCCTGGGGATACTCTGAACAAAGAGTTCGCAGCCCTGCTTGTAGTCATTTCCATCACTTCACATAGAAGTGTAGGGACCCTACAAGCAGCAGCCTCATGCTGTGATGGCTTCAGGAAGGCTGCTGGCTTCCCTGGGTTACTTCCCAGTTCCCCTTAATGTGTGGACCCTGCTCAGATAGGGGCCGTTCCTGGCCTCCTTGCCCAGGAAGGTTCTTGACCTTTGACAGCTCCCACGGGTGTGGTAGTACCCAAACCAAATGTCCAGTTCTATCTTCCCCTTCTGGCAGGGTTTCTTTCCTTAGGCCTCCAGCCCTGGGAAAGGTCCTTTGCTGTCTTTGGGCAGGGTTCTTTCTCCCTCCTCCTCTTACCCCCCCCCCCACTCACTCTTTCTTTGTACCTACAGAGTCCTCTCCTGCCAGCATTCTGCTCCTTCTCCCAAACCTTCCTGGCTCTTCACAGTGTCTTGCCTGCTCAAACACACTCTGGTAGCTCACCTCACTCCCAAAAATTCCAGCCACACCCCTTTTCTGGAGGGGAGGCTTTTTAACAAGTCCTGGGTAGGGCCTTGATTGGCTCCAAGTGTATTCATTAACTGGGAATAATTCTGCACAGAAAATCTGTTAACAATGTGAGATTTAGCAAGCATCATTAGTTAGTACAGCATATAAATATTTTCTCTTTTAAAGATGGAGGGAAGTGGTAGCAGCACGGAAGAAGCTGAAGCGTCAAATGAGAGCATTCCCAGCAGCTCCCTGTTGTGTGGATCCAAAAAACAAACTGAAAGCATTATCCCCCAGTGCAGAGTATCCTATTGCTAAGGAGAATCTAGTTAAGAGGATTGTGAACCTGGGACATGCAGGAAACCTGGGAATCTCCTGCACCAGGTAAGAGCACTCTTACAGCTAAGAATTTCAAATAGGTAAGTTAAAAATTATTTCACATGATTGTAGGTTGCCTGACAATACATAAGGACATAAGAATGGCCATAGTGGGTCAAACTAATGGGTCATCTAACCCAGTATCCTGTCTTTCAACTGGCTATTATCAGTGGTCAAGACTATTCCCAGCTTCTGCCAAACAGAGGCTAGGGACACTTCAGAGCATGGTTTTGCATCCCTGCCTATCCTGGCTAATAGCCATTGATGGATCTATCCTCCATGAGCTTATCTAGTTCTTTTTTTTAACCCTGTCATAGTCTTTTCCTTCACAACATCCTCTGGCAAAGAGTTCCACAGGTTGATTGTGCATTGTGTGAAGAATTACTTCTGTTTGTTTATTTTAAACATGCTGCCTATTAATTTCATATAGTGGCCCCTATTTCTTGTGTTATGAGAAGGAATAAATAACACTTCCTTATTTACTTTTTCCCCACCAGCTATGATTTTATAGAGTTCTATCAAATCCCCACTTAGTTGTCTCTTTTTCAAGCTGAAAAAGTCCCAGTCTTATTAATCTCTCCTCACATGGAAGCTGTTCCATACCTCTGATAATTTTTGTTGCCCTTTTCTGTACCTTTTCAGATTCTACTACACCTTTTTTTAAATGGGCCAACCAAATCTGCACATAATATTCTAGATGTGGGCATACCATGGATTTATAAAGAGGCAATATGATATTTTCTATCTTATTATCTATCCCTTTCCTAATGATTCCCAATATTCTGTTAGCTTTTTTGACTGCTACTAGACATTGAGTGGATGTTTTCAGAGAACTATCCACAATGACTCTAAGATCTTACTTGAGTTGAAACTGTTAGTTTATATGTATAGTTTTGTACATATATTTTATACATATAGTTGGGATTGTTTTCCAATGTGCATTATTTTGCATTCATCAACATTGAATTTCATGTGCCATTTTGTTGCCCAGTCACCGTTTTGTAAGATCCCTTTGTAACTCTTCGCAGTCTACTTTGGACTTATCTGTCTTGAATAGTTTTGTATCATTTACAGATTTTGCCCCCTCACTGTTTACCCCCTTTTTCAGGTCATTTGTAAATATGTTGAACAGTACTGGTCCTAGTACAGACCCCTGGGGAAACACCACTATTTTACCTCTCTCCATTCTGAAAACTGGCCATTTATTCCTCCCCTTTGTTTCCTATCTTTTAACCAGTAAGTGATTCAGGAGAGGACCTTTCCTCTTATCCCATGAACGCTTACTTTGCTTAAGAGCCTTTGGTGAGGGACCTTGTCAAAGGCTTTCTGAAAATCTAAGTACACTATGTTCACTGGATTAACCTTGTCCACATGCTTGTTGACTCCTCAAAGAATTCTAGTAGATTGGTGAGGCATGATTTCCCTTTATAAAAACCATGTTGTCTCTTCCCCAACAAATCATGTTCATCCATGTGTCTGATAATTCTGTTCTTTACTATAGTTTCAACTAATTTCCCTGGTACTGACGTTAGGCTTACTGGCCTGTAATTGCTGGGATCACCACTGGAACCTTCTTTAAAAATTGGTGTCACATTAGCTATCCTGCAGTCATCTGGAACAGAAGCTGATTTAAATGATAGGTTACATACCACAGTAGTTCTGCAATTTCACATTTGAGTTCCTTGAGAACTCCTGGGTGATACCATCTGGTCCTGGTGACTTATTACGGTTTAATATATCAATTTGTTCCAAAACAACCTCTAATGACAACTTAATCTGGGACAGATTGCTCAGATTTTTCACCTGAAAAGAACGGCTTGTAAAACAAGCACATCTTCTATCCCTTGTCCTGTGAAGAACCCTCACAAAAAAAGACACTGATTGTATACATTGCAATCAGACACAGATGAGAAACAAACTGAAAACCCAGAGAGAGTTTTTCTCTGATCTTCTTCCACTGTACTAAGTAAGTGTCCTAAGAGTTCTGGCTTGCATGGTGCACAGATGAGCACTTATAGCCCTGCTAGACCTACATGTGTTATACAGGAGCCTCAAGACCTTTGATACATCCTGACCAAACTGCCTCTTTGTTTCCAGGTTAAGGTGGCTGAGAAACCGGACAAAACACCAAATGAAAGTTCAGTACTTTTACCAGCAGTTGCTACGGTATGTTTGAGTTTCACTAAAGCTACATTAGCACAAAGATGCTATGTACCCTGCAAATGTCGGTGCAGAGTGTTGAATTGGGCTCTCGCAGCCATTTTAGATTAGTCCCTATGAATATGTGTAGCTAAGGGAAAACTGACAGTGGGTGAATCATAGAAGGGTGGATCCTTCACAATATCAGAACCCTAATCTTGTACTTATAACTGTAGAATGCAGTGTCTGACTGATTCAGGGAGAGTGTGTGGAATAGCAGATGGGGCAAAGTCTAGTGTGCCTCATATGCTGGAAGCAATAAATGAGAAGTTGGGATCACTGGCCTGTAATGTAAGGGCAGATGACAATCAAATCTTTGTCTTCAGTGGGCTAAGATTGTAGTTTAAATGCTGGTAAATACTGTAGGCTTCTCTGAGAGAGAATAGTGATCTGAAGCCCATAATTGAAAGTCAGAAAGGATAATGATTGTTGTGGAGAAGGGGGGCAGAATTTCCTTAGTTTTAGGAGGCCACTTCTTTATGAATTTGGTGTCTGGAAACTGCTGTAGCTGGATACATCACTGCTCGTAGTAGAGATAAATCAAGAAGAGAGAGCACTTACAAGTCTAAAATCAGGATCCTTGCTGTGTTAAGAAGCCGTTAGCCTGCAGCTGCAGACATCTGTAACTTGGCCATATATAAAGTGGAATTCATTAACTCTGTTTTTTCCCTGTGTCTTTGAAAAAAAGAGAATTCAATATCTCTAAAACTAGTTTTACAAAGTGGACAAAAATAATCAAAGGTTTTCATCCTTGAGGAGAACAGAATAAACCAGGTTGGAGTTTGTAAGCAGAATGCTTTCTAAGACATGGCAAAAAGCTAGGAAACTTTTCCAAATTAGCAAATAACTTTTTGAATAATCCCAAGACATTTGTTCAGTTAGCCCCAAAATTTAACAAAAAAATTCTCTTCTGCACCCAGATCACTCATGAGATTTCAGGCAATTTGCCATGTGGTGAAGTTTGATATGGGTGAGAGAGTGAAAAACAATAAATACAGAATTTTGATAGAATACTGGAATCAATGAGCTTAAAGACTACTTTGTTGGTTCTTGGGAACATGCCATAAACTAATAGTCAGTTTACTCAATGTTGCTTGAAAAGATGCCAATTGTATTCATTGTATTCTCTGCACTCACAGGTATGTGCCTGTGCAGGCTTCTTATGAACTTCATTCCCTTGCCTATTTACAATACCAAAGTAGTCAGGCACAGCGGGAAGACAGTGGGATGTGCACATGATCCCACAAACCAAGACAAATCTTGTGAGCCGGATTCTCAGCTGGTATAAGTCAGTGTAGCTTTTGAAGTCAATGGCTCTGGTGACTTACACTGGCTATATATCTAGTCCTGTCTGTTTTAACTTTAGGCTGGTTTTGAATGTCCATTTAACTCCTTGTAACTCCTTTATGGAAAATAAAATCTTATAAGAAAGCATTTACTTTACCTCTTAATTTCATCAGACTGTACTGCACTGATTGATTCAGAGCATATTTTCTGTGCCATATCTTCAAAATGTCACTTACCTTTGCATGCAGCTGCACAAACAGCCACACTGACCTTTCAAGAACATAAGACTGGCCATAATGGGTAAGACTGAAGGTCCATCTAGCCCAGTACTGTGTCTTCTGCCAGTGGCCAATGCTAGGTGCTTCCAAGGGAATGAACAGAACAGGACAAAAAACATCTTTTTTTAAACCTAATTTAGGGCAAAAAGGAAGTAATTAAAAAGTTCAAGATATTTAGTTCTTTTTCATATACTTTTCACTCTCTTTAAGTGATGCAGCATGGACACCACTGGATCTTCCTTCACTGATCATTGAACATATTCCAATTCAGCAAGAACAGGTCTTTTGGAAGGTGCTTTTGGTGTTGCCGAGCTACGAAGGATGTCCAGCAGAAGATCCCAGTCGGTAAGCAGAGGGGTCAGCCTGTGTTTCCTTGCATGTCTGGAGATGGAATGGAGGAGGAGGTGGCATTGTACTGTCACTGAAATGTAGATCCCCATGTCCTGGGTAGAAAAAAAGGCAATGAATGACAGGGCAAAAGGCTGAAATATTGCCCTGTAGAATGTCCCTTCACTAAATCTTCAGTGTGTTCTACCTCCTGTCTAAAGTTAGCAGCTCTGCTGCAGAGAGGCGAAATTCCTTACCCCTTGCTGGAGATGGAGCCACGTTCCCTTTTCACCGCTCACATCTTGTCATAGATAAATACTTCCATAGCCTAGGACTGTTATTACATACCCCATACATTAAAAGAACATTAACATTGTGAAGTCAAGCACTTGAAATCCAAGAAATGCCAGAACTGAGATGGCCAGAGCAACAACTTTAATCCTGCTCCATGTGTATATGGTTCTGATGCAGCCTTGTCCAGCATCACCTAGAAGTCTGTGGCAGAGTGAGGGACTCAGAAGCCAGCTCTCGTAGGTCCCAGTCCAGTGCCTTTAACCCAACAGAATCTCATCTCTCTTCTTGCAACTCTAACTCTCTTCCTCATTCACTGTCTACCCTGTTGCACTGAATGGAGCAAGGGTATATGGAACAAACATGGGATTGTTAAGACTGTATCATGATGCATATGCACTAGGAGGAAAATTAAGATGGCATAGGCAAGCTTTATTTTGACATTTCCTAACTTGGGAGTATTTGACTTTACAACCTTAATGTTCTTTCATTGTAGTTTTCTGTGATGTTTCCTGTTGACTTGTTGATTCAAAGGCCAGAAGGGGCTATTGTGACCCTCTAGTCTAACCTCCTGTAGTAACACAGGCTGTAGTATACAGGCTCAGCAGTTCTTGCATCATGCCGAGCCACATGGAGTTGAGCCTGGAGTACATCTTTTGGAAAGACATGCAATCTTGACTTCAAAGCTTCAAAGTGAGAGAGAATCCAATGAGCCCCTTAGCAAGCAGTTCTACTGCTTGATTGCCATCCCTGTATTTCTAAAAATAAATAAATAAAATTGCACATTATATGAAAAGCCTGTGTAATTTCCTACCCTTTTTAAAAAAGCTAACTGTAAAAACAAATTCCATCATGTGGGACAATAGCAACCCCATGTTGACCCCCTAAAATGGTCATCAACGGGGTTGTAAACAAGGACAGTTGGATTCACAGCATAGTCTAATAAATGATAGCAGTAATAGGCTGTTTTTTCCCATGTGAATTAACCCCGAGAGGGAACTTTATGACCCGAAGAGCCCTTACTACCCAAGCAAAGGGTACTTTGTCTCTCCTAAGACTGAGCAACCAACTCACTAGACCCAATTCTCTGTTGTCATGGTATTTATCCAAAAGGTATTGAGTAAGATATCATCAATGGTGTACCGAGGGACTCCAGTGCCTGGGGGCCAAGCCTACCATTGCACCCGTCTAGGCCTCATGCGCCGCCCTCAACCCCATGTGAGTCTGTACCTGTGGGGGGGGCATGAGGCATGGGGGGCACAAAAGCAGCCTTGGCTCCACACCCACCCACTGCGTGGTGCCCCCTTCTCCCACTGCAGCCTGGGGAGGGGGACCAGCCCGGCCCTTCACGAGGGGGGGAGGAGAGGTGCTGAGGGGCACCCCTCATATCCTCCTGCATCCCCCGCCTGTCGTGTTGGGCTGGCCCAGTGCTTACCCGCCACTCCAGCCCTGGAGCCTGGTGCCAGCTCGAACAGGATGGGCTGGGGTGGGGTGCCGGGCCAACCCTTCATGATGTGCGGGGTCGGCCCAGCATGCCTGTCATTCCCCCCTGCCCCACACACTTACCCGCTGGAAATCTTCCTGTGGGTCAGGCTGTGGGAGGCAGACCTATACTTGCTTACAAACAGCCCCCCCAAACTGAAGCAAATACTCATCAGCAATCGTGTGCCATACAACAAGAACACTAACCCAGGAACCTATCCCTGCAATAAACCCTGTTGCCAGCTCTACCCACACATCGACTCTAGTGACACCATCACAGGTCCTAACCACATCAGCCACATCATAAGAAGCTCATTCACCTGCACATCTACTAATGTAATATATGCCATCAGGTGCCAGCAATTCCCCTCTGCCATGTACATTGGCCAAACTGGACTGTCACTACGCAAAAGAATAAATGGACAGAAATCAGACATAAAAAATGGTGACATCCATAAACCAGTAGGAGAGCACGTCAATCTCCCAGGACATTCTGTAGCTGACTTGAAAGTTGCCATACTTCTACCAAAAAAACTTCAAAAACAGACTTCAGCAAGAAACTGCAGAGCTGGAACTCATATGCAAACTTGACACAATCAAACTGGGTCTGAATAGGGACTTGGAATGGTTATCTCATTACAAGAAGCAATTGTCACTGTTCACACATTCTCACCTTCTAATCAATGGTTGTGAATAGGCCTCATCTACTCTAACTGAATGGACTTTGCTAACACCTACCCTCCCCATTGTTGTTTCTTACCCTTGTATGTGTATATATACCCCCAATCTGATTTCTCTTTCATGCATTTGACAAAGTGGGTTGCAGGCCACAAAAGTTTATGCCTACAGAAATGTTAGTCTTTAAAGTGCTACAGGTCTCTCATTTTTGCTGTATACAGACTTACACGGTTACCCGTCTGGAACTATTTGATCTCTTTGATCTTCTTATGTGACGCTGGCCAGTAAAAGCTGGAAAGGGGACTGAATGTGAGAGAAACCATCTTGAACAAAGAGTATCTTTCCAGATTATTTTAGTCTTTTAGATGCGTGTTTGCTTGTAACCATTTCTACCTTTATCACTTTTACTTGCTATCACTTAATCCATGTTCTTTTGTTGTAAAACTATTTTGCTTTCATTATAGTCAACACTGCTGTGTACGTTCAGTTAAGTGTGTACTTCAGAAAATTGACAGGTTGGAATGTTTTACTGTCTCTGTAGAGGCAGCAGATTTAACACTTTCTCTGTGAGCATTCAGTGAGAGGGTCCCTGCAGTAGGATGATTTGGGGGTGAATTCAGGGATATAAGGGTTCTGAGATCTGCCTGCAAGGAGTAACCAAGTTGGGCAAAGCCCAGGATGAGGTTTATGGCTGCTAGCAGGCTGTTGGAATCAGAGGTCTGGACTAAAGCTGCACAGCCAAAAGACTCCCAGGTTTGCAAGACAGATAGTGACCAAATCCCTTATGGGCCTGTGTTAACCCCAGAACATCGTAGAATGCAAAACATGCTTTGTCAGTGACTTTTACAACTCCTTGCTATGCAGCTGACCAATGTTGTGAATCAAGATTCCCACACGCCTCGTTGTGATCGAGTGTTGTCTAATAGCTAGAGAGAACAGAGCCAAGCACATAGCTTCATCCTGAAAGAAAGCGTGGTCAAGTGGATGAGATTTGAGTCTAGCGTTAGACAGTTCTAGTTCTGGCTTTGTCAGACCTTGTGCCACCTCTCACTTACCCTCTGTAAAATGGGAGGAATGATACTGGCATGCCTCCTAATAAGGTATGGATGAGAGCTTTTGCTTCGTCAGAGAGGTACAGTGTACAGAATTATCATCACAGCTTTCTCTAGGTCTAGGATGGTGGGGAGCACTGCTGCTGACCCTGTGTCCCTGCTTGAGCACTAGCTCTGCACGCCCATGTGGGAGAACAAGTGGGGCGTACGAACATGCTCATAGCAGCTCAGGGAGTTGGAGCGTGCTTGTTATAGAAGGAACATTTGGAGAGTTTAGTAGCAAGCTTTAAAAAAGTTCAGCTGATCATGTGCAAATGGCAATGTTAAGAAGCTTATAACTCAGATAGATCTGGATGGACTTTCCTGGAGACCCCCAGGATTATCTCCCCACTGAACTTCAATTTGGCAGAGTTACCTATTTTCACCTAATGGGAACCCTCATGGGGTTGGTCCTGCTTTGAGCAGGGAGTTGGACTAGATGACCTCCTGAGGTCCTGTCCAAACCTAATCTTCTATGATTCAGTCACAGAAACAGTGGAGCTATTTTGCATGTATGAATGAGCGAGCGAGCATGAGGTAGATCCCTGGCATGGAAAGTTTTAGCCCAAATAGTTAAACTGTGGCAAAGTTCCAAGCAACTTAAAATTTGGATTTATAATGGAAAGTGGTCCCCTAACTATAGACTGCTGCTGGCACTACCTTTAATATCAAATGAAAAAAAGTTTCTTTTTTGTTCACAGGGTGCTAGCAGATTGGTTGAAAGCCAAATTCATGGGAGACAAAAGATCAAAGGATATAATCTTGAACACAAAGGAGAGTATCCAGACACTTGCATTATTTAACTCTCTTGGTATGCAAGGAGATCGGGCTGTTAGTGTCAACTGGTGTATAAAGGTACATTAGAGCATTCTATTAGCAGTGTGCTGCTTTCCCGTCCCGTCACTTCTCTGATGCTAACCCTATTCAAAGCTTTATAGTTCAGCTTAGCAGAATTCAATTTTTATTTTTTGCAATTTTGCTGGATAATATCAGTTTATTTTAAAGCTTTTTTGAAAATTTTCATCTATTTAGATCTTAATAGTTGTGGCAGAATATGGGGGCTCAGGCAATGGGAGAGTCAGACAATTTTTTAATGACAGTAGGTACTGAGACTTAAAGGTATATAATCGTTCAAATGAAAATTGTCAGCATCATATTTTAGTTTTAGCCTTAAATCAAACATTAGCAAGTTTTCAAGCAGCATTTTTCTTACTTGCCTATTTGTAAATTTCGATGATTGATGGAAATATTTTCCCATCAGTTTGTGTATGTGTAGGGCAAAATCGATGTTTATTGATATTTATCAATAAAAATCTAATCTTTCCAAGCCTATTTATAGTACGTGAAATGATGAAACCCATATTCACACCTATCCCACTAGCAATTTCACCAGCTCTGTCAAGTACAATTGACATCAGCTCTCTACTAATATTTTCTATAGCTTTTAAACTGCATGCATTGCTTTTCTAATATACAATAATTTATCAAGCCTAAAACACACACAGAATTCCTGTTTGGTCTCCATCTACTGTCTCTTGCTCTTTTCCTTCCACTGTGTGTAGTCTTGTCTATGCATCAACCCATATATTTAAGTAGCCTAATATTATAAACAATTCACAGTTTTTGAGGAGTTGTAGCCCTTCCATGGTTGTTAGCAGGACTTTGACATTTGGTGAAGGATGCTTGTCTTGGAATCAAGGAGGAGCCTTTTGCTTCTTTACATGAACAAAAATTTTCATTAAAAATACCTTTTTTCTTAAGTGTATATTTGTGAGAAATGGTTTGACTTTCTTATTGATTTTTTTATTTTTGTTTTTCTGTGTTTTTTTTCTTTCCTTTGCCTCTCCTTTCTTTTCTGTTGTAATTTTTTTTCAGTCCTTTTCAAGAATTGAAAACTAATGTGATTGTGTAATGAAGGTGCCAAATTAAGGTTTCACAGGCAGCTTTAATCCTGATGTTTCCTAGCTTTTGAGTGCTGGACTTGGCAACCTAAACAAAATTCCTTGGAAGTTTTTATATAGTATGGATATGATGTGCCCATATTCAATGTCCTGCTCATTTTTCTCTTTCTCCCAACACAAGTTTTGGTTTAGGTTTTTTTTTTTTTTTTGCATAAAGTTCCCTGGAAGAGCCTCCTGTCAGAAATGCCATTGCTAGCTTGGCCTACACTATTCAGTGTGTTTTTAAGTTCCTCTTGTTTGCTATAACTGAATTGTCTCCTTTGTGCTTGTGTAGGTGGCCCATGGCACCCTCACTGACTCGGAGCTTGATGTGACTGAGACACAGAAGGATCTGCTTGGAACTAGTGGTCTTGTTCTCCTGCTGCCCCCTAGAGTGAGGAGTGAAGATGTTGCTGAGAAGGATGTTTATTGGCTTTCGGCTTCGTTGCAATTGAAACAGCTCCTTCAAGCTAAGCCTTTCCATCCAATGGTACCTCTGGTGGTTCTAGTCCCTACTTGGGGGGAAGAGGCCACGGAGAAGGAAGTAGAAGAGGGTGTGTGATTTTTCTGTGCTTTGAAAATAACTATGAATATTTAGGATTATGCCCAAGGCAGAGAATGAACAGTAAATGTGTTCCTCCAAATACAGCATTGGGCTAAGAGATATAGAACCAAGATGGAAGAATCCTCCAAGTTCTAACAGGAATACAGAGAGCCTTAGGAAAGAGACTGTAAATTGAAAAGGAAAATCAGATAGTACGATTTTTTTCTCCAAGGATTTCAGTTTAAATTTGCACATGGTGTGTTGTTGCTGCAGTCAAGTTCAACACAATATGGGAAAAGAAGGGGCAGTCTGAGAAGTAGTAAATCTCTGCTGTCAGTGGAAATAGGCTGAATAGAAGAATTTCATTTTTGTTTCCTGCTGTGTCTGCATATGAATAATGAAAAATGTTGCTATTTCAGCTATTGCTTTTTTTTTTTAAAGGTTTGACTCTACAGGATTTGATTTCAGCTCAACTTATTTCAGACTACATTATTGTTGAGATCCCAGATTCTATCAATGACTTGCAAGGCACCAACAGGGTAGGAGCAGTAATTCCAAAATTAAATATTCAGTAGTTTATCACTAAGATCTCTACTACCTTAATTGTTTACATTTGGTGGGGCATGTTTTCCACATTATAAATAACTCTGCATTGTAAGCTGCCACTCTGAGTTTTGTTTTGAGTGTTTTTTCTCCCATTGCTAAAGCTGAGCTTTACCATAGTTTGTGCACAGAAGACTGAACCCGCTTTTGGCTAGAGCAGAACTTTGCTAGAATTAAGTTTCAGAAGATATTGCTCTTTAAAATATTATACAGATTTCAGCTAAGGCTTCACCCCCAATCTTAACTCTGTCCCTGCATTTCGCCCATCCACCATTCTTTTTACTTGTCCTCCATGGATGGTCTGGAGACCCACACCATTAATGGCATGAAACTGGTGTCTGCCCTGTCTGGTATTTGAACAATAAATAGCACTATGGTCATCAGTGGCAGGATAATATGCTATGCGTCCAGTTTATATGAGCTATAAGGAGTGTCTTTGCTATTTCTCAAAAGAGTGTTAAGGTAGATTAAGGGCAGATTTTTGTATCATAGAATTGTAGGGCTGGAAGGGACCTTGAGAGGTCATCTAGTTGAGTCCCCTGCACACAGAGCAGGGCTAAGTAATATCAAGACCATCCCTGACAGGTGTTTGACCTACTCTTAAAAATCTTCAATAATGGTGATTGTTCGGCCTCCCTGGGCAGTTTGTTCCAGTGCTTAACTGCCCTGATGGTCCAACCTAAACTACCATTGCTGCAATTCAAGCCCATTGCATCTTGTCCTAGCCTCAGAGGTGAACGAGAACAATTTTTCTCCCTCCTCCTCATAACAACCTTTTACTTGAAAACTGTTACCGTTTCCCGCCTCAGGCTTCTCTTAGGATCTGGGTCCTGTGCTGGAAAGGGTCTTGTGCATGTTAGCAGGTCGTGCTCAGCTGATTGTTCTGCCTACTCTATTCACTTTCCAATACCTGCTACACTGAATGAGAGGGTGCTTTTGTCCTTCTCCCCACACAGAGAAGAGGGAAATAGGGTGGCTGTAGGTCCTTGCCTGGCAACTTCTATGTGAGAGATGTGCCTACTACATCTCCTCGCCTTCCAGGCTGCATTTTACATAGAATCATAGACTGAGTCTAGAGGGGGGACCATTAGGACCATCTAGTCTAACTTCCTCTGTAACACAAGCCAGAAGATGCCACGCACTGGTTCCTGCATGAAGCCAAGGAACTTGTGATTGAGCTAGAGTGTATCTTTAGGAAAGACTCCAAGTGACAGAGAATCTGCCAGAATCTTGGATGATCTGTCCCAATGGCTAAATTACTTTTTCTTTACATTGGGTCTCCGTTTACATTGTGAACTTGGCTGAGTGCAGCTTCCAGCCATTGGATCTCATAATGCTTTTGTCTTCTAGAGCCCTTTGCTATCGGATAGCTCCTTCCTTTGTGGGGAATTACGGATTAATCAAGGCACCAGAGCCAAGGCTCAGGGAGTGAGTCATGCTGCCTAGAAGGCAGAGTGCAAAACCCCATTCTGGAAATCATCAGTTGGGAACAGTCTCCAATGGATTCTGTGCCTACACTTGTTTTCAACTCTGAGCCATGATGTGCCTGTGTGGGATGGAGTTTCATGGGGGTAGACTGAATGAATGGTGCTGCAAAATTTAGCAGTTGGTGCTGTAAATTCACAGTTGCTACTGTGGGATTTGTTTAAAGTGTACCCCGGAACATGCAGGTTCTGCTCTGGGAAACCACTGGGGCTGCAGGATTGAGTCGTTAGTGTCATTAGATAATACTGAGCAGAGCTTCTGAAATGGCTGGCTGACTGGTTTGTTCTGTCAATGTTTGTGCCGTAGCTCTCCAAGGCAGTGCAATGGCTGCTCTCCCAGTGCCCCAAATCCCTAGAGCTTGGCTGCCAGACCCTCCAGCAGTTCATCGAGGATGGGGTTGGCCGTGAGTTCAGTGAGCGCTTCTACTATGACCGAAGAGAGAGACGTTTGGCTGGCTTGCCCTCCCAAGAGCCCAGCGCTATCATTGAGCTGTACAACAGTGTACTGCAGTTTCTGTCTGGGGTGGTTTCCTCAGAACAGCTCTGTGACCGGTCCTGGCCTGTCACTGAGTTCGTGGAGCCTGGCGGCAACAAGCTGCTTCCTCACCTTCAATGGAACACGCTGGATCACCTGAGCTGGCTAAAGAAGGCAGTACTGTCCTTCCAGATCCCACACATGGACCTTCCTCCTCAAGGGGGTAAGTAGTTCACACTGGATCTCAAGATGCTTTAGTGTCAGAATACAAAGCCTGTCCCTTTAGCAACAAATCTCTCTCCCCTTAAATTTAAAATGTGCTTCAGCCTTTTTGTATCAAAGTCTAGCCAAAAATTTCATGGTTTGTTCTGTAGCCTTAGTGCAGGTGTCCCCCTGCATTATGCACTGTAGGAGTGTGTGGCAGTCCCTCTTTGTCAGTCTCAGTGGGAGGCCACACCCTCTCTCTGTTACATACCTAGAAAGGCAATCTGCATGGGGGATTTAGCAGTCTAGGGGCTCTGACCCTCCAGCCAGGGAGAGCTGGTAAGCAGTCTATGGACTCTGACTCTGAGGCAGGGCAGCACTCTAAAGAGTTTAGGGGCTCTGGCTCTCAGGTATGACAGAGCTGTAAGCAGACCTCCTGGCCTAAGGTGGGGAAGCTGAAACCCTAGGGGTGGAGTTGACAGCAGGGAGTAGGGGGAACTGGTCCCACCTTACCCCACCGAGTCCCAGCCCAGGGCCTTAACAATGGTGGATGGTTCTGCCACTGGGTCAGTGGGGATCTGCCCAAAACATTCTGACCTAGCTTCAGGCAACAACACAACCAGACTATTGTCTGGTTTCCCTGTGCTCCTTCTACACTCCCATCGGGGTGTACCTGTATCTTAGGGTCATCCTCTGTCTCTCTGGAGTACGCTGCCAGCGACAGTCCCAGGATCTCCTTGGTGTCCTGCTCAGCTGACAGCTCTGGTGATCCCGGGGAGTCCTCTGCATTGTCGGGATTGCCTTCGGGTTCCAGCTACAACAATGGGCAGGCGATGTCCATCTCCCTTGGCAACTCTAGCCCAACTGAGATACAGGGCACGTGGCACCTTTTATATTTCCTGCCCCACCCTTCTGCTTCCAGTGTGGTGGGCGTGGCCATCATTGTTCCACCTGGCCCTGGTGGGTGATTCCTCCCTTTCAGTCTCAGAGGGAGACCATGCCCCCCATTACATGCACATTAGCCTGATCATGATCTTTGCTCAGACTAGACCTACTTCTGCAGCAGGTTCAGACTGAGGTGTATCAGCAGAGCTGAGTTTGGGGAAGCCTCCCACGCAGGAGGTGGACTGGTCATTGCTGTTCTTCCCTGACTGTGATAACCAGTGCAAACAGTTACTCAGTGGAGATGATGATAGCCAGGTGCATATGCTGTTTTTGTCCAGCTCCCTGGCGTCCCGTGTGTTCCATGATTTTCCAGTACGTGTCCCAGATCTCCAGCTCTCCCCAGACCCAGCCAATCCTCCAGTCTCGAGTGGAGAATCTGCTGAGCAAAACCTACTGCAAATGGCAGGGCAGGCTGTTTGCCAGATCAGGAGAGGATGGACCTGCAGTTGATGAGATCCCTTGGGATGAGATCTTCGCATTGTGTATTGATCATAAACTGAGAGACTGGAAACCCCCCCGGCTGCCTGTCACACCAGGTATTCAGTGTTCTGGGGAGACTGCTCTGGGCTTCATTACATTCTCTTCTTTTGTTCTGTTTCATTTAACAGCATAGTATTGCTACTCGTGCGCTTGTTGTGGGCCCATCCCCATGGTATCTGAAAGCAGTGAAAAGTGTTAGCATGGCATGTTGTCTGGGAGGACTGTGCTCCCCATCATTCCCTCTATTCTCAGCAGTGGGATGATCCTGGGGGTGTTTACATTTGCTGCACATCCATTTGCCAACCATGGGACTTATCCCTCATCCAGATCACTCATCCTGGGCCTGCAGCAGGATTGCTCCTCATGCCCACATGGAAGAATATGGCCAGAACCTCTCCAGTTTGGCACACATTCAGTTAATCTAAAGGCCAGTTTTGTCCTCACATACATACATTTAGCTCCATTCAAATCACCGAAGGTTCCATGTGCCTATTTGAGGGCAGAATTGGGCCCCAAGGTTGAAATTGCCAGGCATTGGTTTGCCCTGTGACATTGCTCAGCTCTTACTCAGAGCTGTTGCCAGTGACCACTCCAAGAAATAGAAAAATAGGACAGTGTGGTAAGCGAAATGCAGAAAGAATGAAATCATTGGTGTTCTATGGTGAGCCTAGATGTGAATATTCTCCCTGAAAGATGTACACACTGTTGCAGGATTGAGAATGCTGATTACAACTTTGCAGGGTGTCTGAGAGTACACTACTGACACATCTCAGCCTAAGGTTTAAAGCAGGTGGGTGAACACTGGTGACTTGGTTTTGGACAAACCGGTAAAACCTGCTGCTGTGAATAAGCACTGTAGAGAGAGAAGTTGAGGCACAAATCTCCTTGGGCTGACCTCCTGTCAGAGAAATCACAGATGGTTTCAGTGTAAAAAGTGTTTTCTGTATGAGAAATACCAGGTTTGGTTTCAGTGTAGAAAATACCTGTTTCTGAGTTGAACAATGCATTGTACACTGTGGTGTTTGGTGCACTGGGATGCTAAAAACGAAGATAAAGCAATATTCTACAGTAATCCCCAACAATCTGATCTGGAATTTACTGGATATTGAATCAGCTTCAAGAGGCACACTACTGCAAGTTCTGTCTGTTCAACAGATATAATTCCTTGCCATCCTTAGAATTTTGAGGCACAATTTCCTTGGGCTATGTTTTAATGTTGTATTTATTTCTCTTGAAGCTGAAAGCCTGTATTGATCCTGACTTGGTCTTTAATTGTTTGTTTATTCATAGAAGCAGTGAGTGAAGATGGCCAGATATATGTCTATTTCTTTAAGGAACATTTAAAAACCTTCAATCTTCCTTTTTCATGGGAGCAGGCCAGACTGCAAACTCAGAAAGAGGTCCAGCAGGGACATGCAAGGCAAGATGATTATTTTAAATTTGCTATGATAAATAGCATGACTATATCTTCATAAATTGCACAGGTATAGCCATTTGAGTAGGTGCTGTGCAAACTGGGAAACTGCACAGGGTCTTCATGATCACATAGGGTGGGGTTTTTATTTCCCCAATGCTCTTCATATTACTATAATGAAAAATGGATACTTTCTTTGGAGTGACATACTACATTACAGCCCTATCCGGAGATCAGAAGGCAAACTTGCTGGGCTTTTCCAAAGCTTCTGTCATGTCTTCTGATGAAATAGATTAAAGCATTTTAACTCTTACTAAATGTGAAATGATTTACTTCTGGCTGCACAAAATATGAAGGAAAATAATGTTAATTGGGGGGGTCTGGTGACATCATATACCAGGTGATAGTCTTGATAGAGTGCTAATTGTATGTCACTATTGTATCCAATTTCAGTATCCATTTCATGTCTTTTGCTGGCTGTGCTGGGCATAAAGAAACAGTCTGTGCCATCTTCTCCATCAAACTAATTACAGGTTGTATCATGGAGCATCATAGCTTTTTGGCCTATTCAAAAGAGTGGATGGCTTTTAATGAAATGTTGGAAAGCAGGATCCCATTGCACTGTTTCAGTTATTCACATCCCTTATTTTAAATGTATTTCCCAGCAGTTGAGTTCCAGAGGAGGCTCAGTCCCCTGCTTGCAGAATGGAGTGGGAAAGGACCCTTTGATTAAATAAAAGAACCAGAGGAGCTGACTGCAGGAGCAAGTGTGTCAGGGACATAGAGCTGGAGTGTGGAGAGGGTGGTATCCCTCTAAAGGAGCAAGTCCCTCACGACCTATTCACCACCATCTTGTTGGCTCCAGAAGGGACAGATTGAAGCCAGTGGCTAGTGCTTCTCCTTAAAGCCCTGGCTGCCCTCATGCGTGGTCTACACTACAAAGTTAGGGAAATGCATGGCAGTTTATGTCAACCTAGTTGTGTTTATGCTTAAATTTGTCTCTCACCGATGTAAGCATCCCATTATGCTGACATAGTAACATTACCTCCCCAAGCAGCATAGAGCCACAGTTGATGTACTTTGGTCCATACAATGTGAATGTAGACACTGTTACTTACGTCAACGTTAACTGTCCTCCAGGAGCTCTATAATGCCCGACACTGACTGCTGTGGATACCATTGTGAACTCCATTGGCCAGGGGTCTCATAGATTGGACAGCCTCACTCCCCATTCCTCACCATTTAAAGCCCTGTGGACTTATGAAATTCCCTTTCCTGACTGCCCACCTTGGCGAGCACACTGAGCAGCTCTCCTTTGTTGAATTCAACTGCCCCGCTAACCATGCTGGCTACATGCCCCAGATGTGCTCTTGTCTGGATTAGACAGGAGATGTTGGATCTCCTGGGCTTGTCAGGAGAAGAGGCAGTGCAGCACAGCTCTGAACCAACTGTAGAAACAATGACAACTATGAATAGATTGCTCAGGGGATGCAGCAGAAGGGGTACGACAGGGACCAGGAGCAGTGCTGTGAGAAAGCCAAGGAGCTGCAGAAGGCCAAGGAGGCCAACAATTGATCGGGTGTGCAGCTGCAGACCTGCCACTTTACAAAGAGTTGCCAATCATACTTGGCCATCACCCCACAGCCTCGTGGATACCTCCAAGGAGCCCATGTCACAGGCCCCCGCTGTGAACAGCGAGGAGGAGGTGGTGGACAAGGAAGAGGAGGAGTGTGTAGGACAAGTGAGCAGAGGATCCAACTGTGCAGCAAGCCAGACCTGTTTTTGACTCCACTGCAGTCCAGATAGTCCTGCCAGTCGTCATGGGTGGGCTCGATGCAGGTGAAGTGGCTCCACGAATGCCACCAAGGGCCTTGAAGTGGTTCTCACTATATCTCCCAGCTATCTGTCCTCCAAGGAATTGTCATGTTGCCCACTGATTCAGTTGTTTTTGTGGCTCTGCAAATACTCCAGAAACGTGCACCCTGTGCTTGCAAATGTTCATGACAGGAGTGCGGAGCTGTGCAGGCTCCATGGCTCTGTTAGAGATGACACTGTGAGGAAAGCTGTATGGGTTTCTGGCATTTTGGAAAAAAGCAAAAATTATGGGAAACAGACAACATTATGAGAAGGAGACAGTTGTGAACTGGGAAGCTGACCCCAAGCTCCCATTAACCTTTGTGTGACTCATTTAGACCCCACCATGCATTGCCAAAACTTCCTAAAAGACAGTGCAGTGAACAGTGACGAGTTGCATACTGAGATACCTGCCCATGGTGCATTGCTGTCTGCACTGGCACAAGCACTCTTCACAAATATGTGGTCCTGCTGACACAAGGAGCCAAACATGCATGTGCACAAGCCACGTACTAACTGTGGCAGCTGGATGCCTCAGAAGCCAAGTAGCATGCTCTGTCTCGGGTATCTTTCCTTCTAGATGAAACACTCCTGTGTAGGGGCCCACAAACTTCTTGCTCCACTCAAGTCCCATGTACACCTTATTTTCAGAGCCTGAGTGGCATGTAGATGATGCAGAGGCTTCATACTAAAGCCTCCTGACCGGGATTTCACCCCAACAAATATGGTTATTTCCTTATTTCCTGTTGTTTCTGAATTCCAGTAAGCAGGAACATACAGGCTTTGGCTTTCCTCCCTCCCTTCCTCTAAAATATTTTTCTCTTCCAGGTCAAGGATACAATCTCCTCAGTCACGTGCAAAATATTATCCCATTTTGCTGCCTCGCACTGAGCATGTCGTTGGCCTGGTGGCTCAGGAAATGAGGACTCCCAGTGCAGCAGATCTAACACATGTGGCCTCGGCCCAGGAGCTCCTCCCAGAGCGCCTGGCTGTTCAGCTGGAGCTGGAAAAAAGAGAGCACAAGAGGTAAGTGACAGGAACAGCTACAGATTCTTTCTTCGCTGGCTTTGCAGGGTGCTGGAGTTCGTGAACAAGTTTTTGCTTCTTTGTTGTATGTAGCTGAGGTTTAGTGGCTTCATGGAGGAGCCCAGATTGTCTCTGACAACCTCCTGTCCTTTGAATAAAGTTGCTATGTCCCTTGTGCTCCTCGCCCCTCCCCACCATACACACAAACACTTGGCTCCTCAAAGGCTGGTTCTAGGGACAAGTGAGCAGACCCGGGGCACCAATTTATTGGTGATACTTAGGAGGTAGGTGCCAAATACGTTTTCTGCGCTGGCTGGCAAAACGTCTAGGGCTGTTCCCAATCAGAAACATAGTGTAAGCCTGTGGGGTTAGAAGCCCAGCCAATGGCTGTCTACCAAAAGTAAGACCATCAGTACTATAGCAAGAATGAGTACTGCAGAAGAGGAGGAATTTCCATGAGCCCTCAGGTTACCAGAAATGAAATCACAAAGCTTAACCCATGATTCTTCAAAAGGTGTGATCCTACCAGCCAAAGTGCAGCAAGAGCCCTTGTGCTATTGCATGCAATTCAGCCAGTCATCGGGCCGGTCCCTCTGCCCTTCTTCCAGCCCTCCTCTGTAGCTGCAGGAATAGATTGATGTCTGAGGTTGAATTCTAAAGCAAGGCCTTCTGCAATGATATGTCCTCCTCTTAGCGGGTGAAGCACTAGCACTGCTGTGCCATGCACAGGGAAGGGTTATCTGACCATGCTGCATGTCAGTCAGTGGGAAGGGATTCCTAGGGTAAAGGCACTCTTGTCATGTAGAGGGCTGTTCCTTGTCTTTTGAGATCAAGAGCAGATTAATGTGTCTCGGTTGTGTCTACTGACCTTTTCTCTCTGGGATTATGTAGCAGGTTGGATAGTACGCTGGGTTATTTCTCATGTTTAACTGAAGGGATCCTGTAGTAGGGCATCACCATGCCTCCCCCTGCTTCTACTTCTGTGCTCATAAAGTCACTCAGAGACCCTGGGGTTCACTAACCGGTGATGCTGGTGTATTTACAGGTTGTGTTCCCACCACTTTTTCACCATACACAGCGTATGCACCTAGGAGGGAAAAGCTATTGCTGTGTTTCTACTCCCTGGCTCTCTCCTACTTGGCTTCTCTCCTCTCAGCCCTTTATGCAGTCCCAGACTAATTGGGCAGGCAGCTGTCTCCCATTCTTTAATTAGGTGCAGGTTTTCTTCAGCCAACTCCCTAAGTTGGAGCTGGTGTTACAGAGGACTGAGTTAGCAGTTCTTGCCCAGCACCCTGTCACAGATCCCTTTCTCTAAAAATTGCCAGGATTTGGTATCTTTCATTGCTTTGAGAAAGCCAATAACTTGAATATTTTTAACTCTGATCTAATGGCTAAGTAATACCCCAGAATTTGGATTCTAACAGTGGCATTGCTAGTCCTGATTCTGAACAGTAGCTTTTTTGTTCTTCTGGAGTGACTCTTCCCAGCTGAGCTGGTGGTTGCTGTATCATTTGTTAAGGTTTGCCAAATGAGATGTTAGTCTGTGTAATTAAAGATCTGTTGGCATTAAACCTTGTTTCATGAGCATCTGTTCTAACGTCAGATGTTCTTCACTAAGTTTACCCTGTTATCCAGGGTTTCTTGACCCAGTAACTTTTAGTCTTTGCAAGTCGGTATCAGGAAATAAACCAAAGGGGACACGCTACCTCCATCTGCTATATGGCTGGCATAGACAAGTCAAAACCAAGTGCTCTTACTTTATTGGTCTCCAGCAATTCCCACTGGAATGCTTTTACCAGAAGTCTCCACAAATACAATAGGTTATTAGAGCACCCAACACTGATAGTTACCCCACAAGTCTTCGGCAGTCTTCAGGTGATTCAGTCACAGATTTCCGGATGGCCAGTCCTTCCGTTTGTGCCTGGAGATCTTTCAGTGTGTCCGCAAAGCAATCCGCCTGACCCAGACTCACAATTCCCCCTTTATACCACAAAAGTTACAGAGACATGTCAAGTAAAAGTATTACTGAAATACTGAAAAGTAGCTGATCAACTGGAAACAATTGTCAAGAAAGTTACAAGGAATGTCAGAACGGTTGGTTATGTGGTTTTGAGTAGTTAGTCTGGCAGGTGTGAACATACTCTTGACTGCCTGCTTTTCAACCCCACACATCAAGAAAAGGGCACAGAGAGTTAGGTTCACCCCCCCTGCTCCCTTCCAGCTTTGCCTTATCTGAACTAGGTCACACAAAAGAAATAGAAATAAGCAAAATAATTGAGTCCATTGAGAGAGGCAGTGTCTTAGGCACCTGGTGACTTGCTAAAATGCACTCCTCCCATTTTATCTACCTATGCTGGTCATTGTCTCTGGGGTGTGCTGCCACCCCTGCTCAGCCATTGGAGTACTGATGGGATTGGTGCCTTTTCTCAGGGTGAGGGGGAAGGGGTTGTTCCTCAGATTGTCCATTTTACAGAGGGTTTTCCTTGCAACTTTTTCTGCAGTGCACTTTGCTTGGATTGAGTCATACTGTGTGTTCAAAACATGATCAATGGAATGACTGACTGCAAGCAGAACCCACCCTTGTGTGGTAACTCTGCATAGTGTTACCCCTGCCTCCTGGATCATTGTAAGGGGAAATTCCCTCCTTTCTACAGCAGGATTTCCATCACTGTCTGTAAACTAAGGGGTCAGAGGCATCTCTCTGAACTTCATCAAACAGGAATGCCTTGAACGGGTCTCTGTAACTAGACTACAAACCTTCAGATGAGTGCATGCAGAGACTCTCAAATCAAACACATTTGGGATTGCTAAAACCAACTGTCACTTATTACACTCAGGCCTGAATGAGTATGATTAGTTCATTTTGGGAAATGGTCATTTAGTTTGGAATCCAACAAGTTACTGGTTTGACTGATTTACTTTCTGCATACTGCAGTTTTCAGGAGCCATATGTTAGATTTAAATTTCCTTTGAAAGAACTGCCTAGGTTCATAGCAACTGGACACCTCAATCAATGTCATCGTGATTTTGAAAAGAGAAATGATGCAGTTAAACCTTTCCTGAGCCATGCAGGGCTACCTGAGCTTCCGATTGCAGGGGTGCTGGGGCTGTCGTCAGAGCTGATTTCCTTTGTGATGACCTCCGCCCAGAATGTGCATTCTGTGGGCAGAAAGCATCAGGTGCATGGATCACACTGCAGTTTGACTTGTGCCTCTGAATTTGTTTCTTTCTAGGTTTGAGGAGCAGCTGCACCAGTGGTTAGCAGAAGACTCTGAGCAGCTTCCATGCTCCTTGTCTCTTCCCCTGTACCTCCCTCAAAGCCTGGTCTGTTCCCCTCAACTTATCCATCCACTGAGTGAAACTCCCACGTCCCCCTGCTCACAGGTAAAAAGAGGGAATCATGTTGGCAAAAACAGAGATTTACCTTTGCAGAGCACTGGGCAAACACCAAACAGACTCATGTTTTGAACTTGCCATGGGAATAACAGATGTGTTTAACAATAGAATTTCCCAAGTCTCTGTGAAGTTCTCAGAGAGAATTTCTCCCTGGCAGGGCGACAGGCTCCAGCAGTCCTGGACAAGTGGGCTGCTGTAAGCATTATTTCCCAGAAATACAAGGTTAGCCTTGTGTTTATGTGCTATATCAGGGGTGTCAAACTCAATTGGTATGGCGGGCCACATTTACATTAAGTTGAGTTCAGGGGGGCCACGCATAACACACACTACTCTACTCTACCTTTCATGCTCTACTCTCCGCCGAAAAATCTCTCCACAGGGTAAAATTCGGCGGCACAGTAGGAGAGAGAGGCTCTCACAGGGACTTGCACACTGCACTCTCCACCGTTAAATCTCCCTGTGGGGTCACATTCGGCGGCCATTTCCTTTTTAACATGGCCATTTCCTTTTTAAGAGCTCACGCAAGATGTCCCACAACTTGCCTGAGCTCCGCTCAGAAAACACTGACAGCACAAGCCTGCGGCCGGATTCGGACTGCGGGCCACATGACACAAGCCCGCGGGCCGCAGTTGGCCCCTGGGCCACGAGTTTGAGACCCCTGTGCTATATTAAACATGGGTCTTTTTGATCAGCCCATCAAAGTGTTGCTGTCCCCTTTGCTGTCGTGCATAGCGAGTGGAGATGCAGCACTGCAGAACCAGCCAGCACAAGTTAACTCCACCGAGTTAAAGGTGGGAGCTGGATGGTGAGAGTGCAAGCTATTCCCCACCCCCTTGAGAAGGGAAGTGCTTGGCCTGGATCACTAGAAAATGGTTGGTTCAGAGGCTTGGCTGCCTCCAGAGTTAGCAGAGGGGTTTCACTTTCCCTTGTTCCTGTTGGACAAGTCATTCTCTGACAGTATTGTCTCTTTCCCTCTGGGCAGGCTGGAAGTCGTGTGGAGCATGGGCATCTGGTGGAGGAGACTGGCACCTCTGTGTCAGACAGACTGAAGTGCTTGCAACAGCTGATTAGAGCTAACAAGGAGGAGGAGATTGCCTGTGAATTCCATCTCTCTGCTCTGCTGGACATGGTGGATGTTTAACTGAGGCCCAAGCCAGCATGTGGAGCAAGATTGTCCAGGACATGGGGTCAGGCAGTGAACATCCCAAAAACAGGTGCCTGTGCTAGAAATTCTGTCTCCTCTGGGGAGGAATCAGGGCTACACACATTGGACAGGGATGGGTCTTGTGCGCCAGTCCCTCACCCAGCAGAGGGGTGTCTGCTCACAGTCCTTGCCTGCCCAGCCTTGCATTTCCTGCAAGCCCATGTCTTGATTCTGCCTGATGTCCTCCAGCCCCACGATTCCTTCACACCAAACTGCCCCATTCCACAGCGGGGAAATGTCGCATCATGAGGATCTGGGTCAAGGCTGGGCCCGTACATTAATGTTCTCTTTATGCAAACTCCCCTCGCTTGTATCCCCATGGCTGTCCCAGCAGAGAGGGATGAACTGAATCCTGTACAGATACCCAGTTTCACAACTGTAAGGGAAACAAAACAGCTTTCCCCCTCCTGTAAGGCTGCTAAGTAAACTATAGGCCAACAGGCTGATTCGATTTTGGTTTTTGCTGAAATGAGAACAATAAAATCTTGCCAGTGGGTGTATAAGGAGAAGAGCCATTCTGCTGGAATCATGCAGCTCAGTTTGGTTTCACTAAAAGAATGTCGTACAGTGTGTTAGTCCAAAAGTTAGGATCCCTATATAGAAGGGAACAATGAAACTCCAAACTAAACACATTCAGAATATAGCTAAAAGTCACAGGCTAAGCAGTCTTTTAGAGTGGATTATAGAAATTGTTCTGTTCTAGTATGTTTGGTTTTTATTCACTGTTGTGTTGGCTTTTGATTTGTCTTTTTGACAAAAATTTGGAGCATTGTTCCTGTTCTCAAGAATTCATAAGATTGCCTGAACTATTGTCTCTGAATAATGCTCCGTGCAAGGGGAGTCTGTACTTTGTGGTCTAAGTTTTTTTTATGTTGACTGTTCATGGCAGATATGTACTGAAAAGAGCTGCTCTGCTCTTCTGTGGAATAATCTACTGCTGAGAACCAAGTGTGTGTGATTTTGTTTTTAAATAGCACAGGGGCATTAAGGAATTCTTTAGCAGCAGCTGCTTTTCAGCTTCTGATAAGGTTCTTGTTTTGAAAGTTGCTTCTTTATTTTAAAGTAAAAATACCATTTGGCTACTGTGAACTCCTGGGTGAATGGGTTTTATGGCTTCAGTATTCTAATGGAAGGGGTTATTCATGTGAGAAAACCAGATTACTTCAGGCTTGGATCGATCAGTTATCCTGAAACATGGTTATTGGCAGGTTTAGCAATGAGCAGCTTCCCATTCTTGCCCACCAATCAGAAATCAGTTGCCTACTCAAACATTTTTATTTAAAATTCTCACTGCTCCCCAACTTTTCACCTCCCTTCCCCCCGGTCCCCACATTTTGCCCAGTCTCTCTTTTTAAAGTAAAGGTTTTTATTTGTCCTTAAAATGCCAATAGTACATTTGGTTTTATCTTTAACATAAAAAACCTGCTGATAAAAATTGTAATATGAAGGTTAAAAAAATGAAAGGGAGGTTGTGCTCGAAGGCTGCTCTTGCTAGTAAACTCTTCATGCCTCCTGCAGAATTGAGCTATTTTTCGATTATTTTTTAAACAGACTAAAATGAAATTTACCAGTCCACATGCACTATGCTCTCAGCAAAGTCTCACTGCTAATGTTCTGGTTCATCTGCTCTGCATTTACAGTTAGTGTTGTAAGATCTTGGCAATATTTTTAAGATCATGCTTTACACTATGTACATAGGCCAATGTAACCTTTCTATGTATATAATAAATTTCGAGTGACTTGAATTATATTGTCAAAATTTATCACTACACTAAAATGCTTCATATCCTACACCTAATGCATCTACTTTGCATTGAAGACTGGAATGTCTACACTAGAAATGCTACAGTGGCATAATTGCAGTGTTGCAGCTGTGCTGCTGTAGTGTAGATAATACCTACAACGATGGAAAGGGTTCTTCCATCACTGTTGTGAATCTGTCTCTCTCAGAGGCGGTAGCAGTGTCTACACGAGGGCTTAGGTTAGTTTAACTGCATCTCACAGGGTGTGAAATTTTTCATAACCCTGAGCGAGGTTATTAAGCTGACCTAATTTTGCAGTTGAGACCAGACCTTTGAAAAGATACTCCAGAATTTTAAGTGTATTGACTATGCCTAATTGCTGTGAGATGATAAAGCAATTAAGTATCTTAGAATATATGCTGCAAATGTTTGTGTTGCTGTGTTGGAAAGTAAAAGAGAAGGCTAGACCAGCTCTATCAATTTTCAGGACTTGATCATTGACATTCAAATAAAAAATAACCTAGGACTTATCAGAAAGCTGCCTCCATCCCCCAGGCCTATATCGACTGGCTTGCTGTGACACTACAGACCTCCTTGCTTAGCTTGAAATGTTTCACACTATTGTAAGTTATGTTCTATCTCAGCTGGTGATGTTTTCAAGGTCTCTAATGCTTACCAGAGTTCAGGGGAGTGTGAATGGCCAGCTCACTCTTCCAGTGTGACTCCTAATGTGAAAAGTATCTCTATAACTGATACCTTCTTACTCAACCGTTCTGTCACTGTCTGTATTTAGTCATGTCTATTTAAATTAAGTGACTAGACATTATTCCTTCTATTGACTTCTGTTAGTGCTGCAGAGTAAACACAGTTCAAAAAGAGTAAGCTGGATTCTATTCCGTGCGCTGCTGATACTAAAATCAGGCACATCTTTGTGCAAACCATTGACATCACTGGGATTGATGGGTAATTTGAATACAGTGGAGGTGCATCTCAGGGTCTGATTTGGCCTCCATTACCTTGATTACTGATGACAACAAATGGGAAGAAGCAAGCCCAACTTGACTCATGATCCATGTGACCCTTCTGTGCCTAGGGCAGCCACCTGAAAATGCCAAGGTCAGGGCAGGCTGCAAAAGGAGAGCAGATTCTCCCAGCACTGGTGTGACTTCCCAACCAGCCACAAACAGTGCTTCTGATTCCCCACACTGGTTAGCAAGAAGCCAGTATACAAATACACACAGCCCCCATTACTGCATTTCAGTCTCCGGCTCCCAATCAGCCACTAGGTCCAGTAAAGAGACCAGTTATTTAAAGTCTATGCTCTTTACCAAAAAGGTTCTCCTGACCACAAAGGGTCAGCCACAGTACCAAATCAATATAAGTTTAGATCTTACCCAAAATACCACGTTGCCAGCCAATCCTTTAGTGTCTAAAACTAAAGGCTTATTATAAAAAGAAACAATCTAGAAGATAAATGTTCAAGATTAAAGCAATCAGATACATACAAATGATTTAAAAGTCCATATATATCAGGTTTCTAGAAGAATTGTGGATTTTGCAGACTTGTATAGTCCCTCTGGTATACATCCAGTACCTGGATGGGTCTCAGTCCTTTGTTTCACACTTCAGTTCAGTTCAGTTGTAGATGAATTGGTCCAGAGGCAGGCTGAATGACTGAAAGACAGACTAAAGACAAAATGGATCCTGGGCACCTGCCTTTTATATCCTCTGGTCCTTGCCATGCTGCTTGTGGAGTTTCACAGGAACCAAAACAGATGCGAGTCACATGAGCAAGTCCTGGTGACTCATCAGGTATATCCCTGGCTTCTCCCCCTGGGCCCCTTGCACCTGTGAATGTCTTAATGGACCATTAAGCAGACTATTGTTGTAGCCATCCTGTCTGAGGTGTTATCTAGACACATCACTATTTGCCATATCCATATATCCATAACTGGAGCCATATCCATAACTTCCATTACACACAACACTTGAACATAAACATTATCATCTTACTTAGCACATTAGAGCCTTTCTAACAGTACCTGACATGGCATATCTCATATGAATTATTATGGTTTTGACATACTGATATCAATATAATAAATGCCCCACCAAATTCAGCCAGCGTGACAACCCAAGTCATGGTTAGCTGGCAGTTATGGAATCTTAGCTTTGAAACCAACTCACTTTGTATGGACTGCTCTGAGACACAAACATGGAACCCCACCCATTCTGCCAGATCTACAGTCCCTTTTCAGACTCTCCAAGCATTTAGCACTTGAGAGGAAGCCATTGCTAACACTGCTGTGCACACCTGCAGCTCTTGTGAGACTGAGTCCATGGATAAAGCCTTCCTAGGTGTTGCCGCCATCATCATTGCAAATGTATCTTCTTGGAAAAAGTTTATATATGCACTGGCTGTACTTGTTCATCATGTTGTAATGCAATGCCAGTACCCTGGCTGTGGGAAGTGGCCAAGCAATGCTTGTGTGCCAGAGTGAGAGAAATCTTAGATCCTGCTGTGAAAGCTGTAAATTACTACACTGAATAACTGTTTCCCAGTGTCATGTGCACAGTCACTAAAGGAGGAACTATCCCCCACCCTCCAGTTCTGGTAGGAGTGCACTGAGCCCTTCAGCCCTGAGAAACCTTGTACTTCAACTTCAGAGGATAATTGAAGGGACATGTGTATCGAGTGCAAAGTAAAGAGAAGGAAGCTATGAGCACTCAGCACAAACTCGAGATGTTAAGAATAAAAATTAAGAAACTGAAGGACATGAAAGGAAGAAATTCTTTATTTGCTTATGCACCAATGTTAGGAGCCTGGATAACAAATGAGAAATTGTAATTGCCCATTTATTAACATAATTTGATCTTCTCCTTTGAGTGATTGCTCATATGCATTCCACCTAGGTGTGTGCGCGCCCTCGTGCACGGCCCTCGGAGAACTTTTTTCCCTAGCAGCCACTGTAGCGGACGGCTCCGGCGCCCCCTGGAGTGCCACCCTCATGCGGCGGCATATAGGGCACTGCCAGCCCCTCCCCTCCTCAGTTCCTTCTTTCCACCCATGACGGCCAGTTGGGAACAGCTCTTGCTCCTTGCAAGCCTTTTCCTTGCACGTGAGTAGTTAGCTAGCAGTTCGCTCCGAACTTAGTTAGTTTTTAGTTAGTTAGGTAGCCTAGTTAGATAGGAAGGAAGAGCCTTCGGGCTCTAGGCGACCCAGCTATGCCGGGCTCGCCGGGGTTTAAACCCTGTGCTGCCTGCGGGAAGGCTTTTCCCGTTAGTGACTCCCGTGACTGCTGCCTGAAATGTTTGGGGGAGCAGCACTGTAAAGACCGGTGCCACATTTGCAAAGCCTTCAAACCTCACACCCGGAGAGAGAGAGAGGTGAGGCTGAGGGCCATAGTGATGGAGTCCATGCTGTGTCCGGTGTCTGAGCCGTCGCGGACTCCCTCGGCACCGAGCGTGTCCTTGGTGCAGAGTGCACCGCCGGCACCACAGGCGTCTTGACACCGACCGTCTCCGGTGCCGAAAAAGAAGAAGCGCCGCCCGCACTTGCAACGCTCCCCCACACCACAGGAGCTGCCGGGGTCGAGCCTGGAGGTGCTTCGGCTCTCCGATGTGCCGCCTGCCCCGTCTCCGGCACCGGAACCAATCAGGGAACCTCCCCCGACTCCTGGGAGTGGGGGACCCCCTGTACAGGACCCTTCCACACCGGAGGCGTTTGAAGCGGCTCGAGCCTTGCTGACCTTGCCCACGCCTCCGGCCCTCTCTCGGCTGAGAGAGTCAGGGCCTGTGTCCCTGAGCAAACCCGCACTGGGTGTCCCCGAAGGGTGGGCGGCACCAGCACCGGAGGATCGGCCGCCCACCACTCGACGCTGGAGAGTCGAGCTCGGCAGCTCCTCTCCCTCTTTGTCTTCCAACGAGGCGTCGCGGCACCGCTCCAGATCGTCGAGGCGGCACCGCTCTTCCTGAACGTCGAGTTCCAGCCTGGCACTGAGACGGCATTCTCGGCACTGCTCCCCAGTCTCTGGGAAGAGGCATCGCAAGTTGTCCCTCTCCCGGTGCCGATCGTCGTCGTCAGCATTGCCCCACCGTCGGCGCTGCAGACGACATCGCCCTTCGGGATCGTCCGGCAGCGGGTCCCAGAGCGGCTCTTCCTGGCGTCACCGCCGGCACCGATCTCCTGGCTCGGGATCCCGGACCCGGCGCCAGGAGGAGGTACTTCCACCGGCACCGGCACTGCAGCCAGCACCGGCATCGCAGCCTATACCGACACCAGCACCGGTGTTGCCCTCGGCACCGGTGCCGCCCCTGGGTTGGCCCCAAGCCCCCTGGCAGTGGCCTTTTTGGGGCCCATGGGCAGCCCAGATGGGACAGGGAACTTCGTCGGCCCCTGCCTCTGTGACCCAGTTACCTCCCCAACAGGCACCTTCGGTGCAGGAGGGTAACCACTCCGCGGAGGAGGAGGAGGACCCTGGGGAGGACCCCTCTACTGGACTCTGCCACCCGTCCTATTCATCGTCGCCAGATGAGGCGGCCATCAGGGACCAGGGGGCCCCTCTTATTGACTTCAGGGCTCAGCAGGAGCTCCTGAAGTGGGTAGCCTCGAACTTTGGCCTGGAGGTCAAGGTTCTGGAGGAAGAGGTGGACCCCCTCTTCGGGCGTGTGGGGACACATGGACCGTCCAGGGTGGCCCTCCCCGTTCATGAGAGGGTCTTGCGCCTGGCTAAGGCCGTTTGGCAGACCCCTTCCTCGGTCGCCCCCACGTCTAAGGGCACCGAGAAGAAGTACTACGTGCCAGCCGAGGGGCATGAGTACTTGTATATGCACCCTGCCCCAGGTACTCTGGTTGTGGATGCTGCCAACCAGAAGGACAGGCAAGGGGCTCAGAGCACCTCCCCTAAGAACAAGGAGGGTAGGAGACTAGACCTTTTTGGTAGGAAGGTCTACTCCACTGGGGCGCTCCAATTCAGGGTGGCAAACCACCAGGTCCTCTTGGGCAGGTACAATCTAAACTTGTGGGACTCGCTGCGAAGGTTCGCAGAGTCCCTGCCCCAGGACCAGGCTGCGGACTTCGCCGCGGTCCTGGAGGAAGGAGTGACTGTGGCCAGTGCAGCCCTTCAGACTGCCTCTGACGCTGCAGACACGGCCAGTAGGGTGATGGCCTCCGCCGTCGCCGTGCAGCGAGGTTGCAATCCACGGACCTGTCCCAGGAGGTGCAGCACTCCATCCAGGACCTGCCATTCTATGGAGCCGCCCTCTTCTCGGAGAGAACAGATGAGAAGCTGCACGCCCTGAAGGACTCAAGGGCAACGCTGCGCTCCTTGGGTCTCTATACCCCTCAGGCAGCGAGATTACAGGCCCGCCAGCAGCCGCAGCAGCCGCCACAGTGGTAGCAGCAGCAACCTAGGCCACCGCCTAGGCCTTTCCCCCCCGCGAGGGGTAGGGATAGGAACAGGGGCTCTGGACGGCGCAACCGCACCGCGTCGTCCAATTCTTCCCAGAGAGAACCCTCCCAGGGCTCCAAAGGGAAGCGCAATTTTTGACAGTGCGCCCAAGGGTGGCACCATCTCCCCTTCCCTGGGTTCCCCCCTGCCTTTTCGGGACAGGCTAAGGCCCTACCTCAGCCTGTGGAGGGTTATCACTTCGGACCGCTGGGTCCTCAAAACCGTGCGCCGGGGTTACGCCCTCCAGCTGGTGGCTTCCCCCCCCCTCGCTCACCTCTCCCCCCGTCCCTCTTCAGGGACCCCTCTCGCGAGCAATTACTCCTTCAGGAGGTCCGCTCCCTCCTGCTCAAGGGAGCCATAGAAGCGGTTCTGCCACTCGAGGTGGGGAAGGGGTTCTACTCGAGGTACTTCCTCGTTCCCAAAGCCAAGGGAGGCCTCAGGCCTATATTGGACCTGCGCAGGTTAAACAGGTTCATGAGGAAGTTAAAGTTTCGCATGGTGTCCCTAGCATCCATCATTCCTGTTCTGAACCCAGGGAATTGGTTTGCCGCCCTAGACTTGAAGGATGCGTACTTCCACGTCTCCATCCTTCCCGCCCACAGGCGGTATCTAAGGTTTATGGTAGCTGGTGCCCACTACCAATTTACGGCATTGCCCTTTGGCCTGTCTTCCTCCCCCAGAGTGTTTACCAAATGTATGGCGGTAGTGGCGGCCTTTCTAAGGCGCAGGGAGGTCCAGATATTCCCCTACCTGGACGACTGGCTGATAAGTGGCAAGACCAAGTCGCAGGTGCGCGAGGCGGTCTCCTTCGTCCAGGCCACGTGCCATGCTCTGGGGCTGCTCATCAACGAGCAGAAATCGACGCTGGCGCCGGTTCAGCGCATAGAGTTCATAGGGGCATCCGTAGACTCGATACGAGCCAGAGCCTCCCTCCCACGCTCGAGGTTCGAGGCTATGGCAGGGATTATATCTCAATTTCGGAGGTGCTCCATGACAACAGCCAGGCAGTGCCTTCAACTGTTGGGCCACATGGCCTCGTGCACCTACGTGGTGAGGTTGGCCCGCCTCAGGCTCAGGCCTCTCCAAGGTTGGTTGGCCGCGGTGTATGTACCCAGCAGGCACTCTCTGGACAGAGTGGTTACGGTGCCCACCGCGGTGTTGGGGTCACTGAACTGGTGGTTGGACCCCGGGACAGTGCTGGAAGGGGTTCCCTTCAGAGTCCTCACCCCCTTGGTGACTCTGATTACGGACGCTTCGGACCTCGGGTGGGGGGCTCACATCACCGGTGGTCTGACCACACAGGGACTCTGGTCCCAGGGAGAGACTGTCCTCCACATCAATGTCAAACAACTGAGGGCAGTCAGACTGGCATGCAGAGTGTTTCGCCATTCTTTATTGGGGAAAATGGTACAGGTGCTGACGGACAATACCGCAGCAATGTTCTACATCAACAAGCAGGGGGGAGCGCGCTCCTCGGCTCTGTGCCAGGAGGTGCTTTGTCTTTGGGACTTGGCGGTGAGGTACGATTTCTGGTTAACCGCCTCTCACCTCCTGGGGGTCAGGAACGACGAGGCGGACCACCTCAGCAGGTCGTTTCTACCCCAACACGACTGGTGGTTGCATCCGGAGGTGGCGGCCTGGATTTTCTGCGAGTGGGGTGTTCCCTGACTGGACCTGTTTGCATCGTCCTGGAACAGGAAGTGCCCGAGGTTTTGCTCTCTCCGGGATCGCGAGCCAGGCTCCCTTTCCGACGCGCTCCTCATCAAATGGACGGGGACCCTCATGTACGCGTTCCCCCCCCCCTTCCCACTCCTGCCCAGAGTCCTCTTGAAGATCAAGAGGGACAGAGCAGACGTGATACTGATCGCCCCGGCTTGGCTGAGGCAGTATTGGTACAGCCTCCTGCAGGACCTGTCAGTCGCCCCGCCAATCGAGCTCCCAAGGAGTCCGGACCTGCTCTCCCAGGACCACGGTCGCCTGCTGCATCCCAGCCTGGACTCCCTGCACCTGACGGCCTGGAGGCTCTCTGGCTGATGGAGGTGGAGAGAACCTGCTCGGAGCAGGTCCAATGCGTGCTGCTGGGAAGCAGGAAGCCCTCCACGCAGATCGCCTACAGGGCCAAGTGGAGGAGGTTCACCTGCAGGGCGGAGTCGCGGCGCGTAACCCCCGGTATGTCCCCCGTGCAAGCTGTCCTCGATTACCTGCTGCAGCTTCGGCTGCAGGGGCTACCACTAGCCTCCCTCAGGGTGCACCTAGCGGCCATCTTGGCTTTCCATCAGCCGATGGGGGGGCAGTCCCTGTTCTCCCACCCCTTGTCGGTGAGGTTCCTCAGGGGGGTCGAGAGGCTGTACCCGCAGGTCCGTGACCCAGTGCTTCCGTGGGATCTCAACCTGGTCCTCGATAGACTGACAGGACCCCCTTTGAGCCCTTGGCCACCTGTCCCCTGCTGATCCTGTCCTGGAAGGTAGCCTTCCTCGTGGCCATTACCTCGGCTAGGAGGGTCTCTGAGCTAAGAGCTTTGACCTCGGAGCCCCCCTATACCGTGTTCTTCTGGGATAAGGTATAGCTGAGGCCTCACCCAGCGTTCCTGCCTAAGGTAGTCTCCCGGTTCCATTGTAACCAAGATATTTTCCTCCCCGTGTTTTTTCCTAAACCGCACGGGTCTGAGGACGAGAGGAGACTGCACACCCTCGACGTAAGGAGGGCGCTGGCGTTCTACCTCAAGAGGACAAGGCCGTTCCGAAAGACCACGCAGCTCTTCATCACTGTGGCTGACAGGATGAAGGGATCCCCGGTCTCCACCCAGTGCATTGCCAAGTGGATCACTGCCTGCATCCGGCTCTGCTACGAGTGTGTAGGCGTCCAGCTCCCTGGAGTGGTGACAGCGCACTCGACGAGGGCCCAGACCGTGTTGGTGGCCTTCCTGGAAAGGGTTCCCCTGGATGACATCTGCAGGGCTGCAACGTGGTCTTCAGTGCACACCTTTGGCGCACACTATGCCGTTGTCCAGCAGTCAAGGGACGAAGCGTGAGTTGGCAGAGCCGTGCTGAGAGCAGCTCACTGATGATTCCTACCCACCTCCAGGTATGGCTCATTAATCACCTAAGTGGAATGCATATGAGCAATCACTCGAAGGAGAAAACATAGTTACTTACCAGTAACTGTTGTTCTTCGAGATGTGTTGCTCATATCCATTCCACACCCACCCTCCGTCCCCACTGTCGGAGTCGGCAGAAAGAAGGGACTTAGGAGGGGAGGGGCCAGCAGTGCCATATATGCCGCCGCATGAGGGCGGCACTCCAGGGGGCGCCGGAGCCGTCCCCTACAGGGGCTGCTAGGGAAAAAAGTTCTCCGACGGCCGTGCACGAGGGTGCGCACACACCTAAGTGGAATGGATCTGAGCAACACATCTCGAAGAACAACAGTTACTGGCAAGTAACTATGTTTAGTTGGTGTTACTGAAAATTGGTGGGATGATTCCCATGATTGGAATGGTCATAACCATTGATTTTTAACTACTAGGGAAGGATTGAGTGGTCAGAATGGGAGGGGGAGTGGCACTCTGTCAAAAATGGCATTACCTTTTTCCAAGTTACTGATAACTCAGAAGAAAATGATCTAGAATGTTGATGCTTCGGTATCCTAACAGATAAAGCACACGGTGGGGTAATAGACTATCAAATCACATCAGAGAGCAGGATAACTGGCTCTTTAGACACCTATTTATAATGGAGTTGGGGGGGAAGCTGCATGATCATAGGGGACGTCAGTTTAGTAACATGCACTGGAGGTCTCATGCTGCCAATACTAAAACATCTTTGGAATTTATAAATATTATTAGTGACAATTTCCTAACTCAAAAAATGTTGCATCCAACAGTGGGGAAGTTCTGCATTAGACCTCATCTTGGCGGATAAGGAGGAACTGATCACAGAACTAATTAATGGTAATGTACATATAAGTGATTATGTCTTGGTCACATTTACCATATGCAAACAGTGAAGTCCAGACTAGTAATATATATAGTTGGTGCTTAAAAGGGTCAATTTCACAAAGCTGAACACACTTTTGAGCCAAATCAGCTGGGAGGAAGAATTTAAGCAGTAATATGACAATAGCTGGGAACTGTTTAAGATCACTATTAGTTTAAAAAAATGACCTGGATTAGAGAGGAAGTGAGGGCAGCTGTAACATACATATAATGGAAGGAAGAGGCAGTTGATACTAAGCTAGAAATTGTAGAGAATTGGTAAGGGAAGCAAAGGGACACAGAGATATTTGTGGCTAGCATAGCTAAGGACAATAGAAAGGAGTTTTAAGTAGTTTAGAAACAAAAAGAATCCTAAGGTTGGCATTAGTCCATTACTAGATGTAAATGGTAGAATTATCAGTAATAATACAAAAAAGGCAAAAGTGTTCAATATATATTTCTGTTCTGTATTTGGGGGGAAAAGATGCAATCATATTATATGATAACACTATTTCTATTGCACTAGTATATCAAGAGGATGTTAAACAGCAGCTAATAAAGTTAAACATTTTAAAATCAGCAGGTCAGGATAACTTGCCTCCAAGAGTTTTAAAAGAGCTGGATAAGGAACTTGCTGGACCATTAGTCTGACATCAATCCTAGGGAAAATAATGAAGCAGCTGATACAGGACTTGATTAATAATGAGCTACAGGAAGGTAATATAATTACTGCCAATCAGCATGGGTTTATGGGAAATAGATTCTGTCAAACTATCTTTTTTATGAGATTACAAGTTTGGTTGATAAAAATAATTGTATTAATGTATTATATATAGACTTTCTGTAAGGCATTTGACTTGGTACCACATGACATTTTGATTAAAAAAACTAAAATGATACGAAATGTACATAGCACACATTACATTAATTTAAAGTTGGCTAACTGATTATCTCAAAGTAATTGTAAATTGAGAAATATAATCAGGTGTGTTTCTAGTGGGGTCACGCGGGGATCACTTCTTGGTTGTATGCTATTTAACAGTTTTCTTAATGACCTGGAAGAAAATAGTCTGGGAGCATAATATAGTAAAATCCCATTCTGTGGGCAAGTTAGTGAAAGAAAGGTAAGGGAAATGTCATTTGATTTGTAAAAGTCTACAAAATCATTTCAATAGTGTTGCCATCTGCGAGGTGGCAAAAGGGCCTAAGCGCCCACAAGTTCACAACTCCTGTTCTGCTGATTCGTGGAAATGTTTATAATATAATATGATTGGAAATGGGTCAAGTTGGATATCATTTAAAAGCCTTTTCTCCCATGAACACAATGGTAGCAAACATGAGAAACCAAAATAATTATGTAGATATATATATTCAAGGAAATGTTTAGAAATCAAATATTTAAAAATTAGTCTTTAACACAGGGATGCATTGCTTACATAAAGACATTGATTTTTGCTAATCCTAGGGAAATTAGGATTGACATGTAGGGATTGGAAACATTTATTCAACAAAGTCATCAGTGCTGTCTTCGTAAGGCACCACTGCTGGACATGTTGTCACGCTGATTCTTATCTGTGGTGCGCTTGCACATCTCCTTACAAAGCAAGCTGCAGGCCAAACTTTTGCAGGGTGGTGAGCATCTGGTCTTAGCCCATGAACATTTTATTTGCTGAAGGCTTGATTTGGGAGTACATGATATTTTAAAAAGGCTCCAAAGGGAATCCCAGCAATTATGCGCTGGTAAGCCTAACTTCCGTACTAGGCAATTTGGTTGACACCATAGTAAAAAACAGAATTATTAGACACACATAATCATGATTCGTTGGGAGAAGAGTCAATGTGGCTTTTGTAAAAGGAAATCATGCCTCATCACTCTATTAGAATTCTTTGAGAGGGTCAACAAACATGAATAGAGTGTTCTTTGGACTTTCAGAAAGACTGACCAGGTCCCTCACCAAAGGGTCTTAAGTAAGTAAAGTAATCAGCTAAGAGGGAAGGTCCACTCCTGGCTCAATAACTGGTTAAAAGACAGGAAACAAAGAGTAGGCATAAAGGGTCAGTTTTCAGAATAGGGAGAAGTAAATAGGTTCATAGGTTAGGGTTGGAAGGGACCTCAGGAGGTCATCAAGTCCAACCCCAACTAAATCATCCCAGCCAGGGCTTTGTCAAGCTCTGCCTTAAAAACCTCTAAGAATGAAGATTCCACCACCTCTCTAAGTAATCCATTCCAATGCTTCACCACCCACATAGTGAAAAAGTTTTTCCTAATATCCACCCTAGGCCTCCTACCCACTGCAACTTGAGTCCATTGCTCCTAGTTCTGTCATCTGCTACCACTGAAAACAGCCTAGCTTCATCCTTCCTAGAACCCCCTTTCAGGTAGTTAAAAGCAGTTATCAAATCCCCCCCCTCATTCTTCTCTTCTGCAGACTAAACAAGCCTAGTTCCCTCAGCCTCTTCCCATAAGTCATGTGCTCCAGCCCCCTAATAATTTTGTTGCCCTTCTCTGGACTCTCCAATTTGTCCACATCCTTTCTGTAGTGGGGAGTCCAAAACTGGACACACTATTCCAAATACTGGTGTCCCCCAGGAGTCTGTATGGGACTAGAGCTGTTCAACCTATCAATAAATGATCTGGAAAAAAAGGAGTAAACAGTGTGGTGGCAAAATTTGCAAATGATACAAAACTACTCAAGATAGTTAAGTCCAAAGCAGACTGCAAAGAGTTACAAAGAGATCTCTCAAAACTGTATCTGGCTTGTTGGTCTAGGAGTATGATTCTCAGTTTGGGTGTGGGCAGTCCCAGGTTCAACTCTCGGATGAGCCCCAGTTTGCAGATTGGACTAGATGACCTCCTGAGGTCCCTTCCAAACCTATGATTATATGAAAATTGGGTGATTGGGCAACAAAATGGCAGATGAAATTCAATGTTGATAAATGCAAAGAATAAATGCAATTATACATATAAAATGTGATGAGGTCTAAATTATCTGTTACCACTCAAGGAAGAGCTCTTGGAGTCATTGTTGATAGTTTTCTGAAACATCCACTCAATGTGAATGGCAGTCAAAAAAGCTAACAATGGTGGGAATCATTAGGAAAGGGCTAGATAAGACAAACTATCATACTGCCTCTTTATAAATCCATGGTATGCCCACATCTTGAATACTATGTGAAGCTCAGGTTGTCCCACCTCAAAAACAATATATTGGAATTAGAAAAGGTACAGAGAAGGGCAACAAAAATTATTAAGGGCATAATCTCCATATGAGGAGATATTAAAAAGATGTACTTTTCAGCTTGGAAAAGAGATGATGAAGGGGGAAAAAGATAGAGGTCTATAAAATCATGAATAGTGGAGAAAATGAATAAGGAAATGTTATTTATTCCTTCATATGACACTAGAACTAAGGGTTATCCAATGAAATTAATAGGTAGCAGGTTTAAAACAAACAAAAGGAATATGTCTTCACATAATCGTCAGTTATGTTTGATATGGCAAGTGTGACGGCTTTCCCATTATTCTTTCACTCCTGTTTCACACTTTGTCTTGTTCTTTGTCGAGGGACAAAGCTGCGGCGACCTAAGAAGTAGCGGCTTAGCAGAGAACCACAAGACCCTCCTCCCCCGGCTTTGCGACTTGCTACTTTGGGGGGGTTCCGCGCTGCTTGCCTGACCTGGCTGACTGGCAGGGACTTGCCCTGACTGACAGCTGGCGGCGCTGGCTAGGGTGTGCTGCGATCAGCCAGGGACAGTCTGGGGTGACCGCGAGATCCCTCTGGGCCTGAGACAGACCCCCCTCCAAGGGTCTGGGGGGCAGGGACCCCCCCTCCAAGGGTCTGGGGGGCAGGGACCCCCTCCTTGGGCTGGGCCAGGGCTGGCACCCCCATCACGGCTGGAAGAGGCGCCAGCCGGACACGCTTAGCGGCCCCCCTGCCAGCTCCGGTCCGTGACTGTCTGTCACCGGCAGCCCAACCAATGGGCTCCGCGCAGATTATGGCTCCGACCCGGATTGGCTGCCGGAGCCCATAGGGCGGGTGGGTCCTGCTCGGATCCGATCCGGTAGCCGGCGACCAGCGCAGCCCCGGCCCTGCATCGCGTGAGCCCGAGGGGGGCGCGGGTCGGGGCTCCGGCCCTTCCCGCCTTGGGGTGCCGGCCCGTGCCGGGGGCGGGCCCTGGGCAGGTGTGGGCTCAGCCCTGCCACTGGGGGCGGTGCCGGCCCGGTGCCGGAGGGCGCGGCTCGGCCCCCCGGGGAGGTGTGGGGAGAGGTTGCCTGGGGCAGGTAGGGGGTCTCCACTCTCCTCTGCGGGGGAGGGGTCTCTGCCCCCCCCACCCCCAGGGAGGGGTGTCTGCCCCCCCACCCCCAGGGAGGGGTGTCAGGCCTGGCCTGCGGGAGGGGTCTCTACCTTGGCTGAGGCCTTTAGGCCCAGAAATTTCATGGTATGCAGACGGTGGTGTATGTACTCTGCATTGCAATGCCTAGCTCACTGAGGTGCTTAAATCTCATTTTCAAGTGTAATTTAGGCACCTTGCCTAAATCCTATTGACTATCAAAATAAGAGAGGTAAGTTTCTAAATCAGCTAGACATTGTTGATAAAATTAAAGACTCCTGTAACAGGTGCATACGAAGGAACAGAATTAAGGGTCCATGCAGTTTTTATTCTAGTACTTCCTAACTTTTGAGTGTATAACTTTGTGACCTTAAAGAAGGAAACAAAATGGAAGCATGTGCTGTGAGAGAGGAGAGAGAAAGAAGTATGTGTGGAGTGGCGGGAAGGAAGTCTGAGAATTCATGCTCAAACATTTTACATTAGATAGTGCTGACACGTGCCTTACTTAATCACAATAAAAATAAATATACCTAATATTAGTGGGGGGGGCTAACCTAGACATTGTCTTATTTCTAGTTCCAGGTAGCAGAGATGCCTCCCTATGTAACTGTTCTGATTATTGGAGCGGGGTGCAGGGGAAAACACTACTCATATTTTGCTGTGCATTTTCCCAATCGAATGAAGGTAAAGATGTCATATGCTTTCGACATTCTTCAAGGTTGCATGTTTCTTATGGTTGTTAATCTGAACAAAGTTCTTGAATTGCAGGAATAACCATATAAAATGTGACGTAAATTACTCTGTTTGCAAGTTGTTAATGAGAAAACAGATCTTAATATCTTACATCTTTACTGGCTCATAACTTTTCTAGTAGGGCTATGTTTGAAATTTAAAATTCCTTCTCTTACAGAAGGAATTTTAAATTTCAAACATAACAATTGCAATGTCTTGAGTTAGAAAAGTGTTCTTTTTAAACTACTTATATTTACCTTTTGAAAGTGCTGTATTGAGTGTGAGCACTTTGTTGTTCCTTAAATTTAAAGTTCAGAATTGCAGCTAGAGCCACCGTGTGTGTATGCATGCACTGCTGGGGAAGTGCAAGCATGTTTTAGAGAAGGTTCAGCAGGAGCATTTACAAGCCATCAGACAAAACTGAAGTTGGACTCTACTCCCTCCTCCTTCACCACCTTATTTGACAGTGGTGTTTTGATTTAGATCATGCTGGCTAACAAAAAAAAAGTCACCTTTGAGCAGTTCTTAATGATGAGTACTTATCTGCAGCAATTGGATTCTACTGTAAGTGAGCAAATGATGGAGAATGAGAACAAGGGACACAGAACTGGCGTTCAGTTGCACTACTAGAAAAATGTTTGAAGTCCTATTCTCCAGCTATTAAATTATTTTGAGCACAGTCTAAAGAAGCTTTTGTCTAAGTCAACATAAATGACCAAATTCTGGACACTGCCCACAGTCTGTGGTATAGTACATGTGGATTTTGGCCAGTGGATCTGAGAGCACCCTTTCCAACAGCTGGCAGTGGTACAGTTGTCCTCATGTACACTTACAGTAGCAACAGAGGTATTGATAATCAAGGACATTGAGGAGCAGATGTCTAACCCAGCTCCTTTAGAGACATCAGGAGCCTTCCCTGCCATCATTCCCTCTTTAGTTTAACTATCTTAATAAACTAAATTTTGTTAGACAAATGCGGAACTGCCTCCTGTCATGGTACTATGAGAATGAGATTTCCTTCACTTAGTTTTTGCTCTGCTATCCTTACTTCTGATTAGTGCTGACAGCAGTGAGTTGCAGAGGAGTGACAATGGCATAGGATTCACATGTGCAGCAAAGTGCCTGTAGTTGTTAGCATCTCTTGCCAGGATTGTGCCTTTGGTGCTTGCTAAGCTCTTATGGGATGCAGGCAGAAATAGATAGATCTAATGTAAACCATATGGTTTCCATTTGTGAAATATCCTGTTAATCTCACTAATGACTTCATCTTGGCAGGGCAATAACATCCAGAGACCCTAACCTTCAACACATGCTATTTAATGTTAATCCGACAATTGTGACCTGTGTTCTGGTAATGGATAAGATGCTTGGCCGTTTGTGTATTACTAAAAAAAGCTGGAGGGCCCTGTTAGTCCTATGGTGACTTGGTTTGTTCCAGTGGAATAACCAGTTCAATTGTAAGCCTGAGGAGGATCAGCAGGAGTTTGTGACTATGGCTTTTGCATCCATATCTTCTGGGATCCCAGAGTCCGGACTCTAGCCTGAGATCAAACATCTGCACTGCAATTAAAAAGCCTTGGAGCCTGAGCACTGTGAGCCTGAGTCAGCTGACATAGGCCAACTGCAGGTGTTTAATTGCAGTACAGCCATACTCTCAGACAGCAATGATAGCTATTTGTGTACTAGAACAATATCTTCCATGGCTGGTTAAAGCCAGTAAAAAGACTTTGAGCCCATTATTGATAGAACCTGTTTATGATTTTCTTGTTGAAGGCAACAGCCTAGCCAATATCTTATAAATGGCAGTTTGGCTTTTGCTCAGGAAATTCACCAAGTATATCACAGTCCTGAACTTTTTTTTTTAAATGGAAGATTGAGAAGGTAGTTGTGGCCTTTGTTTTGTATACAGCTGCTCTAAACTCAGTCAATTTCTAGGATCCCTATAAATCTGTCTTCAGACTTGGGAATGGAAGTCAGACTCATTGTCTTGACAGCTGATCTCTAGTAAGATGCCAAGCTGATTCTGTTAATTATTTCTGCCTTTTGATGCCATTCACTATTTAGATTTTAAGTAGGTTATTGTAGGGATAGACAAAATTGTAGGCTATTGTAGGGATAGACCCCCTTTAGGGGTTTGTTCCTTCCTCTGTAAAAGATACAGAGGATAGTGTTGGGCAACTGCTGCTCCTTCGCGTGGGCTCTTGCATGGAGAGTTCTTGATGCCACACCTGTTTAATGTTTGTGAAACCACCTGGAGAAAAGAGTGTTACATTTTGGGCTGCAGTATCATCACTATGATGTTGATGATAGTAGCTAGAGGAAGAGGTTTGGTCAATGAGTGATTGTGACATTGGCCTCCAGGGGAGTCATGCTGAGATAGTTTAAACAGGGCAAACTGCAAAGAATGAGGCAGGCAAAGTCCTAAATATTGGTGGTTTTTCTTCCATAAGATATACCAAGCCAGCAACAAACAGCTTCTGATCACCTCACTGGTCATTCATAAGACAAAACAGTTTCTTTAAAAGTATATAGCCTTTTGGCTGGTACTTAGACAGCCAAGTCAATTATGATAGGGATTATTGAAAATATTTATTCTCCATATGTAAAAAAAATTCTACCAGTTCCAAAGGATTGGACACATTACGAAACAGGTCAATGAAAAGTTCAGATCTTACCCAAATACATGCTTAAAGTCAGTGCTTATTAACTAAACTAATATTTATTAGAACAAAAGGAAAGTAATTGTTAAAAGCTCAGTATACATACATAGAGGAAAATAAAGTTGTCAATTTCAAAGTAGAGACAACTGAGTTGCAAAGTTCTAAATTACAAAGTCTCTGAAATTACCCAAACAGTTTGGCAGTCATCAGTCCTTGTTTAGAGCTTCTTTGTTAAAAATCCAGTCTAGAGAAAGGAAGACTGCATAGTTCATGTACAGAGTTTGTTCAGATTGTACCATGAGAATTAGCAGGGCAATTCCAGGCTGGTGTTGGGATCCCAAACCTGTGATCCAAACTTTCTCTGACAAACTTGGACAGATGTGAGATTAAAAGGATCAGGCCTGACACTTCTTTTATAGTTGAAGCAAAGTGGGTTTTTGCAGGTAACTTCCTCACGTGGGCTTTGATGAAAGCGAGCTGACAGTTTGATCTTTTTTCAGTGGGTCCTTCCTGAGGCAGTTAAGCCATCAATAGCCATTTAAACTATCAAGACAGTCCACAGATATTTCCTTGAGTGGAGAATAGTAATGTATATTGTCCTTTGAAGTAAAACCTTAATTTCCTAAGCACACATCGCTAATTAGCTACATTAGCACAGTTAACAGACAGTTTACTTAAACCTCAGATAATATAGGCAAATGATGTTGTTACACCAAAAGTCCATCTGGATGTGAATATTTCATTTTGCCCTCTTAATCAATAGAACAACATTAATAGACAGGAGAGCAATTTATCTATATTGTTAACCTCTAACAAGATGTATGTAAACAACATCAAATAACTACCAACAATACACTTGCATATCAAAGCTCTAGTCTATTTGTAAGGAATGATCTTCACTAACATTTGTATTTTCAATTAATATGTCTTTAACAGTCAGATTTGGGCTATGCAGCTTGCAAAGTTGCTTAGCCCTTTCTGGCCCAGTATCACAGTGGTTTTTGCCCACCTCTTGCCAATATGCTCTGCAGCTCTCTGGCAGGCCTATTTGGCCCATTGCTGTTCCTGAATTCTTGGTGCTTTTGATCACCATGGCTGGCCAGATGATTGTGACTGCTGCCCTCAAGTGGGTTTTGTGATAGTTGCGCATGTCTGACATTTCTTGCATGCTTCCGGGTCCAAATCAAGTTGGTCAGGTTTTTTTAAGCCTTGCATGATCTAGGACCAAGTTGTCTGAGAGACCTCGTCTTATACTCCATCACAGCAGTGGAAATAATTTGGGATACAACTCCAACATAGCCGAATTACAGTTGGCTGTCCCTGGCTGAAGCTTGCAGGATTTCTTGGAACATGTTGTCCTGAATCCTTTATCTGGTTGACCCTTTCTGCTGCTGTGCATGGGGACACTATTAAGGCCCTATTTCCAGATGCAAAAGATACAATGCACTATTGTAAGTGTATTCACTCCCCTTGAGCCACACTGGTTACAAGCACTACATTCTCACTTCTGCTTAGGATTCAGCAGTCCTGGCCATGGTGAGGACAGCCTGGGGAGCTAGGGGGTGAGCACATGGGCATCAGCATATGCAGATAGGGCAATTGATGTGAATACTGGCACCGTTTTCCAGAGGCAGTGGGGACTTTAGCTGATATCTCACTTCTAAAGGGAATGGAGGCTGAAATGAAACAGTTCATAGACTCATAGACTCATAGGTCAGAAGGGACCAATATGATCATCTAGTCTGACCTCCCGCACAAGGCAGGCCACAAAACCCTACCCATACACATTTATAACAACCCCGAACCCATGACTGAGTTATTGAAATCCTCAAAAGTGAGATTTGAAGACCTCAAGCTGCAGGGAATCCACCAGCAAGCGACTCATGCCCCATGCTGCAGGGGAAGGCGAAAAACCTCCGTGGCCCCTGCCAATCCGCCCCGGAGGAAAATTCCTTCCCGACCCCAAATATGGCGATCAGCTAAACCCTGAGCATGTGGGCAAGACTCACCAGCCAGCACCCAAAAAGGGATTCTCTGCAGTAACTCAGTTCCCATCCCATCCAGCATTCCCACAGACCATTGAGCAGACTTATCTGCCGATAATCCAAAATCAATCGCTCAAATTAAACTATCCCATCATAACATCCCCTCCATATACTTATCAAGCTTAGTCTTAAAGCCAGATAAGTCATTTGCCCCCACTACTTCCCTCGGAAGGCTATTCCAGAACATGCTCCTGCATGTGTCTGGCTGCAGACCAGGTCTGTATGCTGCTAGCCTGTGTGCTGCAATGACACCTGCTAAAGTAGTTACTAAGTAGCTTGGAAAAGTGTCCTACCATGGCAGAAGAAATAAGGCGGCTCTCCCCAGCAACTTTCAGCAGAGGATTGCAGACTATCTCCTGGAAAGTTTCCTTGAGATATCTGTGAAGGATTCACGGGACATCCCCATGCATGCAAACAAACTATTCCACAGGGCTTCTTCTGTCTAGCTCTACAGGGGAGTGAGAAGCAAATAGCTACTCTACTGGTTATTTCACAGCCTCTTGTAACATGATTAGAAAAAGAGTAAATGAGCAGCTGTGCCCCTGCAACATCAAGCAAACGGCATACTTACTAGAAGTTCCTTCCCCTGCATCAGGCTCACCCATGCTGGATTGTAGGGATTGGTTTGACTGTTCTGGAGTCAAAAAAGGGTACTGGCTCACTGCGCCACTGGATTCGCCAGTTGCCTGTATCACATTCTCCTCCTTTCTCATCCCACACCTCATCCTGAGGGTTCTCTCTGGTGGCCTGTGACTCTGACCCCTCTAAAGTGTCCATGGGTGATAGTGGTGTCGTGGCCGAGGATGGCATGCAGCTCCTTGTAAAAGCAGTATGTTCGCCTCTCTTGCCTTCTGTTATGCCTGCTGTAGCATCTTGACTTTCATGTGCCACTTCATGTAGCCCTTCTCCCTCCATTTCCTGAGCGATTTGCTCATAGATAGCAACATATTTATGGCTAGATCCTGCATAGCCTCTTCTCCCTACAGACCCAGGAGATCCACCACCTCCTCCTAGACATTAAGGTCAGAAGGGTTCAATATGATCATCTAATCTGACCTGCACAACGCAGGCCACCGAACCTCACTCACTCCCTCCTGTAATAGACCCCTAACCTACGCCTGGGTTATTGAAGTCCTCAGATCATGATTTAAAGCCTTCAAGGTACAGCAAGTAACCATGTCTTATGCTACAGAGGAAGGCGAAAAACCCCCAGGGCCTCTGCCAATATACCCCGGAGGAAAATTATTTCCCAACCCCAAATATGGCAGTCAGCTAAACCCTGAACATGAGGGCAAGACTCACCAGCCAAACACCCAAAAAAGAATTCTCTCTAGTAACTCAGAACCCACCCCATCTAACAACATCCCATCACAGGTCATTGGGCATATTTGCCCCTAGTAGTCAAAGATCAGTCAGTTGCCAAATTAGGCTGTCTCATTTTACCATCCCCTCCATAAACTTACAAGCTCAGTCTTTAAGCCAGCTAGGTTTCTTGTCCCCCACTACTCCCCTGGGAAGGCTGTTCCAGAACTTTACTGCTCTGATGGTTACAAACCTTCATCTAATTTCAAGTCTAAACTTCCTGTTAGCCAGTTTATATCCATTAGTTCTTGTGTCCACATTGGTGCTGAACTTAAATAATTCCTTTTCCTCCCTAGTATTTATCTCTCTGATGTATTTTTAGAGAGCAATCATATCTCCCTTTGGCTTTCTTTTGGTTAGGCTATACAAGTCATGCTCTTTGAGTCTCCTCTCATAAGGCAGGTTTTCCATTCCACGGATCTTTCTAGTAATCCTTCTCTGCACCCGTTCCAGTTTGAATTCATCTTTCTTGAACATGGGGTACCAGAACTGCTCACAATATTCTAGATGAGATCTCACCAGTGCCTTGTATAACAGTACCAACGCCTCCTCATCTCTACTGGAAATACTTCGCCTGATGCATTCTAGGGCCACATTAGCTTTTTTCACAACCACATCACATTGGCGGCTCATAGTCATCCTGTGATCAGCCAGTATGCCCAGGTCTTTCTCCTCCTCCTGTCACTTCCCATTGATGCATCCCCAGCTTATAGCAAAAATTTTTTAGTCCCTAAATGCATGCATGCACTTTCCACTATTAAATTTTATTTTATTTCTATTACTCCAGTTTACAAGGTCATCCAGATCTTCTTGTATGATATCCCTGTGTACTCTAGGCAGGAGTGCATCTGCAGTGTGAGGCTAGCGTAGTCAGCTGGGCAGTAGCTAGGTGAGCTCTCCACGCTGAGCAAAGAGGAAATGGAATTTCAAAAATTAACATGCCTTTAAAAGGGGAAGGATATATTCCTGTGTTTCTGGCTGCTGGGCAGTGTGTCTCAAAATGGCAATGAGAGCGGTCATGATAGGGCACTGTGGGACACTTCCTGGAGGCCACTAAAGTCGACATAAGTAACCCAGCGTCTACACTGACATTGCATCAACCTGACTTCTTTGACAGAAGCACTACACTTCTCACTGTGGTGGAATTATTAAGTTGGTGTAGTGAGTCAGTTACTGTTGTAGGCCCCAGCACTGTGATGTAGGTCTGAACCAGAGCAGGCCCAGACCATGGATATGTATTTAAAGCTTAGGAGTTAATCCTTACACTGAAAACAAAACCAAAAACTATGCATTATAGATGGGGTGTTCCGGACACATTAATTGTTTGTTCATGCCATGCCAGGCTCCAGTATGATAACTGATTGCTTGAACATGAGTGGGAACATCCTGCCTAAACATTCTGTGATTTAACATTTATGACACATTGGGAATGAAGAGTGAATGCAGTTTGAGTCTGCTGAGATAAGATGGCGAGGAAGCAATTGCTGAGGTAATGGTTCTCCGCCTTCAAGGGCAGGAGGGAGGTTAGATGCTTTTGTTTAAAGAACTTTTACAATCCAGATGGCCGAAGATCAAGATAACTCCCCTGTTTTCTGGGGTTAACACCCAAGGACAGGGACAAGACAAAGTGTGAAACAGGATTAAAAGAATAATCGGAAAGCTGTCACACTTGCGATATCAAACGTAATTGATGATTATATCACACAAGGAGACTATTTGACATGACAAAATCCATAGACCCCAATGGGGATGGATAAGTATAAAAATAGGGTGAAGAAACCTGGACTTTAGGCTCGTTCTGCAAACCCGAAGGAGCATCATGTCGTGACCGATATAGCCTGGATCCAACCTCGTGTCTGAGTCACCTGGCCAGTGATTCAGCTACTTTCTGTATTCATAATAAATGAGGCATACTGCATTGTCCCCTGAATAAGATCCTGCTGTTTATTTCATAAGTGTAACACTTTGGTGGGAATAACATTTTAGTGTAGACACTTACAGAGTTAGGTCGATGTAAGATGGCTTGTGTCGACCTAACTCTAGAGTAGACCAGGCCTAAGTAGTGTTGCCAGACCTGAGGAAGAACTCTGTGTAGCTCAAAAACTTATCTATCACCAACAGATGTTTGTCCAGTAGAAGATATTACCTCACCCCACCTTGTCTCTCTACTATTCTGGGCCTATCCTGGCTACAACACTGCATACAAGTAAAAAAACTAATCACCTGGTAATAAGAAATGCATCATTCATCATTTTCTAATGTAATAAAAAAGTACAAATTAAGAATCTTAATAAATTTAAGTTAAATTATATAATTGTTTAATTAAATATGATATATCCACCTGGTTAGCAAAAAGAAATACCAGACTTAATGTAAAGGTGATATTTAGTTCTACTTCAACATGTTTTAATGGTTACCAACCAGTGAGAATTAACCTTTTTTTACAAAAACAACCAAAAAGTACAAATGCACTTACTAATTTTTGGGTGCTTGACTTTGCAACCACTGATCTTGGCTTTTTGTATGTAATCTTAATAATTCCTCCTTTACGTATAAACCCTATGTGTTCTTGCAAGTGGTTATCCACTTGCCATATAGCTGTTAACCCAGTTTGTACATAGTTTCTGGAATGTTTTCACCTTAGTCAATATCTGCAGCAGCTGTTATCTGAATTCCTTTGTTGACATCTTTCTGGTATAGACATTCCCAGAGCTGTTTTCAGAGCATAATAATGTTGTTATTTTTTTAGGTAGTTGGAGTTGCAGATCCTTGTGCTTTTGCTAGAAATGACCTTCAGAAGATTCACAGCATTGACAAGAAAAATGTATTTAATGGTAATATTTGCCTTACCGTCTTGCTCTGTAGTCCATATTATGGAAGACTAAATTAAATTTATTTCTATATATGCAAACACTAATATTAATTTATGTGCAGTGCCTTTTAGAACATACATCTGGGGTTTGTATTTATGAACTATAGCTTTATCTTTTATTTTAAAAAAAATCAAAGTGCCCATTCAGGGCTCTGAACAATCTTGACATAGTTTAAAAAAATTTAACCTCTCATCTTGGCAAGGAAGATGTTCCCTTGTTAATTAGATGTTAAAGCAAAATTACTTATACTGGATCATAGAAACACGGTTGCCATATTTAGGTAATAATCTGCTCATGCCCTCTTTTGTGACATTTGTATTCTATAGAAATAGCTACATGCATTTGCTGTCAGGAGAATAAGAGTTGTAATGTGGTGTCTGCCACTGAAATCTAAACATTTAAAATACAGTAGAATCCCATTTAACTGAGCCTCCGTTATCTGGCTCTCCTCATTAAATGAAAGACCAGCTGCTCGGGGTTGACAGCAGCTGGGACTCAGACTGTCAGCCCTTTGCAGCCATTCTCTGGTTTATCTGGTTTTTTGTTTATCTGATCTGGCTCTGATCCTGGTAAGAATGGATAATCGGAGTTCCACTGTACTGAATAAAAATAGTGAACTATTGTTTTGAAGTAAAGTGTGTGAGTTTAGGCTGGGCTTTGCTTACTAAGGGAATTTTTAGATCTTGATAAAGTGATGAGTTTTGATTTCAGTAAACCTGTAATGATGGGAAGTTCATAGTAATGATTATTGTGGATTTCTGCATTTCAACATGTCTGACAGAAGTTAAGAGTATGGGGGGGAGGAAGCTTATTTGATGGTCTTATCTTTGAAATAACACAGTTGTGCGTGTTTCAGTGTGCGTTTGGAAGACTGCGCTCAGTTTGTGTCTCTATTAATAAAATGATTGTGAATCCACATTCTGAGACTTTCACTGCTTCTAATTTTATTTAGCAGTGTCTTCAAATATAGCAAATTACATATAGTATTCCTCAGTAAGAGCTGCACATTTTAAGTTCTAAACTGGAGTTATTTTAAGTTGTATAGAAAAGAACCATCTGAACACTTCTTTAAAATCCATTTTATTTAAGTACAGGTCTACAGTGAATACTTTGAATTGCTTATCAAAAGTCATATTATTTTGGGGGATCAAGGGGACCCCCAGAGGGTCAATACTTACAAAAAATATAAAGGTGGTAAAGCTACAGTTGGCAAAAATAAGGGAGAAGCTGGCTAATATACATATTTTATTTTCTGTATCCTTATTAATGGTTGTCATCTATGAATTTAGATGACGTAGGTATTATTTTTTGAAATTTCTGTGGTAATCTAGTAACAGGAATACTGTTGGACAGGCTTCATTCTGAGGCAAGTACTACATATATCAACTGCAAGGAATAGTTTGTGCAAAAGAAGATGAAAAGTAGATCATCACAACCCTCTAAAAGGAATACTGAAGTGAGATGTATTTGTGTTATAAAAATACTGTAAATGGAATGTCTGCCTCCAAAAGTGATAGACAAAAGAATCTTTCCACTTCCTGTCAGTTACTAATTCTATCACTGGCCTTTCAGTCTAATACACGTGCTTTAAGGAGCAAATTCAGAGTAAGCCTGCATAAAATGACACTGTGCCATGCATGTAGAGCCTTTGTGTATATTTACATATATCAATATTGTTTTGATTGAGAAAATAATTTTTACCACATTAATATAATTGCCCTTTATTTTGAGATTCTTAGAAAATAACAATGAAACATTTTTTAAATGTGGTAAAACATTTTAGAAACAGCTTAGACCTTCTAAAAATTTCCTTTGGGCTGTAACCTTTTGTCTTTTAATGTGTTATATTAATTGTTTCAGAAAGTTAAATATCTGAAATAGGATCTTAGGGCTCAGTCTATTTTAATTGACTACAGTGAATGCAGAAAGGGGCACTTAGAATGTAAATACTATCTCAGCCTTAATTATAGTATCGGTTTTAGTATAACAGACTACCTGGAATTTAGCCTAGAATTAATTCAAGAGGGGTATATATAAAACTTGCACTATAGTAACAAATAACTTGTTCTACATTTAGTGTGAAATAATATTTTTCCTTGTTTATACTTGCTTGCTTTTAGTAACATAAGGCTGTCTCAACTACTGATGCTATTGACTTGCTATTTTAAATCTCTTTTTCTTCAGACTGGAAAGCAGCCACAGAGAGAGAGAGGTTTGCAGATGCTGTTGTAATAGCAACACCAGATAGCCTGCATAAGGTACTATGGACTTTTTGAGCATGACACAAAAATCATAACTGGAATGACAAAGGATAGCCCCAGATTATAACGTGTACATCATTCACCTAGCTCTGTCTTTCCAATCTTAGTTTGTTCAATATTTCTTTCCATTCTTTCTTACTACAGGTTTGCTATGCACTTGGAAAATATCAATGTGCATGAATATTCAATGCCAGGACTCAAATCATTCTCTACCAATAGCTTCTTAGTTAGAAAGGAAAATTAAAACTCAAAACTTAACATCTAATCCATTAAATGATGAACACCTTGTCCGACGTCCACTTGAGCCCCCTGCTCACCAGATTGCTGTGAGGGGATCCAGCTGCTGAATCCTTAAGTGTGTTAAACCCCCGGAGTATGAATGGAGTTCAGCCAGTGCTGCTGTCTTAGGGCCTCTGGTCTCATTCTTAGGCTGTAGATCTTCTATCTGGCATTCCCACCCAAGAGCTGAGCCCACTTATTCCCTGGCCCAGTCCCTAGAACCAGTGCTGACTGTGCCCAGATTCCTCCCATAGCTTAAGCACACAACCCAACATCTCTTAGATCTCCACCTGAAGGGGCCCATGTGGTGGGTGTCATTTATAAACTCATAGAGGCCCATGTGGTGGTTGTCATTTATAAACTCATAGACACTTTGCACAGGGTTCTACTACGCTATTGCTCTTTCTTTGTGTATTTCTCAAGCTACTAATCTATATGGAAATAATAAACCCTACATGCATTTCCCTTTTCAGTTTCCTCATCACAGTGGAATGTTCTCTAAACTGGGATCTGGGACAGTTGCATAGCTTGGGTTCTGAAAACTGGAGTGCCTCTCCCAGCTTACCTCCTCACCTTGACTGATTTGTCTCCTTCCCCTTTCTTGCCCAAAATTTCCTGTTTGTTTCCTGGAGCTTTCCTCCAATTAGTGCTTTTGTAAGCCCTTCCTTGGTCAACTCTCTCATTTCTATCATTTTCACTCTCTCCACTTCCCCTGTCACGTCAGACAAGATCAACTTGAGCAAGTGCATTGTCCCGAGGTGCTTCATCCTGAATAGATGGTCATTGAGTTCGAACAACTCACCATTGTAACTTGTCTGTTTGGTTTTTCTCTTCTTCTAGGCTCCAGCAATAGCTTTTGCTAACAAAGGATACCACATTTTGCTGGAAAAGCCCATGGCAGTAAGTTCAACAAGATCATAGTGTTAGAGTTTAAACATTGAGGATAATTTTCAAATATCAGGGTAAAATCTTCAATCAATTTGCCTTAGCATCTTTTCTGCTATATTTGCTATTATCAAAGCTCTGGTTCATATTCTTTTATATTTAATAAACAAAATATAGAAAAAGTTTTTGTAAATAGTCTTCCTTTCCCTGACCCTTCCTATTTTCATTTCTCTTCGAATGTAAACTCCTCTGGGTAGAAACTCCCTTTAAAGTGTGTGTGTATGTACAGCACTAGGACTTATAGGTGCTAATGTAATAAATGATATTCTGCCTGACTGTAAATATAATGTGCTGTAAGGAAGCAAACCCCACGTCTCTAGCTTTGGAATCTTGCAGTAAGGTGGTCATGTTAAATTTATGACACCATGTAATTTCTCTGGCAGTAGAACAAAGACTCAGGATTTTGACTTCATTGCAGAATCCAGCAGAGCAAGAAGTTAAGTTTTTGGTTTAATCCTGCTCTGCTTTCTGCAATAAGGTGTTCTAAGCCTGCACCACTGACATCAGTGGGAGCATTGCCATTGACTTCAGTAGGCACAAGTTCTAATTCTGAGAGGTGGAGGAACACCAGTTCCTGGAGTTCACTTGTCTTTCTACAAAAATGTTTTTGCACTTCCAAAGTTTGTACTATGTGAAAGTGCTTTACAGACAGGTTAAATCTTAACCAGTTTTGGGGTGCTATATAAATAACACAACTTTTATTAATATTGTTTATATTTGTATTAGAGTAGTGTGCTCAGTGCTGTACATAAATGTAGTAAGAGATCTTTTCCCAAAAAAGTATAGTCTAAATAGACAAGATAGGGTAGGAAAAAGAGGGAGTACTATCTTCATTTTACATATGGAAAAATTGAGGCACAGAAAAGCAACATGTATCAGAGTCTGGCAGAGCCTAGGAATTGATTGCAATTTCCTGGAGTCCCTGTGTAGTGCATTACTCATAAAACCACCCTTCCTCTATTGTCAGATACTTCAATATCCGGTATGGTAGGTCCTTCCAAACATCATAATATGGGCTTAAATCTTTATTTAAAAAAAGACACATTTTACATCAATAAAAACAATTGGCTGCTTTGCTGAAATCTTGGATGACAAGTTTCCCCTTGCAGGAGAATGCTTTGGTCTAATTGAATGTAGTTTCCAATGATAATGCAAACATATCCGTAATGAATTATTATTGGTGAGTGCCATTTTCGTACAGTGCAGATGAAATTTCAGTGTATCACATATGTTCGTACAAAGATATTTAATAAAATGTATTTTTCAAATTGAGTGTTGTGACAGTTAGCAGATTCCTGCTGTAGCTGTGGTACATAATGCAGTCAGAATAAAAATGACTGAATTGTTTTCTCTGGTTTACAAGGTAACACCTGAGGACTGTAAAGAAATTGTGTCTATATGTAAAGCTAACAACATCATGCTTGCAGTGTGTCACGTCCTGCGGTACTATCCAGCCTCACTGAAGATAAAGGTATGCTTCTTGCTTTAACAGTAACCAGTGGAATCAGTAAATGTTCATTCCTGCTATGCGATAAGGGTATTAACTTTTGTGACCCTAACATTGGTCAAGGGAGTAGGGCCAAGAAATTCCTGAGTTGCTGTGGGTCATACTCCTAGTACTACTGTGGTTGATTGTTGGAGCATAAAAAATAATCATTTAAAATTGCAATCATTTAGAATTGTGAAAGTTTACATGAGGACTTAGGTGTTCAGTTAACTGAGAAAATAAGGTTATAAATTAAATTCGATTAAGAAATTGCCCAAAAGGATTAGGCTGTAAATTAGCTGGCATTCTAGGACCAGCAAGTGTTAAACATGTTTTAGAAATCTTTCTACAGTACAAGGCTACTTTAGAGCTGTTAAAGTGTGCTGTATCAGTGAGAGATGCAACATCTCATTGGAGATGGATCCGGTGCCTTTTTACACAACATTGTTCCCAAGATTTAGCTTCTAGACCTCATGGTTCTGTTCAAAAGAGCATTCTTGATATCATTGTTCAGTTGAGCTCCGCTATGTAACTCCTTTGGCTCTGGGGACTGTTTGTTAATCACTAAGAATTGGGATGCATGCAGCCAGTGCATAAAGAGCGGCTACTTTGAGATGCTTGCCTCTTTTGCTCCAGACTTCCTGCCTACATTTCAGAGTCTTGCAGATGCTTGGTTTTGTACTGAACTGAGTATGTGGGGGCCTTGTCAGTGGTTGTAATTAGATGAAAAATGTATTTGCAAAGTTTTAGAGCTGTAACTTTAGTTGACAAACAGATTTTAGCTGTGGAAATGTGTATTATGGAAGATTATCAAATGGGCACACGTATTGTCTAGAAATGCGTGGCAAATGAAATTTAGAATTACAAAGGTATCCTATGATCTAGAAGGGTAAAGAGGGCATGAAGTTGCAACAGTTAATTCCCATTTTGAGGAAAGACACCAAGTCTTATTTCCAAAAAAATTCATAATGGTAAACTTGTGTGAGATCTCATTGTGATGCTTTGGGTTTCAATCCAGACCAGTAAGAGGTTCTGTCACCACCTGCTTTGCAACTCCAGATGCTTTTGTCCTGTGTAGACTTGGTTCAGAGCCCTTATACTAACATCATATTCACAACACAGCCCTTGCAGCTCCCAGTTTCTCCTACGGCTCCCCTGCCATATCCAGACCCTATCACTGGACCCTCACAGAAGTTACTAAGTTCACTGCTTCCAAAGAGACAGAACAAACACCAGCCTGCTAGTTTAGTGAAAGCCCACACTTGGTTGAAATATACAGCACTGAGATGATTTTTAGTAAAACTAAATATAAGTTGTTTAACAAAGAACAAGGTTTTAAGGGACTTCTAGTAAGAGGGAAAGATACGAAAAGTTACAACCAAAATATGCTTTCTAAATGTAAATGACTAAATTTAAACTTTATCAAGTTACAATCTTGGTCTAAGCTAGTTTCTCACCTATATTCAATTTCCAGAGACTTTTCAACCCTCTTTTTTAAAGGGTTTACTTTTCTGAGATGTACAAGAGCTCTGGCCTTTTGTATTTGCCCAGTAATGGATACCAAGATGTCTGTTTCCTTGCTTATATTTTCCAAAGCTCAACCATATTGCCTCAGATGGCCGGAAGGTTTCCTGGAGCTGCAGCGTCCATCCCATGCTGAGCAATTTAAGTGGCCATTCCCCACACTGGATTGCCTAATGACTATGTCTACCTTACATGTAAATGTAATTTCTTCTTTGAGTAGTATCCCTGTGGGTGCTCCACTGTAGGAGTGTCTGAAACCCTGTGCTGCTGATTGGAGAACTTTGGTAGCAGTGTCCTTTGGGTCCACACATGTGCTGTCTCTCTCATGCTATGCCACAAGGCTAGCCAGCTCAAAGCTAACTTTCCTCAGTTCCTTCTCAACTGCCCCTGGCTGGAGATAGAGCCTTTAGCTGTCCATAAACAGATCATTAACTCTCCTTTTCATTTTTAATCTTTAGCATTAGAAACCTTTTAGTTTTCTTCTGACTCTTTATTTGGCCATGCCTTTAAAAAAAAAAGAAAAGAAAAGAGTTTGTTCTTGTGTTGACTACTGGTGTGGGGGCATCTCCCTGGACAAGGGTATGCCCAGCTTTCCAGGCTTCAAGAAGCATTGCACTTGCAGCAAGGCGATCCCGGTCACAGACAAGCACTGCCAGTGCATTCGCTGGCTTGATGAGGGCCACATCCAACAACAGTTTTCCCTCTGTCAGCATTTCCGACCGAGATCCCACTAGGACAGAGAACTCTGCCAGAAAATCATCTTTATGGAAGCAGCTCGCCGATCCCAACCCTCCAGTAGGTCTGAGTTTTCCCCTTAATCTTTGACTTAAAAGGACAGTGGGTCGAAAAAATAATGTGGGGACTCCTCTCATAAACTGAAAAAGAGAGCAGGAAGTCCCCTAAGTGAGCCTAGGAATAACTGAAAGCGATTGCCATCTCGCTCGGTATCCTCGACACTGCCGGCACCAACATCTGGCACCTACACCTGGCAGCGAGCATTGGTGTCCGGTACCATTGGTAGACTCCTGGGCATGGGCACTGAAACTTCGGTACAGAGCAATAAAGGTAAATGCCCCAAGATGGTCCCGGTATGCGAGCTGAAGTCGGTACCATTGGTGGTATTGGCCTGTCAGGCACTGGAGAGATTGGTACAAGTGCGGTCTCCATCCTCCCTGGCAATGCTACTTAGGCCAGAACAGTTGGTATTGGCTAAATTCTATTAGGCCGGGGACCTGGTTATGCTGGAAGCACCTGACTCTCTGCCCCTTGATACGGATATCAGAGCAATGAACCATGGCCGACTAAGGGGTATTTCCCTGCAATCATGTCACGCTCCTCTGTTGTCAACTGAGGGATCGGACAGTGAACTGAAAGAAGTTTCTCAATATTCTTCCCAAGCTCCCTATGGGACCCAATATCAACAAGGTCTGGGAACGTACTACCAGATGGCACTGCCACCATATTGGTACAGCAACCTGTGGGCACCTCTACCAGGCCCTATGCCATTATAGTGGCCATACTGGGACCCCTGGGCATACACTGACAGCCTGCCTCGGGCACTGAGCCATCGCCTGAGAATCTTCCAGGCATGCTCCCTCAGCAACAGCATTGCGGGCCTCAGAACCTCAAGAAGTGGAGGAACAGGAGGTAGACATAGAAGAGGTGGTAACATCCAAGGCTATAACCTCCTCTTTGCCTGACAAAGTGGTCCTACCATCACCTTCTTCCAGGGCGAACAACTTCCGCTTGTTCCAAGAGCTGGCAAAAAGAGTGGCTGGCACCCTCCGCATACCACTGGAGGAGGTTAAAGATACCCAGCACCAACTCATTGATATCCTCCATGTTTCATCAGCTTCCAAAATCACCCTCCCAATTAACAAGGCCTACACCCTTGTGTGGCTAAACCCTGGCTTTGGTGGCCCAGACATGCAAGCAGGTGGACAAAAAATATTATGTCCCTGTGAAGAAATCAGAGTTCCAGTTCACCCACCTGCCACCCAATTCCATCATGGTAGACGCTGTGAATTCTCATGGCCGACTGCTCCACACTAGGACTACACCCTATGACAGAGACTGGAAGTGCCTTGATCTCATTGGTAGGAAGACATACTCCTTGGCCACCCTGCAGTTTCAAATTGCCAACTACCAGGCACTCATGGCAAAGTACAACTACACAAATTACAATAAATTACACAACTTTATTGATAAACTGCTGGATAGATCCCAGGACTCTTTCAAGGCCATCATCCAGGAAGGGCAGTTGGTAGCAAAAACATCTTTGCAATCGGCCCTTGACACTGCTGACATCACTGCCAGGACCATCCCTACAGATTCCAGGGCCACTCATAGGTCACTGGGAATCTACACCCGGTGCAAAAGAGATGTTTTAGCCCTCCATATCAAAAGAGGCCTTATTTGTCCCAATTCCCATCACAATGGCACTATGAGCTCCAAAGGAAGAAAAGGAAATTCCCAAAACAGAAACCTTTGAGCTCAGAGTCCTCGATTCAACCACCTGCCTCTAAGCATCACTTTTGATGAGCAAGTCAAGGCACCATGAGACCTCTCCCTACCACTACCAGTCCCATGCACCCATTTGGCCACCATTTGGCACAGTTCCTAGGAGTGCATAACGTTAGATAGATGGGTCCTAGAGATTGTCATATCCGGTTATTCCATCCACTTCACCCCCCTACCCGCTCCACAACACCCTTCCCTGTCCCTTTTCAGGGATCCTTCTCAGGAGAGTCTACTATGGCAGAAGATAGGCTGCTTCCTGCAATCAGGAGCATAGAACCAGTATCTCAACATCTACAAGGTAAGGGGTTCTACTCTCATTACTGGAAGAGAGGAAGGAAACCTATTCTGGACCTCAGAGCTCTCAAATTCATCAAAACTCAGAAGTTCAAGATGGTCGCTTTATTCACAATCACTCCGTCGTTAGAACAGGGAGATTGGTTTTCAGTCCTTGACCTACAAGATGCTTACTTTCACATTTCAATACTGCCAGCTCACAGACATGTTCTCAGGTTCACTCTGGAACACAGCCACTACCAACCCGGAGTCCTTACCTTGGACTTTCATTGGCCCTGAGAGTATTTTCCAAAGTTCTCTAATTGGTGGCCACCCATTTATGATCACAAGAGATAATGATCTATCTTCACCTGGATGTTTGTCTTCTCCAAGCCTGGTCACTTCAGGAGGCTCGTTGAGCCTACAGATCAAAAATCAACCCTCACACCAGTGCAATGCTTAGAACTCATAGGGGCTGACCTAGATGCACTACTGGCCAAAGTCTTCCTACCTCAAAACAGGTTTCTATCCATGGTCTCACTTATAGTCACCGCTTAATGTAGCCTCAAGTGCCAGTCTGAATCTTCCTCCAGCTCCTGGGGCATATGACTGCAAGCACGGTGGTGATTCTGCATGCTAGACTTCACATGTGATGCCTGCGGCTGTGGTTCAGTTTGATTTACTGACTGAACAGAGACAGTCTGGACAAACCCCTCTCACTGCCCATCAAGAATTCCTTGGGCTGTGGAAGAACCTAACCAATGCCTGCAAAGGGATGCCCTTTTTTTCAGGCATCACCTTCATTGCTCCTTGCCACTGATAAATGCATGCCGCATAAATGCATCTGATCTCACAACACAAGGCAAATGGTCATCTGCAGAGATATTCCTCCGCATCCACCTCCTCCAATTGAGAGCAATCAGGAACATCTGCACCCATTTCCTCCCACTGATAACAGGATCACAGATGAAAATCCTAACAGACAACATAGTGTGCATGTATTACATTAACCACCAGGAAGGAGCCAGATCACTCTCCCTATGCTCAGAGGCCATGAAACTGTGGAACTGGTGCATCTCTCACAATGTCATCTTGTCTGCGGCTTACCTCCTGGGCACACAAAACTTGATAGTGGACAAGCTCAGTTGCAAATTCCCATATGACCATGAGTGGGAGATGCATCCGTGTGTACTTCACTACTTGTTTGCACGATAGAGAGCACCTTCCACAGATTTCTTTGCCACTTACCAGAATAAGAAGTGTCCACGATACTATTCCAGGGCTTCGATCGGACAGCACTTTTTAGCAATGCTCTTCTCCTCCCATGGGACTTTACACCTTCCCTCTGTTTCCTCTTCTGCTGAAGGTCATGCTAAAGATAAAGAGGGATGGAGCTTACATAATTTTGATTGCTCTCATGTGGCCAAGACAGCCCTGGTACTTTTACCTGATGCAGCTTACGATTTGCCTGCCAATCTCCCTTCCGGCCACTCCGCACCTTCTCTCTCAGGACAAGGGGTGTACCATACATCCCAACCTGGGGATCCTCCACCTCAAGGCATGGCTCCTACATAGTTCCAGCACCTAGAGAGCTCATACTCAAAGGACGTGCAAGAGGTTCTACCACACAGTAGAATGTCCTTCACTTGATGCACTTACCTGCAGAAATGGTCCAGATTTTGGTGCACATCCCAACAAATCTCTCCAGTGTCAGCAACATTTCCAGATATTCTGGAATTTGCCCTGACCGTTAAAATAATCATGGGTAGTCCCTGAGCCTCTCAGTGTCCATCTAGTATCTATGACAGCATTTCACCAACTTATAGAGGCGTACTCAGTAGTATCACACCTGACCACTAAAAGGTTCCTTAAGGGAATAACAAAGCTCTTCCTTAAACCTTGACTTTCTACCTTCTCAGGGACCTAAACCTAGTGCTGAAAGGGCTGACTAGGCCCCCCTTCAAACTTATGGCCAACTGTTCGCCAGCATGCCTAACTATGAAAACAGGCTTTCTGATTGCAATTTCCTCAGTTAGAAGAACAGGGGAAATAGCAACTCTGATGGCACATCCCCCATACACAGTGTTCTTCGCAGGTAAGGTTATACTCAGGCCGCACCCGAGGTTGATCCCTAAAGTGACCTCCTTGCTTCACATGAATCTGTCTGTTCACTTTCCTACCTTCTACCCTATCCGAGATAACGTGGAGGCCATACAGCATACCTTAGACATCAGGAGAGCCTTGGAATTCTACCTTGATAGGACAAAGGCCTTCAGGAAGTCCTATAGGCTATTGCTCTCCATGGAGAAAAGGTCTAAGGCAGTGGTTCCCAAACTTTTCTCAGCTGTAGCACACCTTGATACCTTTAATTATTTTGAGGCGCACCACCATATAGGCTCCAAATGAACTCATGCATATTCATGAGCCAATTCAGAACTCTTCAAATAGTTTTTCAAAAAATTCCATGCACACCTGCTCAGGCCTGATGGCACACCAGTGTGCTGTGGCACACTGGTTGGGAGACACTGGTCTAAGGGTTCAGTGATATCAGCCGATAGACTCTTCAAGTTGGTCTAGAGTTGCAGCAGACAGTGCTACCAAATTCGTAACATGACCCCTCTGGACTTGATCCATACATTTTCCACGAGATTGATCTCCTCATCTGTTGCCTCCTTTAAGGATGTCCCCATCGCAGAGATCTGCAGAGCGGCGATGTGGGCATCAGTCCACATCTTCATAGAACATTATGCGATCACTAGGGACTTTCCCTCTGATGCCATCTTTGGCTCCTCACCTACAGTGGAGCACCTATACTACTGACACTACTCAAAGAAGAAGTTACCTTGTGCAGTAACAATGGTTCTTTGAGATGTGTGTCCCTATGGGTGCTCTACTACCTGCCCTCCTCCCCTATACTTTGGAGTTCTCACTGACTCTATGGTAGAGAAGGAACTGAGGGTGGTTAGTCCATGTGCACTGGCTAGCCTCATGGTGCAGTACAAGGAGAGACCGCACATGTGCAGGCCCAACGGACACTGCTACCGAAGTTCTCCGATCAGCAGCTCAGTATTGCAGACACACCTACAGTGGAGCACTCATAAGGACACACCTCTCAAAGAACCAATCGTTACTGCAAAAGGGAGAGTAACTCCTTCATTGTCTGTACTTGCTCAGTTTATGTTCGGGACACATTCTTTTGTCTAAGATGCGATGACTTAAACCTTGCTTGCCAGATACATTTTGAGAACATATTTCCAGCATATATTTATAATTTTTCATACACTCCACAATAATATTAATGACCAGCATGTCACCAGTTTATATATGATATTTGACAAGACACCTTTTAGATAATCGTTGCCCCACCTTACTATTGTCATAATCTGTGTGTCAGGCCTCATATGAGTTACATTACTGTGTGCCCTCTGCCAGTTGGCATTGAGGGGCTTCCTAGGTCAGTGAACTTGACAAGCTAAAAGAGATGGGGTAAATTTTGACTTAAATTGATATTTAGCAGAAATATATTTGGTATGACAGAATAGTGACACTGAAGAAAGACGAATAAGATATATCATGAGAAATGTCATTGAACTGTTAGACATTGGTTGGCTAGGGAATGGGTAAAGAAAGTACAGCATTCAAACTCAGTAAAATGTTTTTTACTAGAGGGATTTAGGTACAAGGGGGAAGGAAGCCTAAATGAGACAAGCAGCAAAATCTTTCTTGAAAATTTCTATAATGGACTCTTGAGCTCCATATAAATAGGGGGAGGAGAGCAATGATGTCCCATCCCCTTGGCTGAAGCCAGGAGCCTGCACCAGTCTTGTAGCCCCACAGCAACACGCTTCACCTGGTCCTTAGGCAGTGGATTCCTTCTGCAGCCAGCAGGAGGGGAGCGGCAGGCCACTTTGAAAGACCCCGTGGGCCACTTTTGGCTCGTGGACCATGGGTTGGGAACCACTGCCAATGAAGTCTGCCCTGGAGAACTGCTGAATCAGGGCATCTGCTGCCCAATGTTGCTGTGCCTCTGTCCATCCTGGCCTGCCTATTTTGTGGTCTGTGCCAGCAAGTTCTGTGTCACCTGTCAGAGGAGTTTAAGAGTGGCTTTTCTGTTGTGGTCCTACTCTTGGTGGACTTCCTAGTGCCAGGGGCCAGAACCCTAAGTACTATCAACAGAACTTAACTGGGCCTTATAAGTGTATCTTAGTGAGATTTAGCTGAGGCAATCAAATAGACAGGAACTTTGTGTGATATTGCCAACTTCAGGAGATCAAAAATTGTGAGTCAGACCCCCCAAAATCATGAGATTGACCTGAAAATTATGACATTTTAGAAGAAGATGATACTGTGTTTTTTAGGTCAGTCTCTTGATTTTTTAACCCCCTGCCCATCCCCAGGGTGTGTGTCCAACAATTGTGTTGTCCACTCTCCCACATGTACTGGATAATGTGATTTTGGCCTCTGCTGCAGAAGTTGTCACCCTCACGTTTGTCCAACTCCTGCCCAGCAATTAATCCTGTTCCCAAGTCTCTCATCAGTTCTGTCCCCACCCAACCCCTCTCAGTTCAGTTCCCCAGATGCCACCATCACCGTCCCATCAGTTCACCCTGCCAGCACTCACCCCATCTGCCCAGAACCCACTATCAATTCAACCCTCACCCTTCTCATTTCAGCCCCCCTGCATCCTCCAAGCAATTCAGCCCTTCCAGCCTTACCTCTGCTCCTTAGGGTTCTTCTCCCTCCCCAGGCCTGGGGGGGCAGGCTGCAGCGCGGTCTCCTCTCCCACTTCCCGGGCTGGCAGTTGGAGCCCTGGTCAGCCTAGGTGGCTGACAGGATTTCTAAGCAAAATTAAGCTTTGTTTTTAGAACTCTCAAAAGTCACAATTTTTTTCCAGTTGATTCAGTTGTTTACTTGAGATTTGGCCTTCCCCCTTTCTTTATAACTCAGGTGAAGTTTCTCTTCCCTTATGAGGTATAGCTATGCTATCTCTTCCCTCCACTTGTAAGCTTGATAGCTTTGTTTGTCTGATATAGAAATGAGTTCTCATTGACTTTCAAAGTACTTTGGAAGTAACTGTCCAATGGAGAAATCATATTCCTTTGTTGGGAGGAAGAGGAACTCTTGTCTGATTGGAAATGCATTTTAAGAATGTGCTGCAGCTGGAAAAAAAAATCCTGACATTTGAGAGTTCATGAGTTCGCGAGATCATGAGTGGAGCTTAATTTTACTCAGAAATCACGAGTGTCACAATCAATTTGCGAGAGTTGGCATGTCTGTTTGTGGTATTAGAAGGAGGCTTTGTGTACCTGGCTGGATAGGCAGAGCAAGATGAATTATGTTTCCTCACTGTCTGTTTATGTAGGAGCTACTAGATGCTGGAGCAATTGGAGACATCTGCCACATACAGCATCTGGAGCCCGTAAGTGAGTGTGAATGATGGTATTGTCAGAATTTAGTTATACATATTAATCAGTGCTTTAGTAGTAAATGACACTTAGCATATATGCTTTTCAGTAACTTTTCAAGTAAGCTAGAAGCAACTTAATTAAGTTCTGAATACTATTGTTCCTTTATCTTCTTTAAAATGTAATTAGTTAAATAGGATTTGAGACAACAGACTTTTTAATGGTACTATTTTTTAAGTCTCGTGTATTTTTATATTCTTTCTTAATCTTCTGTTGTGAACATAAAACAATTAGAAATATTCATTTTTAAACGCTTTAGAAAAAAAAATCATTTAATCTTCTTGTTGCCAAAACTCAGAGGTAAGTTACTGGTGAACTGCTGCCTTCACTTCCATGACCCTCTTAAAGAGAAGTACTTCTAAACAAACTTTTTGTTCTGAACTTTCTGCTGATTGTGATCCATTTTTAAAAGAATGTGTATGTGGGTGGGGGTAGAATCTCATATTTTGTCCCATCTTATTTGGCAGATATGATTCTCTTTTCAACCTCCTCCCCCCCACCGTTTTTGAATCTAGCTCCTTCTCATGTATATCCTTGTTTGTGCACCAACAGTATCTATTACTGTGCAATGTCTAGAAATAGTTTGTGGTAACTTCTAAACAGAGGTATGGAAAGGTGCTGAGAGCATTATTTTATGTGGGCCTTACCAATGTTTTTTTTAATTTCTCAGCAAAATGTTGGATTTTTATTTCTACAGTTGATATCAATCAGAAGAAATTTTACTGTCAGATAATCACTGTTTAAAGTTATGAAAATTTAAAAATTCAAGCATTCTAATTAAATTTGATCTAAATGTCAATGTTTTTGTCCCTACCATTTTAGTTGTGGTTTAATATGACAGAAACTAATTGGCTTACTAATTACAACCAAACATTGTCTTTGCTCACTGTTCCTTTTTAGGAGGAATACTTCAGTTTCCCAGTACTGTTGATAATTGACATGCTCTACTTTTGTATGCCCTACCTCAAGCAAAGTTAGACACATAAATTGTGTCCCGAGTTTAAGGCATTTTTAATAAGATGGCAGGAGTCAGGTGTTTAGAAAGCTGAATTTTTCCTGTGATCTTTTTACATTAATAACACTCAGGAAATTAGCCTGCTTATTTTAGTGAAAAGGTTTTAGATATTTAACAAATTCTGCTGTGATACTTAGCCAAACAAATCTGGATTGGATCATTCACAAGCAAGGTGCCAAATTGTTTGTTTATATTTAAAAAGATTGGGAGGGACTATGATGTGTTTTTGCGTGTGGAACTCCTTTTTTGGAGTTTATTGGAAGGATACATTGTTACTGTCTGGCCCAATACCCCTTTGTATGGACGCTAGTCTGAGTGGATCCATATACTAAATCTCATGTGCTTTCAAGTCAACGGGGTTTGGGTAGAGTCTCACCACCATTTCTGGGTCTGGGTCCTTAGGACACACTCCAAGGCTTAGACATCTTTGTGCCTTTGCTTGGGGCATTGCTGTCCTAGAACTTGAAATCTGTGTCCGAGACCTCCTGAGCTCCACAATTGCATACTCATGCTCCCATGGAGCTCCACCGAGGCGATGAATGCTCTGGACTTCTAGTTTATGCCTCTTGGGGACAAAGGAATGCAAGGAACATAGGTTTAGCAAAGGAATTCCTTAACCACAGAAACGTCTCTCTTGAAAAACTTCAAGAATTACTGATCTTTTAAAACAGTGGTTCTCAATCTTTCCAGACTACTATATCTCTTTCAGGAGTCTGATTTGTCTTGTGTACTCCAAGTTTCACCTCACTTAAAAACTACTTTTGGGAATGCTGGATGGGATGGGAACTGAGTTACTGCAGAGAAATCTTTTTTGGGTGCTGGCTGGTGAGTCTTGCCCACATGCTCAGGGTTTAGCTGATCGCCATATTTGGGGTCGGGAAGGAATTTTCCTCCGGGGCGGATTGGCAGGGGCCACGGAGGTTTTTCGCCTTCCTCTGCAGCATGGGGCATGGGTCGCTTGCTGGTGGATTCCCTGCAGCTTGAGGTCTTCAAATCTCATTTTTGAGGATTTCAACAACTCGGTCATGGGTTCGGGGTTGTTATAAATGTGTATGGGTAGGGTTTTGTGGCCTGCCTTGTGCGGGAGGTCAGACTAGATGATCATATTGGTCCCTTCTGACCTATGAGTCTATGAGTCTACTTGTTTACAAAAAACAGACATAAAAATACAAAAGTGTCACAGCACACTCTTACTGAAAAATTGCTTTCTTTCTCATTTTTACCATATAAAATAAATCAATTGGAATATAAATATTGTACTTACATTTCAAAGTATTGTATATAGAGGGATATAAACAAGTAATTGTGTGAAATTTTAGTTTGTACTGACCTCACTAGTGCTTTTCATGTAGCCTGTTGTAAAACTAGGCAAATACCTAAATGAGTTGATGTACCCCCTGGGAGACCCCCGCATACCCCCAGAGGTATGTGTACTCCTGGTTGAGAATCACTGTTTTAAAACAAGAAAAGTCCTGAGACACAGCCTCCCCATCTCACCTATTCTGTGAGTGTGGGATTTTTCAGTATTGTAGGTGGGGCAGAGTCCCTTCTATTCTTTTTCTCCTGCAGGTCTTCCTTAAGTTGGTGATGGTTGACACCCTGCTTAGAGTAGCACTAGCCTCTCCCTTCTTGTCATGTGCTTCCCTGAAATATGCTAGCTCCCATTTCCTAGTCATGCTTGTCCTCCCTACAGGCCCCTGTGTAGAAAAAATCATTATTCCATGTATTGTTGTTATTAACATTATTCCAGAAGTTGAAGGACAGTTAAGTCTGATGGCTCCAAATTGCCATTTTGATGGAATCTCAGTAATAGTCCTTTAATGAGGCGTTAAGCAACTTCCTTGGGTAAGGCAGCTGTGTGGAAAGCAATTGAATATGTATTTGCCTTGGGTAAGTTTGATATATCTTCAGCGCATAGTACAAAATGGAGTTCATTTGATAAACATAGTCCACTTTTGTCACAGAAGTATAATGAAGAAGTTAGTGAAATGTGTGTGAAATTTCAGATGACACAAAATTCAGTTGACACAATTTAATGTATTTTGATAAATTTTCCAGTTTCACCACCACATTTTCCCTAAGAAAAAACTGAAAATAATATAGCTTTCAAAATATCTGATAGATATAAGTAGCTGAAATTGCAGGAACAGTGGTCTTTAATTGTGTTTTCTGTATGTTAAGATTATGCAGTATACAAATTTCAAACATGTTTTTGGAGGAGGCAGTGGTATATGGAGGCTTTTATTTTTAGGTCAAATTTTTACCTTGGTGGTGGTTTTCTAGTTGAAACAAATTAGGTATCATCCTCATTCAAGTTTCTAGTGGACAGAGGTCCACATTATAAAAGGCAATCACAGTTACCCCTAATTGGTAATTTTGATCATCTCATAGAGAACAGAGGGTTTGAAAGCCATGGAAACTGAGTCCCTAAAGTCAGCTCTTCCATGTCAGGAGTGAGGGCTGGTCTATACCTACCTCTGAGATTTGGCGGCGGTTAACGGGAGATACGCATGCAAGTTTTTTTTATGTCGCTAAACTCATGTTGACTCCGCTGCTTTAGTTCTGTGCGCCATCCATACTGTGCTGCACCACTTTCGAAGGTGGTTTTCGTAGGTTGATTTCTGGATCGACTGAGCGGGTCTTCACAGACCGCTCAGTCAATCCAGAGAAATCAATCTGACAGCAGCGAATTTGCTGCTGTCAGTATAGACCTAGCCTGAGAAACACTTGTAGGGCACAGTGTGAGGTAAGCATGCAATGCTGCTTCTCTTGCTGTATCTGTTCCTTGTAATAAGACCTCCATAAGTCTGTCAGTCTGGCACCTTCTTAGCTATCTTAGCTTTCCTTCTCCTTTCAGATTTGGGATTATTAATGTTTTAAACTATAAATTGATTGTATCTATTCACTTCAGTAATTACTTTTTATTTCTTGTAAGCATAGGTTGGATTCTGGCATTTTGCCCACTCGTTTGTGAGAGGAAACTGGAGGAATGAAGCAGAAAGTACATTTTCTTTGTTAGCCAAATCTTGCCATGACATTGACCTCATTAATTTTTGGATGGGTGATAAAAGGTTTGTAGCATCTTTTTTTATCATATTTGTTCTAAGAATAAATATGTGCAAACACATAATAAGGTGTTTTATATTCACAAAATTTTATGTAACTTTCTCCTTCCAAGAGCCTAAGGCCTCGTCTACACTACAAATGTTTTGCTGGTGTAGTTACAGTATAAATTAAGCTTATGATGATAAAAGGAGTTTTTTTGTTGGCACAGTAGCACCACCCTGCCAAATGACATTACTTATGTGGACAGAAGCACTCTTCTTTCAGCATAGCTGCATCTAAATTGGAAGTTTGCTGAGATGGGTGTGCCAACAAAACTTTGCAGTGTAAACCAGGCCTCAGTTAGCTCCTTTCTCCTCTGAGTGTAATTGAACCTCACCGTCCTAGAGAACAAGTAGCCTGAACCTCCTTTTAAATGTAGATCTCCTGCAGTGATGCAAAAATGATAGATTAAATTACATTGATTTAAGTATTGGCATTCCCATTATTTAAAGGAAAATGCTTGTAGTTGTTCTTGCATCATGGAGGAAGAATAAACCAAAGATAATATTCAGATTGTGAGGCAAAGTATCTTGGTACATGTAAGGCACCATCACTGTAGTATGTGAATGCACTGCAGATATTAATGAATTTATCCTTACAACACTCCTGTGAGGAAGGGGGGTATTTTATATCCATTTTACAGACTGAGAACAGAGGCAAAGTCTGTGATTTTTTTTCTCTCCCAAGTTCATACAGTGAGTCTGTGGCAGAGCTGGGAGCTCAGCCCAGATCTCCTGAGTCCAACTCTAGTACCTTAGCCACAGGTCATTCTTTCTCTCCTGAAACTTAGTATTTCAAAAATGGTATAATTTCTTTTCTAAATTTCATCTCCAGTCAGTCTACAATTGCCAACCTATGCAAATTAGCTAACAAAACTATTATAGCTTCCCTCGTAAGTTTAGTTGTAAGCTGGATGTAACATTTCTATTTACCAGAAAAGGATAGAATCCTCAAAAATGGAGGAATTGGAGTGACAATGGCCCTGTTTGGGGTTGCTGTCTACTTCTGAACCACTCCGTAAAGGCCCCAGTTCAGCAAAGCACATAAACACATGCTTAAATGGGACCAAAAGACTTGCTTAAGTGCTTTGTTGGATGCCATACCAACTGTTTAAAGGTGTGATAATCTTACTAACCTTCAAGGCTAGAAATATTCCTTTTCTATCCTGATAGATTGAGATATCAGACTTTAATATCTTATTTTTATTATCACCCTTTTATTTTTTTAAAAACACTCAATTTCTGTACCCTGATTTTAGTGGCTGCTATCTCTAGAACCACTAGAATTAGCCAAATTGGGATTGCATCTTTCCAGTGTTTAGATAGCCTCAGTTACTGTTGTTGAAGTCATTTACCTTCATTGGTCCATAATCTCTTAACAGTCTGTGAAATATCAGTTTCTAGAAATCATGCCAGAATTGAAGTGGGTGAGGGAGGAAAAGAAAATGAGAATCAGAATGATGTGATTTTTATGGTCTGATAGCTCCTGACCTCTCAGAGTTAGGAACATCCAGTGGGGCCAGTGCTAATGCTTTCAGGACTAGTCAATATTATCCAGCACTGATCCTGGACTAGAGATCATAAAGAAATTTTGATTCTTGACTTAAAAATATAAAACAGAGATGAAGTATTTTGTATTCTCAGATCCATTTTAGTCTTAAAACTTTTTTAGTATAGTATTTGACATATTTTTTCCCATTCCTCTAAGGCAGCCCAGACAGTTGATGATTGGTTGTTTGTATATTTTGATAACAGAAGCTGGCGATAAGAGAAAAAATCAAAGCTCTTCTGACAGCATTCCATTGACTGGGACCCTGCTCATTGAGACATTTCCTGAGAAATAAAATTATTCCCAATACTAAGACAGGCCATAAGAAAAAAATCTTAGAGAAAACAGTTGCACCACCACTAGAGCAGCAGAAAACCAACAATTAAATGGTGTGGAGGGACTTTGAATATCTAAAAGCCTGATCCAGGTTCCATTGAAATTAGTGTAAGCCTTTCTGTTGACATCTGTGTGTGTTGGATCAGGCTCAAAATGAACAGGTAAAAAAATGACCATTTCTATACTTTCTGATGCTGACATGTTTCTTTATGAAAATGTCTGTTTTATTTCAGGTGCTTAAAGGTGTCATCTTTTGGGAGTCTTTCTCATTTTACTAATGAGCATAAGGTTTGTATAAATACTACTGCATGAAGGAATACTCAAAGTCTCTAGCCTTATTTCAGCAAAGCATTTAAGCATGTGCTAAAGTCCACCTCTATTCAACAAACCACTTAAGCAGATGTTTTAAGTTAAGTTCATACTTCTTAACTGCGTTGGGGTCTATGTTATAATTTAATCTCCATTTTATTTTATTTCTGTGACATGAAGAATGTGACCATTTGAAACATACCTGTATTTATCAGCAGTTTTTCTGCTAAAAATGTGCATTTTGAAATACATTGTGAAAATGACATAAACATTCCAGGAAGTTTCTTGTTTTGTGTTAACAGAAGCCTAATCTTACAGTAGCCAACAACCTGAAGTCCTAGTGAAATAGCTCAATATTATAGAGACCCTAAAATTACATAGCCCATGCAGAAATTGCTTATACAGTTTTTTAATTATTTTTTAATTTTTTAATCTCAGTATAGCATTACTTCTAAAGACACACCTAGCTAGCTCATCCTATCCCATTGTGCCTTCTATTCCCTTTAGCAATTTCCATGCTATAAAATTATTTCAAACCACTTTCAGCATCAAACTCTACTTTAGATTTGGATTTTAATTTGTGTCAATAGGACTACTCACACGAGTAAAATTACTCATTTGCATAAGATTTTGTCAGCTGGAGGCCCATGATTTGTAGACTATTCAGATTTACAATTTGGGACCTTGGATTATTTTAAATGGAAAAACTATTGACTTTCTAATGTTAATTTAAAACATCTATTAATTGTAAACTTACTTTTACAAGAATATATATTCAGATAAGTTATCTGAATTTGGCTTTTTTTTAAAAAAATAATCAGGATAAAAGAGTTTGTCTGCCTCAGTGTTCATTTCTGACAATCATGTTTCATGTCACGATTAGTTTATAAAAATGTAAACACATTTAAATGTGACAGTCTGATTGTATCTGTGGATTTTCCAAAAAAGGAAATGCAGAAATTAAGAACCACCATTGCAGATTTGCCTACTAAACATGAATACACTTACATTCCAAAATCAGCCAACCAAAACACGCCCTCTAAATCCAATATGAAACTAATAAGATGTGCCTGCCATCATCCAGATCACTTTTCTTGTGTAGTGTATCCCTTTCCTCTATCTTGCATATGTCTGTTTGTTTGCAAAGTATAAGCTCTTTGGGGCTTGAAATGTGTCCAGGCAGACTTTGGGCACTACCGCAATACCAATAATTAGCAGTACAGTAATTTGTGTCCCCCAGCAACTTTAATTCAGCCATCTTGTAAATTCTGTGTCTTTTAGTATACATATTGTTATTTAAGCTGTAATATGAATCTCAGGTGTGAGTGGTACCAGCATCGGGTACTTATAATTGTGGGTATCTAAGCGCCATTGGTGAGTTACATATTTAACCAAATGAACAAAAATAGATATTAGTACATGAGTAATGAATGAGTAGTGAATTATTGTGTGAGGTGGAGCCTTCGCATTTTCAGATCTTGACTTTTTGTAATTGTAATTTTGCAACTTCAGTGTTTCCTTAACTGAGCCATTTATATTTTCTTTTTCTTTTTTAAGAGTGGGATTGGGGAAAATGCCTGTATTTAATAGTGTTAGCATGTAAATGGTCCTAGTTAGACCTTGATGTTCACATCTCACTGAGGCAAATGTTGTTGGGGTGAGATGAGCTCACACTTTTGCTGCTGCTTTTAATTGGCTGATGACAGGTTTTTGCAAGGCTGGGTTAAAAGGGTGCCTACATAGTGTTTTTGTTGTGATGGTGTTTTAGGTGATGGAGGTAGGCTGGGCAGACTACTACAGTCATGTAAATTGTAATCTCGGCAATCTGAGACCAGCTTCCCATGTGCCTGTAAGGCTGGAGCAATAAGGACGTGGATTGCAGTGGTAAAAAAGCTTTGACTCTAACAAATATATTACACGAGGTCTACACCACAAAGTTTTGTCAGCATAGTGATGTCATTTAGGGTGTGAAAAAACCACACCTCCAAGCAACATAAAATATTATGACAAATCTCCCAGTGTAGATTGACAGTGAAGCTATGTCAATAGTGTGCTTCTGTCGGCAGAGCTAACATTGTTCAAGGAGGGGGTGTTCTAGTCATAAGGAGTTTTTCTATCTTGTCTTACGCTGCATCTACAGTAAGGCATAACCTATGCTAGCCTAGGCTCTGCACTACACACACAATTTTAGGTTGGGATTTTCACAAAACCCTAAGTGCTTTCGGCACTAAATGCCAATGAGGCCAATTCAGATAATGTTCACTTTATTTTTGCCCTCAAACCAAACACAGTACTAATGTAGGTCCATGTTTACTTCAACATTTTACTCCCTGGCCACTTCTGTTGTCTCTTCAGGAATGTGTAGATTTAATTTTGTACAATGAAAATTTTGCATATTTTTTTCTGCTGTCCCATACCTTAAAATAAGGAAGAAGATTTGCTTAGGCTTTTCAAAAAATTCACTTTGGGGCAGAGACCAAAGATTTCAACCTTTCAATTCTTGGAAGATTGTCAATGTGTGAAAATGGGGTAAAATGAAAATAGTTTTCCAACTTTAACTATCCATTACTTGCTGTATGCACATCTTATTTAGTACCGTTCGCATAAACTTACCTAGTTCCCTGGTGACAAGAGTGTAGTTGTAGCATCTTGGACACTGAGGTTGCTGTAGCATGGAAGAAGTTCAACTGGATGCTGTAAATCACTTTCTTTTGGGAAATGATGAGCACCTGGGGGGCTATCACTGAGCTATTGACGCAACTGGCAGTAAATGGGAGGCTATAAGTGGGAGGAACAGGAAGTAAGGGCGAAGGAGAGAAGTGTTGTGGAGAGCTCTTGCTGCAATATGTCCATGTTGTGTTCTGTTTGTGAAAGAACTGTGGAATAAAAGGTACACATGGTGAAAGGGAAACAGCCTGGGGGTACTTATGACCATGAGGCAACAGAAGCAGGCAAGGCAGCGCGTATTGGATAGCTGAGGGAGTACCCTGTGATATTCCTATTTTAATATTATGTATTCTGAATGCAGTGCGACCTAATTAGAATCAGTTACCTTTGATAAGGAAAATAAACCCACTTTAAAATTATCCTGTGAAATAAATGTATTTGTGTGGAAGAAGTCCCCCTCTTGTTGGGCTACAGTAAAATGGCATAGCTCATAGGAGGTGTAGTTTTTCCATGACTACAGTCTGCACTTCTTCCACATATACATACTGTCAACAAGTTCCATATTTACTTTGTAGGAGTTACATTTGAACAACTTGTGTTTTTACATTATTTATTTAGATACCTGTTTTCCTAATAAAGAAATAATAGATAGCATTTTATACTGCATTTTACATCTTCATAACTACTTTATAAATATTATTAAATCAAGCCTCCCAACAACCCTGGGAGAGTGGAAGGTAAGTAAAGGTTATCTCTCTTTTAGAAATGTAGAAACTGCAGTGCAAAGAAGTTATTTGACTTGTTCAAACTGCCAGTCACTCACAGAGCTGAATATCCTTACTTGCAGGATACTGTAGGGTGCATAACATCAAGTTATCTTGATTGTATTAATAATAATAAGTACTTGCATAGTGTCTTCCCTCCAAGAATATCAAATCATCTTACATTTATTAGTTACTCTTCACAACACAGTATTAGTTTAGTAGTAGTATCCTTATTTTGGCCCCAGTTCAGCAAAGCACTTAAACAGGTGCCTAACTTTAAGCAGTAAGTAGTTCCATGACTACTTTACAGATTAAAAACTGAGACAATGACTGTATCTTGTTCAAAATCACACGATGAATCAGTTGAGTTTTGGAATGAGTTGAGTTTTGGAAGGAGGTCTTGTGTTCCAAACACAGGACTGTGAGGTAAGAGGAAGGTTACTTGGAAGAACAGGATAATCAGGTTGCAGTTATCTCTGTTAAAATGTGTTTGGGCAAAATCTTTCTAATATTTCAATAAGTGTCTTTCTGTGGATGAAATTAGATGAGTAAAATTAATAAATAATAAACTGTAAATAATGAACTGTTGTGAATTAATTTTAGCCCAAAGGAGCTGCCAGTCGGTGTTTAGATTGTTTAGTTGAACAAACCTGTCCATATTCAGCCAAGAAGATTTATCTGCAGCGTGCTGAGAAGGTGAGTCTAGTACTGTTGCAAGCAACTTATCTTCCAAACACTGACTATATTGATCTCAAAAGTATTTCGTTTCCAAGCAAAAGGAACATCTTTTGGTTTTCATACGATCTTGGAACATAAGAATTGCTGTACCACATCAGACCATTGGGTCATCAAGGATAGTATCTTGCCTCCATTGGCCAACATTTGATATTTTGGAAGAAACAAGAAGGCTGGAAATGTACTCAAGCCACTTTCTCAGCTTTCAACATGGAAAGGAAATTATTTCTTTCTGACTCCAACTTTGTTTAAAAGTGAATTTTAAATGTTTTTTTAGTAAATAAATTGGATCAAAAATGAAACCAAAGAAAAGTTATGAAGGAGCTTCCATAAAAGAATTTAAGGCCAGATGAACAATTGTGTCATATGGCCTGACTCATAACAGAGGGCTTAAGATTTGCCTGAATTAATTTCTGCTTCAAGTCTAGTAGCTATTGTTGAACTAGAGCAGTGCTCTCAGCTTTTCCAGACTACTGTACCCTTTCAGCAGTCTGACTTGTCTTGCATAACCAGTATAAATATATCATTGTCTGTATGAAATTTTAATTTTATATTGACTTTGCTAGTGCTTTTTATGTAGCCTGTTGTAAAACTAGGCAGATATCTAGATGAGTTGATGGTACCCCCTGAAGACCTCTGCATACCCCCAGGGGTATGTGTATCCCTTGTTGAGAACCACTGAATTAGAGTACATCCTTTACAAAAACATCCAATCTTGATTAAAAATTTCTAGTGATGGACAATCTGCCACAACCCTTTGTACATTATTACAGTGATTAATTACCTTTGCTGTTTTAAAAAAAAAATTGCACCTTATTTCTCATCTGAATAAGCCTAGCTTCAACTTCTAGCTATTGGAACATGGAGAAGGCTGAAATACTCAACCATAAGGTTTCAGTCTTCAACAAAAAGGAAGCTGGAGATTCAGTTATATTAGTGAGGATCTTACAAACAGCATGATCAAGAAGCAGATATGAGAATACCTGTCTTATTTAAACGTATGTAACTCACCAGGACCAGATTAAACCCATAGGAGGTTCTTAGGCCTGTGGCAGATACTATATTTTTAAACCTACTGTTAAGCTCTTAGAGAAGAGTCAAGATACTAGAGGATTTGGGAAGGTACCCATATTTTACAAATGGGGGGATGGGGGCAAAAGGACTAAAATGTTCCACCTGAGTGCCTAAAGTTAAGATGCTAAATGTAAATCCAGAAGCATATGAATAGAAATGACTTGATTTTTTTTCAGAAGTGCTGTGCAAACCCAATTTCCACTGAAGTCATTGGGAGCTGCAAATACTTAATATCTCAGCTCATTCCTGCACTAATGTAGGGGGATTGATGAATTTATCTAAGAAGCACATCTCTTTACAAGGACATAGAAGTATGAAAGTGAGGAACTGGGTCCATAAGAAGACACAAGTGACCAATTTTTGACCCAGTGCACACATGTCAGGACAAAAAGGATCAAATATCTCTCTAATTGTATTGTTCACATTGCTGGAGAAAGCTGTAGACAGTACAGACTCCTGTTAACGTCAAGGTGCAGTAAGGCAGGGGGCATGACCTGAGGAAAGTTGAGCATAGTATGCCCTCTCCAGATGTGCTGAACTCCCAACAGACTTAAGCTGCAGACTTAGCCACTGCAGACACTGAAGATATGCATTCTGTTTCTTTAAATCTGTAGCAAGAAGCCAACTAGGAAGGTTGTAGGGAGAGTTCTACATTGAAGCAGAGAGAGAGAAGCTAATGGGGTGGTATTGTTCTCCTTATCCTAAAAGGTATTTTTTGTTGTTAAAAGAAACAACTCTTTGATTCTTTACCATTGTCACTAGACAAACACTCCAGATTTTCCACTACAGCTACAATAAATCAGCCTAGAGCCCTGCTGCTGCAGCCTGTTCTCAGGTAGACTGCCAGTGTAAAGTGGAGGCATGTGATGAACACTTGCATTGATGTTGGTTGTGATTCAGGGTGACCTGAGGAAGCCAGTGGAGAACCCCAGGGAGAGCAAAAATTCATAAGACTTTTTAAGGCTGGAAAGGACCATTATGATCATCTAGTCTGACCTCTTTCATAACACAGGCTATGGAATTTCACCCAAGTGATACCTTCATCAAGCTCATATCTTCTCAATTGAATATACAGTAGAACCTCAGTTACTAACACCAAAGTTATGAACTGACCAGTTAACCACACACCTCATTTGGAACTGGAAGTACGCAGTCAGGCAGCAGCAAAGACCAAAAAATAAAAAAGGCAAATACAGTACAATACTGTGTTAAACGTAAACTACACAAAAAAAGAGGAGAAAGTAGAATTTTTCTTTTGCATAGTAAAGTTTCAAAGCTGTAGCAAATCAATGTTCAGTTATAAACTTTTGAAAGAATCACCATAACATTTTGTTCAGAGTTATGAACATCCTCCATTCCCAAGGTGTTCATAACTCTGAGGTTCTACTGTAGCATATCTTTTAGAAAGAATTCCAATTTAAAGATTTCAGGAGACTGAGAATCCACCACATATATAGGAAAGTTATTCCAATAGCTAATTTCCCTTCCAGTTAAAAAAATTAACTTTATTTCACATCTTAATTTGTTTGGCTTCTGCACCCAGACACTGGATCTTGTTGTGCTTTTGTCTCCTAGAAAGCACCCAACTATCAGAAATCATCTCTTCGTGTAGGAAATTAGACTGATCAAGCCACCTATTGACCTTGAATCTCTTCTATAGCTCTCTTCTGAGCTCTTTCCAATTTAACATAATTTTTAAATTGTGGACATCAGAACTGGACCCAGTGTCCAGTAATGGTATTACTACTGCTGCATGCAGAGATAATACCACCTCTCTATTCCTACTTGATACTCCCCTGTTTATACCTCAGAGGATCATGTCAGCTCTCTTGTGACAGCATTATGCAGTGAGCTCATGTTTACTAGGACTAAGTCCTTTTCCAAGTTGCTGCTTTTCAGGATCCATCAACCCCCACCTCAATGTCCCTCCCCCAACCATCAGGTAAGGCCTGCTCTCATAGACTTTCAAGTCAGAAGGGACCATTATTATCATCTAGTCTCACCTCCTGCACAACGCAGGCCACAGAACCTCACCCACTCCTATAATAGATTCCTAATCTATGACTGAGTTATTGAAGTCCTGAAATCATGGTTTGAGACTTCGAGGTACAGAGAATCCACCAGCAAATGACCCATGCCCCATGCTGCAGAGGAAGGTGAAAAAAGCTCCAGAGCCTCTGCCAGTATGACCATAAATATGACGATAAGCTAAGCTCTGAGCCTGTGGGCTAGACTCACCAGCCAGACACCCGGAAAGAATTCTCTGTAGTAACTCAGAACCCACCCTTCTAACATCCCATCACAGGCCATAGGGCATATTTACCACTAGTAGTCAATGATCAGTTATTGCCAAATTAGGCTGTCCCATTATACCATCGCTTCCATAAACTTATCAAGCTCAGTCTTGTGGCCGGATAGGCTTTCTGCCTGCACCGCTCCCCTTGGAAAGCTGTTCCAGAACGTTACTCCTCTGATGGTTGCAAACCTTCATCTAATTTCAAGTCTAAACTTCCTGATGGCCAGTTTATATCCATTTGTTGTTGTGTCCACATTGGTGCGGAACTTAATTAATTCCTCTCCCTCCCTTGTATTTGCTCTGTATAAATACATCAGAGGGATAATCATATCTTCCCTCAGCCTTCTTTTGGTTAGGCTAAACAAGCCAAGCTCTTTGAGTTTCATAAGGCAGGTTTCTTCTTTGAGTGCTTCCTCATGTCCATTCCATTATAGGGGTGTGCACGCATCCATGCAGTTACCGGAACCTTTTTCCCCTTAGCAGACCCCCTTGGGCCGGTTTTGGCACCCTCTGGAGCCCTGCGCACATGTGGTATATGAGGCGCTGCTTGCTTTATGCCCCTCAGTTCTTTCTTTCCACCTGTGACGGTTGCTGGAACTGCCTTTACTTGCATTGCAAATGCTTCATTTCCCATTGTTTGAACTCTTATCGTTGTTTGTGTTAATTAGGTAGTTAGATTAAGTAACTGTTAATAGTGGCAGTTAGATACTTAGGATAGTCCCAGCTGGGACTTTGCTGAGACTGCGGTATGCCCTGGTCACCAGGCTTAAAACCGTGTGTCTTCTGTAGGAAGTCTTTCCCGCTCAATGACCCACATTACAGCTGCCTGAAGTGCTTGGGGGAAGCCCATTGTAAGGAGAAGCACAAGATCTGCAAGGCTTTCAAACCCAGGACCCAGAAGGACAGAGAAATCCATTTGAAAGCCTTGCTCATGGAGGCAGTGGTCTGTCCAACCTCCGAGCCAACCTGCTCCGTCTTGGTACTGAGCATGGGGTCGGTACAGAGTGCACCATCGGCACTAGCCCTGATTCAGCACTGCGTCTCATCTCCAGTGCCGAAGAAGAAGCGGAAGCAGCAATTGGAATGTGGTCACTCCCCTGCACTGTCCAAGCAGGTGGGGTAGAGCACCAAACCGCACTGGGGCCGGGCCACGGAGACCCACTCGCCGGAGCCAGCGTCTCCAATCAGGGAGCCACCCCAACTCCTGCAAGGAGAGGAGACCCTCTACACCTGCCGGCGCCATCAACATCAGAGGCCATTCAGGTGGCAAGAACTTGTCGGCCTTGTCTCTGCCGCCTCCGCCCCGACCTCCACCGAGGGAGAAGGGGCTGGTGTCACAGGGGAAGCCCATGCTGGGACCCCTGATTGGCTCAGGAGATCTCCGGTGCAGGGAGGAAGATCTCCGGCTGGCCGGTCGCCTAGGGTGGAGCAGCACTGCTCCCCTAAAAGTCATTCCAGGTAGTGGTTGTCGGGCCGACCTACATCGAGGCGGGAAACGGAGTCAACTAGGGAAAGTTTCCAGTTCACAGGATCTGGTTTTCATGGGGGACTTCAATCACTCTGACATATGCTGGAAGAGCAATACAGCAGAGCACAGACAATCCAGGAAATTTTTGGAGAGTGTTGTGGACAACTTCCTGGTGCAAATGCTGGAGCAGCCAACTAGGGGCCACGCTCCTCTTGACCCGCTGCTCACAAATGGAAGATCTCATAGGGGAAGTAGAAGTGGGTGGCAGCCTAGGCAGCAGTGACCATGAGATGGTCAAGTTCAGGATCCTGAAAAAAGGAAGAAAGGAGAACAGCAGGATATGGACCGTAGACTTCAGAAAAGCAGACTTTGACTCCCTCAGGGAGCTGATGGGCAGGATCCCCTGGGAGGCTAATATGAGGGGGAAAGGAATCCAAGAGAGCTGGCTGTGTTTTAAAGAAACCTTATTGAGGGCGCAGGAACAAACCATCCCGATGTGCAGAAAGATTAGCAAATACGGTAGGTGCCCAGCTTGGCTTACCAAAGACGTCTTTGGTGAGCTTAAACACAAAAAAGAAACTTATAAGACGTAGAAGCTTGATAAAATGACTAGGGAGGATTATAAAAATACTGCTTGAACGTGCAAGAATGATATCAGGAAGGCCAAAGCACAATTGGAGTTGCAGCTAGCAAGGAACGTGAAGAGGAACAAGAAGGATTTCTACAGGTATGTTATCAACAAGAAGATGATTAGGGAAAGTGTAGATGCCTTACCGAAGGGGAAGGCAACTTAGTGACAGAGCATGTGGAGAAAGCTGAGATACTCAATTCCTATTTTGCCTCTGTCTTCACAGACAAGTTCAGCTCCCACATTACTGCACTGGGCAACACAGAACAGGGAGGAGGTGAACATCTGTCAGTCCTGAAGGAACAGGTTCAGGACTACTTAGAAAGATCGGATATACACAAGTCAATGGGGCCAGATGCAATGTATCCGGGAGTGCTGAGGGAGTTGGCTGATGTGATTTCAGAGCCATTGGCTATTTTATCTTTGAAAGCCCGTGGCAATTGGGGGAGGTCCCTGATGACTGGAAAAAGGCAAAAATAGTGCCCATCTTCAAGAAAAGGAAGAACGAGGATCCAGGAAATTACAGACTGGTCAGCCTCACCTCAATCCCTGGAAAAATCATGGAGCAGGTCCTCAAGGAATCCATTTTAAGGCACTTAGGAGAAAGGAAGGCGATCAGGAACAGTCAACATGGATTCCATAAGGGCAAGTCATGCCTGACCAACCTGATTGCCTTCTATGAAGAGGTGACTGGCTCTGTGTATGTGGGGAAAGCAGTGGACGTGATATACCTTGACTTTAGCAAAGCTTTTGATACAGTCTCCCACAATGGTCTGTGGGAATGCTGGATGGGATGGGAACTGAGTTACTGCAGAGAATTCCTTTTTGGGTGCTGGCTGGTGAGTCTTGCCCACATGCTCAGGGTTTAGCTGATCGCCATATTTGGGGTCGGGAAGGAATTTTCCTCCGGGGCGGATTGGCAGGGACCACGGAGGTTTTTCGCCTTCCCCTGCAGCATGGGGCATGAGTCGCTTGCTGGTGGATTCCCTGCAGCTTGAGGTCTTCAAATCTCACTTTTGAGGATTTCAATAACTCAGTCATGGGTTCGGGGTTGTTATAAATGTGTATGGGTAGGGTTTTGTGGCCTGCCTTGTGCGGGAGGTCAGACTAGATGATCATATTGGTCCCTTCTGACCTATGAGTCTATGAGTCTATAATATTCTTATCAGGAAATTAAAGAAATATGGGTTGGTTGGATGAATGGACTATAAAATGGATAGAGAGCTGGCTAGATCATCAGAACAGTGTGAGCTTGACATGCACCGCCTGCTGCCAGCTGGGCCTGCTGATAAACAAGCAAAAGTCCACCTATGTGGTGAGGCTGGCTCGCCCGAAGATGAGACCACTTCAAGCATGGCTGGCCTCAGTGTACTTTCCAAGCAGACACCTTCTGGATCGGGTGGTCACAATCCCCCCACATCTTAGTCTCCCTAGACTGGTGAAAGACCCCTCGGGCAGTGTTAAGGGGTGTTCCGTTTGAGGAGCTAGTTCCCTCAGTTACCCTGACATCAGATGCATTGGACATAGGGTGGGGGGCCTATACCATCGCCAACCTTGGCACATGGGGTCTGGTCAAGGGAAGAGAAATACCTGCACATCAATGCGAAAGAACTGCAGGTCATTCGCCTGGCATGCAGAATGTACCTCCGGTTCATTGCAGGCAGAGTGGTACAGGTGCTGACAGACAGCACAGCAGCCATATACTACATCAAAAGGTAGGGGGAGCCCGTTCCTCAGGCCTTCGTGGGGAAGCTATCTGTTTGTGGGATTTTGCAGTGAAACATGATTTTCACATGATAACCTCTCATGCATGGAACAAGAAATGCCCACACTTCTGCTTTTTCCGTGCCCAAGAGGCCGGGTCAAGCTCCGACACTTTTCTCCTGCAGCGGTCAGGGAGCTTCATGTACGCGTTCCCGCCCATTCCCCTCTTGCTCAGAGTCCTGCTGAAGATCAAGAGGGACAAAGCAGACATTATATTGATCACTCCAGCCTGGCCATGCCAGCATTGCTTCAGCATGCTGCTGGACCTCTCAATTGCCCCTTTTCTGGAGCTTCCGAGACGACATGATCTCCTGCCCCAGGATCATGGTCGCTTGTTGTGCCCGGACCTGGACTCCCTGCACCTCACTTCTTCATTAGCCTCATTAAAAACAGAGGCAAAGTATTTGTTTAGATATTGGGCCATGCCTATATTATCCTTAACCTTCACCCCATCCTCCATGCTTAGCGGTCCCATTTCTTCTTTCTTTGTTTTCTTCCTATTTATATGGTTATAAAACCTTTTACTATTAGTTTTAATTCCCTTTGCAAGGTCCAACTCTACTTGGCTTTTGGCATTTCTCACTTTATCCCTACATGTCCTGACCTCCAAGAGAGCTTTCCTTGCTGATCCCTTCTATCTTCCACTCCTTGTAGGCTTTCTGGTTTCTCTTAATCACCTGTCTGAGATGCTTGCTCATCCAGCTTTGTCTACAACCCTTGCCTATGAATTTTTCCCCCTTCCATGGGATGCAGTCTTCAGATATTTCAAGCCAAACATGCAGAAATTAATTCCAAGCCTCCTCTGCCTTTAGATCCATGAGTTCTTCAGTCCCGTCCACTTCCCTAACTAATTCCTTTAATTTTTTTAAGTTAGCCCTTTTAAAATCAAAGACCCTAATCTCAGATCTATTTTTGTTTATCCTTCCATTTAGTTTGAACTGAATTAGCTCGTGGTCGCTCAAACCAAGGTTATCCCCTACAATCAGTTCTTCTATGAGGTCCTCATTATTCACCATTACCAAATCTAAAACAGCATCCCCTCTCAAATCTAGGTAGATGAAAAGAGATTGATGGATGATGCTGCCCAACTCCTTAGAATCTGTTAATCACTGGGACACGTCCACCGTACCTACAAGTACAGTTTTGTGTCCCAGATGGAGCAAATTGTTCTGTTTTCTGTACCTATAAATGAGACTTTGGTCCAAGATATGAAGAGACAAGTTTCTTGCCTTTTTAGATGGGATAAGAATACATTATGTCTTGCATAAGTAACATTATCTTTATTTTTTGGAGGGATATTTTAATTGGCCAGTATCTGTTGTGTGCAATAGTGGTGTTTGTGACATAGAATCTGTGACAGAGGCTCTACGCAGCGGTCCATATGGAAGATGTGTTTATGAATGTGACAACGATGTTGTCAGTAACCAGGTATGATATTTTTTGTTCATCTAACTAGTGTATGTAAATTTTGTTTAATTACTTACTTTTTTTTTTAAATTGTAGACATTGCTTATAAACCAGTACACTTCAAATTGTATATCTTAAAATAAATCAGTTAAGCTGTATTATTTGGTTAAAGTTGTCCCTATTTGAGATTTTGTAAGGAAAGATTTGGCCTTGAGTAAACTTTTGTGTGTAAGTTCTAATCTTGGAGATGCTTCCATAAACTTAGCTCTACAAGCACCACTATGATACCATGTGAAGCTATCAAGAATCCTGCTGAAAAATATAAACTATTGAAAAGTATGCTATGTGCAGCACAAGATAAAGTAAAAACTCTTTGACAAATAGAGCCTGTGCAACACATTAATTCTGTGCTGCTCTGGTAGTAATGCTCACAGCACACAACTCATGGATTTTACAGCTTGCCTTGTGCTGAATCATAGAAGATTAGGGTTGGAAGGGACCTCGGGGTCATCTAGTCCAACCATCTAGCTCAAAGCGGGACCAACTCCAACTAAATCATCCCAGCCAGGGTTTTGTCAAGCCTCAGCTTAAAAACCTCTAAGGATGGAGATTCCACCACCTCCCTAGATAACCCATTCCAGTGCTTCACCACCCTCCTAGTGAAATGTTTTTTTTCTAATATCCAACCTAGACCTCCCCCACTGCAACTTGAGACCATTGATCCTTGTTCTATCATCTACTACCACTGAGAACAGCCTAATTCTCAGCCTGTTTAGATATGTAGCTTATATTAATTTCATATTTCTGATGTTTGTGCTGTCTGTCGCAACTCCACTTATGTGGTAGATGACTGGAAATATACCTTCACCCAACCCAGCCAGACTTCCCCCAGCATTTTTAGAGTGTCCAAATGTTTCTTAACTTGACTGTTTTACTCTTTGTAGGTTGTTAACATGGAGTTTGAAGGAGGATCAACAGCTGCCTTTACTATGATGGCCTTTACGAAGCAGCTGTGTACAAGGAAAACCACAGTCTATGGGACAAAGGTAAAAATTAATGGGTGATTGTCACACTATTCAGTACCTCACCACTACTCTTTACAGGGCACAGTGTTGTTCCCACTGAAATCAGTGAGTGTTTTGGATAGGGTCTACTATAGGGATATTACGGGTAAGGCCCTTTGTAAATCACAATGTCATGGGCTGCTTGGAAATCATGGAATTATCATGATCTTTCCAAGAACGGGGAGGTGGAAGTGGGCGTCTCTGCTCCCATCTCCCTGCTGAGGTTGCTCAGTGGGGTGGGTAGGTCCAATCCCAGGAAATGGAGAGGGTGCGGGGGATGTCTGAACACATGGCACTGGGTGGTGTGGAGTGGGAATCAGGACCTAACTCGGTCTGCAGTGAGATCTAACCCAGGCTGCTTCTGCTGTTTCCAGTCTTGCCAGCGGGGAAAGAGGCAGTACTGACAATGCAGCAATTAGGAGTGGCCCATCCAGTCCCATCGCAGCCCTCGGCAGGCCAGGGTGAGAGACAGTGCAGTAGCTGAGACCAGGATCCATCTCCCCCAGTGTAGCCAGCACAGCGTAGCACCACAGCCATTTGGAATATGAGCAGCTGTGAGAGGAAGTCCTACCCTGATGGAGGGTTCTGGGCATGAGGTGGCCCTTTCCCCTGCAGGGCGATTGAAGTGTGTGAAGAAGAGGCCATGCCTTGGCAAGCAGGTCAGGTGACATACCCTCTCCCTGGGATAGGACCAGGCCACCACCTCCATACCACACTCTGGGATGGGACTGACCCACTAGCCCTGTTTCTGCCTTGCCACTGTTGAAAGATCACAGTTCAGAGGTGACTCAGTGGCCATGCCTGTCCCGTTAAATTCAAACATTTACCTGTGATGCTACCATGAATTTAAAAAAGAAAAGGAAAGAAATCTGTTATTTTCTTAGGACCTTAGTTATGGGGCACTACCTGATTCCCATTAAAGGCCAGAGACACAGAAATACTGAGGGCTTGTAGTCAAGGCCTGAACAAAAGCCATGGCAGTTTGGAAAGGGAGGAACAAAGAACAGTAGGCATTATATAAGTAGAAGCAGCAAGGCTTGGACATGGCCTAGATGCAAGTCAAAAGAGAGAGCTAAATCAAAGATGATGCCCGGATTATGGGCCTTGGGATTTTTTAATTAATATCTTGTTATAAATACTAACACTTCAGCATAATGCGTGTAACTGCTAATGAAGTGGTGTTATAGGGAAAAGTGCTGAGTGCAACTTTTTTTTTCATCTGCTGCTGCACTACTTTATTGGATACCTCTGTTACGCAAACAACTGTGGTCTAGTAATTTAATGTTATATATGCTAACTGCCCCTTAAAAGACTATTTTACCATATAGTATTTTAATAAGAACATCAGAACAGCCACGCTGGGTCAGACCAATGGTCCATCTAGCCCAGTATCCTGTCTTCCGACAATGGCCAATGCCAGTGCTTCAGAGGGAATGAACAGAGCAGGCAATCAAGTGAAGAAAACACAAAATCATCACTGATCAAGTTTGCAGGTGACACAAAAATTGGGGAATGGTAAATAATGAAGAGGACAGGTCACTGATTCAAAGTGATCTAGATTGCTTGTTAAACTGGGCACAAGCAAACAATATACATTTTAATACAGTTAAATGTATAAATCTATGAACAAAAAATGTAGGCCATACTTACAGGATGGGGAACTTTAACCTAGGAAGCAATAACTCTGAAAAAGATTTGGGGGTTGTGGTGGGTAATCAGCTCAACATGAGATCCTGTATGATGCTGTGGCCAGAAGAGCTAATGCAATCCTGGGATGTATAAACGGGAGTCTTGAGTACGAGTAGAGAGGTTATTTTACCTCTGTATTTGGCATTAGTGTGACTGGTGCTGTAATGTGTGTCCAGTTCTGGTATCCACAATTTAAGAAGGATGTTGGTAAATTGGAAGTGGTTCAGAGAAGACCCATGACAATTATTAAAGGATTAGGAAACATGGCGTATAGTGATAGATTGAGTTTGAGTCTATTTAATTTATTAACTATTAACTTAACAAAGAGAAGGTTAAGGGGTGATTTGATTACAATCTGTAAATATTTATATGGGGAACAAATGTTTAATAATGGGCTCTTCAGTCTAGCAGAGAACATGATCTGGGGTTGGAAGTTGAAGGTAAACAAATTCAGACTGGAAAGAAGAGGTACATTTTTAACTGAGTAATTAAAAATTGGAACAATTTACCAAGGGTTATGGTGGAGTCTACATCACTGGTAATTTTTACATCATGACTGGATATTTTTCTAAAAGATCTGTTCTAGAAATTCTATTGGGGAAGTTCTCTGGTCTATGTTATTCTACAGGAGGTCAGACTAGATGGTTACAGTGGTCCTTTCTGGCCTTGGAATCTAGAACTCTATTTTGAATCAAAACTTTTTGCTGAAAGATTTTCCTATTTTCTTTTTTTCATTTTTGTCAAATTTTTCCATGGGGGGAGGGAGGGAGGGAGAGAAGTGAACCTTTTCCAACTACCTTTATAGCAGATTCATCTTGGTGATAGATCAGCATCTTGGTGATATTTTTATGAAGTCTTTTAAAGTGGCAGCATGTGGAGAAGGAAGACTATATGAGTAGACTAAACATTTCTGTGTCTGATAATCTGCTTTCTTATTTGTCAGATTTCATTATATAAAGACTTCAGTAAATAATCTGCTAGGAATTATAACCTTCTCTACTATGTAGGTGACTGAATATATTACTAGATGAGTTTCAAAGTATTTCAGCTACATGTTTCACATGCCTAAGTTTCCCTGATTGACTTTGTCTCTCCATGATAAATGTTATAGCATAAAATAAATGGCTTCATCTTCATTTATAAAATATCCCAGTTTTGTTCCTTGTTTTTCTTAATTTAATTTTCTTTCTAGTAATATGATCCGCACAGTACCTCCATGACACTTTCAAAACTAGCAACTGCATGTGATTCGGGGTAATCTTGGGACCAACATTCATGTCTGATTAGAAAATACATTTAGAAACACTGTCAAAAATTTGGAATGATATGTTTATTAAAGTATGTTTTGTGCTTTACTTTGGACTTCCAGGGAGAACTATTCTGTGAGGGTGGGGGACCAGTGGAAGTTTTTGACTTCTGCACAAGAAAAAAAACTGCTTATCCAACAAACAAATCTGCATTCATTCCAAGCCATTTAATGGGGCATGATGGAGCTGACTACTATCTGATGGACAACTTTATTTCAGCTTTAACTGTAAGTCCTTTTTGTCAACCGTGCAGCAAAATTGGTAATGATTGCCTAGGCAGGAGTACTGTGGAAAGGGATCTGAGAGTCATTGTGGAACACAACATAAATATGAGTCAACAGTGTAACACTTGCAAAAAGAGCAAACATTCTGGGATGTGTTAATAGGAGTGTTGTAAGCAGGACACAAGAAGTAATTTTTCTGCTCTATTCTGCGCTGATATGACCTCAACTGGAGTGCTGTGTCCAAGTCTGGTTGCCACATTTTTGGGACAGATTTGGACAAATTGGAGAATTTTCCAGAGGAAAGAAACAAAAATGATTAAAGGTCTAGAAAACATGACCTATGAGGAAAGATGGAGGAAATTGAGTTTAAGTTGGAGAAGAGAAGACTGAGGTGGGGACATAACAGTTTTCAAGTACATAAAAGGTTGTTATAAAGAGGAGGGAGGAAAAATTGTTCTCATTAACCTCTGAGGCTCGGACAAGAAGCAATGGGCTTAAATTGCAGCAAGGACTGTTTAAGTTGAACAATAGGAAAAACTTCCTAACTGTCAGGGTAGTTAAGCACTAGAAAAAAATACCTTAGGAAGTTGTGGAATCTCCATCGTAGGTTTTTAAGAGCAGGTTATACAATCACCAGTCAGGGATGATCTAGATTAGGGGTAGTCTCAAGGTCTAAATTTCTTGGTCAAGGTATAGTCAGGGTCCAGACTCCAGAGAAAATAAATAAATAAAAATCCCAATAATGATAATAAGTAAATAAAAAGATTTCAGGGTCTGTTCAAAAGCGTCTGGTGGTTTGGATTTGGCCCATGGTCAGCTTATTGACTATCCCTAGTCTAAATAATACTTAGTCCTGCCTTGAGTGCAGGGAACTGGACTAGATGACCTCTCATGGGCCCTTCCAGTCTCATCATTCTATGGAAAGGACTAATGTAATTTTTCTAATCTGACCTCCTGCATTACACCAACAATATGATTTTACCCAGAAATTCCCCCAGTGGAGGGAATATTCATCTCTACTGTTAAAGAGAAAACAAATGCTCCACTGGTCAAGTTCCAAATCTTTGCTGTATAGGGGTGTACGCTGAGCCCCTGTGCAGCTGACCTCCTTGGCAATAGGAAGTATGCATCCCGCCAGAGCTCCTTAAATGCTACCTCACACTTTTGCAGTCCAAGAAGACTAGTTCTTTTAAGAAAAAACCGTTCACAGCTACCAAGGAAGAGCTAGGCTTTACCTAAGAGGTGGGTTCATACTGCAACCTGCCTCTGTCAGTCTTACTAGGCATATATGCATCACTCCTGATCCCTTCCCAGAACCCTACCCCTGAATGCTACATGCACTTAAAGCAGCCTTCGGCATCTCAAAGCCTCTGTTTTGGTCATGAAACATAGCTAATACTCTCACTCTTAACAGGTCTATTAAGAAAACCATGGCAGAGAGCTTATTTGTAAATTGGAAGAAATAATTATCTGCATTTTTAAAGTTCTTTAAGACAGTGGTAAAAGGCGTTTTAGAAATGCAAAGTATTATTAACTAGGGGCTCTCACACTTTGTTGCTTCTTTGTAGGCTGTACTCATTGTACACATTCCCTCCATTTCCCCTCCCCCCCATACACAAGCTCTCTATGTACCACTCTCCCAAGCCCCTCTATTTCATTGATTCCCTGCATCTGCCAACCCATCCTTAATGTTACAGGCTCTGTCCCATGTTTCCCCATGTTCCCCAAGGCAGGAGCTCATGTGTCCTCTGCCCCTCCCATACCAGAAGTTCTGTATGCCTCCTCTCCCCATACCAGGATCCCCTTTTCTCCCTACCATTATTTCTTTTTTTTTCTGTCTGGGAAATAAGACATTTGGGGTGTCACCATTTTAAAGTTCTTTTGGGAGAATGAACAAAGCTGAGATTCCCTCAGCATGGAAGTTACTGTTGAGTATAGGACCTCTCTTCATTAAGCCAGTTATTACTAGACAACGCTGCCTCCCCTAATTATCAAAAGCTTTACTATTGAATGACTGTCTTTATTGGCAATAACTTTCTAATTATTATCTACTTCATTTAACTGTGTGGTGGTTGCCCAATCACTGTCTAACTCTCGCTTTGGTATAACCTGAGTATTAAAGAGATGATAAACAATTTATTTCTGAATACTGCCTTGAGTGAGAGAGATGCAAGGAACACAGGATCTGGCTTTAGAAACCAGATTTAGTCATCTTTTATTCCCTTAACACTAGAAATATTTTTGTTTTTTAAACAGGAGAATAAACCATCCCTCATTCAGACTGGTCCAGAAGCAACCCTACAGTCCCACCTCCTTGTATTTGAGGCTGAGAAGTCCAGAAAAGAAAATCGTGTTGTGTTTTTAGAAACTGGAAAGGAACTCTTCCCAAAGCCTACGTATACATGACCTTTTTATATTTGAGGGGATGGATTAAAAACTCGTCCCAGTTACCAGGGAAATTATTTGTCTTGTTTAGACTAATCTGGAATATTTTATATGGGGATGGGCACGATATAAAAATCAAACTTTGCATACTACTAGACCTATTCACAGCCATTGATTAGAAAGTGAGAATGTGTGAACAGTGACGATTACTTCTTGTAATGAGATAACCATTCCAAGTCCCTATTCAGACCCGTTTGATTGTGTCAGGTTTGCATATGAGTTCCAGCGCTGCAGTTTCTTGCTGAAGTCTGTTTTTGAAGTTTTTTTGTAGAAGTATGGCAACTTCCAAGTCAGCTACAGAGTATCCTGGGAGATTGAAGTGCTCTCTGACTGGTTTATGGATATTACCATTTTTTATGTCTGATTTGTGTCCATTTATTCTTTTGCATAGTGACAGTCTGGTTTGGCCAATGTACATGGCAGAGGGGCATTGCTGGCACATGATGGCATATATTACATTAATAGATGTGCAGGTGAATGAGCTCCTTATGGTGTGGCTGATGTGGTTACAAACCCTGTTGCCAGCTCTGCCCACACATTGACTTTAGTGATGCTATCACAGGTCCTAACCACATCCCTATCCCACAACCTGGGGTTGTGAATAGGCTTCAGCTACTCTAACTGAATGGACCTTGCTAACACCTACCCTCCCCATTGTTGTTCCTTACCCTTGGATGTATATATATATACCACCTATCTGATTTCTATTCCTTGCATCTGACGAAATGGGTTGCAGCCCATGAAAGCTTATGCCTGCAGAAATTAAATTTCTTAAAGTGCTACAGGACTCTTCTTTTTTTTTTTAAGCAATAGCTGGCTGTCTCAGAACATAGTTCAATTCAAATTGTGCTCCTCACAATAGAATATGAATGGCTGCTGTTGGTGGCTGAAGATTTATGATCATGTAGTAATTCCTAGATCTTTAAATTATTGTTTTAGCCTGAAGCATGTGTAATGTTTGATCACAAATGACAAAAAGTGTTCAAGGAGAAAGGTCTAAAAACATCAAAGTTCTTGCTGTGCTTGGAGTGGCCACGTTCTGTGAGATAACTTGTGGAAGAGCAGTAGGGTGTTAAATAATTATGGTCACATTCTGTGCTGTGCCTCTCCTCCTTCCCTGCCATTGTTAGGGGGAACAGTTATAAATAGGTTTAACAGGAAGGCGACCAGGCCAGACTCCATGTTGGATGGTAGATCTGAGATGGAGTCAGTCATGATTTGTCAGACAGTGTTGCTTGGCAGGAAGCCAGCAAAGACAAGCCTGCCCAGAGATGGAGCAGAAGAGGCAGAAAAGCCTGGAATTAGGGTGCCAGGTGCAGAGGCCAACCAGGAAGGTAGAATCCCAGTCGCTGATTGACTGGAGGTAGTCAAGGCAAAGAGATATAGGGCAGTGAGTGCCAGAGCCCTGGGCTGCCCATCTTAGTGGCATAGTGACTAGGGTGTTCCATCTGACTTGCGTGCGCACCAAAGACCTGGATCCGAAGCAGACAACAGCAAATCTGGAACTGAAGCAGACAGATGACCAGATCGAGAACAGCACTCCTTGGGTGGAGCGAAGAGCAATTGTAAATACTCAAAGATTAAGGGGGCCCAGGGTTGCGTTGCTGGTTTTGGGTTCAGGGTTCACCCCTATTGCCTATCCTTAACTTCAGTGGTTATTATTGTTTGTCACTTCAATAAATTGTCCCTTTGATTTGAACACCAGTGGAGTGTTTTGTAGTCTATCCCCCGCTGACAGATCCAGAGCTCAGGATAAAAGAAATCCCCGTAACACCCTCTCCCAAAAAAGTTTACTACTACTTTTGCTATTTGCATCTTAATTGGATGAAGCTAAAGAAGCAACAGTAGCTATGTCCGAGTGCCCCTCATGTCTGAAAGCATCACCCTGGAAACCCCATAGTTATGTTTTGTACAAAATATGCCTTGTGAGGTATCATATGAAGTCTTGATCTGCTAAACGTAAATGTACTGTTGATTGTATGTGAAATTATGAAATACTGCTGTATGTTACTAGAACATGCTGCGAGGTCCAATACACCCAAACTAGCTTTTCAGATACAATGATGTGCTGATGGCCTATCACAGGTAATTCATTCTCCCACCAGCCACCCCCAAAAGATTTCACAGAGGAAGCATGGTCACAATGTGATGCTTTGACCAATGAGGTCAGGCTCCTATGTCACATGCATGGACGTTTTCAGCAAACAGAAAGCTATAAAAAGGGAGTGACATCATCACTTGGCTTCACTCCCCCCCAACTCAACACCTGAAGGAATGTCTAGACTTTGAGAGGGCAGGGTAGCCCCAGGCAGGGAAGGTAGTCCCAGCCTATGTTTAAGGAATGTAGAAAGGTGAGATATTGCTAATTCAAATCCTGTTCATTATTATAGAATTTAGATTGCAAGTTATTTTTGGTAACTATCTCTGATCTCTTTACGCTTGCTACTTCTCACTTTAACTAGAGAAAAATATATTTTATGTTTTGTAATTTTTACCAAAAACAGTATGTTGGCTGAAGTGCTTGGAAAACCTCAGCTCAGTAACAAAAACTGGGGCACGACCTCTTCATAGTGAGGGGTGGAGGGGGGGCAGACTGATTAAAGAGTCTAGAGGTTCTGACCAGAGCAAGACTGTATAATTTTGGGTGTGTAGAAGAGGTGGAGTGAATTGGCTGAAGCCATTTGATCCATTGCCAGTTTGAGAGTAGCTGGAAAGCCACCAGCTAACTCAGATGGGTGTGGCTCCACATGCTGTCATGTTGGGTGATAAGTCCTGAAGGACTGGTTGGTTGTCACCACCACTGTTGTTGGAAATCTGCCCCAGCTGGAAGTTAAGGGGCTACAGCAGTACCTATCTTCAGGCTATACCCTAGGGAACCTGTGACACCTCCTCAGGCAGAAATCTTGAAATAGTTAACTGTAAAATTAAAAATCAACTACTGCTTGTCCTAAGTAATGCTACCATTACTTTTAGAAGGAAGCCTACAGGGGTAGCCTCACCTGTCCTTTTATCCAGCACAACTTCCTATATATTAGACTTTGACGTTGGTCATGCTCTCTCTACCTGAAGTAAATTAATTTCTTTCCTAATTTTATATTCACAAAAGAGCTCTTTAGAAAAGTGGAGTTTGTATTCAATCTGTATAAATGCTGTAGTCTAGAAGGTCCAGATCCACAAAGGTATTGGATTGTCAGTGGAATTTAAGAGCCTAAATTTTACCTTTGTGGATCTGGACTTAAGTTAGTGTAGTTTGACAAACATGAAAAACTAATAATTTTCTGTGTCAAAATAAGTAATTAACAAATGAAGAAAATCAAAATCTTTGTTTGAGGCTTTCTAAAGCCTCATTTTAATGCTTTTATGAAATAGTTCACATGCATTTTCTCTGTAGTAAATGTTGTCCTTGTTAGTTGGCACACTGTTCTGATTGTTCTTTTGAGTAATTCAATTCAGATAGATGTTATCAGTCACCTGAAGTTTCTCCCTCAGAACCTGTTATGGCCTCTAAGGCTCTTCTCTTCCTTAATCTTTCAGCATTTGTGATGGTCATAGGATGCAGTGGGAAAAATCCAGACAAACCTGAAAGAAAGACCGTGTTTATAGCTGGATTTTCACTATTATTGTTATAGACTGAGATTCAAAGGTTAGAAGAGACCATTGTGATTCTCATCTAATCTCCTGTATAATACATGCTATGGAATTTCCCCAAAATCATCCTTATTTATCTTTTAGAAAAAAAACATCCAATCGAGTTAAATTGTCAGTGATGGAGAATCCACCACAACTCTTGGTAAATTGGTCCAATGGTTAATTACTCTCACTTAAGTTTCATTGTTTATCTCATAACAGGACTAACCCTCCTCCACTGGCTTGAAGTGCCTTTTACTTTGGTTTTGGCCAGCTCACTGTGTCCATAAATTAGACTCATCCCATTTCATGTGGCCAAAAGGAGTGTGATTGCATCTTTGCATAGGCTCAAGAATTCATGTAAAGAAGTGAAGAAAGGGTCTTTTGTGCTCCAAGCACGTGGAGGATCACCAAAGAAAACCTATTGTCTTTTAAGATAAATAAGCAAATAGTTCAGACTGAAAAACATGTTGAGTTACCTAGAAGTTTTTCCACTGGTTTTGTGATATGTGCTCCACAACCAATCCAGTGTTTGATTCTCTCAATGTTCAAGCCAACAAGCTTTTCATTATGACTGTTTGGGAGTGGGTCATAGCAGCCCACTTGCTCCAAATACTTGCTGTCCCGTGCTCGCTTATTATACGCGGCCACTATACGGAAGTAGGGTCTGTTGGCACAGCCACCAAGAGCAAACCGGATAGCAACATGTCCTCCATGATAGCTTTTCATAAGGTGATGTGCTGAAGGAAAGATCACACAGGTGTCACAATAGATTTGATTATAATAGGTGTGTAGAAGTCTAGCCAAAGATTCCAAAAGCTTTAGAGAAAAGTGGTTTCACTTTAAGAAAAACTGCTATAACCTGCCTTTACATGGCAACAATAGATTATTCTTTGATACACTTAAAGTCTGTATATCCTGACATGAGATTGTTTTAACACCTCAATTTATTTAGTGTTTAAGCCAGATTTGCTCTACCTTCCTTAAATGGCTTCAGCAGAGAAGGATGCATATTATGCTTCAGCTGTGATTGATTTAGAAGGCTGGAGAAACGAGGGCCCTCTCAGTATAACAGGGTGTGCATGCAATACTTAACAAGCACTTACCAAGGTGCACCATGATGTCCCCTACCTGCACCTGAAAGAGGCAAGAAACTATGAATGAATCCCTTGCCACTCCCAAACACAAAACAAGAGGCCAGCCCCCTGCAGCCAGTCCCTGAAACACTGCAGCTGTGCTGCTATAAATGCTGTAGTGTTGGCACAGTCTTAGCTGACAGTGACAGTGAAAACCTTGAGGGACCCATGGGCGTTCAGTTGCAAGCCCCGCCCTACTCCCCTTTCCCGGGCCAATTCAGGGGAGATGTAGAGTCACTGCCTCTCACGAACCTCTGCAGGCCGCCCACCTCCTGCCCCAGCGGCCATGGCATCCTGGGAAGGGAGGTTTCAAAGCACCCACCTCCCCCCCCCGCGGTTCGGTAACTTTCAGCCAGAGGCGCACCGGCTAACGTAAGAGGGGTCCCCCGGGAGCCCGGGCCTGGCGGCAGCAGCGCTATTGCCGCAGCAGGCTGCGCGCTGTCTCCGCGGCTCGCGCCGCGCCACAGGAGTACGGAACGCCCGGCCTCCACTGGCGGCGTCCGCGCCACACGGGGCGCTGAGGGCTCTCCCGGGCCGGGCCTGCTCCCGGCTCGTGCTAAAGCGCGCTCCGGGGAGCCCCGCCCCCGCGGCTGGAGGCGGGGCCAGGCCGGGCCAGGCGGGGGAGGCGCTCACCCCCGCTCGCTGCACGGCCGTGCGGGACTGACTCTGCCCCGGGCTTCGCCCCCCCGGGCCGGAACCGAACCGTTCTACCTGGGAGACGAAGGAACCCGGCCGTCGACGTCACTTCCGCCTCCTCCCCGCAGCGCTGCCCCCTCCCCGCCCTGGAACTAACGGCTCGAGCGAACCCCTCCCTGCGCGGGAGAGGGATGGAAACACGCAGCGTGCCCGTCCGCGTCTCGCGACTGTTTCCGCAAGCGCCTGCTAGGCCCCGCCCCCTGGCTGATCTGCTCGCGCCGTGCTGCCCGGGGAGGGTCAGGGCCCCGCCGCGACCGCCGCTGCGCGGCCCTAGCGCCCATCCTCTTTAGTGACAAGGCGCCCCGGCTCCGTGAGCGGCATCCGCGGACCCTGCGGCTGCGAGGAGCCCCGCGCGAGCCGTTGCCGTTCCCGACCCGGGACCAGAGCAGATGCTGTGTGAGGGGAGCGCCCCACCCAACCGCCGGCCGGGCCCGAATAGTTCCCGGGGGGCTAGTGAGCGTGCGTGGGCCCTGGCCTGCCTTAGCGAGGGCAGGGGGAGGCAGGAGCGAAGCGGTGCATTGTGGGTGAGGTAGTGTCCCCCCAGCCTCCATTTCCCGTCAGCCATTGCGGTAGGCAGGGGGCGGGGCTTTGCGGCCTTGCTGCCCCGGCACAGCCCCCACAGCGGGCGGGGCGCGGGAGCCCAGTCCCTGAACATGGCCCTTGGCCCCTCAGCTGCAGCTCGGCGCCCCCGCCCGGCCAGGCCCCGCCGTGGGAGCGAGCTAGCGAGAGCCGACCTTTCGGCCCGGCCTGGGGTCGAGGCAGGAGGGCGCAGGTCTTGTGCCGCCAGGAAACAGGCGGGATGGATCGCTTAAAAGCTGGTTGGGGGAGCCTGCTTTCAGGGTCGGGCCTGCCTGTAGCTGTGCGGCGTTTTCTGCTGACAAAGGCGTTCTGTGCCGTGATCCGGAGAACTAGTGAACCCTTCTGTCTTCCCTGCTGGCTGGCCATCGCTTCTGACTGCAAGGAGGGGGCATGGCCCGTTTGAGGGTATGGAAGAGCTCCCAAGGGTCCCATCCGGGGTGACCCTCAAGGGGTGCTGAGACAGAGCAGTGGGGCTGAACCCCCCAAGGCCAGATTCAGGAGGTGGCTGCGCTGGTGTGCAGAGACCCAGGTGGCAGATTCAGCACGGTAATGTCCCGACTGGTGGTGTTCTGTGTGGTTCCAGAGCCCTGTTCCTGAGGGCCTCTGTCACAGATGTGCAAAGATGGAGAAGAGTTAGCTGGGGAGACTGCTCCCAGGGCTCCTGTTGCAATTCAAACTGGTGACCCCTGGCTTCCCAGTCTGCTACCCTAACAGCTGTGATATGGGGCCTGGCCCCTCTACCCTTGGCACCAGAAGATTTGTTCAGGCAGCAATGCGCAGCATGTGTTGTCTGGGTAGACCCCTTCCACAGAGCACTAGTGGGACTCCAACTGGCAACCCCTGGCTTCCCAGTATGCTGCCCTACGTGGGTACTGGGAGAAGGCTGGTTTGGCAAAGCCAGTGAGGCAGGCTTGACTGCTACAAGAGAGGCCAGTTGGCTGCAGAGACACCAGCAGGGGACCATTGGAATTTGAACCAGCCACCTCTGGCTTCCCAGTCCACTGCCCAAACCCTCCACCACGGGGGCGGGACCTCCCGGCCTGAGGTCTGAGAGGAGGTTGGTGTCTGCAGAACCAGAAAGATGTGCTATGCAAGTCATCTAGGTAGAACACTCGGGGGGGCTCTGGTGGGATTTGAACCAGTGTACCCTGGGTTCCTGGTTCATTGCCCTAATCACTGCACTGGGGGGCCAGGCTGAAGCTGCTCTTGGCTCTGCCAGAAGGTTGTTTCAGGTGGAGCCAGATCTGGCCTGCAGGTATAGTCCTCTGTCGAAACCACTCCCAGGGGCCCCAGTGGGATTCAAACTGGTAACTCCTGGCTTCCCAGAGCTGGCGAGACAGTGTTGACATTTAAGCAGGAAGGCAAGCTGTTTAAGTAGCCTGCTCCTCAGGGCCCCAGCAGGATTTGAATCAGCAACCCTTGGCTTCTCCGTCTACTTCCTTAAATGCTGTGCCATATGTCTGAGCCTCTGCTGCTCTCGGCACTGGGAGGAGATTGTTGCGGGTGGACCCAGTTAGTAGGGGCATCATGCAATATGTGACTAGCATTGTCTAGGGAGACCGTGTCCACAGACCCTGGCAAGATTCGAATCAGCCAGGCCTGGTTCTTCCAGTGCTTGCTTATGTCCATTCCATTGTAAGTATGTGCACATGCCTTCATGCACGGTTACTAGAACTTTTTTCGCCTTAGCAGACCCTGTAGGGCTGGCCCTATGCTCCCTCAGTTCCTTCTTTCTGCCTGTGATGGTTTCTGGAACTGCCTTTGCTTGCTTCACAAGTACTTAATTCCCCTTGTTTTGAACTCTGGTTGTTTGTTGTTTGTGTTAATTAGGTAGTTAGGTTAAGTAACTGTTGACAGAGGTAGTTAGACACTTAGGGTAGTCCTGGCTGGGACTTTGCTGGGAGAGGGGGAAGCCCATCATAAGGAGAAGCACAAGATCTGCAAGGCTTTCAGGCCTTGGACTCAGAAAGATAGAGAAATCTGCCTGAAAGCCTTGCTTATGGAGGCAGTGCCAGCCCACTCTGCCTCGGTGCCGAGCGTGGCATTGGTACAGAGTGGACTGTCTGTACCAGCTCCGACTTGGCACCGGGCCACATCTCTGGTGCAGAAGAATAGGCGGAAGCAGCACTTGGAGTATGGACATGCCCGTGCACTGTCTAAGCAGCAAGGTCGAGCACTGAACTGCACTGGAGCCGGACCATGGAGACCTGCTCGACAGAGTCAGCATCTCCAGCCAGGAAGCCACCCCGACTCCTGGGAGTGGGGGGGCACCTCTGCACCTACTGGTGCCCTCGACTCCAGAGGCTTTACAGACAGCAAGAGCCTTCTTGGCCTTGCTCACGCTGCCCCCACCCTGACCTCCACTTAGAGAGAAAGGGCCAGTGTCACAGGGGAAGCCAACACTGGGACCTCTTGAGTGGCTCAGGAGATCCCTGCTGTGGGGACGAAGATCTCCTTCAGGCTGGTCACCTAGGGTGCAGCAGCCGATACTGCGTCGCTGCCCTAGAAGTCACTCCAGGTCGCGGTCACAGGAGCGCCCTACATTGAGGCGGGGAACAAGGTCGCCCTCCTGATGCTGGTCATGATCTCTGGCACCAGAAGAAGTCCACCCCAGAAGGCAGCAGCAGTCGCGGTTGCCCACAGGGCACTGTTCCCCAGACGGAACTCGCTGTTTCCACTTTTTGGCACCAAAGAGTTCGCCCTCACCAAGGCGATACCGAACCTGGTCGCCCGAGACAGACTCGGCACCGAAGAGTTTGCCCGCAATGAGACGGCACCAAACCCACTCGCCTGAGACTGACTCGGCATTGAGAGGCAAGCGGTGCCGTGAGTCCTTGGTACCTAGACGATGTTCTGGATGTTTCAGTTCATCGGAGCATGATTCCACGCACCAGCACCGGTTGCGGCGCCAACATAGGATCTCATCATATTTGAGGTCGACAACATCGAGAGGATGATCTCCTGAGCAGTGGAGCACCCGAGGATCGAGACACCGCTCCCCCCCCAGCTTGGTACCACACAGCAGGAGCCTCCGAGACATCCCCACCGTGGTCTTCAGATACTGCCTCAGTGTCCTTTTGTGGGAGGGGGCGGCACTTGGTGAGACACCATCAACAAAAGGTGCCAGAGCTCCCAGTGCAGATAGTCCCTGGATGGCCTCAGGGTCAGTGGCCTCCCCAATGGCCACATTGAGGTCCCTGTGGTTCTCAGGTGGGACCAGGACTGCAGTCCATCACGTTCTCTAGTGTGCAGTCAATGCCACCAGTACTGCAGAAGGGCCATCATTCACCCTCAGACAGCGACTTGGACCCACAGGAAGGGACCTTTGTGGGGACCTCTCATCGGCAGGAACGGATACCACCTCTTGCTGCACCCATCCAATCCTTCTCCTCCTATCAATATGAAGCAGTCTTCCAGGGTCACTCAGCACACCTGGAAGATTTTAGGGTGCATCAGGAGCTGCTCAAAATGGTGTCCTCCAACTTGGGGGGTCAAAGGTTGGGGTTAAAGACCAAATATCAAAGATCAGGGGTCAAAGTTAAAAAGTCTGGGGGCCAGAGGTCAAATATCAAAGATCAGGGGGTCAATGGTCAAAGGTCAGGGACCCCAGCTTAGCTAGCCCTCCCCATCCATTAAGAGGTTCTCAAGAGAGTGAAGGTCTTGGGGTAAACCCCTTTATCCATGGCTCTGATATCTAAAGGGGCTGGGAAAAAATATTATGTCCCAGCCAAGGGCTTTGAGTACCTGTTCACTTACCCCCCCTCCCCCCGACCCTGGTGGTATAAGCAGCCAACCAGAGGGACAGACGGGGCAGCCTGGATCTACACCGAAAAACAAGGACAATAAAGAACTAGACCTGTTTGGGAGAAAGATTTATTCAACGGCAAGCCTACAATTTAGGATTGCCAATCAGCAGGCTCTCCTGGGCAGGTACAATTTTAATGTCTGGGACTTGCTAAAGCGCTTTACCAACACTCTGCCCCAGGACCAGGTGCTGGACTTTAATACCATTGTGGAAGAGGGTACCAGGTTGGCCAGAGCAGCGCTCCAGGTCTTGCTGCTATTAAAATTTAGTAGAGAAAATGCTGAATTAGACGGCTAAGCAAGACTCCTGGGTTCTTTTATGAGGATTCTGAGACCAATGGGGAAGAACACCCCTGATTGAATCAATGAATAGCTTTACTGATGATAACACAAACAAACAAGACAATTGACAATACTTCTTACAATCAAACAATTTGACAATTAACCCTTACACTGATCAGTACTATTTAGGGGGGCTTCTCTATTGATTATCCTTATCCTTGACAGATAGTCACTGGGGCAAGTCCTTTAACCCATACACAACTTATGCTTGATCCTTAAACCTAAACAAACCTAACTATTTCCCTTTAATTTCCTATTAACCTTTATTCCTTATAAGCACTCTAGCAATTGCCTAGAGGAGATGTGCTTTGCAGATCTCAATTAAATCTCCCTGAGTCCACAGACTCCTGAACTATCCGGATGCTATACTCACAGCCAGACTCTGCCTCAGCCTCTGGTCTGGATCCTTGCTTCAAAACCCTTGTCCTTGACAGGTGGTTGCTGGGATCTGGAACTCGCAAGCTTCTTAGGGCTGGTGTCCTCTCGATAGACTCAAGAGTAGACACTTGAGCCGGGCTGCAGTCCACTGAACCCCTGTCTGCTCTGAGTATTTAACTTTTTCGAGCTCTCTGTGGTCGAACAATTTTATGTGGCTTAGTTATCCTGTGGGAGCCTGCCTAAGCGCATCCGGTGTTCTGTGGTTGCTTGCCCCCAGCAGTTGACCTGCGATTGAGCTTATCTGCTGAGCATATTTCAGCCGTTGAGCATATTTCTGTTCTATTCTTGCTCAACCATTTTAGCTCAGTTGTTCTATTTGAGTTCCCTGTGCAATTTGGTCAATTCTTTATATTTTGCTAGGCCTTGCATAGTTTTTAGGCCTAGTCCTTATAGCCAATTCCCCTATTATCTCACAGGTGTCCTCAGATGTGGCTGATTTGGTAGGCACGGCCAATGCCTCTGCCATCTGCATGCGCAGGTGCTTGTGGCTCCAATCCCCAGGGTTGTCCCAGGAGGTCTAGCCTCATCCAGGACCACCCCTTTGATGGGTCAGCCTTGTTCTCAGACCAGAAAGATGCAAAGTTGCATGGTCTGAAGAAGTTAAGGACCATGCTCCGTTCCCTGGGTCTTTACACGCCACAGACGTCACAGGCATCAGTCATGTCCCCAGGGCTAACAACAGCAAAAGTATCAACCACGGCAGTTTGCATATTGTAGACAGAGGGATAGAAATAGGGGGTCTAGGAGAGGCCATCCTCCCCCAGGTTCCTCCTCAGCTTCACAGCAAGGGTCATCTCGGCGGTCAGGCAACCAAAGGAGGCCATTCTGATGGTGCACCTGAGGGCAATGTCCCAGTCTGTTTCCTGGATCCCTCTCATCGCTTTTTAAACTGCCTAGCCCCTTCAGGTCCAACTGGCAAGATTACCTTAGACTGCTGGTTCCTTGGCATAGTTTCGGCAGGCTATGCCTTCCAGTTTATGTCTACTCCTCCCAACAGCCCAGCCCTCCCTCTCCATCCCTCTTCAGGGACCCTTCTCATGAGCAACTCCTCATTCAAGAGGTAGAGACCCTCCTTAGCCTGGGGGCAGTGGAAAAGGTCCCACCGGACATGACAGGAAGAGGGTTCTACTTGAGGTACTTCCTCATTCCCAAAGCAAAAGGGGATCTATGGCTCATACTAGACCTGCGCCGTCTCAACGAATATCTCAAGAGATTCAAGTTTCACACGGTTTCCCTAGCTTCCATAATCCCATCCCTGGATCCAGGAGACTGGTATGCTGCTGTAGTGAGTGGGTGTGGCCTCCCTCTGAGACTGCCAGGGAGAAACAGGCCAAGCCTGTGAGGGCAGAGCCAGAGACTGCCTGTCTGCCCACCCGGAAGGGAGGGGAGGGGGGCAAACAGGAAGTATAAAAGAGAAGCCTAGGAGCTCAGCCAGGGCCCAGGTCTCAGAGAGGAAGGACATGCCTCTTCATGCTCCAGAGCTGCCTGTGGCCTGGTACCCAGGTGAGCAGGCTGGGATCAGATACCTGAGTAAGCAGACCAGGGCCTGGGTCCAGATGCCAGTGACTGACCAGTGGTTGGCCTGGTACCCTGAGGTACCCCCAGAGCCAAACACCCTGCTGGACCCAGGGTCCCAAGACTTAGAGGAACTGCTGGACGTGTACAAGGAAGAGGTGGCCATACCAGGGCCAGACCTGGAGAAGCTGCCCTTGGCATTGCCAGAGGATGATGAGGTGCAGGAACTGCCCCCTTGCCAACCTCCCCAACAAGCTGCCGGAGCTGCCACCCCCCCAATGAGATTGAGGGGTTCTACAACCTGCCCCATTCCAATTAGCCTGAGGAGCTGCCAGACCTACCACTCCCTGATGAGATCGAGGGGTCCTGCAACTTGCCCCCAGGGAAGTACCCTGATGAGGAGGAGTGGACAGCGGCACAGCAGGTACCCATGGGAAAGGGGGCAGGAAGAAGCCCAGGAGAGGGGTTACACAGTCTGGAGATTGACAGACCGGACAGCGAGTCAGCGTGTTGCGGGTGGGACCCGGCTGACTGGCATACCCCTCTGCCACAGATCAGGACCTGGGCTGGACACAGTGGAGTTGGGTGGGCCTGCATCCCCTTCCCCTTATCCCCACCAGGGGCCTTGAGGCTGTTTACTGTCCTTTGGGGCTTCAGGGATTGCCTTAGGGCTGTCCTGCCTGAGCCCAGACACTGTTCCCCTAACCTGGGCTGGGCCAACCCTGGCTGGAGCAGGGTAGTGAGTGGCTGGGGCTTCCCTCTGAGACTGACAGGGAGGAATAGCCAACCCTCCACAGCCACCCTCAATCTCAAGGACACATACTTTCATCTCTCTATTCTCCCCAGCCACAGATATGTTGTTTCATGGTGGCCAGCTCTCACTACCAATTTATTACAGCTTTGCCCTGTCCTCAGCCCCAAGGGTGTTTATGGACTGCATGGTGGTGGTGGCTGTGCATCTGACATACAAGGTGGCAATATTTTCCCCAACTTGATTAGCTAATCAGAGGTAGGGCCAGGTTCCAGCTTCAGAACAGTGAGAGCCTGATATGCACCATCTATTACCTGCACTGAAAAAGGGCAAAATGGGATACATGGGTGTAGTTTAACCATCTTTAGCTTTTTCAGTGTAATATTCATTGCTGAGATATATTTTTCCATTATGAAAGGGCATGGACTATGCCACTTAGGGGTGTGGGCTGAGGCTTTAATTTAAGCAGGTATTTCCTGTCCAAATAGATGACACAAAATGAGGTAATGTACCATGACTGCACTCCCTATTCTCCTAATTATATACAAGAATTGGTTCACGAATTCAATTTCAGTCTACTTATAGGCATCTAATTAAATGCTTATGTTGCCCCTAGTATTCCCTCTTAAAAATTCTATTACAAAAGTCTAATTCTTGGACAATAGAGGTTAAACTGCCCATGACAAGTAGTTAAATACAAAAGTTGTGCTGGAAGTTTAGACTAACTAGATTGTGGAAATCAAAGACAAATTTAACTTTTATAAAGAATGTTTCTATGACATCCTCTTGGCCTGTACTAAAGATGTCTCTGCTCTAAATAGTTAAGAGTTCATTTTCTAGTGACATTTTGGGGATGTATTTAAACAAGAAATCAGAACTGAAAAGGAAGAGACAGGAAAATCATCTGGGACAGCAGTCAAAGGATCATTTGGTTCCCTCAGGTTTTCTAAAGTAATATTCAAATAAGGCTCTAAACCTCTGCTTATTTTTACTGTCTAGTTGAGCTCTCCCATTCTATCTTATTATGCTATTAAAACATTATTCCTGGAGCTGTTTCAAGAGTGCCTTTATGGCTTTGGTGCCTTCCAACTCCATGACATTTAAAACTGCACTAGCTTTTTGCATAGTAATACATTGCAAACTCATGCCTTATTGGATATCCATTATCAAACCAAGTTTGGACAGCATTTCTGCATCTTGGATTGTGGCCAATATATTAGCTTCCCACAATAGTATGTTATTTTCACACCTGTAGACTTTATGGCTCTATTTGTGAAGCATTCAGCTAGTCAGTGTATTAAAGTAGCACGGTGTCCAGATCTCATGCTAGACGCAAAGAGCTTACACTTAAATTTGGCCAATACCCGTGAAATACGGAAATAGTACTCCCATTTCTTGGATGGGGAAGCTGAGCTAAAGGGCGCAAGTGACTTGCACATAGTCAACACTTCAGGAGCAATTCTAGGAACAGTCAAGAGAGCAAGAAAGAAAATTTACTCCTTCCAGAAGTACCAGACAAAACCTAGATTTCTGTACTGATATCCACCACTACCAATCCTGGCATAGATGATCTGAGTTTAATTCAATTTTTATTTTTGCTCTGCAGTTCACTTCAACAAGTGAACAAAAACTTTTCTGAACTGTAATTAAACTAGATTATTCCATGATTTGGAATAAGCAACAACAGAGGGACCATAAGCTTTCCAAGTACTTTATTCCAGATGTAGAAGGGTTTAGATCTTGTTGAAAGCAGCTACATCCATTGATTGTACATAATCTTCAAAGGCTGTTATTCTCTCTTCCAACATATCTGTACCAACTTTATCATCTTCAACTACACACTGAATTTGAAGCTTCTTGATACCATAACCAACTGGAACCAGCTTGGCTGTCAAAAACAGAAATGTATAGTGACTATGAGACAGTTAGTTAACCAAATACCCTATTCACCAGAGCACCACTTTAATAATTACACAATGCCAATTAGATCAGTTCAAAATACTGAACTGCATAAGACAAATGAAAACAGCACATTGTTCTATACAACGATCACCTAATCAACCCCATGGCCATTACATGCAGACTCAAATACAGGTTACTGTTGCTTAATTGGTATATGAAATATTTGTTATGCTACTTATGGACAGCATTCCCCCCCTCAAATTTAAAGGGAGATTTGTTTGCTGTTGGCAGTGGACTGTCAACAAACTTCAGGAAGTCCACAGGGAGGAAGAACTGGGTGAGAACAGGATGCTGACAAAGAAATATACACACTTCTCTCCACCCCACAATTGAACAATTTTGACGTCTCCACAGGGAAGGCCAGAGATTTATTTTAGAGTTAAAGCTAAAGTTTCAAGCAACTACTGTCATATTAAGTTCACCAGGGCAGACAACACATAATAGCACTTCAATCCACAAGTCATTAACTTCTGCAATCCAACTAGACTAATCTACATTTTGGAACAGTGATCTAGATATTTTTAAGACATCAGGACCATTAGCTGTATGGACAGACTACTGTGGGTTCATAATACTTGGCCTATTAACTATTATTTTACATACCATGAATTAATGCCTTGAAATATACCTCTGCATGCAGCTTTTTTTAAAAAAAGCTATTGTACTATCACCCCCTTGTTCATCTCATACTTACAAGATCCCCAGACTAAGCCATCTGCCTGAATGCTTCGGACACATTCCTCCAATTTGGCCATGTCTGTCTCATCATCCCAGGGTTTCACATCCAGTAATATGGATGATTTGGCAATAAGAGCTGGTTCTAAAAAAACCAAGAGGATGGTGCGGGAGAAAGGAGAAAGCAACATGATGTAAGAGTAAGTGAAAAATAATATATCCTGGACATATCCCACGCTATAAGGCATTTCATAAAAGCGGTTTGCAAATGTACAAAAAATGCAGTAGGAAAAGAACAGTCAAAACAAATGAACAATAATGCTTCAATGTATGACTGTCAAAGCAGAAGGCTTTATTCTTTTCCGTCTTAGATGGAAAATCTCTTGTATAAAGAATTGTTTTATTAGAGTTTTTACAGAATTTCCATTAAGCTGGTATATGTTAAATCACATGGCTTCCTATAACAAGTTGGATGTACATCTTGTCATCAAGCCAAGCTTTACAGGGAAATTTGCATCAAATCTGAAGTGGTCATCCTGTCTGTTACATAGAAAGTCCTTTTCAGCTTACCTGAAAAGGAACATGATATATACTGTAACAGTTAATTTCCCACAGATGGAATACTGCAACTGCTATAGTTCAGAACAGTTCCAGACCAGTAGCTGTGGAATCCTATATTTAAACCAGTTAGGTTGCAACATTAAAATAAAAGGCTAGTTTCTAATCTTCCCTCTTATAATGTTACCTTGATAATATCTAAAGTAGATGTGTATCTACATGTGTAATGTGCCATTAATGGAGAGCTGTAACTTTGCATTTCTATCTTTTAGAAGCAAATCCCAATCTCAAATTGTCTGACAGCAGTCTCAAAGTAGTGACTAAAGTTTGCAGAGTGTGCTTGTGATAAGTGCTCTACCACAACATAGTGAGAAACTGAACTACTTCAAGTTTACTTGATTGAAGCAAATCACATCTACTCCAGCTAATAATTGGAGGGAAGAAAAAAAAAAGGTTTTCCTGCCTCCCTTTCCAATGCCTATTGAAAAAAGTCAAATGACTAAAGCAAGCTATTAAAAAACAAAACTACCAGACATACTTTTGGATTTCTTTGATTCATACTGAGCAAGACGCTGTTCTCTCAGTCTCTTTGATTCTTCACTTTCCTGAAAGAGAAAAAACAGATTCACAACAAGGCAAAGACAGACATTCTTTATCCACTATTAGTCAAATTAAGCTGGCTTTTAGTCAGGTAAAAACAAATCATCACAAAGTCAGCCGAAAGATGGTGATTTGGTTTTATTCATCATGTAGCCAGTCAGTTAAAAATAGGCATTTCATACAAACTTGCTAGATGTTTCTAAAACTCCCAGCATCTTTGACAAAATCTGATCAGAGCTTGCTATATACCAGGGGTCCGCAACCTTTTGGAAGGGGGGTTGCCAACTTTTCCCCATCCCCCTCCATGTGCCATGGGCCCAGTGCCTTGGCCAGGGTGTTAGGTGGCAGCAGGACTAGAAGCCAGTTTCCTTTCCTGCTTTCCCCCTCCTCATCTGTGGCAGTGGCGTGGGGGGCAGGGTGGCGGGCCTCATCCTCAGAGCCGGTCCCTGCTGATTGCCCCTCTCCCACATGGGCTCAGCAGTGCCATGGGTGGGGGAGAGCGACCACCATGCAGCTCCTGGCCAGGGCCAGTGGCATGCCAACCTGGCCTCTGAGCCTCCTGGCCCCTGCCTGAGGGAGCAGCCGCCACACAGCCTTACTTTAGGACTGGGAATGGCGCAGCAGCGTGCCACTCAAAATGGTCATGCACGCCATAGGTTGCCGACGCCTGCTATACACAATAGTCTGTACATGTCATTCAGGCATTTTTTCTAATACTCAAACAGCATAGGAAAAACAACAAATATGATATTTGCAAGTTGTTTTAATAAAAATAAAATGGAAGTTACTCTGAAGCCCAGAATCTCTTACAGCTGAGGTCACCAGTTTAAGAGACTTTTCTCCCCTCATTTGAACTTTACAAATTTCCTTGGAAGTTTAATTTTTATTACAGCCCCAGTAGAGTTCATGCCTATAGAAGTAACATACTCTTCACAACCTATTTAGCTATTTACCTCTGCACGGGTTCTTTGCTGTGTAGCATGCAAAATCAAATGAATTTCAGGGCTGGGATAATACATTTCTGGTGTATATTTCAATCAAATTATGATATTTTAAAAACAAATACAAATAAAAACAAATTCACAAATCTTTCTAAAAAAGTCATAGCAAAGAAAATCTCAGTACCTCCTCCTCATCAGATCCAAAAAGATCAATGTCATCATCATCTTTGCTATCTGTGGCTGCACCTGTAGCGTCTTCAACATCAGCAGGACCATATTTCCCCAAAGCCTTCTTTACCCCTGGCAAACTAGAAAAGTATCAATGTTATTAGCTTAAAATAAATATATTCCTAATGTCAGATCCTAACATTAAGATCAGCAAGCCTACATCAACAATTACTTGTGGTAGCAATGGAGTATGCTACTGTTTTAAAGGTGGAACCCCAGAACAATCTCAAAGTGCACTCAGCGCAGCATGCTAGTTAAACTGACAGTTATGGTGAATCCCATGAGCATAGGCAGCTAAACTGCATACAGTTTTTGTTCTTGCTACCAATATTTCCTACAGTATACCACTGAACAGCAGCAACCTAAATGAAATCCTCATCTGAAATTTTACCGATGGGTGCTTTGATGATTAACAATATACTGTGACTCACTAAAAATAAGTTTCCCTACTTCCCACCCAAATATTTCTTTGAAAACCTTTGCTTTTGGCTGAGGATTAATAGCCGCTCAATAGGAGTGGTGAAGAGGAAAGCTAGTTTTGTCACAGGGTAATCAGTTCTTTGATTTTGGCATTTCAGTGAGTGCTTTACGCTATGGAGCTGTTTGAGAATTAGTTTTTCTAGACTTAACATATAATCATAACCAGGTTTGTGTTATTTCAGAAGAAATGAGAACCAGTTAGCAATTAAGTACTGCTGAATCTCAGACACCTCAAATAGCCCCATCTACTGCTTGAAAATATATAGACTGCAGCCTACAATTTTGCAGTGCCTCTTCATTAAGGTACAGTACCTCATTTTGTTTACTTTTAATTATTACTTTCCTGGTGCTTTTATTTTTCTAAAGGTGGCTAGCAAGGCCATAATAGCATGGTCTGTTTTAAGTTTTTATTAGACTAGTATTACTTATGAACTGCAATGACAGAACACTTGCCCTAGCGGTAACATTTACACCATCCACACCATTCACTCTTTTAATTTGGTTAGACTGGTACTAGTTAGATATAGTTACCATATCAGACTTTTTAGTGAGCTTTGTGAAATAAGTTCAAAACTTCAGTCAAATTCCACAGACAAACTCACTAGTGGTGTAAATTAGTGGGGTAGAATCAAAAGAGCCAAAGGTCAGGAGACTGAACCACTCAACTCTACAGGAGGCTCTCCCCAGAACAGGGTTGAGGGACAATGGTGTGAGGCAATGAGGAGAGGCATACACTGACACTGCCTATGCTGTACCTTTTCTAGAGAGGACTTCAGTCTCCATGGCTGTCAATACGGCAACTTTCATGAGCACTAAATTCACTAAAAGAGAAAAGAATACATTTGCTTTCACATTTTCCCCTTATTTTTAGGGGTCTTTGCAGGTCATTCTTTAATTTGGTTTAAGCTTTCAGGACAAATATTTGTTTGAATGAAAGGTTTCCCAATATATAATTGATCATTTTGTATATTAGCAATCCTACCACAAGCTATAATTTTTTTTGTTGGGGGAGGAGGGAGGAGACAGCTGGAATACATGTACAAGTTTCAAATTGAAATCTACAGGAGCTTGATTGTATAGGGAATATAGGTATTGGAGCATGGTGCTTTTTACCTCTGGGTTACTAGTTCAAATGTAGCTCAGGTGATATCAATTTTAAATCACTACTCTGATAATCTATTTGGAATGAGTCAGTATTCTAAATCCTAGAGCTCAGAGTCTATATAAAAGCCATCACCACAAAGGGCACCTTCTTGAAATTTCAGCAGCAATCCTAAAGACGTTTGAAGACAGAATTAGCTTCTTAACATTCAGGTCAGAAGTGAGGCGCATTAGCAAAGCAGTGTGGAAGGTGTACACTGCAGCCTGCCCTGTACCTGTTCTATGGATAATCCCGGTTCAGAGCTGTCAGGCATTCACTTTTCAAAAGCAACAAACAGGCTCAAACAAAACTTTAAGACAAAAAGCTAGGGCAAACTATTGGCTACAGTCCCAATGAAATCACAACAGACTGTGAATAAATGGACACTGCAAAGAGGATATTTAATTACTCGCCTATAAAGCAAATTAACTGGTATCTTAGTTTTCTTCTGGTGCATTAAGTTTAGCATACCTTGCCTTTTGCTTTTCATACGACTTAATGTGGTTGTACCAGCGGAGCGCGTGGAACAAGTCAGCAGGAGGTGGTGTAGACACCGCTTCAAAAACTGCAACGTCGGCCTGAGAGGGCACATACCTACAGAGAACACATTCAAATTTAAAATGCGTCCATTTTCCTGGGGGACCTGTCGTTTGCATGGAATAATTTACACTTGCACAAGTCACTCAGACCAAGCGAGGGTGCATCTTGGCTGCAGTCACGAGCGCTCGCACACGTTAGCTTTGCACAGAGGAGCCTGCCCACAGAGCACCACCTCCGACTCCCGTGTCTGCAGCCCCGTGGGGCACCCGCTGGGCCGGCCCCCTTGAGCGAGGGGGCTTTGTCTGCGGCCGGGACTCGAGCGGGACAGCCCGCCCGCCCGCCCGCCCGCCCGGGAAACGCGAGGCGCGGTCCCGGCGAAGACACGCTGCCCCCGCGGCAGCGGACCCGGAGACGTGCGCACCGCGGCGCCAGGGCCGTGCCTCCTGCGGCCGGGCGGAGCGGGAGCGGCGGGGCACTGGGCCGCCCACCACGGGGAGAGGCCGCGCCGGGCCGGCTACGACCGCGGGCCCCGCCCGCCGCAGCGAGCTCTCGCCGCTCACCCCTCGATGTAGCTCTTGTCGGCCAGGAAGTCGTTGAGGAGCCGGAGCCCGGCGGCGGAGCGGAGGTCCCCAAAGCCCATGATGGTGGCGGAGCGAAACAGCGCCCAAGCAGACCAATGACCGCCCGCCACAGGAAAGGACTTGTTCTCGCGTGGCCGCGGTTAAATAGCGCGGTGTCCCTCCGCTCCCGAACACTGCCGTCGGTGCGGTATCCTTCCGCAGGGGACAGCCTGGAAATAGTCCCGCCCGCTTCCCCGCCTTGCGCAGCGAGCGCGGCTGATTGGAAATGCAAATCCGACGGACGGGAACGTAGTGAGCCGCGCCCGCTAATAATGTGACTGGTTCGGGAATGTTCCGCTGCGGCTGCAGTAAGAAGGTTTTCGAAATCGCAACCGCCGGCAGTGACGGAGGCGGACGAGGTCGCAAGTGCCGGAACTTGCCGAAGGTGCCGCCGGGGGGGGGGAGCTCCCCCACCCCCCCGACGCCCCCCCCGGGGGGGGGTAGTTCCGCAAATTGCCGAAGGTGCCGCCGGAGTACCGGAAATTGCCGAGGTGGCCGCCATGTTAGCGGGGTGAGAAGGTGCAGAGTGCTAGGTTTTTGTGTGCACGGAGGCCCCATAGCAGCGCGGCGCGGCAGTGTCTGTAGCCGCCGGTTCCCCCCGTCCGAGGAGGTAACGGGGCTGGGCGAGGGGCTGCCGCTAGGGAGGCGGTGAGTGGCTAGCTCCGCTCTGGGGGTGGGTCCCGCTCCCCCTCCCCCACGGGTGCCCTTGACGGGGGCCGGCTCGGCCCGTTGGACCCTGCGCTGCGGGCCCGGCCCGGCCCGGCCCCTCTCCGCCCCCCCGGGGAGGGCCGCTGTGACCCGGCCCCGCCGAGCTCGCGGCTGTGGGTCGGCGCGGCGGTGACCTTGCCCCTGAAGTCGGGGGATCCCCGAGGGGGCTCGGGGCCGTGCTCGGGGGACCCATACGGCCGGGGCCGGGGCCGGGGCCGGGGCCGGCAGGGACAGCCCCGGCCTCCTCCGCAGTTGGCTGCGGTGTGCAGTGTCCGGCCCCACGGTCGTTGCTGAGGGGCTGTTACCCGCATTGCGGCCCGCAGGAGCAGCGCCACTCTGGCGTGAGCGTGAGAGTGGGACACGGCGGTGAGGACACCGGCGTGGGGCATCCTGGGGGCAAAGGTCCTGGGGTAGGGGGCGGCTCTCAAAGCCCAGGAATGGCCCGCTCTCCCCGGCTGGCTCACAGTCTACGCCTGCAGTCCATCAAAGAGTCGCACCCGTTCTCAACTGGACACCTCTCAATAACCTCTGAGGTTCCCGGCTTGAGCATTTGCGGGATCCGGGTGTGTATTGGACCTAACTCAGCAAGGGACGTCACCAAACAAAAGAAGAGCGTGGGGAGGTTTGCACAGGGTTACAACTGTGAAAGATCAAGAGATGCTTTTTTTGTGTGCGAGCTTATTGTAAAGAATGGATTTAATTATGAGAACGAGTTCTCGATCCAACTGAGTGAAAAAGAAAATAAACAACATAAATGAAGGAAAGTAAATCTTGTTTATTAACAGCTTTAATGGTTGTTATGGTTAATAGCACAAGGGGAAATATTAAGAACGTTATTTTAAGATTATTTTAGTGCTCATTTAACCTTGTGGCTCAAGAATATGGGGATTAGGGATGAAAGATTCTCATTTTCTCACAGTTTTGCCTCCATTTTTCTCTACATTTTAGGTTGTAGTGCTGTGCTTTTACTTTGTAATGGGCTAGTGAATGTCTCAGACTTGCCTCAGGTATTTACACTGAAGAGGAACCTTGCCACTACTGAAATACTGAATTTCGATACAGAATATTAGAACAGAATTAGAAAGACCAGTCTAAGAACTAATTATTTGAGACCTGCCCACTTAGGTTAGAACAGCAGGATGCTGGTCCATTGCTAAATTTCTTGCCCACCATGCTCCTCAAGCTAGCAGAGCTGACAACTTTGAGGCAACCCAGTAAATCCATGTGGCGAGGAGATTGCTTTTCTGTGGTTTGAGTTAGAGCAAAGTTTGCCTAGCTTTAGAGTGATTTATTTGCATGCAGCCCTCCAGCTGAAGGGCAGGTAGCTTTGCTGTTGTTAACTTTCAGGGAGTGATAGACTAGTACTCTCCAGCTTCTTCCTTTCTCATCTCCTTCTGAAATAGTAGGAACTGCAGTAGCTATATAAGCTAATGATGCAGCTGTCAAGTTTTCGATGTGTAGCCTGGAACGTTAAGATCTACCATATTGAAATCTAGTCAGTTTTCAGAAAAGTTGAAAGTAGCTTGATATTACACCTGTCACAGAGTCCCAATGCCAACACTGTCTCATTATCTAATTAAACAAGCTAAAGAGGAAAATATTTTCCCTGATTTCATTGTTTAGCAGTAATAAGAGCTACTTCTAACAGTAATAGGTAAACAAGACAGAAGCTTATCAAGTTGATGGATTTTCAGAGACAATATTAATCAAACACCACTAATGATTAATAAGTAAATTGTAATTTAAAACATCCTCCTACAGTCTTCTTTCCTTGATCATCTTAAAAAATCATCTAATTTTTGGTCTGTAATCAGGTGATACTGTTATGAAGTAGTTCCACTGTATGTGGTAAGGGGCATAGCATCCCATTCACTCCCATGGTAAAACTCCCTGTGACTTCATTAAGAGTAGGGTTGGTATGCTTTCAGTTTTTATTTTTATATATCTACATAAATAGTTCATTAACTTTTTTCTGTTCATTATTTGTTGCAATTCTGAAGATCACACACTTCCTAATTGTAGGTTTGCTTATCATAAGAGGCAAGCGCTCTTAGAAAACAACTTTGAAGTATTTTTGTTGTGGGGCAAGAAAACAGACTATGGACTTGCAAATATGTGGAAAAAGCTTAATATAGAACCTGCCATCAGGACAATGTCCATTTAAGTACTGCAGCAGTGTTTCATCCTCTTGGAGAAATAAAATGGGTTACATTCTAACTCTGAAATAATCTTCACTCTGGTTATCAAGTTCTATAAAATAACCACTTGAATCTTGTCTAATAACTTAGATTCTGAGGGCTTGTCTACATGGCACCTGCAGTGTGCTCTGCAAGGATGTGAGTTATAGAGTGCGCTAACCGCCTTATGTAGACCCTGCTGGCATGAACTAAAAGGTATCTTGGGACTACAACAATGTGCTCCAGGTACATTTTAGTTCACACCAACAAGGTCTACTTGGCTCATTTAGAGCATGCTACACTGAGATGCCATGTAGCCAAGCCCTAATTTTCTTAACTCTGTCATTCTGCGTAAAAGAATGGATCTCATTCAACTTTCAAATTCATTGACTTTGGAGGCTAGCTTTGTAATGAGAGTACTGAATCATTCCAAACTACAGACCAGCTATTTTGGAATTAGGTGATACATATAAGCATCTCATTGTATTTCAAAAACTGGGGGAGCTGTGTTATTTGTCTAATTTAGATTGTGAGCACTTTATGGAAGAAGTTTTGCCATCCTTTTTTTTCTGTAAAGTGATATGCATGTTAATGAAAACACTGTTTTTTAGGTAGCTCCCTATTAGTTTGGAATAGGGAGTCAGCATTGACCAGTTGGTGGGGGTACTATTCTGGAGATTAGGAGACATTGGCTTTATTTCCATCCTTGCTATTGATTCACAGTATGACCTACATTGTCTCTTGGGCTCATGTGTTCAAAAATGTCCACTAACTTTGAGTGCTTCAGTTTTTGGGGACGCAATTTTCTGAAGAACAGTGCACACTTTTTACTTTTATCAACTTAAGCTGGAGTTATGGTAGATGTCCAGCACCTCTGAAAATCAAATTTTAGGTTGTGTTGAGTTAGGCAGTCAGAATTAATTGACCTCTGAAAATTTGAGCTTGAGTGGTTTTTCCCAAGGCTATTGTCAGAGCCGGGACTGGAATTGAAAAATTCTTGGTGCTGTCATCTACTTTTTGTTTTGGACATATGGTACAAAAGTTTTGGTAATTGATATAGAACTGTCATGCATACAAATTAAAAATTTAAGATCTGCAGAAATCAGGGTGGATTGATTTAAATTAAAGCAATTTAAATCATCCTTTTAAAATCATGGTTTAAATCAGCAAGCAGGAGATCTTGATTTAAATCGATCAATTTTTAATCACATTTTGTATTTGTATTTTTTACTTTCCTAAAGAGAGGTTGATCTTTTTAATATTACCAACCAATAACAAAAAATGTGCTGATTTGCAACTTTACACTAAATTTGGGGCTTCTTTTTGCTAACCAGCAGTATACATTATATTGATACACGTTTATTTAAGCAGTTATCTAGCTTAACTTCTTATTAGATGATGATTAATTTTTTACTTGCTATTTGTGTCAAACTCTATTTGGATAGAAATGCAAAATCAATGCACAAAAACAACATTTAAATTTTTTAAGAGAGAAAGTGTATCAAAACATTCCTTTGCATTTAAAACTAATTCATTAAATAAAGGAAGTATTATGTGTAGTTAGTGAATTGAACTGTTAGTTTCTTGTCACCATGTCCTTCAGGATTTTAGAACTAGTAGAGCTCATTTTTTCACATTTACTATTTATTTATAGATTGGAAGAAGAAAACATGCTTGCCTGTGCTCTTTCAACTCCCAGTTACTTTCTTAACTTTGAATGCAGTAGTAATTGAACTGACCTAGTTGAACAAATGGAAATGAAAAATGTATTCTTTCTGTGCCTGCATAATGTGGCACTGTCTCAAAAATTGGGTAGCACTTTAATAAACTCTGGTTCCAGGTGCTTAGCCAGCAGTTTCCATCACTTCAGTGGTTTGACTCTTTTTAAAACTTGGCACAAACATACTGTTTATTTTTTTAATTTAATTTAAATTATTTTAATATATAGTAAATATAGGCCTTAACATAGATGTCAACTCCATATTTAATTTTAAATCTCTGTTTTTAAAAAATAAACCTGTTTTTAATTTAAATATTAAAAATCATTGATTTTTATCCACCCTCGTAGAAATATCAGGAAAGATCTTAACTGCTAAAATTTAATCCACTAACTTCTCTTGTATTAATTTTCAGCACCATGCTGCGACTACCTGCTGTCCGCAGAGCCTTAGCTGGTATCACTCAGTCCACCAGAGGATGTGGTGAGTCTGCCTGTATTTTATACACAAGTGCATGAGAAGCCCTTCCCAACTTATACAGAGTGATACAATGCATATAAAGAAGGCATTGTATATTGGGATTATTATACAACAAATATCATACCATTCTCTGGATTTTATATAGCGCTCTTGTTGCTGATGTTGTTTGGATTGTGCTAGCTATTAGTTATTTGTAGTTATAAAAACAGCTATAAGTGCCCATTTCAGGCTATGAAAGCTTTTATGTGTCCTGAAATTAACAATGTTAAATAATGTGAAACATCCTGTAATAAACGGCTCATAATACACTATTTATTATTATTAACTTGCAAACATCATAATAAGATCCTTCTACCCCTCAACCTGCATCCTTTTCAAATGCATGGAGGAGAAAGAATGGACTTTTGGTAGGGCTAGAAGGTAACAACAAGTCAGGCTTTGGCAGAGCTCAGAGGGAAATGAATTCCACAGCTGAGGGTCCTTCATGGAGAATGGCTTGTCTGCAGCTCCTTCCCATTTAAAGCTACTCTAATCCTGGTGAAAGAAGAATGTCCTGACTGCAATTGGTACTAATATCCTTTAACATTTCCCCCATTCCTCAACACTATGAACAATGCACCGGCGTATCCACAGACTGACTTTTTCTGTGCCACAGGAGATGTAGAAATGTTACGCCACTTAAGCAATCTGAATGGCTCAGTGTTTACAGATGTTATGTTAGCCACATTGACATTGGTTGTTTTTTTTTTTAAACTCATAAATTGCCATGTGAAAAACATTGCAATTGTCAAACAAAAACAGAGCACACTTCAATATTTTATATGGCATACGTTTGAAAGCCATTTTATGCGGGTTAAAGCTATATTATACCTTAAATTTGCATTTATCAGTGAATTTATGTGGAAGATGGCATAGAAAAAAAACAGATGTATTGTGATTAATTTGCTTTTAAAAAATTGCCATCAGCTGTTTTCTGTATTTTTCCTCTCTCATGTTAGAAATAACATCTCACTGAACTTCATGAGTGATACCAGTTCTAGGAATACTCACTTTATAGTTCAATATTATTCTTGAAATTGTCAACTTAGATTAATTATTGCAATATGTATTTTTACATAATGATCATATTCCTAGAGTTTTGTTAGGTATACTGCATGAACTGAAGAAATAATATTTTTGAAGCTTTTGGTCACATCCTAGTTCATAATAGTTAAAGACATAACAACGCCAAATGTGCTAGATGAAATTTTATGAGGAATGAGCATTTTAGATAAGCTAATGGAAATCAGGTTTATATTTTTTTGTTTGGTTTATTTTTGACATAGCTGGTATGGAAGGTGGTATAATTAGCAAAACATTAGTAAGTATCATCTAAGAAATTTGTCTGCAGTAAACCTATCTGGATTTTTATGGTGCCCATCACCAGGATAGCTAGGTTTCAACTTATTAATTAAATTAGCCTGCAGTATGTGGACAACTGTGTGTCACATTTAGCAGTGACTTAAATTCTCAGTTTTTCTTGTATTTTTCAGTACGCACAACCACTACAGCAGCCAGCAACCTGATAGAGGTGTTTGTTGATGGGCAGCCTGTCTTGGTAGAACCAGGAACTACGGTGCTTCAGGTATTAAAAATTCTGAACCAACATCTGACTACCTCCCCCATATTTGTAACATATTTTGCCATTCTGTTACACTTCACATAATTGAACACTTTGTATGTCTCCTGGCAGTTCTGGGTAGGTGGTTTTGCTGCCCACCAGAGAATTTAATATGGGATGACAATTTGTAGAGGCTTTACATTTGAGAAAGCAATATCTGACCTGATTAGCTAGAAAGAAGGGCACACAGGAGGAATTCAAACTGATAACTATTACAGTGCTGTAAATGTGTTCAGACCAGCTTTAAGTAAACTGTAGCTGGTGTAGGTAGAGAATTTATGTTGGCTCTCTTGTGTCTTGTCAGAACTGTAAGGATCATACCCATTGTCTTTCCATGCTTTATATGGCTATTGCAGGACTGGTAGTGGATTGAACAGGCCTCTTTTGAGAGCCCTCTACTCTGTGCTTTACTTAATTAAAGGGTATCTCAGTCATGCAAGATAGAGCTTCCCTTTCTGCACAAGCTCTTATGGCTCAGAACTTTGTGCATGCCTGTGCAGCACTTTCATTCTTGTTGGCCTAAGGAAAAATGTCTAAAGTCAAAATGAAATCCAAGCTTTTCAAGGCTGTGTTTGGGATTGCAACTAGGCCACTGGGCCAGCTTTTCAATCAGACTTCTCAACTCACTCTTAGGAGTAATAAGAAGGGACCAGATGTAGAGAAATGGAACATAAAGTATGCAGCCAGGATTCATTTCAGAGGGCAGAATTATATCTTTGGGTGCAAGTCACATTAAAATTGTTGTGGCTTTATAATTCCCAACTAATAGCCCAATGCAGTATTTTTCTTAAAGCTGAATAAGCAGCAGTGGAGCTAATCTCTCTACTCTACTGACATGAGTTGTTTTTCTTTTTTTAGAAGTTGAGTGAATCAAGAGTTCATATTAGTCATTACTTAATCTACCAGCACTACTGCACTAGCTTCTAAGCGACAACATCTACCTCCTTTTTGGATTCCCCTGCAGCATCTAGTGGCGGTGTTAGTACGGTAAAGAGAAAATCCTCCAGTCAAACAGAAGTGACCAGACAAACCAACAGCCTTCATTTTTTTCACATTCGTTACCTTTCCCCATGCTGCATAGAATCTTAAACATGTAGAACTGGATGGGGCTGTGAGAGGTCCATCTAGTCCAGCCCCTGTTACTGAGGCAGTACCGAGTAAACCTAGATTATTCCCAACAAGTATTTATGTAACCTAACAGCCCTTAGCACATTTGAAGACTGTTATCAGGTCCCCTTCCTCAGGCCTTGTCTACACGAGAAAGTTTTGTCAACATAAGTTATGCAGCCACTGCTGTAATTAAACCGCTGTTGCATGTCCTTGCTATGTGCTGCTTGTGTCAGTGGAGTGCATTCACACTACCAGCTCTTTCCTCGACACGGAGCAGTGCACTGTGGGTAGCTATCCCACTGTGCAATTGCAGGCAGGGTGCTTTAGGAAGGGTTTGCAATGCCTCATGGGGTAGGCACAGCATCACATGATGAAGGTTTCTGAATGCCTTTGTTCCATGGGCATCCAACTAGTTTGACAGCCGCTTTTCAACTGCCCATCAGCCAAACTGATATTGCTGAGCACAAACACAAGAAGCCTACAGAAGTGTATGTGTTTGTGTGGGGAGTGTGTGTGTAAAAGAGTGAGAGAGAGACAGCGTGTGTTGGGGCAGGGCCCAGGAGTGTTTCCCTACACTGTCTCTTTAAGTTCAGACAGCCGCAGCCAGAAGCAGCAAATCCTGAGTCAGAAGCTGATACACAGACAGCTGGTGTCCCCTGTTCTCCCACCCCAGCTTAGCGGAGACTGGCACACCAGCAGTGGGTTGGGGAGACACGACACCCTGACATCAGCCCCCGCCTCTGTTCCTGGCTCTGCACAGCACATCAGGAGTCATCGTCGTCGTCCCCATCTGTCCGCCCATCCCTCAGCAGCAGCCTGCCTTGCCTGCCTGAGCTATGTGAATAATTTCCAGGTGGATTTAAATCAAGTTTCCCACTGATACTTCTTCACATATTTCTTAAACAATGGTGCAAATCTGATCACTGAAACACATTAATTTACAACTCAGTACAGCATTTTACAAATCTAAGAGGATATACTTTGTGTAATTTTTTAGATAACTTGATTTTTATTAATTTAGGAAATGGCACATAATACTCATTACCTATGTCAAGCTGCAGATGAAGTAGCAGTATATTAGGAGTGGTAAGAACTAAATCACACACACACACACAATAGCACTTATATTTTATGAAACTAAATCTTAAATGTTGCATAAATGTTGCATATTTGCAATTGCAGCAGTCTCCTGAGTTGCTGGCTGACGGCTGTCCTTAAACTCCTTTTCAAATTTTATTAACAGACAAGTCATCACAACACTAAACATACACTGTCCTTAAAACTTGTACAACTAGCTCTCATCTTCCCCACTCCCACTGTCATTTTTATTTATAGACTGAAACAAATATGAGTTTTCCTGCTTTTTCAACTCCCAGTTGATTTTCTTAGCTTTGAGTGTATAATTCCAAATGATGAAAATATTCTCTCTGTGCCTGCAGAGGAAGCTACTGCTGTGAAAAGGTGGCTTAGCAACAGAAGGAACTCTGTTTCAAGGTGCCTGGCTAATGATTTCCACCAATTTAGGGGAGTCACTTTGTTCAAAACATCATCAATAAACGTACAGTTTAAATGGTTCCACTCCAGCCCTAAAATGTATTATGACTGGCATAACTGAGGAGTGATTTTGAGATTCCCATGTCATGAGAGCATCATCATCTTCCAAAGTTAGGCATCTACCTTTATATCTGGGGTCGAGAATGTTCGCAAGAAAATGAGGTGGAGTTAGTGCTTGATCCATTCACTTCTTTATTGCCTACAGTTTAACTTTCTGGTGAGGTATTTCTTTCTTCAATATCTCTTGAAGGGCCTTCCAAATTTCGACAGCATCAGCAATGCAACAACAATTTCTCTGAAGTTTGTTTAAGGCTATGGATGTAGGCTTCAGTATACTGAGCATATCCTCTCCATTCCTCTTTAATCCAATGTTAGATACTTTGGATGAGATACTTCCATATATTTTATCATGGTTTTCTTCACAAAGTTTTATGAGAATAGGCCATTTCTTAATAAATTGTTCAAAACAATCAGCCACAGAATTCCATTTCATATCTTGAGGGACAATTAGTTTGGATCCTCCTGCTCTCTTCAGTGAAGCTGAAGCAAAATGGTTGTTACAGACGTATTTTGCAACTTCAACATTTTCTGTTATTCCTGGAGAAGATGTACTTAAGTCTTTGGCTACAAGATGCATTAAATGGGCACTGCAGTCATATGTTATTAAGGAGCATCCTTCCATTTCTTCTTCTAAGTATCTTCTCATCGTTGCCACATTTGCAGCATTGTCTGTGACAAAGCTGTGGACATGACAGTTGAATTTTTGTTCACAGTTTATTACCTCTTTCATTGCCACTTCTTTAAAATACTCTGGGCATTTCCCAATGTATCTATTGTTTCTGAAAGATATGCAACCCCATCTTCTGTTGTCTCAGGCACATGTTATTGGATCATAGGGTACATTGCTCCACCCGTCAAGGTTAAACTAGCATATTTCCCCTCAGTACTTCTTGCACATTGTTCAAGTTCCTTCACACACTGTATCTAGCAACCTTCCACCAATGTCTGCTCTACAAGGTGGAGTGTAGCCTGGTTGTAAAGACTCAACCATGTCAATGAAGGGCTTATTGTTGACAAAGCAAAAGGAGAATTTGTGACATAAATGACCTGAGCAATCTTTTTGGTATTTGCTGGTCCTTACTACAAACCCATCCATGGTGATGGTTTTACTGGATGATTGAAATCTTTTGCTTGCTACTGATGCTTTGTTGTCTGAAATGCGTTTAGTTGCAGCACTGCTGCTAAAAGTACCAACGGATGACTCTGAAGTAGTTACAGGTAGACAGTCACAGTCAAAGCCTCTTATCCTTAAATGGGATCCTGAAACAAAATTCAGAAATGATTTTGAATAGTCGTTTTTCTCAGTTCTTCTCACTCTAGCATTCAGTTAATAATATTCAGCTGGTAGTTAGGCTGGACAGACTAGAGCCATTAATTCATTTTTATGAGACTGTAAGTGTAGGTTTAGCATGTTTGTGATGAGATTTAATTGTAACTATTATTTTTTAAACGAGAGAGACATTTAGTATTGATTTAAAAAAAAAAACCCGATTTTAAATTTTTAAAAAATTGATTAAAAAAATAATTGATTTTTATCCATTCTGAATTTAATTTGAAAACTTCCTGGCCCTTTGAAAGGGGAGGGGTGAACGGCTGCAGGGCAGTAGAGTTCAAACTGCTGACCAGAGCGGTCACAATGGGCAATGTGGGAGTGGGACATGTCTGGAGGCGATTTACCTCAGTATAATCCAGAGCAGCATCTACACTGATGCTTTCTTTGTTGCTAAAACTTTGCAGTCTCTCACCTCCCTCCCTCCCTCCTCCTCTTCTCTCTCTTCCCTTCCCTCCCCCCCCACAGGCAGGAGGGGCCTAGGCTCTGTTCCCCAGCTGCCCTGGTTTGGCGGGGTGTCTATGTCTCCCAGGGGTGGGGACAGGACAAATGCACATTTGGGAGCCTAGCCCCCAATGTTACACAAAACCAAACTCAAGTAATGCACCATTATACTACCCAGGAAAAAGCAACAATGGACCATTAAAGTTAATGGAAAGACATTGTGATAACTGGGCTTTTCCTCACTTTGAATATCTATAGTGACTGAAGGGAAAAAATATCCTGCAAACCCTTTTAAAATGGAAGGGGTTTGAAATGAAAGACATCCACAACCTGAGGGACAATCATGAAGGCAGCAGGCAGTCTGTGAATGCTGGTTCCCTCCTATGGCTAAGGTTATGGTCCCCCAAACTGTATGCCCCCCTAGAGGGGCATGGAGGAACATTTGTGGGGAGGGTGTGTGGTGGGAAAGAGCACCACACTTCCAGTCCCACACTGTCCCTAGCCCAGCTCTGCCTCCAGCCTTGCTTTTCCCCCATTTGTGATCTGACTCTAGGCCCAGGCCCCATTGGTGGAGTGGAGGGAGCACCACGGTCCCAGGCCCAGCTTTTCCCCCATCCTCAGTTCTACCTCCTAGCTTCAGCCCATGCTCTGCTGCTAAGGAAGCCTTGGTTGTGTGGTAATGGAGGGGAAGGTGCGTACAGATTCCATTAATGGTAAGGGGGGCTGTGACTGGAAATGTTTGCACTTTCCACTGGGCTAGGGGGTATGCTGGGGAACTGTTCAAAGGCAATAGGTAACTTAGATAAAATCTCTTTTCTAATACAATATGGAAGTGTAAAGCCTGAGATTTTGTTTCTCTGTGTAACTTGTATATGTTTGCTTTCCTTTACTATTTCATCTTTGAATATGGGCTTTTTCTATTAAATACACTTTTTATTTATTTTTAACCCAAGGAAGTCTCCGGTGCAAACTGTGTGGGGTTCGTATCCCAAAGTGAGTTGGTATGCAGGAGGGTGCTTGTCCTAAGGTGACAAACCAAAGGGGAATAGTCTGATAGTTAGGAACTTGGGGAGGATAGATTTGGGAAGACTCTGGACTGGAAGGATGTTGATGTCACCCTGCAAGGCTGGTGGAAGCCAGGGTGAGATCTGAGGATCTGAGCAATAGGAACACATCATGCCCAGGTTATATGGCAAGCAGCAACAGAACCCCTTACTGGTCTGGGTGATCCCAAAAACATCACAATCCCCAGATCCTTTTCTGTTGTACTACTGCCTAACCATTTAGCTGCCATTTGTGCATTTGATTTTTTTTTTCCATCCTAAAAGGTGTAGAACTTTGCACTTGTCTTTATCTAATTTCATCTTGTTGATTTCATCTTATGGATTTCAGACCAATTCTCCAATTTGTCAAAGTTCTTTTGAATTCTAATTCTGTCTCCTAAGTGTTTCTAACCCTTCCAAGTTGGTGTCATCTGCAAGTTTTATAAGCATACTCTCCACTTCATTATCCAGGTCATTAATGCAAATGTTGACTAGTATAGGACAGGCGCCTGTGAGACCCCACTAGATATGTCCTCCCACTTTGACAATGAACCATTGATAATTACTCTTTTGAATTCAGTTTTTCAAACAGTTGTGCCCACCTTATAGTAATTTCATGTAATTCACATTTTCCTACTTACTTTATGAGAATGTCATGTGGAACTGTCAAAAGCTTTACTAAATTCTCTCAGGATTTGGGCTTCTACTGTGAATGTGTGAGTTGCCACTTTAGTGAACTGCTATAATCTTCAGGGCACTTGGAGTTTATGATGGACTTCCATGTCATTGTACTGTTTTGGGCTTTGTTACACCTGTCGATTTTAATTCCTATCTTCCACTGCTTTCCAAATTCACTCTTTCTTTCCTTCTTCCAACAAGACTTATTGGAGTTCTCCTGCCCTGTGTATCTTTCTTGATATTGTGCATGCTTTCTTGTGAATTTGTTATTGCAGAGCAACAAAATACAAACACTCATTCTTTTTATTATTGCAGTTCTTAACACGCTATCTAATGAAGAGGGGAGAATTCTTCCTTGTTGGGTCCAATTTTTTAACTTGCTTTTTCCTGTTACTCCCCAGCCCCTGTCATCTTCTGGATAAGATCCCTTATTTATCATTATTGACTTGACACTTTCCCCTTTGAGCAAACTTCTGAAACTGACCCTGCACAAGCCAAAAAAATAACAAAAGAGATACAGTGAGCACACCCCTGGAAGCCAAAACAATTTTTCATTCTTTGATGAGAAATTTTAGAATTGACAGTTCAGTTGCATTTCAGTTGAACCAAGGTCATAAGAGCTAAATCTGTAATTTAACTTTCTTTGTTTCTTCGTTTTCTAGGCCTGTGAAAAGGTTGGAATGCAGATACCTCGTTTTTGTTACCATGATCGATTGTCTGTTGCCGGAAACTGTAGGATGTGCCTTGTGGAGATAGAGAAAGCACCCAAAGTATGTATCTTTTCTGTACTGAATCTGTATTATTTGTAAGTATTTGCAGGACTCTTCTGAAAACTTGGAGCGTGAGTAATTGTGAAGTAATTTGCATATACACTGTAGTTATAATGTGGGTGTTGCAAGCAGATATTTTTTTCCTGCATTTATCTTCGCCCCAAAAGGTTATGTCCATTTGCAAAAGAATTGTGATGTTTTATTGTGTGATTTTCAACCTTTTTTTCATTTGCAGACCCCTAAAAGTTTCAAATGAGATACAGACCCCTTTGGAAATTCAACCTTTGGTCTGTGGACCCCTACCGTAGAAGTCGTAGATTGAAAACTGACTGAACAGAATTGAACTATAAATGTAGCATGTGCTTAACACAGCATTTGATCAGGGCTGGTGCCTCTTCCCGGTGGGGGCTCTGAGCTGGACCTTAGCTCCCCCTTGCTACAAGGCCCCACCCCTCTTTATGGCCCTGCCAGAGTCAGTGCTCGCAGCTGCCGGCAGTAAGAGCCACATGGGCAGAAGGGAATCTGACTCCAGGGCTGGCAGAGCCTTCTGGGAGCAGTGACCATGGGGGATAAGGACCCTGAATCCTGGGCTGGAGCAGGTCAGTCTGGGCTGCTGTGTGGCGCTGCAGACCCTCCATCTGCCCCCGGGCGGCATGCTCTGGCAGGCAGGGACACGGGCTGAGGACTACTCTCGGGCACGCCTGCCTCCCACCCGGGCAGGCCAGCAGCCGCTACTCTCTCCACTCTGCCTTCAGCACTGAGTGGCAGCTGCTACAGGGGGTTAAAGCAAATTTTGAGGTGACTATAGCCCCTGGAAGCACCCCTCCAGCGCTGCCCCTGCATTTGACACAGCATGAGAAAGAGTGCTGAACTGTTAGCTTCTTTGGTAGCAACGCTTCCAGGTTTTGACCTGTGGGTATCCACATACTTCTGATTGATCAGAGAAACTGAATGCCTTTTCTGGGATTTGAAATCTTATTTTCTTAGTCACCTTTCGCAGACCCCTTAGACATAGTCTGCAGACCTCAGGTTGAAAACCACTGCTTTATTGTATATCCTTTCAGAAATGCATGTTTATACTTTGAGATATTCTTCCAAACCTCTCACTCTGTTAGCTGCAGGTCATCATTTAATATACAAACTAGGGCCCCGAACTTGCACTGCATCTTCTATGGATCTAACTGAAGAATTGGGGCCTACAACTTTGTCCTGACTGAAATGGGGCTAGTAAATAACGCCATGTGTTACTGCATTAAAGTCTGTTGCAAAACTCCCACTGACTTCAGTTGTGCAGGCTTGAGCTCTGTTGGCAGCAGAACCTTTTTCAGAGTTACATTCTCTTCTTTTGGTACAGAATAATTTTTTTTAAATGAACAAAATAGATTTCGTAGGTTAAAATAAAAAAAATAACTCCTAATGATAATGGCAAAAGTTAATCACTTAAGTCACAGGTCCTCAAACAGAATGGGAGAAAAGACTTCGAAACCAAAGTCAATTATGTTTTTACACTGGGTAGATTTTCTGTGTTTTGTGGCAAAAATGTTTCTATCCTGTATTTGCTACAAGATGTTGGATTAATAACCAGTACCTCAATGAATAATTTGGCCTTTGCTTTAAGGAGATCTTTTGATGCATTTTTCTATTACGATTGTAGCCAGTAGCTGCGTGTGCCATGCCAGTAATGAAGGGTTGGAACATTCTGACAAATTCTGAGAAATCCAGGAAAGCAAGGTATCCACATCTGACTTTATGTTGCTGCTTATTTTTTATTATTATTATTTATTATAATAAAAAGGCTGTGTGATCTATAATTACATTGCCCAATTTAACAAATGTGCAGTATTCAGCTTTGACTCTTTTTTTAAATAAAGGCACTCAAGGTGCTGCTCTTAACTTTAATTGCAGTATATATAAAGCTGTCTGCAGAGAGAGTTTACTTGGTAGTTGAACTTTAAAATAAATCAATGTCCATGCAATTCTTCCCAGTCTCTTGGCTGAAACTGCTAAAAAGGGTAGTAATGATTATCCTGGTGCTTGTGATGTGGCTAGACTACCACATAGCCATTCAGTTGTAACAATTTTTAATCATCTCCAATCTGGCAAATAGGAAACGGGAACCAGGAGGTGAAGGCCCATTTCCCATTATTACCCAAGTCATCCAGTTAGCCCAATTTGTTGTTTTTAAACACATAATGGTGTTTTGGTGATAATGACACAAGTGTCTGTTTTAATGCTCTGGAGGCCTTGTCTGTCATTATTAGTCTAGACTGCAGGATAAAATTGTGTAACCATGACACTAACTCTGTAACTACTGACACCAACAGAGAGGGTGTAATGGAATTTTTGCTGGCAAACCACCCATTGGACTGTCCAATCTGCGATCAGGGAGGAGAGTGTGACCTCCAGGTACATAGCTCAGTTCAATTATTTTATACTTCTTATTTACTAACATGTATCTCTTCAATTGTCTTAGGTGAAACTACATTTCTCAGCAACGTGGGTTCAACTATTTTCTGTTATCTATTCTAGGACCAATCAATGATGTTTGGCAGTGACAGAAGCAGATTTTTAGAGGGAAAACGTGCAGTTGAAGATAAGAACATTGGCCCACTAGTCAAAACAATCATGACTCGGTGTATACAGTGCACTCGTTGTATCAGGTAATGTCTTTCTGCTCAGTATTCTCTCCAGTGGCAAGTATATTGGAGAGAATCTATATCGTTAAAATACCAATTTTTGCTAATGCATCATGAAAGATACTACACCAATGACAATCAGTGTTTAGGATGGATGGATTGCAACCAGAGGTGCTAGTTCTGATGGAGACAAAGAACTGATTTCTCACAAACCACCAATTAGCTGTTGGTCAGTAACAGCTAGAGATGGCCAAAACAAGAAAATAGAATCTAACTCTAATTTCAGAGTCAGGCCTGTGGTTTGTATTCCAGAACAGATTTCAAAATATGAAGAAGCCTTTTTTTCAGGTCTGGTTTGTATGAGAGTGTAGTCTCATAAATAGCCATTCTCCCAAGATTTTGACTCAAGGTGACAGCAGTTTTTGGCTAAAATCTCAGGAGGATAGCATTTTAGATTTCAGCGTCATTCAGTTTGAACCTGAATTTTATCCAGGTATAGATCAGACACAATTTCCTCTCCCTATCTCATGAGAGACCTTTTGGTTACTGCTGACTTGGGCTGTATTTCAACTGATAATCAAACTCCAAGACCAGTTGTCAGTTCCGTGAATAACCTTTCTCCTCGCACCTCAGTGAAATTCAGAAAGTTTTTATTTCTATATGTGAAATTTTGCTGGATATGTCTCTTCATGTTTATACAAGCACAGTATAATTGCTTTTTACTATTTCCAACAATTAGAACCATAGAATTATTGTAATAGATACACCAGGACTTTCTAATCTATTTAGATGCCTGTCCTCTTTTTTTTTTTTCTGTAGGTACATGAACTAATATTTTAGTGTCTTCTCTTCCAGATACGGATTCAAAAAATAAAAACATTAAGAATTAAAAATATGTAATATTGATATGTATATTCTGTTTTTTACACTTTATTTGCATCCACCAGGTTTGCTAGTGAGATTGCAGGGGTAGATGACTTGGGAACAACAGGCAGAGGAAATGAGATGCAAGTTGGCACTTACGTTGAAAAAATGTTCATGTCTGAGTTATCGGGCAATATCATTGACATCTGCCCAGTAGGAGCTCTTACCTCCAAGCCATATGCATTTACTGCCCGACCTTGGGAGACAAGGTGTGTATCTTAAGCGATGCTTTGAATGCGAGTTAATTTCTGTTTATCTTTCAGATGCCCTGTATATTCACCCACCACAAATATATATGATACTATTGTAAGAGAAATTGAGTGTGTTGTAACAGCCTTAATTTTCTTGGTTGTGTGGGTTTCTCTGACACAGATTTAGTTGATTGAGTAATTGAGTTACTTTGACTTACGCCAAGCTACTTAAATTGAGGTATACATTCATCCTATATTTTGGTCATATCCCTAGAAATTTGGGAAGCAGGAGGATCAGAATAGTTTCAAACTTACAGATCTCCCTAAATTGTGCCAGCGATTGAATATACAGTGCTTAAATGAAAGATCAAATTCTACAGCCCAGTGACTGGTGAAAGTATGATTTTACAATATGTCGCAGGAAACCTTTAATGTTATATATATCTAGTAATGCTGGAAATTTACAGCATTTGTGAACCTTTGACTAAAGGCATTTTTTTTGTTGCTTTTTGAACAATCACTTAATGCATGAGCTGTAGGTTTTTGTGCCTTTTTCTCCCCACAGAAAGACTGAGTCTATTGATGTTCTTGATGCTGTTGGAAGTAACATTGTGGTGAGCACAAGGACTGGAGAAGTGATGAGGATTTTGCCAAGATTGCATGAAGACATCAACGAAGAATGGATCTCTGACAAAACAAGGTACCAGTATATAGGTATTGTTTTAAAGGGGCAATTTCACAGCGTACCAGAAATACTGACAATAGCACCGACCACTGAGTCCTACATTTGGTATTTTAAAAGCATTGTTGTCAAACTGAGAATTCTTTTTATGGCACTGCGGATATATCTATAGTAACAAAGCCGTGCACTAGAATTTAATAATTTTTTAACCCTTGAATGTAGTGTAATGTTTAAATTTTTTTTTTGACGGACAGTTTTTTTGGTATATGTTGAAGGAGGAGACCTGAACTTTTTAAATGGAAATAAAATGAATGTTTCAACTTTTGGGTAACTTATTAGTCTGTCTTCATGATAGAATATTCATTTCAACTGTTTGTGATATCTGAACCAAAGACTGTGGTGGTTTTGGTCACATTCACTCTCTGTAGACCTCCACATCACAATTAATGATGTTGCCTTTTTTTATAAAAGCACATCTTCCTCTTTGTGGTTTTAATAGTACCGGTTTAGCTTTCTTCCTCCAGGTTTGCATATGATGGTTTGAAACGCCAGCGACTTATTGAACCTATGGTCAAAAATGAAGAAGGGCTGTTTGCTTACACCTCCTGGGAAGATGCACTGTCTTGTGTTGCTGGAGCGGTAAGAACTACTTGCAAGTCTTTTTTAGGGTATTATCACACGTCTGTGCAGCTGGGCAAATTACTGTTCCAGTTGATCTGAAGCATAGGAAATCAGATAATGAAGACTGGAGAACAACTATTTACTGTTAACGTCTTGCTCTGTAAAAATAATTTTAGAGAATTATACCTGATTAGAAGTCATTTTGTTTTCCACTTACCAAAATTCATAGGTAATGAAGAAATTCAGAGAAAATTACTCTTCTGAGAGCTTTTTTTTTTATAGAACTTTTGGTCCTGTGTTCTGGGGTAACTTTATAAAGATTTTCCTCATTAGATATTGTCTAAAATCATTTGAATGTTTATTAGGAAGGTACTAATTAATCATTACATGAGGCTAATTTTTATCCTCCCAATTATGCTAACTCCATTTTAATTTAAATCAGATATTTTACTACTCCTCTAGAAATCCAGCTTTTACTGAGATGTATACTATCTGAAGGGTTTTTTTCATGGAATTATATTAAATGATGCTATCTCCACTGTCTCCCTGATCCCACTTTCCCTAAAAGGTTACATTGGGTATGTCTGATTTGTTTGCTCTAAAGCTTTCTATGTGCCGCTAATTCTACTGTTCAGATGAAGTACTGCATGAATACTTTATTGCTCTTTAATAATTGTATCTGCTCCTACACCTTTTGTTAATCTGTTGTTCTCATTGTTGAGTACTTGGTGTGGTGGGGAGGAGGAATCGTCTACTACTAAACTGCAGTTCTTTTTGTTTAAAAAAAAAAAAAAAAAGGATAGATCAAAATTCTGATTTATGACATCAGCATTTTTACAGGAGAACAGTGATGCTATCTCTACTTTCTCAGATGCCATCTCTGCTTCATAGCTTATCATTTTGAGTGTGTAGGTGAGAGAGCGAAAGAGCTTGTTTTCACTTGTGGCTTATAGGTATGTCATACAGATCTTGTTCCTCTTTGTACAGCTGCAAGGTGCCCAAGGTAAGGATGTGGCTGCGATTGCAGGAGGATTGGTGGATGCAGAAGCACTGGTAGCTCTAAAAGACTTACTGAATAGAATAAACTCTGACACTCTGTGCACTGAAGAAGTCTTCCCTAGTGCTGGAGCTGGGTGAGATAACAGGCAAAGTTTATACTTTTTAAAAATTATGTTTTGCAATTAGAGCGTATTAATAAATCCTTAGAGCTCTTGCTACTGAACAATTCATGTGCACATTGGCACATTGATGATAAACTGAGTCATTTAATGATAAAATTCTGAAATCTGCAAGGTAAGAGACATGAAATAAAATACCAGACCAGATCTAGAATATTACTGTTCTGAGTCAACACTCTAGAGTGAATGGAGGGGTAGCTTCTACAATAATAGAGGAGCAAATCTGATAAATATGGGGCAATCACAGTTCAGTGGTAGAGTACAATAGCCTTTTGGTGTCCCATTAGATTACTGTGCTATAAATGGATTTTTTTGGCCATCTTTACTTTTGTGTATTATTGTGAGAACTGCACCTGTAGGGCAGCCATAATACTCTTGTTTCTACTGACTTAAATCTAGCAATGAAGGTGCAGTTTCCAGTCTATGAAGCCTGAGAGCAGCTTCTATCGGTAGACAGAGGAAAATGTCTACATTTTAATAACCTAATAGCTCTGGTAGTTCTGCTACCTGTTTGTAGGTGGGTGGCTTTTGTTTCGGATTTGGTTTAGTAGCATTGACATTGAGAGTTCTCGCTTTTTTTTTTTTTAAACCTTCCTGTCTGAAAAAATAATTTGGGGGTCTAAGTTTACTTCACTAACTTTACAACTCCTTGCTCCCACTTCTTCTGGTTTTCTGACATGAAGATAGTATCTTTTGTGTTCTTACGTTATAGCACAGACCTACGCTCTAATTACTTGCTTAATACCAAGATTGCTGGAGTGGAGGAGGCAGATGTCCTGCTTCTGGTTGGCACCAATCCACGCTTTGAGGCACCTCTGTTTAATGCTAGAATTCGAAAGAGGTTTGTATCTTTATGGAGATGAGGTAGTCCCATACTTACAAAGTAGGGGCTAGATCCAGCCATGTGCATCAGTTCAATAGGGCTCTGTGTGTGTCAAGCATTCATCCAGGCAGATCCATGTGCAAAATCTAGTTTTTGGCATGGGGGTGGTGGTACTACACATGTGGACAACAGGGTCTTTTCCCCTTCAGTGTGTACATTATATGCCATTAACTGCCTCTTAACATTAATGGGAGTTCACGTGCATCAAGAGAAGAACAGACTAACAAAAAACCCTCAGATTTAATGTTTATATGAAGTTATTGAAGCAAATTCCTAAAAGGACACTGCTTTGCACTATCACTGCACAGAATAGAGTTTTAAAATTATTGTTGCTATAGTAAATCAGACTTGATGATTTGTGAAAAGTGATGTAGTTGGCTTCATTATTTGGAAAATAGGAATAAAATAAGTGATTAACCTGTCTTTGGAAATTGAGAATTTTAATCATTTTGATTTGGAAAAATATATTTTGGATTTTAAATGTAACTCAGTTGTTTAATTTATCCAATTTACTATATTAAATTCTAGAATTTAAGAGGGTTTAAGAAAAATTACACAACACGAATCCTATATTTGATTAGTTATTAATAGAATATGCCCTGATAATTTTCTATAACTGGTCAACAAGTGGTTGAGGTAAAGTAAGCCACAAATGGCAACATCTTTTATCTTGAGTTGTACTCGCTTTTGCTTTCACTTCCCCCCGCTCCCAATGTAAAGAAATGGGTTCCACTCTCTTAATAGATCAATTTCAGATCTGTTTCAGCCTTTCAGTAGGTGGGGGGGAAAAACACCTTAAACTCTTTAGAGAGAGGCAACCTTCCCATTTTTGAAAACGTATTCAGTATGTACAATTAAAGTTTTGCAAACCCTGGTTTCTTGTTTGGTATAATGTTAATGACAAAATATATCCTCCTCACTGTTTTGGGATGATCCAATGTACTTAACTGGTTTTTTGGGGTTCCGCACCCCCCCACTTAATCAGTGATTATGAAATTTTTATAGAAAAGGGAGAAATTGCTATCATTGCATATGGTGGAATTTTTTATGCCTTTTTATAATTCTGTGTAATGAGCAGCTGAAAAAAAATTAAAATCCCTGGAGGGTTATCCTCTTTCTAGTCTGAGCCCCTTGCCCCACCAATGAAATGGGTAATCCCTAGCAAGTGTGAGGGTGAATGCTGCCTAACAGAAATGTGTAGGTTACTTAGTTTTCCAGAAACAATTTCCTATTGCAAATCACCTTCTCTGTCTGTGCTGTTAACTGCTGAGCTGTAGGTCAACAGAAGAATATATTTAGTGGCTTCCTGAGACTACAGCATATCACTGTACCAAAGATGCTCTAACTAAAATCATAGGGCCTACTGCTGCATGTCTGTGCTCTGGTCTACACTTACCTGGAAAGTAGGCAGCTGTCGACGGAAGTTACGCAAGCTACACAGAGTAGCTTGTGTAACTCTTGCTGACTGCTGTGCGTCCCTCCTGCACGGCGTCTTTGTTGCCCTACTCCGATGGAAACTGTGTTCCACTCGATGCAGCGCTATGTCGCGTGAGGGGGTGGTTTACCAGCGTCAACTTCCTGATCAATTGAACGCGTCTACACTGACTGCTGAATCGATCCAGAAAGATAGATTTGACAATGGCAACTTTGCCACCATCAGTATAGACATACCCTTAGTGTGCATATGTTTCCTCAAAGGCAGTAACAGTGTTGAGCCCAGAATATGGATTTTCACAGAAGTGAAACAATTATAGAAAAAACCTTATCTAGACAGCAATCCCAAAATTGCACTAAACTCTACATGTACATAAAAAGGTGAGAATTTTTCAAAAATAACTTTTGTAGAATTCCATCGTATTCCTTGTCATTAGAATCATAATCTTACTTGCTTTGGCTGACAAGCACTATAAATTCCTATGGTTTAACAGAACAGCATAATCCCATTGGCCTGGGGACACCTGAAACTTTTGAATAATCAGGCATTCGGATAAACAGAAGTGCTGTTTTTAATTGCATTTTCATGTGCATTAACAGTTTTTAATGTGCTTTCATCTGCTTCCATTTCAAAGAGGACAAGATCAAAGTACATTAAACTATTTGTTGATGAGCATCAACAAGGTCCACATGGTCAGTTAATCCATGGCAGGCTAATGTGAGGTAGATTTACAGCCCATCTTGCTGTAGACAAGCCCTGCTTCAGTGAAGACTCGTCCTACATTGACAAGAGGAGTTCTTACATCAGTGTAGGTAATCCACCTCCCTGAGAGGTGGTAGCTAGGTTGACAGGAGAATTGTCTGTCAACCTAGCGCTGTCTGCACTGGGGGTTAGGTTGGTTTCATTATGTCACTCGGGTGTGGATTTTCACATCTCAGAGCATCAGAGTTACACCAACCTAACTTCCCAGTATAGACCAGACCTCATTAATTTTAGGTAGTGGCTCGGAACTGCTGGGCAAATACAAAGCCATTGATTAGTACTCAGAGGTTAAATGGGGTTATTAGCAGGGTGATTAACAGGGCTACGTGGGGGACACATTGTGTGTGTGGATATATTTTTGTATCAAGGGAATTCGGCTAACTGGAATTATACTCTCTTTTGTTCCTGCTATATTTCCAGCTGGCTTCACAATGATCTGCGGGTGGCCCTTGTGGGCAGTGCAGTGGACCTGACCTACACCTATGATCATCTTGGAGATTCTGCACAGCTACTCCAGGACATTGCTTCAGAAAAACACTCATTCATCAAGGTACATGCTTAATAATGCAGCTATTTAGATGCATCAGAATATAATTTTATTCTTCCTGTGTGTGGTGCTTAGAACCTCCTTTGGAGGGTGGTTTCATAACATTCAGTGAGGTGGTAATGATTAACAAGCAGGGGTTCTCTATAAATTGTTTAATATGCTCACTGTAAGGTTGAGGTTTGACAGTTCCTTCTAATGGGTCACTGTGAAAAGTTCTTCATCCTAAATCCCTGGAACATGACCTCTTCTGGGTGAGCTGAGTGTCCCTTCCAGCCACTATTCTTTCCACTTAAACGATTTCTGGTTACCGGGGCCCAACACAGCATTGCTTTGGCCAAGATAACAAGTCGTTGCTATACAACATTTCTAGTTTTTTGCTAGCGCTAAAATAGATTGATCATTTCAAAACTACAGCTCTGTTCGCTTGAAAGATGGTGTTAAAAACACTGGATTTAAATTTTCTTTTTGTTGCATTCTCCTATGTTAACACAATTCACAGATCATTTATTGGGAAAAAACATCTTGTTCTGTGCCAGAATTCAATTTCATAGTCTTCAAGTGGGAATTCACTCTTTTTTAAAATCTGTTTTTGTTTTCTTTTTTCTCCTCAGGTCCTTAACCAGGCCAAAAAGCCAATGGTGGTGGTAGGCAGTGCAGCACTTCAGCGCAGTGATGGCGCAGCTATCCATGCTGCAGTTTCCACCATTGCACAAAATGCTAGGACAAAAAGTGGAGTTGGTACTGACTGGAAAGTTCTGAACATCCTTCATAGGTTCGCTCCAGGGCATTTCTACAATCTTTCTGAGTCCTACATGTGGTGTATATATTAAACTCTTTATGCCAGGTGTGAAGATTTCCCAGTACAAACACATGGTTCTCACCTCCCAAGGCTTATATATGGAATAAAACAGCACCTAAAACTAACAGGCAACAATATAGCATAGCAGAAAAGCTTCCATAAACTCTGTTTCATGATTTGGCAAGCATTTCAGATGCCCGGTCTGACTGTTAGCAGAGGTAAATTTGGGTTGAGAATATGAGAGAGGTTAACAATCTATAGTATTGTGCCTAGCAGGATATACAGACAATCAGTGCTAGTTGGTAAATAAGTACTGTGTATATAAAGGAAAGGCAAAATATCAAGTGCTTAAGAAAACTGTTAGTTAATACTTCTCCTTCATGGTATCATTCCCCAGGTAAGGCTTTTCCTTTTTTTAAATCTAGTGGTCTCCTGAATTAATGTCCCCTGTTAACCAGGTGTGTTCTTTGCACATTTTTTTAATTAAAAGATCTGGAAAGTGCTTTTGATAGTCACTTTTCAGGGTATTCCTACTAATGGGCATGTTTTTTTCCTGTCAGGAACAAACTGCTGCTTAGGATGATGATAACCCTAGTTCCATGTAGTCCATTCTCTGCCTAAGACTGTAATTGAGATACTTTAAATCTCCAACATCTGTTTTGTCAGTGTCTATAAAGGAGAATGTCTTGAGTTAAATTATTCTTTTACACCAGTGTAAATCTGGAGAGAGTATCTCCTTTGACGTCAATAGATTTACACTGGTATAATGAGGAAAGAATTTAGTCCTCTGCATATAAATTAAATATAAAACACTGATAGCGTAGATAGAAAATTCACATTAAAATATTGGTGGAACAAAAATAGGTTATTCTTGCCTTTTTTTAAATGTAGTATTTGGTATCTTTGAGTAGTTGCATCTCTACTAAGGCTTGGTCTACACTTCTCTTGAAATTGGGTGGCTGTTGACGGGAGTTATGCAAACTACACAGAGTAGCTTGCATAACTCCTGTTGACTTTGTAACTCCTCTCCAAGGCGGTGTCTTTGCTACGCTTCGCCACTTGGGGGGGTTGGGTGTAACGTGTTGACTTTGAGATTGATTGAGTGGGTCTTCACTGACTGCTCAATTGATCTGTATAGATCGAAAAACAGTATTTGGACATTCTATATAGGGATCATTCCATATAGGGAAGACAAGCTGTGCATTTTCCCAAAAGGGGTAGCTATATTAGCACAGCCTCCAAAAAAATTCCTGATCCAAGCTTAAATCTATTTTTCCCAGCATTACCCTACTAACAAGAAAAAAAAAAAACAAAAAAAAAACCTAAATCTACTCTTCTTCATCATGGGTGAGTAGATTAAAGCAAAGCTGCATTAATGGGACAGAGTCAACTTAAAAATCATGTTTCTCTTTGAAATGTGTTTGTCTACTATTACAAGTAACTCCTAAGATTACCACAAATTTAAGAGTAGACCATCCCCCCTTCCCCTCCAGTTTAATGTATTTGACAAAACTTTTGTGTAGAGCAAGTTACCCTTTTTTTTTTTTGTGGGGGGGGGAGAGGAGGAGGAGGCCATTCAGAGAGAATTTTTAAGAAGTGATTATAAAGCAACATTTTGCATATTACAGAAACTCTCTTTAACTAGAGTTGACCAGAAAACAAGAATTCAGTTATGAAACTTTGTGGTATTTACACTTTTGTTCCACATTGGGATAAAACAGAACTTTTGCTCTGTTTTTTGTGAAAAATGTCAAGCCCCACTCCGAAACAGCTAAAGAGGTACTCACCTGGGATGTGTGAGGAAAAACCAGGTTCAAGTCCCTGCACTGTCTGATCCAGAAGAGATTTGAATCTAGGTCTCCCACATCCCAGGTGAATGCTCTAACCACTGGGGTGTCTGTCTGGTTATGATCTAGACATGAGAAACCTTTCTAACAAATGTTTCATCAAAACGACTCAGTTTCTGGTTTTTCAACTAGTCAGTATTTTCCAACAAACATTTCATCAAATTCAAGACTGGTATTACTTTTAGTTGTGTTTTAAAAAAAAAAAAGTCAAATTGAGGTTTATGTCCTTTTAAAAATATTTTAAAGTTGAAAAGGAAGTTAAGGTTGGTGGGGGAGGAATCTGACACTTTATAATCTGTAATAAGTCTGTCTGTCCTTGCAGGGTTGCAAGCCAGGTAGCTGCTTTGGATCTGGGTTTCAAACCAGGAGTGGATGCAATCCGGAAGAACCCCCCTAAAGTACTGTACCTGTTGGGGGCAGATGCAGGTTGCATAACACGTAAAGATTTGCCAAAGGATTGCATTATCATCTATCAGGGTAACTAGAACAAATAATTCAAGAAATACTACCTCAAAACTTAAAGAAACAATCTAACTAGTGGGACATAATAATTATTGACTTTTTGATAAATTCTACCCTCCAAGTAAATGTTTCTTAATTTTTATCTGCTTTAGTACAAAATATTTTCAAACTTAATGGGTTCACACTGCACTGACATGCCTCCTCACCCATTGGGAAATGAAAAAAATGTTTGAACTTAAGTGCTGCAGGTTTTACTGACTGTTTCATGTTTTAGGAAAGCAAATCCTCCTGTGGACTGGATACCTGAGGCTATATGTTCCAGAGGGGTAGCCATGTTAGTCTGTATACAGCAAAAACGAGAGTCCTGTAGCACCTTAAAGACTGACAGGTTTCTGCGGGCATAAGCTTTCGTGGACTGCAGCCCACTTAATCAAATGCATGAAGTGGAAACCACAGACAGGTTATATCTATACATCCAAGGGTAAGGAACTAACAATGGGGAGGGCTAATGCTAACAAAGTCAATTCAGTAGGGTAGATGAGGTCTATTTGCAACCGTTGACTAGGTGAGAATGTGTGAACAGGGACAATTACTTCTTGTAATGAGAGAACCATTCCAAGTCCCTATTCAGACCCAATCTGAAAAAGTCAAGTTTGCACATGAGTTCCAGCTCTGCAGTTTCTCACTGAAGTCTGTTTTTGAAGTTTTTTGGTAGAAGTATGGCAACTTTCAAGTCCGCTACAGAGTGTCCTGGGAGATTGAAGTGCTCTCCTACTGTCTTATGGATGTTACCATTTTTTATGTCTGATTTGTGTCCATTTATTCTTGTGCGTAGTGACAGTCTGGTTTGGCCTATGTACATGGCAGAGGGGCATTGCTGGCACATGATGGCATGTATTACATTAGTAGATGTGCAGGGGAATGAGCTGTAGTGGCTTGTAGAATGTGGTGTTGGAGAGTTGTCTGGCAGCTGGATTTGCGCCGATCCCTCAGACAGATGAACATCTACAGGATCTCCATAAAACATTCTTAAAACTACAGTACCCATCTGAGGAGGTTAAGAAACAAATTGACAGTGCCAGACAGGTGCTCAGAAGTCACCTACTACAGGACAGACCCAACAAAGAAAACAACACCACCACTGGCCATCACCTACAGCCCCCAACTAAAATCTCCAACACATCATTAAGGATCTACAACCTATCCTAGAAGATGATCCCTCACTCGCTCAAGCCGTGGGAGGCAGGCCTATCCTTGCTTACAGACAGCCCCCCCAACCTGAAGCAAATACCAGCAACCGTACACCATTCAACAAGAACAGTAACCCAGGAACCTATCCCTGCAACAAACCCCATTGCCAACTCTGCCCACACATTGACTCTAGTGACACCATCACAGGCCCTAACCACATCAGCCACACCACCAGGTGCTCATTCAGACATAAAAAATGGTAATATCCATAAGACAGTAGGACAGCACTTCAGTATCCCAGGACACTCTGTAGCTGACTTGAAAGTTGCCATACTTCTACAAAAAAACTTCAAAAACAGACTTCAGTGAGAAACTGCAGCGCTGGAACTCATATGCAAACTTGACTTTTTCAGACTGGGTCTGAATAGGGACTTGGAATGGTTCTCTCATTACAAGATGTAATTGTCACTGTTCACACATTCTTACCTTGTAATCAACAGTTGTGAATAGGCCTCATCTACCTTACTGAATTGACTGTTAGTACTATCCCTCCCCATTGTTATGGTCCTTACCCTTGAATGTATAGATATGCCCCTATCTGTGGTTTCCACTTCATGCATTTGACGAAGTGGGTTGCAGCCCATGAAAGCTTATGCCCGCAGAAATTTGTTAGTCTTTAAGGTGCTACAGGACTCTCATCGATTTTGCTGAGGCTATATGTAAAGAAATACAAATTGGTTTACCCTCTCGGTCCTAGTGTCAAATCCAGTGATTAAAAACTGCTACTAGTGGAAGGTTGTTCTCGTCCATGTAAGAAAAGTAGTAATCACCAATGATCTAGATACCCATGTCATTCCACAGCAACTTCAGCAGAGGTCAAGAATCTAGTATGTATGGTAGTTCAATTCCATTTTTGACACTGGTTGTGGTCCTTTCTAAACGATACTGTTTGTGTTAATGGACAAGCAGGACTTTAATCTCCAGAGTTGTCAGTCTTTCATGAACACTAAATTTACTCAAGCAAAATTTCAGAAGAAAAGTTCCTTTAAGAGGAATACAGTAGCTCTTGAGTTCATACAACATTCCTCTTGAGTTATACTTACAGATACCCTGTACAGTTATTCCTTTGTGGCTTCCTATCAGAACTTGACTTTCCTCTTCCCATATTTTTTTCCTCAGGACATCATGGTGATGTGGGAGCTCCCATGGCTAATATTATTCTCCCAGGAGCAGCTTACACAGAGAAGTCTGCAACCTATGTGAACACTGAGGGCAGGGCCCAGCAGACAAAAGTAGCAGTAACGCCTCCTGGCATGGCAAGAGAGGACTGGAAGATTATTAGAGCCCTCTCTGAGGTACTGTAACTATATTAGAAATTGATGCCTCTAGTAAGAATTTAAATGGAGCTTGGAAACTGCTTACAGTAACTTTTAGAATGCAGATTTATGTTCAGGAATGTGGGTATAAAGTAGAGCCGTGCACAGATACAAATATGTGGATCCACATCTGCGAGAATAAACTTCTATCCAATCTGCCCTCCCTCTTTTAGATGTATCTGCATCCCCGCTGCCAATCAGCTGCTTGCAGCCAGCTGCCCCCCATCAGCTGTTCTGTTCCTGCTGTGCCTGGGGCCAGCAGCTGCTCCACTCCTGCCCCAGAAATCGCAGAAAGTCTATCCATGACCTCTGTGATCATCTGATCCACAAAAATTGGTCCACAGATATCTGCATCCGCATTCAGGGATGTGGATATCCCCCGATATAAAAGCTGATATCTGTGGATTTGCAGGGGCTGTAGTATAAAGTCTCCTGGGAATATGGGCAGGACTGAATTAATATGAAGCAACACTGCCTTTTTTATGTCTGTAGGGTAAATGGGACTGTTTTTTCTACTTTGAGATTTTGACATTAATATTGTAGCTTCTAGATATGCTATGAGAACGTACAATAGATGACTTGTAACTGCAGCAAATTCTGTTAGCCAAGGCAGGATTCCCTAGAGCAACCTGGCAGGCAGACTGAGGGCATGTTTTGCTGCTTCCCAGAAAAGGAACAGTGGACCTCCTGAGAGTGTGTGCTGATAACATCTGGTAGGGTAGAACATATCCTAACTGGCCCTAGTCTCTTAAAGTGCTGTCTTGAATGCTGTAGAGCAGCGGCTCTCAACCGTTTTTCATTTGTGGAACCCTAAATTTCTGCGGGAGGTGCGGACCCCTTTTGAAATCTTACGCAAAGTCTGCAGACCTCAGGGATCCAGATCACAGGCTGATGATAACCTTTTGTGGATCCCTTAGACATAGTCTATAGGCCCCCAGGGGTCTGTGGGCCACAGGTTGAGAACCACTGCTGTAGAGAGAGCTGGCTGTATTGCTTGCATGGGAGGGGAGGAGCCACACCTCTGTCCTTCCCCTTCCCCTCTTCCTTGGGCAGAAAACAGACTCTAGCTTTTAATATCCAGATATATTAATTACTGGCATCAAGAGATCAACATGATGATGTTGCAAATTAAGCACAAGAGTAGCAGTTTAATCATTCACACCTCAAATTAAAGTAGCTTTTTTTTTCTTGCTTCATTGTAGATATTTTTGAGATAATTTAAAAACTTAATATATATTGGCCAGAACACTAGATTTAATGGAGTCTTGTGGCTTTTTCTTTTTAAGCTAACTGGTGTGACACTCCCTTATGATAACCTTGTTCAAGTAAGGAACAGACTGGAAGAAGTATCTCCTAACCTGGTCCGATATGATGATGTAGAGCAAGCTAACTACTTCAGCCAGGCAAATGAGCTCTCCAAGGTATTGAACATTTAAGCCATGAACATCAAGTATGTAAGAAGCTTGCTTATGTGTACTACTGTTAGCTCACAGTGCAGTGCATTGTACAGAAGGAGAGCTTGGTCAAATGAGTTCTGTGATAACACAGTCCTGCCCTCCAGGTGACTTCTTACTCTGCTAATATAACTCCTTTCTTTCCCATTGCAGTTAGTGAATCAGCAGCTTCTTGCTGACCCTCTTGTTCCACCTCAGCTCACAATTAGAGACTTTTATATGACAGGTATGTGGTCACAGTAGCATTTTATTAACATCTCACTGTTTCAGCTTTGCTTTGTTATTCCATTAGTGCTACATTATAACACACAGATGCATAATTAATTATTCTAAAGGTGCTTCTAGAAAATTAAGACCCCTTAAAGGGACACCAGGGTGCATCATGCTTCTGTCTAGAAAACTTTGTACCATCTGTTCTGACATGAGACATCTAAAAGCAGAGGGGCTGAATTTTACATAGACTCATAGACTCATAGGTCAGAAGGGACCAATATGATCATCTAGTCTGACCTCCCGCACAAGGCAGGCCACAAAACCCTACCCATACACATTTATAACAACCCCGAACCCATGACCGAGTTGTTGAAATCCTCAAAAATGAGATTTGAAGACCTCAAGCTGCAGGGAATCCACCAGCAAGCGACCCATGCCCCATGCTGCAGAGGAAGGCGAAAAACCTCCATGGCCCCTGCCAATCCGCCCCGGAGGAAAATTCCTTCCCGACCCCAAATATGGCGATCAGCTAAACCCTGAGCATGTGGGCAAGACTCACCAGCCAGCACCCAAAAAAGATTTCTCTGCAGTAACTCAGTTCCCATCCCATCCAGCATTCCCACAGACCATTGAGCAGACTTATCTGCCGATAATCCAAAATCAATTGCTCAAATTAAACTATCCCATCATAACATCCCCTCCATATACTTATCAAGCTTAGTCTTAAAGCCAGATAAGTCATTTGCCCCCACTACTTCCCTCGGAAGGCTATTCCAGAACTTCACTCCCCTAATGGTTAGAAACCTTCGTCTAATTTCTAGTCTAAATTTCCTAATATCCAATTTGTACCCATTCGTCCTCGTGCCTATATTAGTACTAAACTTAAACAATTCCTCTCCCTCCCTAACGTTAATCCCCCTGATATATTTATATAGAGCAAGCATATCCCCCCGGAGCCTTCTTTTGGCCAGGCTAAACAAGCCAAGCTCTTTGAGTCTCCTTTCATAAGGCAAATTTTCCATTCCTCGGATCATCCTAGTAGCCCGTCTCTGAACCTGTTCCAGTTTGAATTCATCCTTCTTAAACAGACCTGTGATCCTTATTCTGCCAAAATTCCCAATGAGATCAATGGAAACTTGTCCCAGTAAGGTCTGTAGAATTTGACCCTATATCTTTAGCTAAGTGTGTGGGGGGAGGTTTATATTCTCAGATGAAGATTTTTAGTAAGCATGGGGTTTTATGGCTGTAGATCTCTCTAGGATAATTTGTTGTGTACATCTGAAATGAACACTCAATGCCAAAATATGTCTTCACAGATCCAATCAGTAGAGCATCCCAGACAATGGCCAAGTGTGTGAAAGCAGTCATTGAAGGTGCTCAGGCAGTAGAAGAGCCGTCCATCTGCTGAAGAATATAATCACACAGCTACCAAAAACTACCAGATATCTGATGGAATGTTGCTATGACAAACTTTCAAAAAAACAATTTAGTGGTATTTACACTTTATGTTCACATCTTCATGAAAACAGTTCAGGTAGCCTATTGGAAGGCTATCAGTGTGCTTGGACATTAAATGAGAAACTCTTATTTACTGGATCTAGAAAACTATGCATACAATGATTGTGTACAAACGTGGTAGATTGTTACAACAGTTTATTTCCTATGTAAATGGTTTATATGGCTTGTGATTCTCTTACACAAAAATAAAGATTTAAACATAAATCTTAAACAAGTTTTTAATGTGACAAAAATACTGGAAACCAACCTTTCACTTCCAGTGCATCTAGAAATCTCAATTGACAGTTTTAAATATCCCTTGAAGTTGCAAAGATTCTACCATTATATACAGAAAGCAAAAAGCATGTACTACCACCGAGTGTCATCTCCTCTCTCTTCATTCAAATATATCCATTTACAACTATCAGTGTTAAGAACTAATAGGTTTGCTGATATTTATATTTTCATTTGGACAAGCTAGGAAAATACTTCACTTGCAAGAAATAAAATCTGTATAGCACCTCTTTCTTAGGAAAATTAAGTGGAAATTTACCATAAAAACCTCTCAGAACAAAACCTAAATCTCTTACCATGAGGGAGGTTGCAGTGCTTAGAGACGGGCTCCTTACTAGAGTACTTTAAATCTGAATTTGATCTCTTTTATCCCTGTATTTCTTAATTCTGTTATAGAAGCAATAAAAGATGTAACTTCAAGTGTTAAGTTGAAACAACTTAACTTACCCTCACCCCCAGCCCCCAACTGCCAGTTTACAAGGTAAAGAAAGGGTTTGCACAATCGGAAAACAAATAGCATACTACTTTTAAGAAACAGACTGCAAGTCAGTGTTTTTCTACATCTCATACACATCCAGGACTGAAACGAGTTCTGTTCCTGACAAAATATTACGTAAGACACAAAGTCTTTGTATCGCTGACAGGCATTTGCAGCAGTTTGGGCAACAAGGTCTGTATCCTGTCCTTTAGTTTGCTGTGTGCAAACTGAATTGCTTTCGAAGGACATGTCTACAGGGGGATAAAATACCCACAGCTGGCCAGGTTATCTGACTCTGGCTGCAGGGCTAAAAATTTGTGTGTGGATGTTCAGGCTCAGGCTGGAACTCAAGCTCTAGGACCCTCCACCCACCTCCCCACAAGGGGGGGGCTTCGTTTGGGCTGCAGCCTGAGCCCGACCGTCTACAAAGCAAAATCCAAGCCCTGTGAGGCTGAATCAGCTGACCTGGGCCAGCCACAGCCATGCCATGGGGCTTTTATCCCCAGAAGACACATCCTTATAGGAAGAGCTCTATATTCTTTCCGAGCCAAGGGTAAAATCATGTTGGTTATGTAAAACAGTGAGAGCGCTATGGCATCTTAGAGACTAACAAATTTATTTGGGCATAAGCTTTCGTGGGCAGAAACCCACTTCGTCAGATGTAGTAAGTCTCAAACTATTATATGATGTGCTACTTGATATGTTCATCTGGAGTGAGATTTCTTTCAAAGTCACCTAAGTGACTTTTGAAAATGTCATCTCTTCTGTAATATGGAAGCTTGTAAAGGTTGTAAGTCTTTAAAGGTGACGATATCACTACATAAGTTCATATTCAGCATAGAATAAAACAGCTCTAGGAATGGCACGAACAATCCTACTTCTAGCATTGACTCTAAAGCTCCAAGCTAATACTCAAAGCCAGATTAAAAAAGGGAATAACTTGCCTATGCCACCTGGGCCCCCTCCACCGAGGGAGGAGGGGCCAATGTCACAGGGGAAACCCGTGTTGGGTCCCCAAATGGTGGTGGAGATCTCCCGTATGGGAAGGAAGATCTCTGGCCAGATGGTCTCCGAGGGTAGAGCAGAGCCGCTTCCCTAGTAGTCGCTCCAGGTCGGTGTCATTGAGCTGACCTGCACGGACATGGGACGTGGAGTCACTCTCTCCATGCCGACATCACTCCCTGGCACTGGTGGCAGCCCAAGCCAGGAGGTGGCACTGGTTGAGGTCTGCCTGGTGGTGCTTGGACAGCTCCTGTTCCCCAGCACCAAAGAGTTCCCCATACCGAGATGGTGCAGAACCTGGTTATCGTTGGAGGACCTGGCCCCAATACATTTGCCTGCACCAAGGGAGTGCAGAACCCGGTCGTCGTCGGAAGACCCTGGCACCGCAGAGATCATGGCACAGAACCTGGTCACCAGAGTCTGACTTGGTACTGAGGATTCAGGACAGCGCTGACCTCGGTTACCGAAGACATCCACAGAGCTGCAAGGCAAGCGGCAGCGGACATCATCAGTACCTCTAGCTCTTCGAAGCGTGCCCCCACTTGTCGGCACCGCTCACAGTGACAGAGACGGTCCCCATCGTATGCCAGGTCGGAAGTGTCGAGCGGGAGGTCCCCAGCACAGAAGGATGCCCGGAACTGGGGAGGAGCACAGTATAGCTGGTCCAGGGCCTCTAACTCTGATGATACCTCAGGGTCTCCCAGGGGGGGAGAGTCATCGGGTGAGTCGACGCCCCCACAAAGCATCAGAGCCTGTGGCACAGTGAGCCCCAGGTTGGCCCCAGGGACAATGGCTGCAACAATGGCCTTATTGGGCCCCGTGGGGTCTCCAGGTGAGACCAGGGCCCCAATCCATGAAGTCATCAGGGATGCAGTCCATGCCTCCGGCACAGCAGAAGGCCCATCACCACCACTCCTCGGCCGAGGAGCTGGACCCCGCAGGCTGCACCTCGGTAGTCCTTCTCCTCACCTGACGAGGCAGTCTCCCAGGACCAATCTGTGCCACTGGAGGATTTCAGGGCACACCAGTAGCTGCTCAAGAGGGTGGCCTCCAGCTGGAGGTGGAGGAGCTAAAAGAAGCCGAAAATAGCCTCTTTAATGTGCTGGCAGTGGCTGCCCCAACACGAGTGGCCCTCCCAGTCCACAAAGGGGTCCTTAAGATTGTGAAGGCCTTGTGGCAAACCAATTCTTTGGTCACCCTGACATCAAGGGCGGCTGAGAAGAAATATGTCCTGGTTGAGGGGTTTGAGTATTTGTTCACACACCCCGCTCCGGGACCCTGGTAGTAGACGTGGCTAACCAGCAGGATAAGCAAGACCAGCCAGGGTCGACTCCCAAGAACAAGGACAAGGGAGGAAGTTTGGGACTTGTTTGGGAGGAAGATTTATTTCACAGCAAGCCATCAATTTAGGATTGCTGACCCTTCTGGGCAGATATAATTTCAACACCTGGGACTCCCTCAGGCGGGTTGCCAAGGCCCTGTCCCAGGACCAGGCTGTGGACTTTAACACTATCGTGGAGGAGGGAACCACAGTAGCTAGAGCGGCGCTCCAGACGTCCTGGGACACTGTTGACTCGGCGGGCAAGGCCATAGCCTCCACCATCTGCATGTGAAGGTGCTTGTGGCTGCAGTCCTTGGGCCTGTCCCAGAGGTGCAATATTCTATTCAGGACTCCCCTTTGAGGGGTCGGCCCTATTCTTGGACCAGACCGGTGCAAAGTTGCATGGTCTGAAGGAGTCTAGGGCCATGCTTCGCTCCCTGGGCCTTTACACGCCCCACTTTTCCAGGTGTCAATCACGGCCCCAGGTGCAGCAGCAACCAAGGCCTCAGTCCAGGCCTTTCCAACCCTATAGTCATAGGGATACAAATAGAGGGTTTAGAAGAAGAAATCAGCCCCCTAGCTTGTCCTCAGCTCCCCAGCAAGGGCCCCCCAGGAGGTCGGGCAATCAAAGGAGACAATTTTGATTGTGCACCCAAAGGTAGCACCCCAACTGCTCTCCTGGATCCGTCCTGCCCTTTCCTAAACAGATTAAGGCCCTTCTACCCTGAATGGGCAAAAATCACTTCAGACTGTTGGGTCCGGAGGATGGTCTCAGAGGGCTATGCCCAACAGTTTACATCTACCTCCCAACAACTCTCCCCTTCTGTCCCTCTTCAGGGACCCCTCTCACAAACAGCTCCTCTTACAGGAGATGGACACCCTCCCCAGTCTGGGAGCGTTGGAAACGGTCCCTCAAGGCAGAAGGGAGAAAGGGTTCTATTCGAGGTACTTCCTCATCCCCAAGGCGAAGGTCTGAGAGCCATATTAGACCTGTGTCGCCTAAACAAATATGTCAAACGACTCAGATTTCATATGGTTTCCCTAGCTTCCATAATCCCCCCTCAGTCCAGGAGACTGGTATGCCACCCTCGATCTCAAGGACACATACTTTCAAGCGTCTATCCTCCACCGCCACAGGTGATTTCTTCGTTTCATGGTGACTGGCTCCCACTACCAGTTTACAGCCCTGCCCTTTGGCCTATCTTCGGCTCCCAGAGTGTTCACGAAGTGCATGGTGGTAGTGGCTGCCCACCTGAGATGAAAAGGTTTGCAAATTTTTCCTTATCTAGATGATTGGCTGATCAGAGGCAGGTCCAGGTCCCAAGTGCAGTATAGCGTGACCCTCACTTGCTCCATGTGCTGCAGGCTGGGGCTACTCATAAACGAACAGAAGTCCACATTAACCCCAGTGCAACGAATAGAGTTCATTGGGGCTACCCTGGACGCTTCCCAGGCCAGATCCTCTTGCCTCAGCCATGTTTCGAGGTGATGGTCTCTATCATCTCCCAGCTGCACCGATGCCCCACGACAACAGCCAGGCGCTGCCTACCGCTGTTAGGCCACACGGCGGCCTGCACGTACATAGTGAGACTAGCTCGCCTGAGGCTCAGACCACTTCACACATGGTTGGCCTGACCGGGTGGTCGCAGTTCCTTTGCCCATCCTCGCCTCCCTAAACTGGTGGCGGACTCCCAGGCAGTGATGAAGGGCGTTGCGTTCAGGGAACTGGTCCTGTCGGTCACTGTAATCTCCAACGCTTCAGATGTAGGCTGGGGAGCCCACATCAGCACCATCCTAAGCACTCAGGGGCTCTGGTCAGGGGAGGAGAGGCGCCTGCACATCAGCGTGAAGGAGATGAGGGCCATTTGCCTACCGTGCAAGGTGGTCCTCCGATTCCTGACAGGCAGGGTGGTGCAGGTGCTGATGGACAACTCTGCAGCCATGTTTTACATAAACAGGCAGGGGGGAGTGCACTCCTCAGCCCTCTTCAAGGAAGCTACCCACTGTGGGATCTGACTGAGGCACGATTTCCACCGGACGGCCTCTCACCTCCTGGGAGTGAGGAACAACGAGGCGGATCGCCTCAGCAGGTAGTTTCTAACCTGCTACAACTGGTTGCTGCACCCAGAGGTGGTGGCTATGATCTTCCGGAAGTGGGGCGTTCCCCAACGACCTATTCACATGGGCCTGAAACACAAAGTGTCTGAGACTGGGTCAATTTCCGACGCATTCCTCATGGACTAGACATGTTCCTCAAGTATGTGTTTCTGCCCATTCCACTCCTGTCCAAGGTCCTGCTGAAAATAGAGGGACAGAGCAGACATTATACTCATAATTCCAGCCTGGCCGAGGCAGCACTGGTTCAGCCTGCTGCTGGACCTTTCAATCGCCCCACCCCTGGAGCTCCCGAGGCGGCGCGACCATCTATTCCAGGACCATGGTCTCCTGTTGCATCCAGACCTGGACTCCCTGCCCCTCACAGCCTGGAGGCTCTGTGACTGACGGAGGAAGAGAGAGCCAACGCCGCCCATACCTCCATGAGAGAGAAGGGACTGGCGTTATGGGGAAGCCCATGTTGGGACCCCCCTGAATGGCTCAGGAGATCCCCGGTACGGGGAGGAAGATCTCCCATAGACCAGTTTCCTAGGGTAGAGCAGGAACACTCCCCTAGAAGTTATCCCAGGTCACGGTCACCGGACCGACCTGCATCGAGGCAGGGAGCGAAGTTCCCTGTCCGACACCAGTCTTGACCCCCCAGCACTGGGTGAGGCCCACTCCAGGAGGTGGAACCAACCACAGTCACCCGATAGGCACCATTCCCCAGATGGAACTCACTGTTCCTGCTTTCTGGCAAGGAAGATTCGCCTGCAATGATGCAGCGCTGATCCCGGTCATCGGACACAGACTCGGTAACAAGTTTGCCCCCTGCACCGAGGTAGCACCGAACTCAGATGCCGGAGACAGACTTGGCACCGAGGCATTTGCCCTGCACTAAGGCTGCGCCAAATTCTGTTGCCAGAGACAGGCTCGGCAGCACTGAACCCGGTTGCTGGAGTTTGACTTGGTGCAGAGATGCATGCATTGCTTTCCCCCTGTCCCTGGGCTTGGTACTGCACAGTAAGAACTTTTGGGGCAGCCCCACCATGGTCTTTTGACAGTGCCTCAGTGTCGCTTTGGGGAGGTACCCGCCGGGTGAGTCACCACCAATGAAAGGTGCCAGAGCCCCAGACAAAGGTAGCCCCGGATGGCCTCAGAGGGAATAGTCACCCCAATGGATGTATGGAGGCCTATGGGGTTTCCTGCGGAGGGGGATGGGACCACAAACTATCAACCCCTCAGGAGTGCCTCAGGTACAGGGGAAGGGCCACCATTTGCCCTCGGATGACGACTCAGCCCCACAGGCAGGGACTCCTGTGGGGACTGCCTGTTGATGGGAAAAGGTGCTGTATCCTGCAGAGCCCTCCAATCCCCACCCTCCTCGCCGGATGAAGCACGCTCCCAGGCCCTGGTTGATTCTAGGGCACACTAGGAGCTACTCAAGGGGGGGCCTCAACCTTGGGGCTGGAGGTGAAGGAGCTTAAGGGGCATCAGACAGTCTCTTTAATGTGCTAGTGGTGGGCCCCCACAGTGTGGGTAGCCCTCCTAATCTAAGAAGGGGTGCTCAAGATAGTGAAGGTCTCAGAGCAAACCCGCTCCTCTATAAAAGCCTGATACCTAAATGAGTTGAGAAAAGTATTACGCCTAGCCAAGGGATTTGAATACTTGTTCACCACTCCACCCCAGGTCCCTGGTGGTTGTTGCCACCAACTACAGGGATAGGCAGGGCAGCCGGGCTCTACTCCAGAGAACAAGGGCAATTATAAGCCAGACTTGTTTAAAGAAAAGAAAAATGAATTTTTTTTATTCCATAGCAAGCCTACAGTTAGGTTGGCCTACCAGCAGGTATAATGTGAGCCCCTGGGGGACTCGGTGAGCTGCTTTGCTGAGGCTCTTCCGGCAGCAGGCGCTGAACTTTTATACCATTGTGGAAGAGGGTACCACGGGAGCTAGAGCAGCACTCCAGCCATCCTCAGTTGCTGCAGATTCAGTGGGCAGAGCCATAATCCCTGCCATGGGCATGCTCAGATGTTAGTGGCTGCAATCCCGGGCTGTCCCAAAAGGTCCAGCAGTCCATCTGGGACCCTCCCTTGGACGAGTCGACCTTGTCTTCGGTTCAGATGGAAGCGAAGCTGCATGGTCTGAAGGACTCCAAGACCCTGCTCTGTTCCCTGGGTCTTTACATGCCACAGACCTTTAGGTGTCAGGCAGGTTCCCAGGGACAGCAGCAGCAGAGGTATCCGCCCTGGCCATCTCACAACCTATGGCCAATGGGACAGAGACAGGGGGTCCAGGAGACACCATCCACCCTGAATTGCTCCTTAGGCCCTCAGTAAGGGTCATTTCAGCGATAGGGCAATCAGAAAAGGCCCTTTTTGATGGTGCACCCAAGGGCAGCACCCTAGCCTCTACTACTTCTGGTTCATGTGGGTCAAAACATCTTCGGACCACTGGGTCCTTGGTATAGTTCAGCTGGGCTATGCCCCCCAGTCGTCTCCCCTTCCCCCCAACGACACCTCCCCCTTCCTCCCTCCCAATGGCAATTCCACATCCAAGATGTTGAGGCTGCCTCAGCCTGGAGCAGTGGAAAAGGTCCCTCAGGGCATGGTGAAAGTGGTCCTACTTGAGGTACTTCCTTGGCCCCTAGAAAAAGAGGATTTAAGGACTGTATCAGACCTATGTCGTCTCAACAAATACCACAAGGGACTCAAGTCTCACATGGTTCCCCAGCTCCAGTCTTCCCACCTGGATACAGAAGCCTGATATGCCGCCTTGGATGTCTGGGATGCATATCTTCAATGCTTCCTTCACTTCGTAGTGATTGGCTCCCACTAACACTTTACGGTTTTACTCTTTGGCCTGTGCTTGGCCCCGAGGGTGTTTACCAAATGCCTGGCAGTGGTAGCTGTGCACCTGAGGCAAAAAGGGGGTGCAGGATTTTACCATACATGGATGATCAGATAATCAGAGGCAGGTCCAGGTCCCAAGTCCAGAGCAGTGTGAGCTGATCATGTACTATTTGCGGCTGGTGGGTCCTGCTGGTGAACAAAGAAAGTTCTCATTAACTCAGGTGCAGCCTATGGAATTCGTCAATGTGATCTGGTTGCTTCTCAGGCCAGGCCTTCTTGCCCCAGCTGCACTGTGAGACAGCGTCCCTCAGGTTGGCCCACTTGCACAAATGTCCTATGACAACAGCCAAACATTGCTGACAGCTGGTAGATCACAAGGCGACTTGCACCTATGTGGTGAAACTAGCTAGCCTGAAGCTTAGGCTGCTGCAATCACAGCTAGCCTCAGTGTACAGTCTGAGCAGGTAACTTCTGGACTGAGAGGCCATATCAGCCTTCCATCAGTTGCTTGAGGGGGGATTGCTGTTCTCCCATCCAATGTCAGTTAGGCTCCTGAAAGGGGTAGGGAGGCTCTATCCGTAGTTCTGCGACCTGGTGCCTCCCTGGGATCTCAACCTGGTTCCTTCACGGCACACAGGGCCCCCTTCTGAACCCGCGGTGTCATGCCCTCTACTCCTGTCTTCCGGGAATGTGGCCTTCCTGGAGGTAATTATCTCAGCAAGGAGGGCCTCCAGGATCAGGGCGCTGACCTTGGAGCCCCCCCACTCCGTACTATATTCTATAAAGATAAGGTTCCATTGAGGCCGCACCTGGCCTTCCAGCCTAAGGTGGTTTCTGAATTTCATTGTAACCAAGATATATTCTCCCTATGTTTTTCCCTGAACCACACAGTTCGGAGGAGGAGAGAAGGCGGCACTCGCTAGATATAAGATGGGCCCTGGCTTCTGCATCAGGTGTACGAGGCCATTCCGCAGCTCTTCCTTGTGGTGGCTGACCAGATGAAAGGTTCACCAGTCTCCACCTGGCACATTTTCCTTGTGAATAACTTCCTGTGTCGAATTCGGCTACAAGCAGGTGAAGGGGTCACTTCTGGGAGCCATCACAGCTCACTCAACAGATCTCAAGCTCCAGCTGCAGCCTTCCTAGCGAAAATGCCAGTGCAGGGCATCTGCAGAGCAGCCGCCAGGCTGGCGGTACAGACCTTTACATCCCACCAAGCTGCTGTCCAACAGGTGCGGGAAGACACAGAGTTCAGCAGAGCTGTGCTGCTGGCAGCTCACCGCTAACCCTGGCCCACCTCCAAGATACTGCTTGTTAGTGACCTATTGTGGAATGGACAAGAGCAAGCTCTCGAAGAAAACAAGGTTACTTACCAATAACTGATGTTCTTCGAGATGTCTTGCTCATGTCCATTCCACAACCCACCTCCTGTCCCCACTGCTGGAGTTGGCAGAAAAAAAGGACTGAGGGGGTGTAGGGCCAGCAGCGCCTCATATACCACGGCATGTGTGCAGGGCTCCAGGGGGTGCTGGAGCTGGCCCTACTGGATCTGCTAGGGGGAAAAACGTTCCAGTAGCTGTGCACGGAGGCGTGCACACACCTAAAGTAGAATAGACATAAGCTTCTTATTGGGTGCTAGAGAGGTGAAATCCAGCCAGCCAGCCACAAAACCTGGCACCAGGGCAAAGACTGCAGCACAGCCTCACCACAGTCACGGGTCTGGCCTCTGGGCTGAAGTAACAGCTGTAACCTTGGCCTACCATGCTATTTCCATGGTATGCCCAGACACTTAATCCATGCATGTGAGTACAATGGCTTTTCTCTTGACTATCCCATGCCTGCCCTGTGTGGGGCCAGTATGGAATCCTCTTCTAAATGCTGCAGAAGAGCTTCCCACTCTCAGATTCCTGCTGCACAGCCCCATGCAGGCTTACATGGTACACTGGTCTTAAATCCCTGACAAACTTTACACTTATTGCAGAATTTGCCAGGATACAATGTTAGTGGCATTTCATTGCTAAACATACTTAGATAGAAACTACATCTCACCTGTTTAAATCATTGAGGGCTGTATCCCAGTGCACAAGAATTTTAAACAAGACTTTTAGTTCAAGTTTGGCTACATGCAAGAAGATTTCTGAATTAGAGCTACTGTATATATATATACACAGTCTACTAAAACTCACCATAAGGAAATATGTTCAGATATTTGGCCTAAACTCTCCTGTTTATTTTTGCTAGCTGCCCTCTAGAACACCATAAATAATTCTTCTCTCTCCTCAACATTTAATCCTTTCAAAAACAAGACTTTTAGTTCAAGTTTGGCTACATGCAAGAAGATTTCTGAATTAGAGCTACTGTATATTTAGGGCTTTTCCCTATATTCACCTGGATTTCTAAAGAAGAGAGGCCCCACCAAAGTTGAAAAGCATTTGAAGACTTTGGAATTGAGGATGTTCATTTAGGCTGTGTGTGAGAAATTTTCTGGAACTCATTGGGACATTCACATTTTGCCCAACTGTGGTTATAACAACTATTTGTCAGGAACTCAAACATTACACTTGATAAGCTCAAGGGAGCATGTTCAGACCCCCACCTCTATGACTACAGAGAAAGAAATGGACTTGGGGTACACAAGGTGGGTGCAGACACATTGTGTGGCATGGAGCCCAGCTCTACAGTAGTCCAATAGGGCACAGTCAAGGTACACCTCTATCTGCAGCCTCTAATCCTCTCTCCACTGCTTGTGCTCACTGGGTCTGCAGAGGCTATTTCCACAGCTGCAACGTAAAGATTATTTTCTCTTGCCATCCCACAGAGATAACCTAGTGTATACAGTATATTTCTTCAGGTGGGCAATGGGTCTATGGATTTGGATCTACTGTCATCTTTAATGAAGCGACACAAGATCCAGAATTAAATCTTCATTTTGCATCTTAACCTAAGATATCATGTCACAGTATGTTTCTCTCTGGATTAATACATCTGTTCTTTACCTTCTCTAGAGAGTCAAGAACCCTGGGACTTATTCTCCAGCAGGCACTGTAAATCAAACCACCACAATAACTCTGTCTTCCATTTTAGAATTAAATCCTGCTTATTTTAGCCCTATGAATATTACAATTTACTTTGCATGAGGCAAGCTGATTTTGTCCCTTACAATTTAATATTCTGTTATGATAAAAAGCAATTTAGTTATAGTAATAACTCGTTTAATGTACAAAATATTATTGAAAAATAGACAATTGTCTTAATCTTCTTGGATAGTTAAAACAACTTCCCTGCTATTAGTTTATTCCACTGATTTACATTTGTCAGCAATAGATTGAAGGATTATAACTATCTATATTATGAAAATCTAGTGAACTTTTCCTCATCATTTTATCCCTGTTCAAAGAAAAGTCAAATTTTTGGCACAAGTTACTCAACAGCATCCCTTTCAGTTCTCTTTTTGCAAAGTGGGTTCAGAAATTTGTTTTATTGTTTTGGATTTTTTGGGAGATGGGGGAGAGCAAGGGGCATTAAAACCTTCACAGGTGTGTCCACCTGTAATTGCCATATAGCAAATGGTTTGATATTGTAAGGGTAGTGACTGTAGCTTTGTACATTTACGCTCCATCCTGTAAACATACATATTTAAGTTTACACATGTGAAAAGTTAAAGTCTGCAAAGTTAATTATATTGGGCCAAACAACAAAAAGAAGTAATAAAAATCAAGATATCTCAAAATATTTTAAAAGGCATTTCTGTTACATGGTGCTGATGCATCTGCATCTCATTTTAACAAGACTAAGGAAACCCAAATGAATGGCTACAGATAGTTCAGACTGCTGTATTTTCTGGAACCTGAACTTTTTCTAGTGGTGCATGTTATCCTTTCCAGAGGAAATACTGAGAAAATATTGCCTTTTTTTAGAACCCCTTTGTTCACAGCGTAACAATAGCAACAAACAAGATGTGAATTTTACAAAAATTAGAATTAGCCTAGAGAATTAAAGAGTTAGAGGGTACTTGACTGAGATATTCTGCAGTATAAAGGTATAGTGAAAACTAATTATTCCCTTGTTTTTACTCTTTAACATAATACTAGAACAACAGGTCACTTAATGGAGAAAGCCTGAATTCTGTACTTAGGCAAACTCCCATTGACTTGAAGGGAGATTTGTATGCGTAAGTACTGTGTTAAGTCCATGATCTTTCAAACTCTTATGTGTGTGCTTAACTTTACTCCTTGATTGGTCCCATTGACTTTATAGGACCAACTCGTGAATAAAGTTGAACATCTATGTTTGCATGACTGGTGCCTAAGAATGGAAGAATGTGGCCCTTCATTAATTTAAAATAAAATGAAAGGAAATGCTAGTTCATAAACCATGTAGTTAACTTGTGAATTCTTTGCCACAGGAGGTCATCGAGTCAAACACTGGCTGAATTTTTTTAAAGGGTAGTAGAATTAATAACACAACATCATTAACGTCTGTAATTATCTGTAGGTATAATATACAATAATATTTGTAAATATATGTACTATAATAAAGATACTCAGATTTCATACTTCAGGGTATTAGATGATCATTGGAAGGGTCAGAAGGAAGCCCTTGCCGGCATCATCACCCTATATACAATTTTGCACAGTGAGTAAAGTGCATTATGGTTGGGTTTTTTTTTAAACTTCCACTGGTAGAGCAAGATACTGGATTTAAGGGATCAATTATTTGAACTACTAAAGCATTTCCTTTGTAATTATTCTATCCAGTCTATCAGGGTGCAACCTTCTAGTTTACCATAATGGGCTAATGGTGTTTTTAAAATATCCCAAACAAAATATTCATCTTAATGCAAGGGCCAGGTGGCTTTTTATTATGTTTTAACTCAAATTCATACCTTCAAATGGAGGACCCTCAAAATAAGACTCATTGCTTATTCCAGCTCAGCAAATCCATATCCAAGTTATGTTTTCAAAAAGCAACTTATTTGTAAATTCAGGAATCAGAATGATACAAAAATTGGAAATACTGCAACAGCTGATCTGAGACATTCTGAAATATGAAACCACTATATAGATGGAGCACTCAGAGAACTCTTGATTTATTTCAGAGCTCATTAAAGAGAGAGTGTGCCATGCCAATTTAATTTCTGCACTGATGTTACTTCAGTCAAAGTGCAATTTAGCCAGCCTACATCATATAAATAACTTTTACAAAGCTGCAAAGTTTGCAGTTCTCAACTATATATCTCCTTAGTTTTCTAATTACTTCCTCCAGACAAAACAGAACTATGTATTTGCAGTTATTCATGCTTACATTGTGCAATTCCCATCTTTTATGGACACACAATACTAAAATTATGAGGGACGAATATCGTTGTCTAGACTTATATTAAAACCCTCATGACCTCTCTACCTATTATGTCTTTACACTCTGAAAAAATAAGCAAGTGTATCTACCTACCTGTACATTCAGTCTGCTTCATTTACATTGCCTTGAGACAGAGAGGGAGGACACAATAGTACAATATTGCCAGACTATCCTACATCCATCTCAGCTCTTTTACTCTGAATAAAATGGTACCACAACAAAACAAGTAATGCTAATGAGTTTCTTTACAGACATCATATTTTTTAAAACTGCCACATAAAGACCAAAAAAAAAAAAGTTAGCAGCTTTGTACTTTATGGACTACCAAATAAAATAATTTAAAAAACAACCACCTCTCACTCAATTAAAAATAAACCGGAACAAATAAACTTACTAATAAGAGATTTTCTTTTTGACCATCCTTTTCCCCCCCCGACAAATCATCTTCACTGATTATAAAGGCAAATATTTAAGCCACGGGCATTGTTGGCTTTCCCCCCTTAAATCACACAGACAGATACAGTCTTCTTCTGGATTTTTAAGCGGACACTTTCCATAAAAGCCCTCTGCACTCCCCCCACTACCTCCAAGATGGTAGGAAAGTTGTTGTTTCGGAGGGCAGAGGAGCTGCTCTCTGATGTTATGTCCTCTCAGTGCCTGTAGTGGTGCTGTAGGAGGCTGCTGGCTCTCTTCTTGAGCAGCCCCAGCCGCAGCCCTGCCTTCTTTGCTGGAGAATATATTCAGGGATTCCCCTTAATAATCACCTACCCTCTGAGCACTTTGTACTTTTAAAATAATAAAGAGCCCCCCAACGCTTCCTCCCCCCAAAAGCAGGATCTCCTCAGAGCCAGGGGGGCAGCAGCTGCTCAGCACAGAGCCCGAGCCCATTCCCGGTCCCTCTGCTGGGGAGGAAACTCTGAGCTGTCAGCCCAGCAGAGGGAAAGGGGGGAGAGGCGAGAGAGGAGAAAAAAAAAGCAGCTGGAAAGGTAAGCCAGGCCCGGCCTGCATCCTCGAGCTCGCGTAGCGCGGCAGGCGGCGCGCAGGGGGCAGGGCGGGCGGCCAGGCGGGCCACGCGAGGCCGGGGATTCGGAGGGGCGCGGTAGGCCGCCGCGGGGGTTGCGGGGTGTCGGAGGGCTTTTTAAAACTTTCAGGCGCTGGGGAGGCCGCCGAGGGGGTGGGTGACGCGGGCGCTGGGTTGCGAGGGACGGGAAGCGGCGCCTCGGCGTGTTTGAATGCAAGGTTGAGGGCGGCGGAAGGGGGGGGTGGTTAGGCCTCAGCTTGGCGGGGCCTAGCCGCTCCCCGCCCCCGCAGGTCCCCCCGCTGCGGCCCCCCACTCCTGAAGGCGGGCGGGCGGGCGGGCTTCTCCCGCGCTGAGCGCTGCCCTGGGCTCCGCGGGTTTGGGGGCCGGGGGGGTCGCCGAGGCCGGAGCGGCGGCAGGAGCCTGCCCCCGCCGGGTGGCCCTGGGGGGGGGGACTGAGCGGAGCCGGGGGGGTTCAGGGGATCAGGCAATTACTGAAGTTATTTTAATTATAATTAGGGATGGAGAATGACAACCCCCTCCCCCATCGCAGCCCGGGAGGCGGGTCCCGCGGGGGGGGGGTAGGGTTGGCACCCGCCAGCGCCGTTAAAGTTTAATTTAAGGTCTCCGTTCTCCCCCTCAATCACCTGCCCATTGTATAGCTGCTGCTATTGCTAATGTTTGTAAGGAAATTCGTGGGGAAAGTATTTTCTCCGTCAGTAAAGTGGGGGCGTTAAAGCCTGCCTTTTCCCTCCCCCCAACCCGTGTCTCCCTCCCGTCTTTCTCCTTACAGCCTCCTCGACCATGTGCATGTCAGTTTTGCTTTGAGTTATTTTGTCTGAATTACAGCCTTGGGGGTCCCCTCGCCATGTGCGTATGGAGGGGGCTAAAGCTTTGGGGAGTTGCTAAATGGAGGTAGGTGGGTGGCTCTAGAAGCAGCCTTGCAACGTTTGACCCCAGTTTGAAATTTTGGGTGTGAATAAATCTTCCCCCCTCCTTTATTGCTGCTCTAAATTATTTACTCTTGCACATCATTATATCTTTCCAGCTAACTTCTGTGTCTTCCTGAGAGCTTTGCAGGTGCTGTCATTGATAGCCTAAGCACACTGACACGTGCAGAGTTCTTGGTCTGACTCTAGAGTTGTGAATGGGGTGTGTAAACTCCTCCTTATTTGTGGCTTGATCCTGCAGACATTTACCTCGTGTAGTGTTTACTACCATGAGAACCTTAAGTACCACTTAAGCTTGGTACTAAGTGTTTGCAGGTTGGGGTCCTTGGTCAGTTTTGCATAAAAAGCCAAGGGAAAGATGTTTCCACAGACCACTCTTTGATAACTTTTGCATCCAAGGATGTTTTCAAACTTGGATCATGATCCTATACTCTGAATTTGATAAACTGTGTGCAGGTCTTTATGTTTATATGAAATCTTATCCCCGGATTGCAGGATCAAGGCCTGAGATGGCCCTAAGGAGAACAAATTTATCAGACATTTTTAATGGCAAGTAATGAATTTGATGTGAATATAATCCTTACTCAGGAACCCTCTTCAAAATGCTAATACGTAAAACTGAAAAATGAAAGCAGTTTTCCAGGGGCAAATCAAGTGTGTTCTCTGATTTTTTACTAGTTCCAGTAGATACCAGTGCTTTGTTTCAGTGCAATTTAAACATATTTCTCTTAAAAATATTAGTTGCTCTGTACAAATAATTTTGAAGTATTTTTAGATTTTTTAGCAGCAAAAATATGCTTGACTTGACACCTGAAATTCCATTTTCTCATTTCAGAATAACCAATTTATAGATAGCCCTAATTTTGTTACATAGCAACATGCAATAAATGTGTATGTTCCCCACTGTGAGCATGTGAAAGATGATTTGCCATTTTGTTTGTTTGTTTTTGTCTTGAAAATGTAGAGCAATATGTCCTGCCCATCTATTGTCCTCCACTGTATCAACAGTAGTTCATGCTTGGATTTTGCTGGAAAAGGATAATCCTGACCAACAGCCCAACCTCCAGAACACTTATTATGTTGTGACAAGCTGGCACTTGGAAGCCAGTGGGACTTTGTCAGAGCTGACTTACAGACTTCTAAGTGAGAGACCCCACTGTGTTTTTATTTATACGAAGTTTCTACTTCTTATTTTTATTCTTGTTCTTGGAAAAATTTTAGAAACGAACAATGTTAAGAAAACACCCCAACCTTTCCTTAGTATTTAATACTCAGGGGTGTTTTCTTAATATACATATGGTTTGCTGTATGCGCTTCACATTTTCATGAACATTTAGGCTCTCGATTCTGCAAATGTTTAAGCATATGCTTACTTTTACACACTCTTTGGTGTAAATTACCAAAGTCCCATTGTGGAGCTATGACAGTTTACAGCAGCTGAGCATCTGCTTTGTGAGTGGGCCCATTGACTTATTTTACACGCTGTGAGTGGTCCTATTGAAATCAGTGGGACTACTCAGAATGCGTAAAGATAAGCTTATGTGTAAGTCTTTGCAGCATTGAGACTAAAAGTGCATATTTGATTTTTGTTAAACCTTATACACAAGTGCATAACTGAATTATTTAAAATAAGTACTTCATAATGTCCTGGCCGTCTCCCTACAGGTGTAGAATGGCTGCTAGATGTATTGCAGAATTTTTCTAAAGACAATTAGCTCACTTTCAATCTGTGCAAGTTAAAGTTATAAAGGAGGCCTTTTCAGGGGAGCACGTTCTAGACATGTTTTCACTGTCTGTCCTTAGCCTCTAAATTTTCTCATTGAATTCTAGTTTGTTTTGACATTTATCTGGTACCACTACAATAACTTTATTTTGTTTGTCTCTGTTTTGAGGGCTTAAAGATTCCATTTATTCCTGTATCTGAAGACCTTTATCCTGCAGGCAGCTTGCTCTGACAGACCAGCGTGTGTTCATAGAGCCCTGTAGAAGTTAGTGTGGTTCTGTGTGGGCACATGGCTCTGCCTCTGTGGGTCTGATTGCAGGATTGGGACTTTAACATTTATCTTTAAATGCTGATGTCTGTGTTAATGATAATTCAGAAGACACAAATCCTGATCTTGCAACCCTCACTGACATGAATAATCTCATTGAAATCAATGGGAATACTGCAAACGCTACTCAAGGAAGTATCAGGCCATTTTGCTGTACATGTCTCTCCTTTAAATACCCTTTGCAGTTTAACTCCCTGCTTCCCCATCTTAAGTGGTCACTGGTATTTAATGTTTGGGTACTTTTGTACAACTTATTCCATCCTGTTGGGTAAAATGGATCAGCTAGAATTAAATCTCTACTTCTATGCACTTTTCAAAGAGAAGAAATAGAAGAATCAGTTCATTTTTGCTAAAAAAAAAAGTTAGTTTCTAAGTAGATCTGTTTGCTGCTGCCAGTTGTAATGCAAGCATTGTCTGGCCATTATTAGTCAGAGTGGCACTTTTATTGTATTTTAGTATATTTTTAAAATTAATTCTTCTCATCAGTACTGAGTCTAAAGGTATGACATTCTCACTCTTAACATATTTTGGTTCTATGCAACTGCTTTCTGCAGACTTTGAGCCCTAACAGTTCTGAGAAGACAGAATGAGGACAATGTTGTCACTTCTAGCTTCCTAGGTAGATTTTAATGTATGAAAAAATAGTCCAATATAGAATTACAGATAATTAGAGAAAAATGCTATTGTGACTAAATTAACTTGTTTCCAAAAATATTTTTTGTTTAAATCATGGCAACATTTTTTAGCCAATACATTTTATATCGCCAGTGATAATTCAGTAATACAAGGTAGGGCATGTGTGTTTGTGTGTATATGTTTGGTCAGACACCATTGTATCCCAATACGCCTGGATCCCGCAAATGCATCTTTTGAGTGTACACTAGCACTCAACTGTTGCCTTTATTAGGGCTCTTCAAAGGTCTTGCAGGTGAGAGACAGGGATGTTCTAACTAGGTTTTGTTAACTCTTGTCGCTGACTATCATTCTCTCCGGGCTACTATAAGTCTCTTCTGTCAGAAGATCAAAGATAGTTTTATCTGGCTAATGGAGCCTTTTTATTTTGTTCCGTTTTTTTCGTTCCAGAATTATAGCAGATTTGGTTTTGTGATTGAACGTAAACTGTTAAATGGAACTAAACTAAAGTACCGATTAGATCATAGTATGGGGATAAAAGGTTGCGGCTTTATAGTACTGATGAGGATCAGAATGAAGTGTGGTACGATTTTTCTCTATAGAATAGAAAACTATTTAAGGAGGGACTTACGGTGCAAAATTGGTAATATGAAATGGAACATTTCAGCTCTGTCACAGATTCTAATCCAGCCCAAAGCAACTGGAAGTTATTCCAGTATGGTGACTCTCAAATGGCTGGGCTGTGTGATGAGTTGGGTACAATCCAGTTCTGAGTAGATCACTTCCATATCCCACAAGCCATCAAAATCGCAATGCTTATTGGCGGTCTCAGAAGGGAAGCTAAAAATTTAACAGATGTGAAAGCCTAACAGTCAGGGTTGAGGAGCAGTGTTGGAGCTAGCACAATTACTATCCATGCTGTATTGTTCTGTGTATAAATAGAGGACCTCAGGCTGGCACATTTTAGAAACTCATACATGGAAAATGCATTTGTCTGTCAAATACCGTGCGTACACATGGACCAATAACACTACAAATTTAAAAATAAAAAAAAAGAAATTGAAGAGACATCTTTAATGATGACAAGTGTTTGGAAGCTACAATGTGAACTTTTAATCTCAATCCTCATAATTATACATCTTCTAGCCCCAGACACATAATTGCAATGCACTTGAGGATTCCATTCCCTGAAAGTGCCTCATGCACATAAAACGTCTAACTCCAAGCATACATTTTAAAACATAACTAATCTCTGTGCATTAAAGTATTATTATAATATTTGCAGTACAAGTGTCTTCTAAAAATTATTAAAAGTATTCTAGAATCCCATGGGCTCTCCCTCTGTGCCTGGGCCACCAATTTCCATCCTACAGTAGAGCAACCATCATGCAGCAAGTTTCTGCATAAGATAATACTGATGTTCAGTATACGATTTTAAACGAGGAAATCTCTGCCAGTTTGCTGGGGGATCATACGACAAGAGAGAGGTTATGCCTAGTGTTCATCCCAGCTCACCACCTTTGAAATGTTGCTGTGTTTTACTGAGACAAGATGGGTGAATAATACCTTTTATTAGACTAACTTCTTTTCGTGAAAGAGAGAAGCTTTTGAGCTACATAGATCTCTTCCTCAGGTCACACTGTAAACTCATACAGCTCTGGAAACAACTATGTTTTGCTGGTATCTGTTTTCTGAGCTCTCTTCCGTATTTTTCCCTGTTGCTGCTGACTAATATTAAACCTCACTTCTTTAAAATTGTCTATTAATATACAAGCCATGCTTCTAAAAAAGTGACTTCTTATTTTCATACACAGATCTGGTTGTCACAACACTAAACATACGCAGTCCTTAAAACTTCTACAACTAGCTCTCATCTTCCCCACTCCTGCTGTCATTTTTATTCATAGACAGAAGCAGAAATACGAGTTTTCCTGCTTTTTCAAATCCCAGTCGATTTCTTAGCTTTGAGTGCATAATACCAATGATGAAAATATTTTCTCTGTGCCTGCAGAGGAAACCACTGCTGTGAAAAGTTGGCGTAGCAACTGCAGGAGCTCTGTTTCAAGGTGCCTGGCTAATGGTTTCCACCAATTCCGGGGAATCACTTTGTTCAAAATCTCATCAGTAAACATGAACTGTTTAAATGGTTCCACTCCAGCTCTAAAATGTATTATGACTGGCATAACTGAGGAGTGATTTTGAGATGGCCATGCCATGCCAACATCATCTTCCAAAGTTAGGCATCTACCTTTATATCTGGGGTCGAGAATGTTCGCAAGAAGATGAGGTAGAGTTAGTGCTTGATCCATTTTCTTCTTTATTTCCTGCAGTTTAACTTTCTGATGAGGTATTTCTTTCTTCAAGGTCTCTTGAAGTGCCTTCCAAATTTCAACAGCATCAGCAATGCAGCAACAATTTCTCTATAGTCTTAAACTAACTTCAAATATAGGTTTCGTTATACTGAGCATATGCTCCACATTCCTCTTTAATCCAATGTTAGATACTTTGGATGAGATACTTCCATCTATTTTATCATGGTTTTCTTCACAAAGTTTTATGAAAATAGACCAGCTCTTAATAAATTGTTCAAAACAATCAACCACAGAATTCCATCGAACATCTTGAGGGAGAATTATTTTGGATCCTCCTGCTCTCTTCAGTGAAGCTGAAGCAAAATGGTTGTTACAGACGTATTTTGTGATTTCATCAACATTTTCTTTTATTCTTAGAGCAGATGTACTTAAGTCTTTGGCTAAAAGATGCATTAAATGGGCATTGCAGTCATATGTTATTAAGGAGCATCCTTCCATTTCTTCTTCTAAGTATCTTTTCATCTTTGCCATGTTTGCAGCATTGTCTGTGACAAAATTGCGCACATGACAGTTGAATTTTTGTTCACAGTTTAATTCATTTTTATGAGACTGTAAGTGCAGGTTTATCATGTTTGTGTTGAGATTTAATTGTAACTTATTTTTTAAACTAGAGAGAAATTAATATTTTATTGATTTTTTTTAAATTAGAAAACCGATTTTTGAATATTTTTTTTAAAAATCATTGATTTTTATCCACCCTGACTATTTCTTTCATTGTAAAATACAAGTTCAGATCAGAATGAAAAAATATGAAGTTCTTACAATATGCATGGTAGTAAAAAGAAAAAGCTTCTTTAGATTCAGGGTGGCATGTTGTTTATGTAAGCCGTGATCCTGCAATCAGATCCGCCTGGCAGATTCCTGCACTGCTCCTCTGACTTCATTGAGGCTCTGTATGGACACGGGGGTCTTCCCAATGAAGATCTAATTGCAAGATTAAGACTATAGGCAATTGCTACAGTTTTATGTAATGGATAGATTAGTTTGCTTTTTTATCGCTGTTGTATATAATTAAATATATTGCTATATGATCACAGTGATGCAAGGTGATCGCTTGCTATCTGACAGAATGTTTCACAAGATACCATTCGCATGAGTATGTCTTGGTGCATTCACACAGAATCCAGGTTCTAACTCAGTGATTGTTACAGACCAGGATGTATGTGGTCTGGCCTAGTAGTCTGAGCAAGAGTCAGGTCTAGTGGGTAAGCGGGGGTCCAGGTTGGGGAACAAAGCCAGGTGTCAGCACCAGAGTCACCAGTTACCAGAGCCAGGGGTGAAGTCCAAGTCAGAACCAGGAATCAAAGCTGGGCCAGAGCTGAGGTCAGATGCCAAATATCAGAGCCAAGTGTCAAGCCAAAGTCAGGGTCACAAAATGGAGGCCTGGGCCAGAGCCAGGACAGGTAACTGATGATTGGAGGCAAGGTGTAAGGGCAGGAACTGGAGGAGAGGCAAGGATCAAGAGCAGAGCAGGAGCACCGTGGGAACAGGAGGGAAGGCAGGGGTGAAGCAGGAGTCAGGAACAGCAGGCATCAAGAACAGTGTTGGGTGCAGGAGGCAGGCACAATCAGGGTCCAGTGCAGCCACCACATGAAGTGACCTTGTTGCTCAGGCAAACTTTTTGTGCCACCTCCTGACTTAAATAGTGTGGTTAGACCGATCAGTGGAGCCAGGTGATCCTCAAGTCAGGGTGTCTGTGGGTGATGCCTTGGCTGACACTGTAGTGCTGCTGGCTTCTCGTCTTCTTGTTTCCCCCCCCGCCCTTTCAGCAGTTATTGGGTGGACGCCAGGATCCAGCAGCTGTCCTGGTTTCAAGACGTGGAACATCACAGTAATTGCCACCCCGCCAAAGATCCATTGCTTTCCATTATGAATTGTTTATATTTATGGCATCATAGTTGTGCATGGTACCTTACACATAAATAAAAAGGAAAGTACTTGAGGAGCTTACATTTTAAGTTAATTCCAGAAACACAGCTAGAATAATAACATACCTCAGTGGAGAAGTGATAGGGAAGTATCTTGATAGAGAAAGGAATTCAACTCATGGAAATTGGTTTTCTATGGACAAACTACAACAATGAAACACTCGTTTAGGATATTTCTTGCTAGTTATGTTGAAACAGTTTTTGATTTTCTTTGGTATATCAACTTTGAAAATCTTCGGAGAATAAATTTTGTGAGGAGAGATTTGAATGAGAAGATGATTGACCAGTGAAGGACTAGTCAAGGCATAAAAGGGACAGCTTGGAAAGAAGGCACAAAGAAATGAATAGGAGAAGAAAACAGTAGGAGTGATTAGATGGATGACTTTGTGGCTGGGAGAGACAGGACTGAGATGAGGGTAGGTAGCAATGAGGGCGCAAGTGAAGTTTTTGTGGCAGTCATATAATGTCTTTATATTTTTTTTTTCCTTCTGTGGAGGAAAGAAAAAAGTTGACCTATTGGGCTAAATTCATGTCTCTTATACACTTGAAACATTGACTCCATTGGTTTTGCTTGATGTAACAGAGGGCAGAACTTAGCACTTAATTCTACTAATGTTTATAGAAGGAATAACTAAAGAACAGAAACCTGGTTTGTTGTGTACACGTATACTTTATTCTGAGTTCTTATACTAGTGTAAATCAGAAGTGACTCCATTGAAAGGGACATGATCAACTTGAAATCTTGTCAGCAGGAGTTAAACACACTTGCAAAAACCATACCTGTGAAGGGAGGGTTCCGTGCTATTTTTTTAATGATTTTTACGGTCACATTTTCCTATTTTAAAAAATACTTTTCCATTTTGCTGTGTGAAAAACTGTCACAATTTCCCCCTCCCCTTGCAGCTCCCAACTGCTTTCTGTTTTAGTAACCTTAGGTGTTCTTTGTAACAATAGTAGGAATAAGCTTTTTGGACAAAAGTCTGATTTTTAAATTGAGTGTGTCCATTTTGACATTAGTAGAGTTATCCCGGGGTAAAACAGGTGTATGAATAAGACTTCCTAATCTGTATAAAATAAATCCTTGTTCCTACCAAGATGTTTGAGATCTCCATAAAGCTTTATTTCCTTTAATATGTATTTATTTTTAATACAATTAAATCATTTTTATCACCTCTGTTTCTATTCTTCAAATGCTCATCAGAGAGAGAAAACATAGCCAGCCAGTGAAAAAAATACTTTATTTGACAAAATGCATTCTCAGGATTGCTGATTTTATGCCGAAGGATTATATTTATTTTATAAAAATTGTTTTAAGTTAGTTCCTTGAAAGGCAGTCTTGGGAATGGCTAACAGGTTTTTGGATGATGCAGAGAATGAGTCTCAAGTTGGTAATATGGCAGCGATATGTATATGAATACTGTATAGTTAGTGTGATTCAGTGCAAAGCTTTTGAAACAATTTGACAATGCGATCAGTATAACTTTCCAAACCAAAGTTCCAAAAAAGGAATCCTATTGTCTAAAACTTGGCAAGTCTTCCTCATAAGGCTACTTAAGTGTGTTTCTATAAACATCTTTCCCTTGATTAATCCGTTTTAGTGAGATCATTTTACTGAAATATTGTTTTTCCCTACAGTGGACTTGACTTGATTCTTCGCTGTCTTGTTCAGTCATGTATACCAATGAAAAGCAGGCATAAAATGCTGCTGATTTCTTAGCATTTTACGCTGATTGTACACAGGTAAATGGTTGCACAAGATAAAAGGCAGTGGAGAATAAGTCTGTGTCTGCAGTTTTTGCATCTGAACATCTACAATAGAATTGTTTCATTAATAGAACTATTTTTTGTGGGGGACAGGAGAAGAGAGTTGGTAATTTTAAAAACTGTCCAAATTTTGAATAGAAATAAACAAACAAATACTTTTCTCTACTCTTTTTGTTACAACAAGTGGTATAAAAATATAGTTAAAATAATGTATTTGTGACACACACAGTTTTCAGATGTGGTTGCGGTTGCTACCGATATTCTATTCTCTGAAACTCGGGCTGCTTATTTAGATGTCTAAATGTGGAGTTAGTTGCCTATCATTAGGCACCCAAGTCTTCAGGGATTCACCCAAATGCATTACCAACCTTGTGTTAATCTTAATTAACCCAGATCTCCTCAGCAAAAGCCCAAAACAGTTGGAACTTGTAGCTTGTCCCAAATGTCGCCAAATCCAAGCTCTAACTAACCAAGGAGGGAAGCAAATTCAGAGCAAAGGACCCTCCCATTCTATTTATAGTAGGCAGTTAATTAGAGCACCTTAAATTATCTCAACTGCCATAGTAATAGATGAGGATATCTCTCAAATAGCTGGGATCCAAACCATTTATAGCTTTAAAGAGCAAATCCAGTGCCTTAACATTCTTTGATTTATTATTATTATTGTTGTTGTGCTTAGGGGACCAGGACTCCATTGTGTTAGGCACTGTAGAAACACAGAACAGAAAGCCCCAAAAAGCTTACAATCTAAGTATGACACGAGACAACAGATGGATACGGACAGATGGGGAAGTACAAGGAAACAGCAGATCTCCAATCCATTCTGATGGGATATGTTCTGGTGACTGATTTGGAATTTCTATAGTATTAGCTCCTGGATGCATTCAGAAAAATTGGTTAAAGTGATTGATATTGGCATGAATGTTACAAATAATATTGGGATTAATTTGGGGTCTGATAAAATGTTGATCCATGTTTGTGTTCGTTGTTCTGGTGCAAATGAAGTGCTAAGGTCATGCCTGCGTGTGCTCAGAAAGTGTTCTGCTATAGAAGTTTTATTGGCATTTGTTTGGACTCAGCATTCACAAATGAGTTATGCAAGTCCTTTCATACTTACCAGTAAACATTACAGCACATTGCCCCATCAAGTACTCAGTAGTATAGTATGTGTCACATATGTTATAGGTACAACTATGTCAGGAATGTTTTGTAGAATTTTTTTAGTTTATTGGAACTGTTTCTTGTATCCCTCTGCTTGTAAAGCCAGGTGCTTTTGTTACCGTAAGTCCCACTGCAATTCTTGGTTTGAGAGACATTTTAACTAACACTCACAAAAATGCCTTAAAATTACTTTTCTAGACCCAAAATTGTCACAATACTAAAGTAGTTTTGTCAGAGAGCTATCAGGCTGGAAGTGATCACTATACCCTAGTGGGAAGCTCTTCTTTCCAATATATAAAGCTCCCTTTCTAGTCTTGTGGGGCCACTTGATGATTAACTTTAAGTTATAATAGAAAAATTGTGCTCCAGGACTGAACTGAGCATCAGATAGGAGTGTGATTGTTTGGGTGGAGAGGGGCACAGTTTTCTCTAGCAGACTGTTTGAAGCTCCTTGGTGGTTTGTGATATTAAAATATTTTCCTGGAAGGATTAGTGGAAGAGAGGGTAAATCAGCTGGTCCTGGATATGTGTTAAAGTACACAAAGGTATGACTGATCAACTTGTCACATGACTATCATCTCTGTGTACATGGTGTGCATTTAATACATACAAAACTTGATCATTGAAAAATGGAGCGCACCAAGTTCATGAGACTGTGTTTCTGTTCTTCAGGGTTTCTTGTTTAGTTAATAGTTGAACTCGATCATTACATACAGTTTTGCAGAGCCTGAGTTGGGCATTAGCAAACCAGCTACATAGTGTCTGTAGAGCTGAACCTAACTGAAAGCTGCTCTGCAAAAGAAGGAAGTGATTGCTAAAAATTCCAGAGTGGTGGGGAATCAGAAATAAAGGGGGTGACGTAATATCACAGATGTCTTCCAATATATCCTGGTAACCTCTGCATTTAAAAAATGACTCTCTGCTACAGCTAATGGGTGAAATCATGGCTCTCCTAAAATCATTGGGGGTTCTGCTGTTGACTTCAATAGAGCCAGGATTTCACCCAGTAAGTATGACAAAGTAAGAAAACATCTGCAGAATCCTGCTGGCCTTGGAAAGAGCTGATTACTGATGCATGCAGAGGCTATGGGGACTACAAATTCTGAAAATTCTACATCAGATGTGGGGCAGGCAGCTACAACAAACACTTTCAGTGTTGCAGGAGTACTAAAATGAAATTCTAACATAGCAGGGCTACTGTCTTCAAGTGGTGGACTCCCCCAAGGTTATTCTGACCAAGGTATTCCATTGAATACTTGAATGCAAACATTTGGGTTAGTGATATGTCTACATTCCAGTTAATAATTGAATGTGGATTATCTAATTAATCCCGATTGTTGGGTTTTGGCTGAGCCACCTGCTGAGACGCAACATCCAACACCTTGCTTGCTAAGCAACATGGTCCCGTCTGCTTTAATCTTGACTGATTTGGGCCTTTTTGATATTTTTCTTAGACAATCTGCTTCATCTGACTCATCATCATTCCAGGATAGTGGTCTCCTTGGGGCTGTCTCCTAACATTGATATGGTACAGAAGATTTAAAATCAGGTACTGTTGTGTGCCCCTCTCCCCAACAACAACAAAAAAAAAATCAACAAAACAAAATGCAGAACTTAATGCATCTTTTTCCATGTGATTTATCTTAATATTTTTGGTTCTTTCAGCTGATGTTCACAAGGAATAGAGTCACGTGATGTATGAAGGCAAACACATACACTTCTCTGAGGTTGACAATAAGCCCTTGTGCTCATATAGCCCCAAACTGTGCAAGCAGAGGCGACTTAACGGCTACGCCTTCTGTATCAGACACGTTCTGGAGGACAAGACTGCCCCCTTCAAGCAATGTGAATATGTGGCCAAGTATAACAGCCAACGCTGCACCAACCCTATCCCCAAATCTGAGGACCGTAGGTGAGTGATGGTGGCCCTCAGCGAATTGGAAATAGCTTCAGTCAGCGTGGCTACAGACTTGGCTTTACTGAATGGGAACTGTTTCCACAGTTAGGGAGAAAGTGGTCAAATAGATTGAATACCAATATGTTTTTGTAAATCTTTTTATTTTATTTTTTTTAAGACCAATATTTTTTTTTATTTGTGGAGAGTCAGATGGGGAAATAAGATGTAACTGTAAAAGTTTATTTTCAAGCTAGCTTATTGCTTTTTCTAAAATTTCACTTCAAACGCTACTGATTAGACCTTTACATAATACTTACTTTTCCCCTTCATTTGTTTAGCTGCTGATGATACATGCAGATTGATGTTCTTAAAAGGTGCTTGAACTGCTTGAGGAAGATTGTGGCCAGACATCTAGGTTTGGTGGGGTTGGCAAAATATATAGCTTGGGAGAAGTTCATAGCTCTTGGAGAGAGTTTGGGGAGTTCAGGACAGAGTCAAAGTTCAGTGCTCCATCAGTTTAGGTACTTATGTGGCCCTTATCACCATATTTGAGTGCCTCACACACTTTTAATAAATATATCTTGATAATAGCCCTGTGAAGTAGGAAAGTATTATCCATATCCCACAGTGGGAGGATTGAGGCATAGAAATTAAATGACTAGCACAAGGTTACTCAAGAAGTCTGTGGCAGAGCCAGGAATTGGAACCAGATCTCCTGAACCCCAATTTAGTGCCTTAGCCACAAGACCATTCTTCCTCGTCCTTGAAGACTGGTTGGAACATTGACATCACTGGAGTTGCATGGGTATAAAGAAGGGCAGAATTTGGTTTAATTTCCTTGTGTTGCTTTGATATGCATACAAGATGTGCTCAGAAATGTGGCTGACTTCTAATTTTGACTGCATAGTGCACATGACATTATAGTTTGGAAGAGCCACTATCATGCTTCTCCTCACCAGTATGGTATTTCATCATTAGAAATAAAGTGTTTATTAAATATTTGAGATTGGGATTTGTTCCATGGAAATCATTATTTTTAACTTAAAAAGTAAACAAAATATGCCAAAAAAGAAATGGACTGCTATTCATTGACCTTTCATGTTGTTAGCTACCATTTGCTAACCTTTCACATAATTAGTAGTGTTCGCACTGTGTCCTACATATAACTTCCTTCTCGGATCACAGCTCCCTCTCTTGTCTGAAACAACAGTTGGATTGTGCTATAAATTAACTTGCACTTCACCTGCCATTTCAGCTGAAGAGACTGATGAAGTGAGAAGAATGTTTATCAAAGCCTCCTAGGGCAAATGCTCAAATGGCACAGTATGAATAATTTCAAGCCATGATTTGACAATCATTGACCATTCCTCTGCTAGTATCCAATAGAGACTGGAAATAAGTTAACAAAGAAATTATCATGGAAATTGTCAGATCAAATGATACATTGTCATTTCAGATGCAAGAACTAACTGGCCCAAAGTCCTATTCATACCTTCTAGACACACTTTTTATAAAACCTCCCAAACTTACTGAAGGTTACTTAATCCCATATGTCCCCGTGTAATTTGATATTACTCTTTAAAGTGTGAAACCAATTCATTGTGTAAAATAAAACATATCAAAATGTGTACATACAACATGATGACAATTTCTGGAATGCGATGTATTAAAATAATTAAACTGAATGTCAAACATTGCATTATAGCATTTGAAAGTTGAGGACAGCAGGTGTGTAAAGAAGGGAATAAAACTTTAATCTCAAATGAGAGGAAATGTTGGAATGAATATTTTCTAAAAACAAGTATTTTCAGAAACAGCATCTCAGAATAGAGTTTGCAGTTTAGTAATAGAATTTTGTGAGTTTCCACTATTAAGTTCAGAGCAGGAACAAAACAATAGTTTTTGACCTACACGGATCTGTTTATATCATGGGAGACTTAGTTGTCTCCCATAACATAATTGTGTAGGATCGGAAGTGAGTGGCAGAATGCTTTGATAACTTTAATTTCCATCCTATATAATTCGGAATCTCATAAAAATAACTTACACCTAAAGAGGGCAAAAGCACTCACATGCAATCCAATCAGGAGATGATAAACAAAATTATTTTCTCCCCCACCCCCCCCCCGCACAAAAATCATTAATATTCCTTTAATTTATTAAATTCATTATTAACCATTCAATTTCTTCAAATTAAATATATTATTAGTGCTCGACTTCATCACCTCAGTTAGAAGTCTATTGTGCCTATTCAAGCCTCTCTGAAAAATTACATATGTTCCCTCTTAACTTTGAATTTGTCTCCTAATTCTGATCTGTCCAAATACTGCAGATAGATAATGAAGCTCAATTTCATTATTTTAATTATGTTGCTGGTACATCTTAGGTAGGTTAAACACTAATCATTTCACATCTTAATCATCTTCTGTCAGGATGAGAGAAATCCACATTTGTCAGTCTCTTCTGACTTGTAAGCCCCTCCTTTCCATTTTGTCATCTTTGTTGACATACATGATATTCTTCAACTTAACTATCTGATTTTTTTAAATCAGATAACTGGAACTCAATAGTACTCCAAGGTTTTGTGCATGCTAGGAAGCAGAATGTGTTAGATACCAGGTGAAAACATGGCCCCCTTAATCCCTACACCTTTAAATGCTTGTTCAGCTGGAAGCCAGTGGAGCTCAACTTCCTTTGTGCTCGCCTTGGTTGACTGCTAATTCTAACGAGGATCAACCACACTTCTTTACAATATATGTTGATCACAGTTCACCCTTCGTACACCAAAGTGTCTGGTATTTTTATCACTGATTTTTTGGGGCGGAGGGGAAAGCGATCATATTTGACACTCATAAAATACATTGGGCTTCTGATTTTCATTTTTAACCAATAAACATCAATAAAACACAACTCACCAAGAGAAATCAATAAACACAGAAAATGGTTACTTGTTCGTAGGGGCTCGTCTACAGGGAACAGTAACACTGACTACAGGGGTATGATTTCTAACTGTAGTAATGTGTTGCACATTAATTGGTCCATGTAGACCCTGCTGGTGTGTGCTAAAGATTCCCTAGCGCACTTTAGCGGCTTGGTGTTTGAAACAGTGCTATATTAAAATGCACAAGCGAACATTACAAAGCGATTACTCATTAAAGTATATTCAAAGAAGAGAGCCCTGAACTATTTTCCCCAGCTACCCCGCCCCTCTGATTTTAGACATCTACATAAAACTCTCAAACACCACTCTCCAAAATGAAATGAATAAGCCTTGAAAAACAGAAGCCTGAACAACACACAGAGCTTAAAATATAGACTCATTCTTTGTTTGTAATATAGGAACGGCCTGCATGTGGTCTAACCAGTGTTTCATAAAATGATAGCCTAGTATCTTTGGATTTGTACCCAGAGAGATTATTTGTAGAAGTCAATGTTCTATTAATTTTGAATTCTGCAGCCTTATCAGTTAAGGATTTAAAAGATCCAAGCCTTTCCCTCTACCAAGTTAAAGAGCTACTGTCCGATTAAAAATTATTTATATAAAAATAAATAGCCTGAAATTGACAACTTTTACAGTCTAACTCCCCATCCTCCTTTCTTACTTATTTTTTGCATTTCCTTTCATTTGGACAATGAAAATAGATTAGTCAGTTTCACCTTCCCCCTCATGCCCAAGCACAGGGCTGCATTGTTTGGGATACAAACACTGCAGAGTGTTTAAACCAAACCAAACTATTTTCATTGGAATAACAAACAAAAAAAAGGAAACATTTCCATTGTGCTTGTTTTGTATGTCTTAAAACATCCTGACAGTGTCTTTTGCTAGAGTAATGCCTAAATTACTCTTAACATTAAGTATGTGAGTACTCCATTGACTTCAATGGAAGCAGTATTATGTCCTCAATGACTTTTACCTATTATAGCAGTCAATATAAAAACGGTATTTCTCAGTATGCCTTCTGCAGGAATCTGCTTCTGACACTTTTCCACAAAGATTGCACACTTTTAGTATCAGCCCTCTGCTTTCCACCTATTTAATTCATTACCTTTTGTAATCTATGAACTAATTGACATTTAGACAATAGTCTATAGTGTTCAATTTTGTTATGAGATTTTGAAAATCCAAATATTGCACCAATTGGTTCTTCTCCATGTAGACCAAAAATAATTTTGTTTTAAAATGTATACTGACCTGTAGCTGTGAAATAGTACCTCCCCAGACATGTCCATAAGCTATTAATAAATATCACCAGCTTTTAATATAGCTGTTAGACTTTCAAGTCCATAATTTTCACACTTTTTCCTTGAATCTTTCATTTTAATATAATAAGAACCTGATGGTTCCTGAGTATCTTGACAGCCTAGAATTAATTGTTTATCTGTTACTAGATTAGGTGATCTATGTTATCTGTCGCTGTAGATCATCATTACCCTAGTCCTTTACTGTTAGTACATCTGAGACAGACTCTCTTAAAGTCTTTACTCTTAAAGTAAAATTAATTAGAAAAGAATTAATTTTATAGCAGTTTGAAATCCATATTTGTGCTATAATGTGCATGTACGTTTTCATTGCATTGTATAAGCAATGCATAGTGATGACAGGATAGAACTTGTTTGCCTATTTTAATACAGTTTTTTATATGATTTACTCAGTTGCTCTTTGATGCTTAAAACCATGTAAAATAACTTACACATTTAAACTGATTTGTTTAGTTGCTTAATCATCAAACACAAATTGAGGCCCTTCTCAGCAAAGATCACAAATGTAAGACTGTCCATAGAAAAAGTCTTTTGTAATTTGTCTCCCAGTCACAGAAGAGTATTAACTCTTTTCTTTACAACATACATCATGCTAAAACCATGCACATTCACTCACAGTAAAAGAAAACCCCAAGAGAAGTAATAGTCTCTATTATACTTTTAAATGTCAGATTCCTTAGAGTGGTTCCCTGTGACTAGCCTTTAATAGCTTTCTTATTTTCGAGGACCTTTAGTTTATATTCTAATGTGTCATACAGTCCATTTGTCTTATTCACTTTGCCCTGTATGCGCCCATTGAAAATAGGGGGATTTTTGGAAAGGATAGGCCTTTGGCTCTCATATGAATAACATACTAAGACTGTTTAAAAATCCAAAAATGATAAATGTTCATATGTGGAAGTTCTTACTTTATATTATGGGCCTGGAACCCGGGAATTGATTGTTTCGTGAGTACACAGACATGAGTTAATAACCTAACTCTTTCAGTGGCAGATCAGATGGTTTTTGTTGTTGCTGGGGTTTCCTGTCTGTGGTTTCCTTTTTTTTTTTTTTTTTTTGCTTTCTTAAGAGTGATTGTTTAAAATAAGAGAAAAAGGAACTTAACTGTTTTCACTTTTGAAGGTACTGCAACAGCCACCTACAGGTACTTGGCTTTATACCTAAAAAGGAGAGGAAGAAAAAGAATGATCCAATAGAGGAGGTAAAGGTCAGGCACCAGATGGATGCTATGGCCTTCAGTCTAACAGTGCCCACGCTGGCCTTGAAGATGTCCAATGGACTAGATGGGATGTCCCTCTCTCCACCAGGGGCTAGGCTTCCTCTGCACTACCTGGAAGCAGAGTTAGAAGACCCCTTTGCTTTCAATGAGGAGGATGATGACTTAAAGAAAGGGGCAACCGTGAGAAAAAAGTTGCAGAGCAAGTTGGCCCAAAACCGGCAGCGCCAGAGAGAAACAGAGATTTTAAAAGTTCATCAAGAGCACTTTAGCCCCCTTCCTGCACCTTTGCAGCAGCAGCAGCCGCAGCACTCCCATCTGCCACCTTTATCAACTTCTTTAAAGCCTACAGGCCTACCACAGGGCTTAGTCTGCAAGTCACCTCAACCTCAGAACACCAGCCTATCAATGCAGGGAGTGGCACCCACCACACACACGATAGCACAAGCAAGGCAGATGTCTAACAAGAGACCCCTGCCTCTCCTGCCACCCACCAGGGCTCCTGTCATGGACCCACCAAGGACTGATCAGGTCTTCATGAAAGCCACAGCCTTTTCTCCGCACTCATCCTGCATGAGCCGGCTACAGAGACTGGTGAAACTGTGCACTCGAAAACAGCAGCTGGACACTGATCTGTTTCCACATTTAGGTAGGCAGATCATTACACACATCACTGCACTGGTTTTTCAGGGTGCTGTTAGGTTATGTCATTTTTACTAGAGCTGTACTGCATTCATATAGGTCACTTTTTAAATTAATCCGGTCATGCACTTAAACCTTTCTGAAAGAGGGAACTGTATCAAGAGATGTATAGGCAGGTCACATCTGTTTTACAACTTTTTTCATTCTTTATAACTTTTTTAAAAGATGCTAGTTAATGATCTGCAAGGCCAAACTGAGGTATAATCACTGTTAGGTGGTTTTCTTAATTACAACATTTTCAAGTGAAACAGTAAAGATGGTTCTGATTGTTCCTAAACTGAGTATGTAAACTCAAATATTAAACTCATGAAAAAAGGAGATGATAGAACAAAAGTGCATTTACAACTTTGAGGCTTGGATGGTAAATTCTGTGGACACCCAAAACACCAGTTAACTTTATTGGGAATTTTGGGTGCAGAAGGAATTCTCATAGCGCAATCTACTAAGCTATGGGATCTGAGTCAGTAAAGGAAAGACCAGCATTGTATTCCTTCGGAGAATTAGGTTTCAGAAGCTGATTATGGAGGTATGTCCATTTTGCACATTAATATATATACTATTATTAATTTATTTTCTAGACACTACTATAATAAGTTATTCATAATTGCATTAAGTGCCTATATATTAGGTTTGGTTTTAATTTGAATTGCGTTATTGACTTCTGCTTGTCAAATAGGTCTTTTTGGAATTTTAAGAGGCAATAGATAAGGTGGTGGCTTGTTGTCTCTATTGTAAACGGAGATTGAGACACACACACTGCTAACATTACTTTGCTTTTTAATTTAGTTTTAGATTATAGTTTAGTTTTATAGGGGTAAGAAAATGGGCAGAAAATAGGACAAACAGGAACCAGAAATGCATCGGGAATAGAATCAGCAAACCATTGGTATTTTTTTAAAAAATTACTTCTAATAAGATTGGGCAATTATTTACACTAGTGGCACACATCACAAACATCTGTAACTTTTGCTATTTCGATTAATCTTTTTAAATTTGCTGTTAAGATCTGCTCTTTGGCACCTGTGAGACAATTTGGCTGTTTGTTGGGAAGCGAATGACTATCTTACAGCACGTCTCTTAGGGATGTTGTTCTGAAAGAACTGTGTTTGATGGTCCTTTGGATAATGCAGTTTATTTGAGGAATGAGGATGCCGGGAGCATCCCGAGTGTCAAGAATCCCAAATATGTTAGAAAGTTATCTAGCCTCATAAGCCTGCATAGTGGTAGCATTCTCTGTCTGATGGGTTTCACATTTTACAATAACACTTACTATAAAAATCACTTGCCTTATGGCACCTGGTTTTAGGAAAATCTTTTATCAGATATAGAAAGGTAAAATTGTGGAAATACGATATTATAATAAATGTTAAAATGAACATAAGATTATAGCATTTTATAATTGCTAATTAACATAATTCCCTTAATTATACATTAGCTGTGTGGGAGTAGATGAACATTTACTTGCCAGCTAGCAGTATTTACTATTCTTAGAGACTTTTTTTATCCTGGTGCAAAAACTTCTGGGATTTCTGTTTAAGAAAATACCTGATGCTAGAGTTGACAGGCACGAGATACAAAGCTTCCTTTCAGAATCTTTAAAAATATACCCTTAGTTTTTATTAAAATTATGCAAACTGATTATTGTATAAACAAAATGGAAAACAAAATCTATTGCTAATATTGGATTGGATTTTCGCCTCCTCACTCCCCTTTCAGGAGTTACAAGATTTAACAGCCCTGCTTATGATAGTAGTTTTGAATTTGTGCCAAATAATTGATGGCACTGCACCCATTGTGCATGTGCCTTTATGGAATTTATGTCAATTTAGCTAGTTAATTTTTCAAGTAAAATAAATTTAAGCGTAAGTCTATTTTTATTTTTCAAGAGTCTTAGCCTATACAGTTGGGCCAAATTTGAATGTCTAAAAATAAGAACAAAGGTAACATTTTCAAAAGTACCTAAGTGACTTAAGAACCAAAACTTAGGCTTCTGATTCCCAGCTCTTAAGTCAAAGTCCTGTATCCCAAATCACTTAGGTGCTTTTGAAATTTTTACCCCAAATCTATATTTAGGCTCCTAAATTAACATACATGCTTAAATACTGATTAGAGTGCCAAACTCTAGACACCTGGCTTTGGAAACTTGGCCCCAAATCTTCTGGGATAAAATACAATAATAAGGTTGTTTTTTTTAAATTAAATGCCCCTTAACACTCTGTCCCTAACCCCCACTCTATATTTAGGGCCCTGTTTAAAAACACATGGGAGAAGAACAAAAAAAACAGCTGGTATGGAAGTCAGACTACATTTTTCCATCCTGCTGTAGGAGAAAGATGCAGAGGGATGAGAATCTATAGGAACCCTGCCTTGATCCCACCAAGATATCTGGAGAAACTTCCCTCCATGCTCCTTCCTGGTCACCCTTTTCAGCAAGGTCCTGCAGTGCTATATAGGTTGCTGTCCTGAGCTGTTTGGTAACGAGGGACACAAAGGCACAGAATGAATTGATCCTGCTCCAAAAATCATTAATTAATCTGGTATTTTTGTATGTATTTTAGCTGTGTAGGAAGGTGAACATGCTGCTTAAGAGTGACTGACTCCAGCTCTTGTATCTTCCCTTGGAGCTGAAACCCCGTTCTTACTGATATCCGGTGGAGGTGGCAGGTGTTTTATGCAGAAATGAGCGGAGGAACACATACTGTCCCTGTAGCTTTCTCCCATGGTTTTGCTATTCTCCACACCTTTCAGCAGGGGGAGCAGAGAGTCTATAATATGTACAGAAATAAGAAACAGGGTTATGTAGCTCATTTAGATCATATATATACACTATTAATTATTGAACTGTCAGCTCTTCATGATAGGAACTTCTTCATCTTTGTAAAAAATCTAACATTTGACACACCAGAGATAATATTTGTCTTTATATAAGACTGATGGTAGTTTTGGTTTTTATTTAATATATTTATGGACAAAAAAGGCTAATAAAGATATTAAATGGATAATAAACTGGTCATTGAAAAATGCAGTTACATGCTGTTTGTACACTGTAATGAAGCTGCTATCACGACTGTCCCTAGATTATTGAGAAAATTACATGATTAATCAAATATAACGTGTCCTCGCTACTGTGCTATGTAGGACATGGAATAGGCAGAGGCCATTGGTAGTGGTTATTGCCACAGGTTACTCAGAGGTATTTGAGGATTACAGAGTCTCTTCATCCAGGCTTCATGTTTCCAATTCTCACCTATTCAGGACTGGACTGGTCTGAAGACAGTGGAGAAGAGCTGGAAGATTCAGAGCAAACCTCACCGTACCAGGCTGCATGGTCTATTCGGGAAACCCTCAGATATGAAAGACATGAGTAAGTACCCCTTGTTATTGTTCATATTGGCCCTAATTCAGCGACGCACTTACACATGGGTTTTACGTTAAGCAAAGTCAGTAGGGCTTAAGCGTTTTGCTGAATCAAGGCCTTTTATTATAAAGCAGTACCAGGTCAGCATATTGTTAGTTGTTAAGCTCTCCCCAGAAATTCTGTCCCAGATATCGGAAATGAGATTGGGAATCATAGTAACAGACTGTGAGTAGGTGTCTAAATCCCATCGGGGCCCTGGTCTACACTTACCTGGAGATTCGGCAGCAGTCGATAGGATTTACACAAGCTACGCAGAGTAGCTTGTGTAACTCCCGTCGACTACTGTGCTTCCGTTCTGCGCACCATCTTCATTGCGCTGCCCTGACAGGAACTGTGTTCCCATTGACACAGCGCTATGCCACTTGAGGGGGTGGTTTACTAACGTCGACTTTCTGTGGATCTACATTGACCGCTCAATCAATCCAGAAAAATCGATCAGACGGCAATGACTTTGCCACCGTCAGTATAGACATACCCTTAAATTTGGTGAGGACGTAAACCTGATCTCTTCTCTGGAAGAGAATAATTTTTAAAACTGATATACCAAGAGCATAGAGTAATAGCCTTAGCAGATAAAATGGGAGTGTGAATTTTAAACCTTATCATAGCAGCCCTGCATAGTATTTTTCAAAACCTTTTATTGTTTCTATCTTTTGCAAATTGTACTAATCAATAATTTTGTCACTTAATTATTCTTTTACTTCTGAGACATTGGGCTTGCTTTTGGTCTTGAGTCTGGTAATCTTGTTAAAAGATCAACATTCAATTTCTCATAATTATAAATGTCATTTTCAGGCAATGCCCAGAACTAGAATGCAAGGTATTTTAGCTAGGGCTAAGATTCTGCAAAGATTTATTTTTTCCCCCAGTGAGGATTGTTTCAATTCATTTATTTATAAGAGCTGCAATTCTGTCCCAGTCCTACATGTAACCACTGGAGAAGTGTCATTGCTGCAGTCCGCTGCTGAAGCAGGGCAGGGATAAAGGCCTAGATTCAGAAAAGCACCTGAGCATGTGCTTAAGTCCCACTTAATGGGAGTTAAGCACACACTTAAATACTTTGCTGAATAAGGATGATTTCCTATATTGGGGCTAAAATCAGGAGATATCTTTTCTGTTTTTACTACCTTTTACTAATGTTTTTGTTAATAAATTTGCCACATTTTATTAATGTATGTTTCTGATAAAGGAGGGAGGAATATGGGATTGTAGATTGGGTAACTATTCTTTAAGATGCTATTTTCTTTGGTAATTGAGAAGTGATATTAAGCCTCCATCCACTATTCAGTAACATCAGGATCTAGGTTTTGATTATGAGGGATAAACTGGCAGTACACTTGTATTGCTGGTGCACAAAGACTTGAAATGTTGTGCAAATATTGTTAATCCATGACTGTGTGGTCTCATAACAGGATATGATCATATATGTCTCTTTGTTAATGGCATTCTAGCATGCCAAGAGTAAAGTATACCATACAGAGTACTGTAGTTAACTGAGATCTAAACTACAAGAAAGGAGGTTGAGGCACATTAATCACAAAATGAAATTACAGGTTTGACAAGTTTTGTTAAAGTTCTATATTATGGTTCAGTTCCAGTACACAACCAGATATTTTCCTTGTGTCTAAAAGCATTGCACCTTCTTCCAAAAGACATAGATGGATGCTGTGGTAATACTTAAGTGCCCCTGCAAATGTGATATTTAAAACTGCAAAATTGAACGGCTGAAGACACCAGCTTGCAGAAAACCATACCAATCTGTAAAGCCTATCTTCATGGTGAACTTCAAAGCTGCAAACAAAACTGAGAGACCAAAAACATTGCTTTAATGTTCCTTTTCCCAAAACAAAAAGGAATTATTTTTTAGATGGCATGAAAGTCAGTTGCTATTTTTGGATCACTAGACAGAAAAATAGCGCACTTTCACAGAAGTTAGCTTCATTTTAAAAATACTTTTAAGTTAAAGCTTTTTTTGAAGCGATTATTCCTCACAGCCTGGTTGTTAGGGAACATAACAGGGAGTAAATGGACTTACTTCCATTCTGATTATAATTTTCTGGTTCATCTTTTAAACCAAATATAACTTTCAAAATAGGTCATGTGTCCCATCAAAGAGCTCTTCCTAATTTTATACTCTTCCCCTTCCTTGACATTTAATTGATCTGATACTTATATCCTATTTTCTTTTTCAGCTTTTAAGGAGGTTGTGCATGAGCTGCCTATTCCATGTTGGTTTTTTTTACTTTTGCTGAATCCTCCCTGTTCTTTTCACATGTTGATTGAAAGTACTAACTTTAATTGACATTTTCTGTTTCATTTCATTTAACATTTTGTGCACTTCAATTAAAACACCCTCTTCAGTGACCATAACTGATAGATTCTTGTACAGCACGTGCAGCTCCTATGCTTCAATTTATCTGCCTAGTTTTACTCTTCAGCATCTTTTCTAATTTTGTTTATGGATAAACGTTGACACATTTGCTTGATTACAGTCTTTCAAAATTATATTTCTATTTGGCAAGTTCAGTAAAGATTGTTAACTGAAATATTAACTGAAACTGTCCTACCTTGACATTCTGCACTATGTTCTCTGCTTCTGAAGATATATTAATTTGACCTATTCCATTGATGTTTGGTTTGTTAAAGTGACTCTGACTTACTCACCTAATAGCTACTCAGATTGATGGCAGGCTAACCAAAGGCAGCTATCACTTTGTTGTTATACTTCCTTGTGAATTTTGGGTTGATTTTAATGGAAAACTGAATCTTTTTCCAGAACTTCAAAAATCTAAAATCATGTATCAAAATCTGAGGTTTGGCTTTTTTTAAATTAAAATTGTATTTAACAATAAACATAGTAGAACTTAACTCATTTCACAGTGACTGCCATCAGCTCATTCCATCTGTGGTCATGTTAACTGTGATGGAGAGAATCCCATTGATTCCTATGGGAAGGCATTCTGTTTTGAACAGTGTGCTTAGGAAAGTTTCAACTCGTATCTGAATTCCTATTTGTGGTGAATGTATTCCTGTTTTAAATTAACTTGTTTTGGTTTAGTAGACAGACACTATGTACTATCTTTCCCCTCCCCCCCTTGGTTTGTGTCCCCATTGCTTCAGGGTACGGGAGGAAGATATTTCCCTGCCAGCCAGCTCCACTCCTTTTTCTTTTTATTCCTATTCAGGATTCACTGAAATAACAATGGAAATGCCACTCAAGTAGGAAGCAGTAACTACGCTGCAACCTCCTTCTCCCCACCCCCAAACAAAACCAAACAAACCAACAACATGGGGGTGAGTCTCAGAGCCTGGGTTAACTGACTCTCACTCTCACAGCTAATGCTAAAAAAGGGCAAAAAGTACAGTAATGTAGACATTTGCACTGGACTTCTGAGACTCTCCTCCCAGGTTTCAAAGCCTGGTCTCCTGCCTGAGTGGGAGCATCTACACTGCTATTTTTAGCCCTGCAACATGAGCCTTAGATAGATGACATGGGCTCTGAGACTTGCTGCCCAAGTCTTTATTTTCCTCCCTTTTTTTTTTCTTCTGTGTAGATGTAGCCATTGAAGCAAGTGATTGACTTTGAGAATAATTCTGCGTTCATCTGGTTGGCTTGTTTTCAATACTGCTCCTTGAAGGAAAACTTTCCTCTGTAATGTTAGTTTGACTTTCCAGTGATGGTATTACTCAGCATTTAGAAATCATGAGATTGACTTAAAATTCATGAGATTTTTAAAATAATACAGTTGGAGTTTGTTTATTTGCCTTCTGGCTTTTTAATCTGTAAGGTCACATTCTGAAGCTTATACATGTAAAACAGGTGGGCCATAAAATTACGTTATTATTATTTTAAATGAACATTGTGATTTTGGTGTATTCACAGGACTCTTTAAGAGTCTAGGGCTTTAAGAAAAACACCAAATATTGCAAGACTTGCGATAAAATCCTGAAAGTTAGCAACACTAGAGTTAAAATAAAGAGAAGCTGACTTGCTGGGAAACATGTTCCAGCAGGAGGAGATTCTTCACTGGAACACTGGTTCCTTAGGGAGGAGAGAGGTGAATATTTCTTATTTTCATCAACTAATGGCACAGTTGTCCCTGCTTTGAACTCCATTGCCATCATTGAAGCTACATCATGGATGATTTGACCTTGACCCTTGTCTGCTTGCTAAGAAAAACAAGCTTATTTAAAACAAAATCCACATTTGCCAACAAAGTTGTTCAATGCATATATTGAAATTTATCTAAAACAAGTGGTCAGAATAGACTGGTTTTGCCACTGAAAGCAATGGGAAGTAAATTTTCTCCATCATAGCTATCAGTTCACGAGGAAGATAGCAGTCTTCAGAAGTAAGTTGAAAGCCATCAGTGCCACAGAAATGTTGAAACTACTGACGTGTACAGTTGGACCTGCTGCCGTAGCACCTGCTGATGTCAGGATGTGGTGCTGCAGGGGACTTTGCCTCTAGCACTCGTTGATTGTTTCCACGGCACTGTGATGGTTTGTCTCTTTCTCTGGATCTTCTGGTTAGGAGCAGCCTCCTTCCTGGTTAACGAAAATCCAGCTATAAATCCAAACTAATAATTCTTCTGCCCCTCTCGGGCTACATTGAAGTTCTCTGCCCTTTGCCTGTACGTCTAGGCCTTGCAACATTTCTCCTATGTTGCTTCCTTCCAGCAAGTTTCCTTCACTGCGTCTCATCCCCGGGGACTCTGGCAGCTTACCTTAGGGATCTTCCTGCTCCTTATAGGTTCTGACTCAGCCCCCAGGGCCTGAGTTGTTCACCAGTGGCTCTCCAGCCTAACTTCACTAGGCCCTTCCCAGGGTGAGGGAACTCCACTTGCTCCTCTCTCCTGTGTCTCCTGAGTTCACAACTCTGTTTCAGCAGTCCTCTCTTTGATCCCACCACAGTGAGGGGGTCAGGAATTATAATTAAGTCTCCATCATACTCATCGCGGGGGGTAGTTGTCTGGTCACAGACAAGGCTGAGCCTGCCTTACCGTAAAGGGCCAGCCAGCCTGGGACAACAAGGTACTTCCTTAGAATTTAAAAACAGAGAATAAAAGATGATTAGTGTTTGTCCTCACACCAGTCCCTCTGGCGTACTGTGTGGCAATAATATTCAATAAAACCCACCAAATAAATACAGCCTCTTCACTTTAGAAAAAAGGTACTAGAAATAGCAGAAGGAAGAGTGGAAAGGTTCTAAGGAATCTTTTCTATAATGTTCAAAAGAACTACATTGGAGTGGTGATTTCTTTACATACTTACTTATTTAAATCATGGTTTTGCTAGCCTGTACCATAATCCAGCTCTCCTGTTGAGGGAAGAGCAGGGTTCTTGGTTGCTCTGTAGTAAAGAATAACAGTGCAAAGGGTAGTTCCTTTGTTACTTTCAATAGCAGGATGACTTTTTTCAATTAAAAGAATATTTTTATACTTCCCCCTCCATTGTAATGTGATGGCTTTGCAAATAATTCACAAAAGGTTACTACTCTGACTTAGTTGCAATGTAGTAGCGCTGTAAGGACAAAAATGCCTCTCTCTACAGAGTTTGCCATTGACTGTTTCTTCATGCTACTTGGTGTTCCCTGTTCTCTCTCCAGCCAATTTCTACTCCCACACAAGAGTCTTCATTAAAACTCTCCCTAGATGCTGCAATAGCAACCAGCAAAGAGCTTCAGTTGGCAGAATATGGCTGCATATGGAAAGAGGGCAGTTAGACCCCCTGTAGTCTTTTGCAGATATGACAGTGGTAATGCAGTGTTTATTAGTTCTTCCACTTAATTTTATTCTGAGTGCTGCCTCATGAAATAGAGAACCTTCTTAAGGACTCCTCCCAACTCCACATTTCTTATTTCTCACCAATAACGAGTCCACAGTTTGAGAACCACTGGATTCTGTCGTGTGCATCAGTTTAACTTCTAATCTCAAGTCAAGACCATGTCTTTGACTTGAAGAAAAGCTGTTGATCACAACTCTTTAAAAACGGGGCCTGCTATATGTTGGATTACTAAGCGTTGGTACTCCTAAAATCAGAGAGCAATCTCTAAACTAGTTGGGATACCTTTCCAGAAATCTCTGACATTTTTTACATTATCAACTCTCCCAAGCCACTTTTTGGTGACTTTAGCACTGCTGGATTGGTGGATACCACCTGTTTATGCTTTCTTTCTATAGGGGAGTGTCTTTTTAGTTTTTTGTAGTAGACAGTCACAATTTATTCCCTCAGTGTTAAACACATTTGAATTGTAAGTGGCATTGAATATGCCACTTATTTAAGAAAGACAGCATTTTAGGTTATTCTCTGAAAGACTTCCATGCTTTTTCAGAAATTCTTTAAAAGTGAAATGCCTGTGTTCACAGTACTCTTACATGTGCTTACTAAGAATAAATCAAATGTAATTTGGTTAAATAGCTCAGCATTAAGGGGTTAAAATAAAATGTGTTTTTGGAATTTTGACACAAAAACCGATAGATGTGACTATGCTATTTTAAGGTCTCTGGGGATGTATAAATATGTTTTGGCCAGTCTTACTTGCTCAGAAATGAAAGCCCTAAATAGTATTGTCTCCCAGAAAATACTAGAGCACCGCAGCAGGACTTTCTGGGCCTCTCCATGTGCCTCTTAACTTGTGACTTTCAGAATCATCTCATAACTCATCCATCACAAGGGGTCATAAATGTTTTGACCTTTCTACATTCAACTCAATGGGAAATGAGTCATAGGTTTATTATAACCATGAAGACGTTCTCTGAAAGAAGGCTGCTCAAATCAGAAAGCAAAACCTTTTCAAAATCACTTTCACTTTTTAACGCAGACTGTTTCTCCTTTCTCTAGTGCTAATATTCAGTTGCAAATATATTATTATAAGTGATATAAATATCAGGAGCATTAAGTATGTGCGTGTATTACACATTTTTGTGTTGACTGCCTCATACAATGAGAGGGTACTCACTCCCACCCATCTTCCTCTATGCTTGCTTTTTTTTTTTTTTTTTTTTTAAAAAAAGACAGATTGTAAATTGTTAAAAGGCCATGCGATTCTGTATATAGATCAAATTGACATTTTGACCCTTGGAATTCTTAAAGTGTATTCTTTTTGTTATCATTATCTGCATATTTTAAGGGCTACTGTTAATTATATTAACTGATAATATTTTCCATTTATTAATTAACAGTGGGCATTTTAGGTTAAGTTCTTGTAATGGTTGTTTTTTTTCTTGAGAATATTATATATTGTGCTTAATAGGAAAAGGGTATATAATGTGGTCAAGTTTTCTCATAAAAATATATATGTGGATTTATATTTGTTATGTGACAGTGCCCTCAGTGGAATTTTTTATGAGCTTTTCTCCTGGGAATTAAGTTTTTCCAAACAGTTTAGATGTAAAAGTTCTCTGAGAATAGATGGCACAAGTTTTTCCATAAAAGCAATTCAACTGAATGCCCTTCTCTTAGAGGGACACCTACCGCTCTGACATTTCTGGATCTTATTTAATAAGTAATGCATTTGATGGTCAGTATCCACACTGTTGTTAACTATTTTTGCAATGCGCTTTGTTGTTCAGAGATTTGGATTTCAGTGTACTTGATCTTGCTGATCAAGCTCTGCACTTTGTACCTTAGTTTTTTCCTCCTTTGCTTTAGGTTTAGTAAGTTTAGCAAAAATTCCCCAGTTTTATTTTCTCCAGAGAAGGCTGAACAGAGAATGTTTTATTTGAAGTAAATTCACTCCAGAAGGCATAAACCTTCTTTTGCTGAGTGTTATCAAGGTGGAGCTGATTGCTTGATACTGAGAGAGAGCCTTGATTTAAACAGGTCCCACTAATGGTTTTTATTACTTCTACTGAGCATGTTTGGCATGTTTGAGGAATTTGATGGTGTGTGTGCTTTGTCATTTAGAAAAAGAAAATAAAAGGGAAAAAAAATCTTCCTTAGTAAATGGGGATTGACTGATCAGTTCGTGCTTCTGCTCAGATTCTTGCATAGGCTTACCCAGAACCCCCTCTCACTACCCTGTGAATTAACTCTGTAGTAAACTCTCCTTTCTAACTAAATGCCTAATACATAACTGTGTATTTTGTGTATGGCTTTTACTGTATCTCATCATTACAGCATGTAACAGGGAAGTCATCCATTGTCTTTAATATTAATTTCTTAGTTTTACTACTTACAAAATTGCCCAAGGTACTAAAGACAAGAGGAAATATTCACCTCTGGTATCGGTGGGTGCATCTACATGGATTTTGGAGTTGTTCTCATTCATAAGGAGTAAAATACTGGCCCAACTGAAGTCAGTGGGAATTTTGCCTCTGCGGTCAGTGACTTCAGGATTTCACTTTAGAGCTATATAAGACCATATGTTCGAAAGATGGTCTCTTTCACCAACAAAAGTTGGTCCAATAAAAGATAATACCTCACCCACCTTGTCTCTTTAATATTCTGGGACCAGCACAACTACAGTAACCCTGCAAACAACATATGTGCCTGTCAATTTGGGTAGTAAATATCAGGGGCCAGATTCTAACCTCATTTGCCACAAGCAAAGATGAAGTAACTTCATTAAAGTGACTGGAATTTCATTGGTGTAAACCCAGGGCAGGTGAGAGCAGAACTTGGAGCCAGCTTTTTGAAGAAAAGGGAGAAAAAAGATCACCCAGTAAAATCATACATGAAGAAAAGGTCATCGGATTTGGTTCTGTTCTCTTAGAATTCAACCATACTTCTCTAGTATGACCTTTCTTCAGTCAATTTCCACTGAGTGTTTTCTCCTTTCCATACTTCTTTGATTTAAGATGCAGCTTCATTTGCTGAGACATTTACAGTAAATAAAGCTTAACAATATATTTTCTTAACAGCAAGCTCCAGACATTTAAACGTGTCAGACTTAAAGATAAATTGATGTAATCTCTAATAATGACACACTAAGAAGATTAAATACCTTTAAAATGTAAAAGGATTCCTATAGTTTGAACTGGTTGAGTTTCTCTCGGGGAAAATATCCCTGATTATTTTTAGCCATTAGCTACGTGTGGAATTAGAAGACAGATACTTGTTTAATAATTCTGAGAGAGTTATAAATTAGTTCTCTTTGAAAAAGACCATCTGTTTTGTATTTTCCCCTCCATCTTCACAGGTCAGATGACGATGATGCAGATAGCAGGAGTTCCAGGGTGACCCAACTTTGCACTTACTTTCAGCAGAAATATAAGCACCTCTGCCGCCTGGAGCGGGCAGAATCTCGTCAGAAGAAATGCCGACATACACTCCGGAAAGCTTTGCTGCATGCGGCCAGCAGAGAGCCGGAATGTGCTGGGCAACTGATACAGGAACTCCGAAGAGCTGCATGCACTTGGACCAGGTTAGAGCCCATACACACCAACATGCTTGCAGTAGTAGCCTAAGCAAGTTAGGGTGAGAATCAGCAGTGAAACGAGCAGGCTAAGGTGAAACATTGAACTTTCAACCTAATATGCACATGGATCCCGTATGTGGAAGTCAAAATAATCATGACATCATAAGACCTATCATGTAAATTAAAACATGGTTTATTTCTTTTTCAATCGGGCAGTGTAGAAAATGGATCATTTGTTCAGCAATATGCGTGCATGATTTTAATTTCTATGGATAAAATCCTGGTCCCAGTGAAGACAATTGCAAAATTCTAATTGACTTCATAGACTCAGGATATCACTCGTATTTTAGATTCCGATTTTTGTTACTGATTCTGTCACTGTAACTGATCACCTGCCCAGCTTGGGTTTTTGGTTAATGCTTTACAGAAACGTACAATCTGCTCTGCAGATTCCCTCAGCAATTCACGCTGGTTTTGTACTAAGAAAAACTGCTTTTTAAAAACTGTCTGTGTTCTCTTTACCTCTTTCTAGAATATCATCATAATATCTCATAACTTTTTATTATATTTGACTCAATCTAACATTAAATGAGATTCAACAATGAAATAAATATCCTCTAACAACTCTGAAGGTTACCCTCTGTGGGAATTCCTTTTAGGCAATGTCAGCATCCCTCTAGTCTTTGACATGCCTGGATTTGCTTAGTACAGAATACTTTTGCACACCCTGGTGTTATGTCTTCAGTATCAGCAGCTTCCCTTTGCTGGTTCTATCCTCACTCACCAAGACGTGGTTCTGGGGGACTATGAAGAGAAGAGGGGTGGGGGGGGCGGCGGCGGTTGGAGCGGTGTGGTGCGCAGGCCGTGAAAGTGCCTTCTACCCTGCTCATAGAAAGCACTGTTAGGTGGTATTTGCTCCTCTTGGGATGAAGAAAGACTAAGGGGTCTGCTTTATGATGGTGGGGGATGTACTGAGGATGAAGAAAAGGCACTCATCTTATAAGGATAGGTCAGAGCTGCAGCTTAATTACATGGTTTCTAATTGAACTTTTAAAAAATAAATACATAAATGTCTTCAAACTTAAACTACATGATAAATCTTGCCTGAATTCTTAGGCTGATTCAATGCAAGTTGGTCAGATTATTTGGTAACCCACATTAAGTCTGATCAGTAACTAGATTAGAAATGACTGAAAAATTAAATCAGGTAGTCTGGCAAAATAATGGAGATCTATAGTCACTGTTCCAATCTCACGAAGTGTAAGAACTGAATTGATTTTGTGACTCCAAACAGTTCCTGTTGGCTTTAGGGGATAATATTATTTGCTAAAATTATTTTGCTCAGTCTTGTGATCTGGCTTAAAACTGCTGATGAAGCCCTGAGGGTAATAACTAGAATGTCTGCATAGAACCTCCAATCAACATAGAGAATAACATGCATACAAGATGAAATTCACCCCGTGCAAAGGGTCAGTCCTGTTTTGAGGGCTTACATAAGACTTCAGCATTTTGTAGGCCTTCTGCATATGAGGTGAATTTCGTTTACAGTGAGTGTGTAACTCTGGGGTCTATCAGTATTTGTTATTTACATTGCATGCTTGGAGGGTCTGTTGTGTCAGATGCTGTAAACAAACAACAGTTGTGAGGAAGTCTTGCTTACCTCATTCTACGATGCTGTTACTCCTTTGTCACCTTTGCCTGTTGTTTACATCTGTCCTATGTCCAGCTCTAGAGAGTAAATAACTACATTGAACTGTAACCACACAAATCAAATGTGTATCCATAATGTCATGGTTCACTTTGCCATGTTTGTGTTACAGTTATGCCAGGATATCTGCTGGCAATTAATTTTTTTTTTTAAACTCCATGTTGTAATGTGCTTTTGTTTCAGCACAAGCCAAGCCAAGCAGAGAGATGCAGAACCAACAACGTGTAGTGGAACTGTGAAAGGTGAACAGTGCACTAACAAGGCCCTTCCATTCACCACGCATTGTTTTCAACGTATCCTCTTAACTCCCCTCAATGCACATTGAGGAAGGAAACACCCTTGATGCAGTTTTTATTCTTTAGCATGACAGATAATTTTGGATCAGATACACTTATTTGCTGATGTCTCCTGAACCATTTTGGCTTTGTGCCTGTCTGCTTACAGGTATTTAGGGTAGCGTAATATGATCTGTTCACAATAGGAGGAGCAGACCATAGTTCAAGTTACTGGGTGTCTGTCATAGTTAGTTACACTGTTACACTCCCACACAGCTCAGCCTGGTACCTACCAGCAGCTTTACAGATGATCTTCTTTGATGGGAGGGTGTGGTGTGCTCCACACTGCTCTTGTGCAGTTGCTGATAGCTTTCCATAAAATACCTAGATAGTCTTACAAGATTCAGCTGTGTATGCAGAAAGCAGGAGTATTGTGAAATAAAGTGGTAACCTAGAGTGAATAAATGGTGAAAGTTCTAATGTCCTGCATTGCTAATTGAGGTAGTGCAGGGGAAAGAATGAGAAGTCCTTAGGACATTATTCTGTACATGACTGCATGAGACTTTAGGAAACCTTAAAGAAATGCGATCTGCAGAGATATAGCATTCTCCTCAAAAAGGAGGGGGAAACCTTAGAAGATTCAAAACCAACTTCCATATCTGAACTTGGAGGCTAGATTGCCTAATTATTATGAATTTTTTATGATTATTTTAAGTGCTCTTTCTTACTTGACAAGACCAACTTGCACTTCTCACAGCTTTCTTCTCCATCCCCTCACAAAACTTTGTGTGTGTGCATGCATGCGTGTGTGTGTGTAAATACAACCCCAGCTCCCCCGCAGATATTATTCCACAATGTATCCAGTTCAGAGAAATAGAGAATGTTTTAGTTTTGTATTTCTTTCCCATTCACACCTCTCCCCCCCAAATAAAAATAGTCTATCTTCACCATTTTCCGATACTTGTTTCCTGTCTTATCCATCCTTAGGTTTTCCCCTTTTCCTTTATTATTCTATATTATATATTTTTTTATTCTATAAGAGTAGATAAGTTCTGAAATAAGCTTCAAAGGGGGGTTGTAGAATCCCCATCACTGGAGGTTTTTAAGAACAGGATAGACAAGCCCCTATCAGTTATGGTCTAGGTTTAGTTGGTCCTGCCTCAGCTTAGGGGGCTGGACTAGATGATCTCTCGAGGTCCCTCTCAGGCCTACACTTCTGTGATTCTATTCTCTGTGCATTCTACAACTCTCGGTGATGGTGATGCTATTAGCAGTTTGACTATGAACTGCTCTAGGCAAAAAGAAAGCTACTAACATTATTTGAAAGAAAAAACCCACTGAAATACATATTTGACTTGCAGTAAAGTCTCAAAACACAAGTTTCAGTTTAGGTTTATTTCACCTTTTCAATCTGATTACATATCTGCTTTCAGAGGAGCAAGCAGTATCTTAAAACTTTCTGTGACCTCTAAATAGAAACCTAAATGCCAAAAATTTAGTTTAAAGGATGGCATTAAGAAATTATCTTTTTAATGTTTTAATAAGGACAGTCAGTAGGAAATCATCCTGCTGACTACAGTGCTCCAAACTGACACTGTGGATTAAGCATCTCCGGGAAAGAGACTTTCTTTTTTTTCTAAGAACTCACTAAGAAAATAGTTGCATCAATGAATCCATCCTAACAAATGATAAAATCCATAGCAACTCTGCATTAATGCAATATTTTACTTGAAAAGTTGCATTTGAGCCTTACCTATCATTCAACTTAAGTAACAAAGTTTAGATACTCATTAAAAATAGCATCTTGATGGGCTGGTAGAATTTAAGTCTTTGATTTTTATCATATTGACAATTCTCCATCACCGTCTGGTGTGTTGTTCCTGACACAGAAACACACAGATATCCTATTGAACCGTTCTCAGCAGCTCTTCTCAAGTTGCACAGCCAAGTTTGCAGATGGGCAGCAGTGCTCTGTGCCAGTTTTTGACATTACACATCAGACACCTCTGTGTGAAGAACATGCCAAAAAAATGGTAAGTACAAACCCTAGCTGTAATTATTTCCATAAATTGGGGTAATCAGGAGCGCTATTTATCTGATTTGGGTTTACCAACTTGTGTGCTGTTTTACAAAAATAAAAATGTCCCAAACGGTATAAAATAGTTTTATATATAACATTTTTTGCAGGGGAAGGGGATATACTGAAAAACGGAAAATGACCTTACCTTCTCCCAAAATCATAGGATAGAAAACCTAATGAGACAGCTTCAGGCAACAATATCTACGATTGCCTATGACCATGGTATCACAGGAGCTGTGACCTTGCAGCATGGTGTGTCCTGGAGAATTATAACAGATTGGGAGCCAGTGGAACTAAGTCCTAAATCTTCTGATCTCAACCTATCTTCCCCCAGCAGAAGCATTTTTAGGATAATTTGTGCCCACAGCCTATTCGCCCTTTTTGTGGTGCATTCAGCACATAACACTGTCATTTCGTGTTTTCAAAAATATTTCTGGGTCACCTTTAGCTCCGAGGTTCCCTTTGTGTTTTATCAGTGTAAAACAGACCCTTAAAGTTTTAATCCAGGTTTTTCTCTCTCTCCAGGTAATACTCAGTGTCCCTATCAAAGGCCTGAAGATTGTCCCCCATTTTTTCCTTTGCGTGGCACTTCAGAGCCCTGTCACAGCCTTCATACTCACAATCGAAGACTGCATCCGACTCGCTTCAGAGCCTGTCAAATGGCATTCATTTTACGATTGGCCAGTGGGCTGCTCTGCAGGAGTACAAGGCCCTGCAGCCATGCACCTGGATACCCGGCCAATGCTCAGTCCCATGGCACTTACTGTGTCTCCTCAGCACTCTCAGCCCTTCACCACAGTGGGAATGTGACTAGAACCCTGGCTTACACCTAAGTGCACTAATCCTTACCATCAGGTCACCCCAGCATTGTTCATTCTTTTAATACTGACCTGGGGTGTTCCAGATCTTTGACTGGTGCTTATGTGCATTAAACAGTGGTTCTACTCTGATACAATCTTTAAAACTGATTCTCTGGGCTTCCTTATTTGCTGCACCTCAGTGATGCCAATAGCATGTGATTTTTCTAACTGCCAGCTTTGCGAACCTGATCTGAGAATTATCCTGGGTTGGTTCTTTCTCACTCCTTATTACCAATAATAAACAGGCCAGATTATGCCCTTAACTAAATCCGTGCAACACCATTTGCCTCCAGAGAGGTTGCATAGGTACAATTAAGTATGCAATGTACATGCTTGTCATTCACAGTGAGGGTGCAGGAGGAGGAAAGGAAGCAACTTGGCTTCCATATCCATGGTTGGGTTTGCATGTGGGCAGTTAGAAAGATCCTCTTTTCACTCATGTTACGTATCAATGTTTGGGAATGGCAAGAAAAGAAAATTGCATTTTATCCTAATGTGTTCCCGCTTCCTTCATTCTTTCTCCAAAAGGACAATTTCTTGAGAGGGGACAGCTCCCGCAAAGTTCAGCACCAGCAGCAGAGGAAGCCCAGGAAAAAAACAAAGCCACCTGCACTTACCAAAAAACACAAGAAGAAGAGAAGGAGGGGACCACGTAGGCCCCAGAAACCTATTCCTCCCGCAGTGCCCCAAGGGAACCTTAGCATGCCCATCAGCATCTCACTGCCAGTGGAGATCTCCCGCATACGGTCCGTGCCAGTGGAGCCTCATTGTGTTTATTTTAGCTTTTTAATTAAAAAGTATCGGGAAAGATGGAGGAGTCAGTATGCTGTACAGAGTCTGGCTAAATGAAAAGCTGGACATACTTCAGCTCCAGTTTTATGGTCTTAAATAGACTTGCTAGCAATAGACTAGGAAGGGCGATCTTTCCTTTTTTTTTCCCCCACCACCTAGTATTTTGATCATCCAAATATGTTAGGTGTTTGAACTGGAATGAACATCTTCAGATATCTTGTATCTCTGTCATTGCTGAAAGGAAGAACTGGAAAATGTTAATTTCAGATCTCATCCACTTAACCGAACCTTTGTTAAAATATTTTGCTGCTGATGCGCAACTTAGAAGTATGATTACTAGAACAAATCTAAGAGTTTTAATGAAACTTGTCTAAAAGGCATTCTTTCCAGTTGCTGATTTAAAAAATGAAAAGGGTGGGCTGGGGGTGGAGAGCAGAAATTGAAAAAGACCCTCTGTAAAGTCTGCTGCCATAGTGAGAAATCAGGATTTAAGACTGTGACTGACAACACTGTCTCTCCAGGAGCCCCTCCACACCAGAGCTGAGTACAGATGAGCTGCCCGATGACATCGCCAATGAAATCACAGACATTCCACATGACTTGGAATTGAATCAGGAGGACTTTTCTGATGTCCTACCACGGCTGCCTGATGACTTGCAAGATTTTGATTTCTTTGAAGGTATGTTTTTATTTTAATGTATAATCATACAAATTTTGAGGTAAGGAAGAGAACAGTATAAAGTGTGCCTTTGAGGGTTCACTGGCTCTTTTCTCTGTATTAAAAAAAAAAAGAATTATTAGACAAAGAGCACACATTCAACAACTGCTTATACATGATCTCTAAGAAGAGCATGTTTTAAAAGACCTGCATGTGTGATTATTTGCTTGTTTATATACTTAGTGCTATGGAAGTCCTGATCAATTTAACATTTTAATAATTAATTTTGTGCTCTTCATGTCACTGACAATTGCAGTTTAATCAATCAGATACTCAGTAAGGCACCTTTCTGTGATAAAATGGGGAATCACAGACAATGTCTATCTTTTTATCAAAAGAAAACAGAAAACATTTTTTGAAAACACCTGTGAAACTTGCTCATGAGCTGAATGAAATACACTTGCATTTCTGTGTGTTTGACTGCTGTGCCCACTGTGGGTGGAAAAAGGCTCGGAATAGAACACCTAGGAGTTTTGCTGTACTTTTTGTCACTTTTCTGGACCGACATGATATCAGAGTTTGATATTTTTAACCCTTTTAATATAGTTTAGGTTATTCATAAATTCCGAGACCAGAAGTGGCCATTTGGTTCATACAGTAGGGACTCCTGTATGACACAAGCCATAGAATTTCCCTGAATTCATTCTTAGAACTTGTCCTTTAGAAAACCATCCAAAATTTCAAGTTACTATTATAACTGTAATCGCAGTTAACATCTGCAATTAACTGAAAACAAAATTAGCACATGAATTTTTTTTAATGTGTTAATCACATACATCTGGGCAGGGAGGGAGGCATCAGTGGCGGGGGCGGGGTGACTTAAACCACAGCCTGTGGCTCTGCAGGCAGGGGGAGCCTAAAGCCTTTTGACACTCCCCTCTTCAGTCTAGACTGGTGAATTGCTGTGTCACCCCAGTCCCTCACTCTTGGAGCCTGTCCGACCCTGCTTTGCTGTAAGAACCCCCACTCCTGGGCAGCTCACACATGGCCTATAGCATGTAAATTGCTCCCAACTCAGTGAGTGAATGCCTCTAGCCAGTCACCCATGGGACTTTGCAGTGGTATGACCCCAGCCGCCTATATCTCCAGTCACAGATGCAGCCCTAGGAACTGCTGTCTTAGTGTTCATTGTTAGCCACTAAACACTGCAAGCTCATATGTTCATCAGTTTATCAAAGAAGTTGATATGCACCAGCCTTGTCACATCAAATGGAGTCTCTAACACACCTTAAACCAAATGCACTGCTTTAGATAATAAATTCATTTGTTTTAAGTACAGAAAGATTTTAAGTGATTATAAATCAGAGGCAAACAAGTCCGATTTGATCACGAGAAAACAAAAGGCAAATTGCATTCTAAACTAAGGCATAACACTTTCAGCAACCTTACAAATTCAGATGATTCTCATCACAGGCTGACTCCAGCCAGGTCCTCATCTGTGATCATCACTTCAGTTGCTTTGTGGTGTTTGTAGATGGAGGTGGAAGAGAGAGAGAGAGAGAGAGTGCAAGATGTCTCTCCTTTTTAAAATGTTCTTTCTCCTCCCTGGGACTTTGCCCTCCTCCCTTTTCAGGGTCAGGTGATAAATAATGTCCTTGTATGGCTTCATCCATGTCCTGTGTCAGTGAGCATCCCCTTTGTTGGTGCTCAGGCTAGTCCTTTGTTCCTGGGAGAGCTGGATTTGTTTTATGCACGCCTTAGTGAGGTGTGAATGCTCCTCAGCTCTGTAGAGTTTTGCCTAGCTCTGTCTCAAGCCATGAGACACATATTTGTGAATATTACATAGTGAAGCCTCATAACCATACACATGACATTGCAACAAACATTATTATAAGAATAATGTTCAGTACATCATGAGTATTTCAGAAACATCTTACATGATGTACTTTCCATTAAACAATGCACAGTTACACTATAAGGGCGATCATGGGGGGTGCAGTGTGTCACAAGCCCTCAGCTGGGCGGGGGGCGCTGAAGGCCAGAGCCGGACTGAAGCCCCCAGACCTGCACCCTGTGGGGGTCTGAAGCCCCCAGCCTTGCACCCTTAGAGGGGCTGAAGCCCAGGGCCTCGCACCCTGAGCCCCACGTCCAGTGGGGCTGAAGACCTAAGCTCCCTGGGGCTGAAGGTAGGGAATCATAGTTTTTTCTAGTGTGGGTCACCATTTTTTAAAAAAGTACAAAGGACATTGCGAGCACAAAAAATTAGAGAACAGGGGCCTGGTGAGCTCAGCCTCCATGCACCAGCATCTCCTCTCCTGCCACATGCTGAGTCCTTAAGGTAAAATCCACCCTCCCCGGCAAACAAGGGCTCACGCAGCTGAAGAGAGTTATGTAAAAATAATAATCATAATTCTACATTTGTAAATTCAACCTTCATTGCAGAGAGTTTGCACTAGAGCACATGTATGTAGTGAACTGCAATACTGTTTCTTTTGTCTTTTTTACAGTGCAAATATTTGTAATAAAAAATAACACGAAGGGAGCACTCTATGTACACTTCGTGTTCTGTGTTGGAATAGAAATCGATATATTTGAAAATACAGAAAACGTCCAAAAATATTTAAATAAATGGTTTTCTGTTATTTAACAGTGCGATTAAAACTACAATTAATCACAATTATTTTGTTTAATCGGCTAACAGCCCAAATTATAGCAAAATGGACTTTGCAGACTGATCTTAGTACTGTATGGCACGACACTTGGAAAAGATATTTAGGCTTTTATAGGCTAATGTAAATCAAGTAAATATCTGAGGCTTTTTATTTTGCATTTACACTGAAAAAATGCAGTTAAGACAGGAAAAACGAATTGTTTTTCCAGTCATATCATGAGCGATTCTAGAAATTTGTCATAATTTTCAGCTCAAAATCCTACTGAACTTTTTGGATAGCAGTATTCCTGGGACCACAATGTCAGGCGTCTCTGTGAAAAGCAAACTAACTTCTGGTGTTCCCATTTCTACAGGTAAAAATGGAGACCTTCTTCCTACTACAGAAGAGGCAGAGGAATTGGAACGGGCCCTGCAGGCTGTAACTTCTCTTGAGTGCCTGAGTACCATTGGCGTACTTACACAGACAGATGGTGTGCCAGTTCAGGAGCTATCAGATAGAGGGATAGGGGTGTTCACCACAGGTACTGGAGCTCCAGGAATGCAGTCCTTGAGCAGAGACGTTAACACAGACCTGGGGGAGCTGTTGAATGGGCGTATAGTACATGATAATTTCCCCAGTCTGGAGCTGGATGAGAACTTGCTCCGTTCTGCTACTTTGTCTAACCCACCTACGCCCCTGGCAGGGCAGATCCAGGGGCAGTTCTCTGCCCCAGCCAACGTTGGCCTTACTTCTGCCAGTCTGATAAGCCAGAGTGGACTTGGGGAGAGAGCCTTCCCAGGACAGTTCCATGGACTTCATGATGGCAGCCATGCCTCCCAGAGGCCACGCTCTGCCCAGCTGCTGAGCAAGGCAGAGGACCTAATCACCTCACGACAGCAATACAGCAGTGACCATTCACACTCCTCACCCCATGGAAGCCATTACGATAGTGAGCATGTGCCGTCTCCCTACAGCGACCATATCACGTCCCCCCATGCCACCTCCTATTCTGGGGATAACTTGGCAGCTACCTTCTCAGCAGAGATGCCCATTATGGCACAGCACTTGCTCCCACCGCAACTGGAGGTGCCACTTAGCGGGGTGGTGAACCCCAGAACTCACTGGGGAAATCTCCCTGTCAATCTTGGTGACCCCTCTCCGTTTAGCAATCTTCTTGGTGCCAATGGACACCTCCTTTCCACCTCCTTGTCCACACCACCTACCACCTCGCACTCAGAGACCACACAGCCTGCCTTCGCCACTGTGACCCCCAACAGCTCCAGTGTGCTTCCGGGGTTACCACAGACCAGTTTTAGTGGCATGGGTCCTGCCTCTGCTGAACTAATGGCCTCCACTTCCCCCAAACAGCAACTCCCTCAGTTCAGCGCAGCCTTTGGCCATCAGCTGAGTTCACACAGTGGCATTCCTAAGGACCTGCAGCCCAGCCACAGCTCCATAGCTCCTCCCACAGGCTTCACAGTAACAGGTGCCACAGCTACTAGTACCAATAATGCATCTGCTCCCTTCAGCACCTCTAACTGAGCTTATCCGTGTATATTTGCAGGCAGACGGGGACCCTGTGTTTTCTATCTTCTCTTTCCTCCTTACTGTCCTCCCCTTCCTTTGAAGAGGATTTTTTTTTTAAAAGAGGAGGTTAAAAATAAACTTCCTGCTTCAGTACAGACCAGTGTGCCCCCCTCAGTGAACCCAGCTCTGTTGTTCACATGTGCTATTTTTGCACTGGTGCTCATTTATTACTGGCAGGTTCACCGTACCCCAATAATTTCCTTAAGGATACAGCACAGTTACTGGATGTCATTGACCTTAGCAGTAAAACCTAGAAATGGGACGATACCTCAGACTACCAATGCACGTTACTGTTTCCTAGGGTTCAGATCAATGCTTTCCATCCCATTAGCATGTCTTGTAGGAAGTTTTTATAGTGGGCAAAAAGTTCTTGATTTAAAAAAAGAAAAAAGTAGCATATGGCATGGAAAGTTGGCTCCACACTCGGGTTTGGTAATGGTGCACTGAAGCACTCAAGACCATGATTCAATTATTGATTTGACAACTTAAAAATAGTCTTTTGACCTCCTCTGTGTGTGTGTTTGGGGGAGCAGTAGTTCCTTTTCATCTGCTGCTGAGACAACATTAGTTGTGTCCCCTTCTGAAATTGGTCACTGTTCCTACTGAATGTTGATTTTTTTTTCTCTTTGTTTTAGGTTCATTGAGCAGAGAGGGGGATTGACTGTCTAGGGCAAATGGGCTCTGCTGGTTTTCCCAGGGCACTGAGGGTTGTTTCTGTTTCAAAGGTTAGCACAGGGAGAAAAGAATAAATAATGGTCTAGTCAAGACTCATGCAGAAATTCCCACCATTGCTGAATTACTGTGGCATTGTAGTGTAGATGGTTTGCCTTCTCAAATGTGGCTTTGTCCAGTACCCTTTGCCCAGCAGGTGTTTCCTAACTGAAACTGGAAGAATTCTGTTCGTATGTTTTTGTATGCTACCCATTCAGACAAATGTAGGTCAAGCCTCTTTGGTAAATTTAAAATCACTGAATTTCTCAAACTATCTGTTGCTGCTGAGACTCTTTCTGTAATAGTAGTAATTTTGTACTAGGAGCCACACAGTTTTTGAGACTCTTGTGAGACTGATGCCCTGTATGTGAAGCTGAGTGTATGTAGGAACCGTCGGATACATATTTGTGGTTACCACTAACCAAAACCAAACTTACTTAAGCGAAATAAGAAATTCCTTCTACCCACAACACTTTGCTGCTTTCATTGCCTGTTTGCTGAAAATGGTTTCAAGTCTTGGTCATAATGTCAGCTCCTTATAAAGGCAGTGGATCCTTTTATATCTGTTTCTTCCCTAAAGAATAACAACAAAATCACAAGAAGTTTGCTTGAATCAGTTAATCTCCTCCTCCTCCTCCTCCTCTCCCCCCACCCAAAAAAGGGAATGTGCTTGTGAAAATTGTGATTTTGTAAGGATCTCAGTAGCCACTCCGTGGCTTGTTTGATTGTGAAAGTAATTCCTACCTGATGGCTATAAAAAAGTCTCCACTGTTTGGTTTGCCTCTAAGATGCATCTGAGAGAAGATGAAAAATCAAATCAAATCTTCCTCTCCTATTGTCGAAGGTAGTTACATTATAAGAGGGTTAATAATTTCTTTGAGCAAGGGATCACTGAACTGAGTTCAGTTATTTCCTAGTATGTGGAGAGTAATGTATCTTCCCTCTGTATATGTATTCTGTTTATGCTAGTGATGATGGGACCCAAACCTTCTGCTCCCAGACTTCCTGTGGGCAGGGATTGAGATCATGATCCAAACTTCCCAGGTGCAGCCCATCTCTGGTTTATATCTCCCTAGTTATAGCCATTCCATTCTTTCTGAAAGCTTTCTCCTTTTATAATTGTACAGGAATAAGGCCTATGGGTACCTCCCTTGCTGAAATTGCAAGTATATGTGGGTGGAGAGGGAAACATTTATTTTCAAGTTTTTAATATTAGGAAATTCTTATTCCCATACTTGGTAAAACAGGGCTTAATATTATAATAAATCCTAGTGTTCTTAAATGTGGTCTAAGTTTGTCTATAACTGATTTAAATGTTTTCAAATTATGTAATAAGTTGAAATGAGGTTTAAGAAACCCCACTGTATTGTCCAGCTGATTGAGGAATGCCCATTGATATTGTGAAAGAAGGAAAAGCTGACAGGGCATTTGTTTTTTGTATCCTGTGGCTCTTCCCTTCTCCCCCCATGCTTGTGAGAAGACAAATGTTTGATTTGCATTATTTTCCGTGTGTTAATATGCCCTCTTTAGTGTGTTGAGGTGATTGGCTGAAAAAGAAGGGTGAACTAGTTTGCCAAATGGGTAAATGATCAGTTCTTAAATCTGCCAGTATTAAATGTCATTTGACAGTATGTTCTACAGATTAGCTTCAGGATTTCAATTATGAGATTTCTTATGTTCATCAAAATTTGTAATGGAACAGCAGCAGCCTGTTCTCTTATTCCCATACCTTCATTGCTTCTCCTTACCTACCAGTGGAGAAAATGCTTGGGCGCAATTTCTGTTCTCAGTTACGTGAGTGTAAATCATGGAGTCAGATGAGTTACTGTGGATTTACATGAGCATACTCAGAACAGAATCTGGCTCATACTCTGATCATTTATTTAGGCTGGGATTTACAAAGATGCCTAAGGGAATTTAGGTGCACGATTACCATTTGAAATCTGATTCCCATAAGGCAGCTTTGGGAGTCTCACCCTTAGATCTTAGTTTTATGGACCTCTTGGGGATTTTTCCTATATATTGACTATATTAACATTTTTCACGAATAGATTGAGTTTGCAAGAAAGCTGTACTACTTTAAAAAGTTTTCCGTTTGACATGCATTAAAAAAGGAATCCCTATCTACTTTCCAATATAGAGGCTTGAAAGCAAGAGTGTTGCCAGTTGCAGCTTTATTCCCATCTAATTTAAGTATAACTTAATGAAGTTCTCCCTAGTAAGCAGTTCTGATTTTAGGTCCTAAATCTGCAGTGAGCTCCATACCTACACAAGGCCCATTGACTTCCCCAGGAGTCTGCCCGCATAGCATTCAGTGCAGGATCAGCACCGTGGTGTTGTGGGAAGAGTAGTGGACAAAAGGTTATGCAGCCAGACACTTCATTCCTTTCCTGCCAGGAAATACAGTTGCTCCATGTGGCATTTGTCCTAGTTCTTAGGGCTGCCCTTGATATGCTTCTCATTCATGCTGTCTTGGAAAGGGTGTATCTCCTGTAATATAGTAATTACTACCAATTACCCTTTCACCAAAGATTCAGTGTAGCAATTCCAATCCATTTGTTGAAATGATCAGTATCTACTGTGCCACTTATACATGAAAAGAATGGAATAAACCTAGTTTAGTAACTACAAATTACGATCTCTATATAAATTTTGGATTTTAAAGAATTAGAAGGCATTGGACAGAGACGCTTAGAAGCAATAATGTCTTTTGGATAGTAATGTAATGTCAATTAGTCTTAGCACAAAGGCCTAAGAATTGCTGGAGATTACACTCTTGACAAAGATTAACTTTGCTTGGACAATTTATGGAGGCCAGTGAGGGACAGCATAATGCTGGCCTGGTTTATAAAGCAGTTAATACTGTGAGAATTTCCCTCAACCATTCATTTATTAGGCGCATTTAGCACTGGCATAAGTGGATTCAGCTCCTATTGGCTGTTTAATGGGAGCCGTACTTGCATATGTGCCAAGGCTGGATTTGATCCATTGGCTCTTCTAGTTGCTATATAATGAGAAGCACCTTGGAAAATCTGTACCATCTCCACTTTCCCTTTGGTCAAGACATCTGTTTGTTTCCTTGCCTCTGTTGCTTGCCTTATGTATTTGCACATCTTAACAATGAACGTTTGTTCAATGATAAATTACTGCAGTTCTGCTTAACCTACTGAGTGCCAGACTATGCAATAGAAGGACTTTCCAGTTTCATTTCATAGGGTAATGAAACAAAGGACTGTTTTCTTAAGCAATTTAAGGTTCTCATTTGATAAGCATTTCTAGAGTCCCTCTTGGAGAGGCTTGTAATCTGTGAGCAAACGTTGGAGATGGAGGTGAGATTGCAGGTGCAAATGCAAGAGAAATATCTTTTCTGTCAGGAATGTATGTTTGCTCTTCAGTGGGGGGGTGGGGAAGCTAACTTTTAAAATCTAGTAGCTTCGTTGAAAGTTCTATTACTGACTTCATTAATTTCTTTCTCTGGGGATCATGATCCTGATATTTAGAAATTGAGGGGTCAGATTCTCAGCTGGTGTAAATAAGGATGGTTATATCAGCTTCATTGGAGCTGTGCTAATTTACCCCAGCTAAGGCTCTGGCTCCCAGAGTCTAACCAAGAACACAGAACAGAATTTAGTTTGTTAAAGCTTTCTCTGACCACTGAATTTCCCTGTTGGAAAAGGAAGTTTCCCTAGGAAAAGGAATTCTTTGAGGAAATGCCTTCACTGCAAAATTAGCCCAGGTGAGTGGCATCCTAGTCTGGACACCTGTGTTAGTTTAGACTGGATCTCTGCAGCCATGCCGCACTCATCTGCAGGTGTTGATAGGACATCTGGGGGGCATAACCGGTGGTGCTGCAGTGAGTTGAGCTGCTCTGATTCTTTCCCAGGGCATTGTGGGAGAACTTGTCTCTCCTTGTGAGCACACAGGGAGTGGGGTGGAGGGAATGCAAGAAGGCTCTGGAGGACTATCAGGCACTCAGCCACACCCCCAGATGTGCACCTTGCCCGGATTGAAAGCACTAAACGTAGGTTTTTGTGTGTGGACGGGAGGGGAGTTGGGGCAGCATCTGAATAAGGACACTAGCTAACTCTGTAGTGGAGACGTACACTGAGGTGGGTGTGCCTTTAGCCTAATTTTTCTCCTAAGCAGTTGTATTTATAAAAAGAGCTTGTTTCTCTTCTTGCCAGTGAAAGAGCCGTTAAGACAGCCCTGAGGCAAACTAAGGCCTGGTCTACACTGTCACCCACGGGAGATATGCAAACTATCTCCCATCGACTTACTTACGTTGCTGTACTGCGGAGTCTCCGCTGCGCTGCGTCTAGGAGAGAGGCCCTCTGGTCGACACAGCCTTGCTCCTTTAGGGGCTGGGGGTGGGGTGGATTAATGGGGTCGATCCCACTGCATCAATCCATGCAGCCCCAGCAGTGTAGACATACCCCGAAAGAGCCCAGAATTCCAAGCTCCATGTTGGTGGAAGCACATTTAACTGAAAGAATGGGTTCATGCTGCTGGGCCCCCAGAAACTCCTCATAAGACCCTTTCTCTTGGAGTGCGAGCAGGTGCGTGTTCTGGGCAGTTTCTTTAATTTCACCCCCTTTCCCTCTCTCTTCACCATCTTCCTTCACTCTCCTCCCACCCCGACACAAAAAGTGTCACTCATTTAAAATCTTGTATGATTGGTAATGAGCAAATACCATGATTGGTTTTTAAAAGGATTAGGAGAGGGTCCTGTGATTCATAATGTAAGTTTGGAAGCCAGAGCTACAGTACAATAGATGAAGCTGTTTCACAGAATATTGAGTAAAATGAAAATACCATCAGATGGCATTACCAGTAAATTGTGGGCTTGCTGCTGAGAATATAACCGTGGTCATCAGTTATGTATGCTCAGGAACATTACATGGAATCTTTTTCTTCCCTTAAGTTCCTTTTATTTTAAAGGAAGTTGCCAATAGAAAATTACCTGGAAAAATGTATGTAATTAGCCTTTTTTTAAAAACAAAATTGAATCAAATACCCTCAAGAAGAGCCCCACTAAAGTAGGATGATTCTGATAATGGGAGAACAAAATTTAGATTCATTGTGATTTAACCCATGTCTTTCAGAATTGTTTCATGAAGTACTTTGGCTCTATCCAAAGATAAAATACACTAGTAATATATACTGTTTGTGTGAACTAAGAGTTTAGGGTAGAAGAAGGCTACTGATTGATTGAAGAAAGCAAACCAACAACATATCAAGAGGTAATTCTGTGATCATTGGTGGCTGTGTCTGTATAAAAAAATGACTGGATTCTCAGGAGCTTTTCCTAAGCAAGTCTATAAAATCTTTAACTCTACTCGCTGTGTCATGACTGAGTTATCTTTTTTGTTTTTCCCCAACCTTATTGTGGTTTTTACATGCTCTATTTTCCAGTTATCATGGAACAAGGCTATGTAGTGGAAGCATGAAAGAAGGAAACAGACTTTGAATTGCGGTTTGTAGGTGACATGTGGAAAAGTTTTCCTTTTTCTAGATAGCCTGAAGTCTTGAGTTGGCACATTTTTGTCTTCCCTAGTCATGGAATTCAGTTTGAAAACTAATAGGATTAAAAAAAAAGACTTTTGATTTTAAAACTGTATATACTCTGTGTAGAAAAGTGCATTCTTCATTCCCCCTCCATGGGCCCCAATTAAAAACACACGTCACTACACACACACAGAGTATATGTGTATGAATTGGATACATATGTTGAACTTGGTCTAGTAAAACTAACATGTTTTCCACCTTCAGTTTTTTGTAATCTGCTACCCACTGAAGTAAACTCTGGATAGGTAATGTTCCCAAATTTCCAACTGTGGTGCAGATGGCTCTAATGCAGTTAACTGCTACACCATTGCTTATACTTTGGAGTAGACTGATTTACCCTGAAATGACTCTCTAACCTGCATCTTAAAAAGTACAATTGGTTCCAATGGAAATAAATCCATTCTGAAATGATGGACAGTTTGATTCTCATACGAAATATCTACATCTAGTTAGAAGGGGTTGAACCAGTTTCTCTGAACAGTGGTTATTTTCACTGTACAGTTTTGGGTATGTCTCAGGGATTCCTTGTGGAAATAAGGGCAGTTAACACAAAAAGTAAATAGTTTTAAAAGTAAATAATAATTTAAGGTAGAGCTTCATCTAAGTGAGAGCACAAGGAAGAGAAATCTTGTTCAGTTTGGTAGTCCACGGTGTCTGGCTTAGGGACTTATTCTCTTCTTGGGGTGCTCATCTCAAATTCAATATACAGAATCTTTTTCCGTCATGCTCAGCTTTAAACTTTTATTTAAAGATACCTTTCCCCAATGAACTTTCAGAATACTTATTGTAGATTTTAAGAGAAAAGGTATATTAATTTATGCTATTAACATCACCTCATAAATTATAAGTTTTATACTAAAGCTGTATTGAGAGTAATGAATTATGTTGCATATGTGTTTTTAATAGCTATAAAATTATATACAAGCTTTTTTGGAAAAACAATAACTAGTAAAGCACCTTTTTACACTGGATCTTTGCCGTGTCAAGGTGTACAGCTATTCTTTGCTACCTTGCAGATATATAAAAATAAAATGGTATCCTATATCAACAAAACATAGATCTCTTGTTAACCCTTATATTACTGGTCCTATAACTCATGTGTGTGCGTGTGTGTGTGTGTTACATTCTGCAATAATTTATCTGGGGTTTGTACCTATAATGGTTAGAAGTTTAGTTACAGGGTAAATAGATCAAATTAAAAATCTAGCTACTATAGCTGGAAGTTGTGAACCAAGTTTGTAAGAACTTTTTTTTAATGTATTTATTTCCAGTTATGCGAGTTGGAATTTGAAAAGACAGAACATTAAATCTAGGAATCCACAGTGTCTTATTCAAGAATTCCCCCCCCCTTTCCTTACAAAGGAATTCCCACTGTGACTTATAAATAGAATTAGACTGCTTGTGTGCATGTATGTATTATATACACACACAAAAATATGCATTTGGGGGGGATGTATGTGTGATATGAATGTGTATACTGTACGTAGGTCATAGTTTTTGTAAAGAGAAAAGTAGTTGAGAGGTGATGGAATGTATTGTAGAAATGTGATTATTTAGTAGGGGGTTCATAGTCCTCACTGTTGTAAAAATAACCCAAACTCTCTACTACATAGTCTTCTGTTATAAGGCTAACTCTGATATCATGTCGGTGTTATTCTTCTTAATTGAATTGCATTGAGCCCTGTTAAAATGTCATGAAGATCCCAGGCTTCCAAGACAGCCTTAAAAAAAAACAAAAAAAAAAACGGGGGGGGAGTTGTATTCTTAATGATAATTTGAAATGGAAAGATATATTTAGGGTGGTGAGCTATAGGAATTAATGTCCTTTTTTTCAAGTTAATACCAGAATCTCCCATACTATAACTTAGAGTATGTTGCCAACCAGTCATTCTTGTGTTTTCAGGTTTAAAAAGTATTGAGATGGCTGATTTTTGAAGTGGTCTCCCTCCTCTTTAAAAAGCCATTTCCAAAGTTATCGAATTTCTTTTCCTAAAGGGGTCTATGTATATTAATTGCACCCTAAAATATTGCTGCTGGGGAATTACCAATTTATACAAAACAAAATGTACTTTCAATCCTGAGAATTTCGTTTGTGCTGTGAATTCTAAACTGAATTATATGCATCTAATTTTTTTCATAATTTGAGAGAGACGTGATATCTGTATGGGAGTTCTTACCAGAGAGGCATGGGAAACCCAAAACATTCCTACTTATTCTTCTCATCCTTATATCCCTCATTACAACATCCAGGCTGGAGAGAATAAAACCCTAAATGACGTGTGTTCTGTTGCTGTTTGTTTGAATCATGACAATTCTGAAACTTTACAAATCTGATTATTAGAACAGAGCTTCCAATGTTACAGATATTTCTCATTTGTTTTTTAATACTTTTTTCTTAAAATAGTTGCAAAACCAGACCTCTTTTTATGTTGTTGAACTAGTTTTATTTTGCATCCCCAGCCTGTCAAATATGTTGGTATTTTTTAAAATCATATTTCTTGTACATATGCCTACAAATGAAGGGCAGGGAGGTGGAAGTTGTCTGAGGCCTTTTCCTCCCATTAGTTGATCATAATGGGAGTAACCAGCATAAACTTTTTATGCATTTTGGGGAAGAATTAGAGGCCTTTTATGTATACCTGTATAGAGAGATGTATATGAGATGTGGGTAGCACTTTGCTGAACGTGGAATTGCCCTCATGATGTACCTACGTACATATGAATGCAGCAGATCTAAATCTATATAACATACATGAAATGTACATACGTATCTCATACACATAATAGGTAGTGTGTGTGAGAGAGAAATCCTTATATGTATAATAGCCACAAAATGAGTGTTAAACAGTTAAGCAACTATGACAGATGAAGTTATCGTTCCAGTGAAGAATTTGGATGGCATAAATTGATATGATTTGAGTGTTATAACTATTGATCTTGTTACCTGAACCCTCAAAACAGAATTTCCTGGTACATTTTTGCTTATGGTTACACTATATTAATGCTTTGTGAGGCCTCTTCCAATACCCACCTCTTATGCTGTTCTGTGCCATTGCCTTCATCCCAATTAATCTCCTCCCCAACATTTGAAAATCTAACTTTCCATCAGCAGTCAGCTATAGATCCTGATCCAGCTCTCGTTGTACTCAATAGAAAGATTCTGATTGACTGCAATGATGGCTCACTTGGGCTTTGAGCACACTCGCTCTGCTGTCCTAATTGTTCATTTAAATCCACAACTTCACTATGATTGGGATCATTGTGCTTTGCAATGTGAACTGAAATACTTTTTCAGAACGACATACAATGCTGTTCAGTACCCCAAAATGTTAAGTCAAAAGTTAAAAACAATCCTTCCTTTTACTTTCCTGACAAAAACACAGTTCCATGTTCTGAGAGATGATGAATCCACAAGTGCCTAAAGCAATGCAGAAAATGCAGCTTCATGCTTTGTTCTAGGTGTTGGTGATTTCATCAAATGTCTCAAGAGAAATTCAGATCTCTAAATTCAACCTTAAAGAGACTTTAAAAAAATAAATCACAGTCACCATTTAGAATATTTTAATTAGTTTCTTCCATCTACTCATGTATTAAATGATTTGGCTTTTTCAAACAGTTTTTTGTATTTCTTGTTTTTAAAAAGTATTTTAGTTCACCTTTTTAAGCTAAATCTGTGTTCAACCTTTTAAAAGGAAGTGACAGTTAAAAGTCTGCTCAGCCACATTTAAGGATTGTTGAAACGTGTGGCTAACAAGTATTTTAGTTTTTCCAATTCTGTTGTAAAAGCTTATTGCTTTTAATATTATTTTATCACAATTCAGCTGTGGAATTTTGTCTTCCATGCAATTCTATAGGAAAATGTAACCTATGGTAATATTCCATCTAAGCTTTCAAATGAAGAGTTCTATAATACATATGTTAGGGAGAGTGGATGGGTATGTCAATGTGCTTGAGTATGTGTGTGTGTATATATATTTATATACACGCATATATATTATACACAGTATTTCAATTTAAGTATATGTGGAGAACATATTCATAGGTTCTCTCCTGATATATACTCATGCATATGTGTATTAAACATGTATATAGAGTGTAGATATACTGCATATACACATGTATATGTGTGAATTTTGGTTGGCAATTTTTCACATTTAGCAAAATGCTGTCCCTTATGGAGTACTTTCACTGAAATTGCATTTATATATAATAAATGGAAAATAGTCAGCAAAACGTTATTTTAAAAGGAGATTTTTAACTATCCAAAGCCATTTGAATTGTCTTTTAACTAGAAGGAGGTTGTTATAAATAACTGCCATTCATCATAAAGGCATCAGAAAGAAATTAAGACACTAGTTTCTAGGGGTTTTTTGTTGTTGTTGTTTTTTTTGGTTTTTCTGAAGCTGAGGCATACGATAATCAGGATTTTTTCCTTTCTGTCCAACTATAGTGCTAAAGATTCACATTTTACTTAAAATGTTCCTCCTCCAGACTTTCCATTCACAAATATTTTTTGCATAGTTTGCCTCATACATTCAATAATATTGATTTCACTAAGAAGGCTTTAATAGTCTCCTACCTTTGCAGGAAAAATGTCAGTTCATTATTATATGCAGTGTCATTGAAGCCAGGTTGGTCCCAGGATGCTAGAGAGACACAAGATGGGTAATGTAATATCCTTTATTGGACCAACTTCAGTTGGTGAGCGAGAGAAGCTTTTGAGATTATGCAGTCACAGCTTTTTTTCAGGTCTGGGAAATGTACTCAGTGTGTCACAACTTAATACAAGGTGGAACAGATTGTTTAACATAAATAGTTAATACATATTTCAAGATACCAGTCAGGGTGAAGTGGCCCATTATCACTCCTCCATTTAAGCTCCCAGGCCTGTCAATTGAAGGTGTTGTGCAGGTTTCATTTATGGATGAGGACTGACAGATCAGATGAATGATCACTTTATGATCACAGGGATAGGGTGTTTTTGTATTCTATCAGTTTCCTGTGTGAGCTCATTCAAGAGCATTGTGAGTGTTTCATTTCATTTAATGCCCCGGTAACATCTCTGTAGGTGAAACAAGACAATTAATAATGTCTCCAATGAACTGTCACAGAAAAATAAAGACAAAACGCTGTCACCTGTGGGTGAGCGCTTTTCACAAAGTGATCACTCCATATCTGACCTCTCAGTTCTCATCCTCAAAGGAATCCTGCCTGCCCCCCAGCTTTTTCTCCTCTCCCACCCCAGTGATTGGAGAGATGTTAATGGGCCACTTCATCTTGAATGGTCCCTTAAAATGTGTGTTAACTACTTACGCTAAACAATCTGTTCCATCTTTTATTTAGCTGTGACACTGAGTACATCCCAAACCTGAAGAACTCTATGTAAGCTCAAAAGCGTGTCCTCTCTCACCAACAGAAGTTGGTCCAATAAAAGATGTTACCTCACCCACCTTGTCAGTTCATTATTAGTCTGTCACTCTCTACATTCCTTGTAAAGGGTGAATTTTTCATGAAGATGTCTGGAGTCAAGCTTTAATTTATTTAATATGAAAGGCCTTCAGCAGGAACTATGTTTTTCAAAGAATTTCTGCAGCTATTTCTTCATCGTGTAATTTTTTTTTTCATCTCCAAACAGTATGTCTGTATACAGGTAGGGAGATATGAAGGACACAAGTAAAATATGGTTTGTTTGAACAATTAGCAGTAAATATCTTTATCTAGATTTACTAGAAAAGAAGACGGCAAATGGGTGATATGAAACATAGAAATGTTTCCAGAAATGTTTAAGGCTGTCCTAGAGAAGTTGGTATTTGTGTCATTTTAAAAGGTAGCTTGGTTGCTTGCAACTTGATATCAGAAACAGCCTTGTGACAAAGAGCCTCATAGCAATTGTTTAGCCACTAGAGTTTAAAATGTAAACAAGTTGCAGTAGGAAGGCAAAGGTGAGGCAGTGCATTTTGAAACCAGTGAATCACAGCTTGTAAACAAAACTGATTTTGAAATAACTGCATGGTAGCAAGGACTAGCAGTCTCTACACCCCACTGACTGTTCACCCCAGAAAACAAATGTGTTTAACATGCCATACATTGGAGGAAAAAATAACTTACAAATAAATACAATTAACTGCTTAAAGGGAACATACAAACTTGCACTGCCATATCCTCCACCGTGGTATTAGCTAGGAGACTAGCTAATACACACAAAAAGCCCAGTCAAGTTTGCTTCTGCAGATACATTGCTTTTAAAGAATGTGGTGGATGGGGATGATTGAGAAGAATAGTCATTTCACGTATAGTCCCCAGCATCAGTAGAAACTTACACTAAAGCTTTTAGTGCTGGAGCTCTTGAGGACAGCATTCCAGGGGTGGGTAGCCAGGTTGGTGTTTGTACTTTCCCTTTAAATAGGAAGAGTTAGCTCACATGTTCCTCATTCTTCTCAATGAATGTACTGTATTACCATTTTAAAAAAATCAATGAAATGATAATAGATTGGTCTCCTTTTGTTATCTGGTCCTTGTTTGTTTAAGGGTTTTTGTATACAAAAGTTTACATTTTTATGTATATTTTTCTTGTGTAAAAACTGATGTAATATGTGTATAAAACACTGTATGTATTATCTGTATATAGTGTGACAAAATGATTTTCTTTCTTTCTTTTGGATGTATTAATAAATCTTGCTGTGAAGTAGCCTTGTTTACTATAGTGAATCCCCTCCCAAAATATTACTGGTGAATTCATGGAGACTATTAGTGCTATTTTATTTTGCAGAATACAAGGCATGCAAATATTGCCCAGACCATAAAAATCTAAAGTATATATCTGTTTCCTATAGATGAATGACTGTACTTCTGTGTATGTACAGATCTAGGATTGGATTCTGCTCTCACTAGTTTTATGCTGATTTGTAATTCTGTTGGCTTCAGTGGTGATAAGATGAGAATTGGAATCTTAGGCCATACTCCAAATTCCAGGTTTAGGATTGTCAAACCCCTAAGCAGTGATCCCAGAAAGTGGATTTTTTTTTAAACTACAGAAACTGGTTATGAAATACAGTGCTGGACAACACACAGGCAGCACCTTTCTTTATGACTGCATGGCCCCTACTAACTCCCTACAATAGGCTTTGCCCTCTTATAGGAGCTTTTTTCCTAGCATGCCTTTCTGGGCTTGATCCTTTAATTTTGGCACAGCAGAGCTGCTGCAGCACTACAGTGGCTACTTTGCTGGCAGTTGCTGTGTCTCCTTCTCTGCTATCTGGTAAGTATTTTTATTCCTGTCATGTCCTTTCCTAGTCTTTCCTTTCTTATTCCTGAGCGTAGAGCACATTCTTCCAGCTGCTAGCTACTTTCAGTTACTGCGAACTGGCTGGAGTTGAATTTGTGACTTGCAGGTGAAAAGCACTAATGCCCTAAACACTCTCACCTTCCATAAAATATCTTTATAGTAGTACAGCACTGATTATCAGAATAATGACTAAGAGTAGAGATTAATGTCAGTACTTCCACTTTAATAAACTCTGCTCAAAGCATTCTACAAAGCATAATTACAGCTGTTTTTCATAGTGTCTGATTGTAATGCAATCCTTGAGCTAGCCTGATAAGTGATGTGTTAACACTTTCTGCACTGCATTGTCCTATTACACTGTTGAGGAAGATAGTGGTTCCCCCATGAACATCTTGCCTTCGTGGAAGAGGGTAAACTACATGTTAGTGTAACGTGCAAACACCAGTCAAGATAGTGGTACAACTGGTCTAGAAATATCAGGCATTCTGGTAAAGAAATAACAAAAGGAGATTCAGCTTGAAAAAATGCAAACTAATACAGTTGGGGAAAATCAATCAGAAACAACTGCTCATTGTGAGGAACCTGCAAAGCTATAAATGAAAGATATCTAACGGGGGTGATAGTGAGCAGTGGATTAGATGGAGGTTTTTCTATGTGCCAAGACCAATGGAATTCAGGCCCGCATACACAAATGTCATCTTTGAAGTTGAAGCTAGGAGAAGTGGCTCTGGAATATGTGCAAATGTGGGCACCACACTGCTAGAAAGATGAGACCACTGAGTCCATTCAGAGAAAAGCAACAAAAACAGCAAGGGGTTATAAGGTTTGATTTATAAGGAAAGAAATACGGCTAGCATGGTTAATGTGCTATGCCACGAACAGTCTACCAGTACTGAACAGTGTAAAAGACCAAGAAAACCAAGGAGATGCTCAGTATGGGATTTGGTTAGGAGTGAGAAGGTGGGAAATCAATAAAGAAAAGACTAAGGCCACATATCAGGTACCATCCTGCCAGTAAGATTGGACTGGGAAGTGGAAGAAGCACCCTCACTTTGGATTTCAAAACATTAGAAAACAAGGAACTCTATATTGACCCAAGGGAATGGAATGAATGATCCAATAGGCATCTTCCATCTCCAACTTCTGTGACCATCAAAGATGTTATAGTACTTTTTTAAAAATCAATGTCAAATTTTCAGTCTTCACTCTTACAAAACAAGCTGCTATGAACCTAGCATCTCTACAGTTTGGAGTTTAAAAACCGAACAGATTTTACTTATTAGTAAGGCAGCAAACCAAGCAGACTGTGCTGCCTGCTTGCATGTATTGGGGTGCTCCTCAAGGAGCTTCAATTCATTTTAATAGTTGGTAATTTTTTTTATAGAAAATCTCATTTAATTCTTTACCTGAAAAGTAGTTGACTCTTTTTATTACGTTAGGGATATCATGGCTGACGTTTAAATGCAAGGAAGCAATTGAATGGGTACAGTTTATCTGTCTTTATAAACCAGTGAATTACTCAGTTGTGCAGGCTAGAGTCAGTGGTCCTTTCAGCTAGGTTAGCACATTCAGTCAGGAATCCTATACACTGGCTATAACAGGAAAAGTATTGCCTTACAGTGAGGAATTTAGAATGAAATCCATCTTCACAATACACCAGACCCTGCCACACAAGGGGAGATGACACTTTGCAGATGTCACTGCTGAATTAAAATTTGTGTGATTGTTATTCCTTTTCAAAAAATATTAGCCTTTAGCTATCCCATTTACTGGCATGAGATCCACACTGAAGATGTCTGACTTGTTTTTTTTATTACTGGGGAGGTTCTAGCTTGTCAAAGGTGCCAGCTCGATAGCCCAAAGTTCTGAAATCCTCTGTTTATCTGCACAGGGGAAGGTAGCACTGTACATTTCCCACCAGCATGCCTGACACCTCTCTGAGCAGTTGGAGGGCAATGTGGTCTCTGCACCCATTTGTTCTTTGCTTCTTGTTTGAGATTGCCAGCGTAGTGATTGACCCTGATAATGGTTTTCATTTGCAGATACTCATCCAATGCAAATTGTGCTATCTATTTATATTATGTGTATCACTGTTGGAGCCCTCTTGATTCATTTATTAATTATTTGTATTGCAGTAGTACCTAGAGGATCCCACCTGAGATCAGGGCCTCATGTCACAGTAAGAGAGAATCGCTGCCACCAGGGACTTACAGCCTAAATAGACAAGACAGATAAACACAAGGTAGGAGGGTAAACAGGGACAGGGAAATGAAGTGACTTGTTTAAAGTGTTTGTGTTGGGTCGTGCAAATGTTACACCGGCAGGGAGGGGGTTAATGAGGGCCTGCAGATCCAGCTGACCCTACCCCACTACACTGGCAGCAGATGTCAGGAGTGGAGAGCGGTGTTAAAAAGAGAAGGCTTGGCTCAGTTCAGGACCAGCCTGGAAGGCGAGCAGTGTTTTGCCCCTCCTTCAGTGAGGGGAGCCTTATTTCAGCCAAGAGCCAGAGCCAGTTTACTGCCTGGATTGGCCTCCTGGTGGATGGGATGACAGGAGACCAACCCAGAGGACTGGCTGTATGAAGACAAGCCCTGAGTAGAAGGATGGTGTGACCCGTCCGTGCCCAGGGTAGCCCACTGATAATGCCAGGGTCAGGGCAGGCTGCAAAAGGAGAGCAAATTCTCCCAGCACTGGTGGGTGACACTGCAGTCAGACTTCCCAACCAGCCACAAACAGTGCTTCTGATTCCCCCACACTGGTTATCAAGAAGCCACTGTGCAAATACACACAGCCCCCTTTACTGCATTTCAGTCTCTGGCTCCCAAACTGACACTAGGTCCAGTAAAGAGGCCAGTTGCTTTAACTCAATGCTCTTTACTAAAAGATTCCCTCTGATCCCAAAGGATCAGCCACAGTACCAGTTCACTATAAGTTTGGATCTTACCCAAAATACCACGCTGCCAGCCAATCCTTTAGTAACTAAAACTAAAGGTTTATTAGTAAAAGAAAAACAAACAATAAGAGAAGTGTTAAAGGCTTAAAGCAATCAGAGATATACAAATGATTTAAAAGTCCATATACATCAGGTTTCTAGAACAATTGTGGAGTTGCAGGCTTGTATAGTTCCTCTGGTATACATCCAGTACCTGGATGGGTCTAAGTCCTTCAGTTCAGTTGCAAAGTGTGTTAATCCAGAGGTGTGTCCGCAGCTGGACAGGAACAAGGACACAAGGCAAAGACGAAGACAAAATGGTTTCTGTGGTTTGATCTTATATACCCTCTGTTACTGGCCATGTGGCTTGTGGAACTTTACTGGAACCAAAATGAAGTCCATAGTCACATGGGCCAATCCTGGTAACTCTTCAGGTATGCCTTTAGCTTCTTCCCGGGCCTCTGGCTTCTGTAAAGATCTTGATGGGCCATTAAGCGGGCTATTGTCCTGTGGCCTCTCTGTCTGGGGTGTGTCTTTTACAGCACAGTTTGAAATACAGGATATCAAAGATCTCCATAACCTTCCTCACACATATTACACATGAACATAAATATTACCATCTTATTCAGCATATTATAACCTTTTTAACAGTACCTGACATGGCATGTCTTACATGAATCATTATGATTTTGACACATTAATGTCAAATAACACAAATGCCCCCCCCTCCTAATGCAGCCCGCGTGACAGATGGTATTCTGCTGAAGACTCTTCAGAGGACTTGGGTTTTGACTTCATAGTATTCCTTTATTTTTGGACTTTAATACCCCAGAAGGGATGGGACTCAAGCGTGCCTCAGCTGGTGGACTAAAGCGCCCTGGCACCAACCCCGTAAGAGGCGGCAACTGAACGTCGGAGACACCACGACAGGGTGAGCAGTACCTGTTTGGGCCATAAGAGGGAACCACTGAGCTGGGCCCTGCCATAGTAGGTTAGTGATGGAGCTGGGCACAGAACACACGTCTCCTGGCTCCTAGTCCAGTGCCTTATCCACTAGACCTCACATTTCACATGGTCTTGGCTATTCCTGCTCAAAGTTTTTCTCTCACATGTTGGAAATGGTTGTCTGTATTTTTTACTTTAAACTTTGAATAAATCCTCATTTTGCCATCAATGTACGTTCTGTTGCTGGCACTTCCCTCCGATTCTGGTTTGGCCTTCTGGAGCCAGCTCTGAACTGCTGCCTAAGCTAAATGTAGAAAGTTCCATTCCCATGAAATGTTTAATGCTGCTAGGATTTATCTGACTTGTGTTTGCCTCTTCACTGTCCTTACTTGGTGTTTTTCCAGTGGCCCTTCTTTATACTTGGACGGCATTGGAGCATTTTTCAGGCTGCATATTTCTTTCATTTGTGGCTTTGTCAGCAGGGCTGCACAACAGGAAAGCAATGGTATTGATTAATGTATGCTTGGAGCCAAATCCCAGCTAATGCAGGGGAAATGATATAACCTTTCCATAAATATGTAGTGTTGCAGCCCAGCTGAGGTAAATATGTCAATTCCCACAAGCTGAGGATCTGTCCCATGCTCTGCAGAAGTTCAGTCTTAGGGCAGTGAGTCTGATTCGCCTCTCCTTTACATTAGTGTCACTTGAGTAAACTTAATCCTGATTTACACCCGTGTAAAGGGGATCAGAATCAGGCCCAGCATGTACCTGTATTTGGCTGAAATCAGCCCTGTCCCCCCCCATGTTTCTTTTTTCTAAATAGTTGAATAATTTGTATAAACATACCATTGGTTGGTCCACACAGCTACGTATGGACACGCAGACCACAACAACCTCCTAACCTCTGGTGATGCTGGTCAGCTGGATATGCTAGAATCCAGGTAGCTAGTTTCTCCTGCAAGCTCCCAGGCTGTTCTAAACAATTTTGGGCAGGCCTAATAATAATACCAAGTTCTTATATAGCACTTCTTGTCAGTGGGTTCTTTACAGAGGTCAGGCTCTTTAGGCCCAGATGGGGAAACTGAGGTACAGAGAGGTTAAACTGGGTTGTCCTAGGTTACCCAGAAGGCCAGTGGTAGAGCTGGGACTTGGACATTTAGGTTTCTCCCCCACCAACCTCTTGCTGCAGAAGTTCAGATCAGCTGTTTGAGTCAATGAAATAACACCTATTAACATTAGTTGAGGATCTCTTCCTAGATGCTTAGTCTCCTATAATTTTTCTACTAGTAAATTGCATACATTTTATATGGCTGCTTTAGCAAAGAGCGTTTTCTGTCTAGCTGAGTGCTTGGAATCAGGAAAGCCACTTGACTAAATCTGTGAGAACACTTGTTTCTTTCAAACCTACCAGTTTAATGCAATTAAACTGCTTAGGTGAAATAGATTTTCCTGTAGAAACCATTGATGACTAACATTCTCTTAATGGAGTCAACCATTTAGCTTCCTTATTGCTCTTATGTTCTCTTCTCCTCTCCCCCTTTTTAAAATTCACTTCCTCTCCCCCGCCCCCATTTTTTTTCCCCAGGGTTGTCATTAAAGTCACAGGAGGTCTGGCAAAAAAGAAAGCAAAATTAGAAGTGAAGAGAGAAAAGTTTTCCTTCTCCTGTCCTTAAATGCCTTGGGTTTTAACTCCATCAGGTCTGATTCTCTTCTTGATTACACCAGTACTTACATGGGTGTGTCATTTATTTAAGTGAAGTTACTTCTGCACAAGTGTGAAAACAGACCTAGGCCAGGTCTACACTACGACCTTACTTTGGTATAACTATATTGCTCAGGGGGTTGAAAAATCCACACCCCTAAGCAACAGTTATACCAACCTTAACACACCATACATATGGCACAGTGTTGGCGGGAGAGTTTCTCACACCAACACAGATACCACCACCATGGGGGTGGAGTTATTAAGCTGACAGGAGAGCTCTCTCATGTTGGCTTAGAGTGTCTTCACCAGAAGTGCTACAGTGGACAGCTGTAGCTGCAGTGGACAGTACAAATCTGTAGTGTAGACCTGCCCCAAATCTCTCATTCCAAGTTACATTTTGCCCAGTGATTCTGACAGACCCCTTAGAAAACAAAGGAAATGTTAGTGTACTACAAGCATGAGCGAAATTCAGCTCATATTTATATTGTTATAAATCCCATCTAACTTGTTGGTGGTCAGTGGAACTCCTCTTGATTAACACTGGTGTAATTTAAAGAAGAATTTTTCTTTAGATCTGCAGAATTATTCCATGAAGCAGCTGGTTTAGGTGTCAACAACCGAGAGTCAGAATGTATATTAAAGCTGATCACTTTGGATCAGTTAGAGGGGAAAAAATTGTTTCCTGTCCACATTATTGTCAATCTCTTCCTGACTTCCAGAGTGAAACCTAAGCAAATCTTCTACAACATCATGCCTGTCTTGCAAATCTGGCTACTAGTAGCAAATTAACTATCATAAAGCTGTAACCTTTTTAGCACGCTATCACATACTGCTACCCATAAGAAATTTTAAAAAGACAGCAGTCTTGTTAATCTCTATTGTTGTGTTGTCTTCTGTTATGTGGGCAATTGTCCTTTAAACCCTAGATTTAGATGAGCAATTTGTCATGCAGCCTGAAGTTCTTTGAGTGCTTGCTGATGTCCATTTCATTGTAGGTGTGTGCATGCCTCCATGCACAGTTACTGGAACATTTTTCCCTTTAGCAGCACCCGTGGGGCCAGCTCCAGCACCCCCTGAAGCCCCACGCACATGCCGCGATATATGAGGCATTGCCAGCCCTATGCCCCCTCAGTTCCTTCTTTCCGCCTGTTGCTGGAACTGCTTCACCTTGCAAATCGCAAGTGCTCAGTCCCTTTTGTTCACCCTTGATTGTTTGTTCTAGTTAGGTAGATTAGACCTTAAATGTGGTAATAGTCATAGTAAATCATTTTAGGATAGTCTCGGCTGGGATTTAGCCGGGAGCGGGGCATGCCCTGGTCACCGGGCTTCAAACCATGTGCCTCCTGCAGGAAGGCCTTTCCGCTGAGCAACCCCCATGATAGTTGCCTAAAGTGTGGGGGAAGCTCATCGTAAGGACAAATGCAAGATTTGTAAGGCTTTCAGACCTCGGACTCAAAAGGACAGAGAAATCACTATTAAAGCCTTATTGATGGAGGCAGCACTTAGGCCGGCCTCCAACCCAACCCGCTCGACCTCAGTACTGAGCATGGCATCGGTGCAGAGCGTGCTGTTGGCACTGGTCCCACCCCAGCACCAGACATCTTCGTCGAAGAAGACACAGCGTAAACAGCGCACAGAGCGGGGATGCAAAACCGCAACAAAGCCAGGCAACAGAGACTCGCTTGCCACTGGTGGTGCCTATGTCTCCAGTCAGAGAGCCAACCCTGACCCCGGTGAATGGGGGGGCATCTCTGCACCTTCCGGCACTGTCAACACCGGAGGTGTTTCAGGTGGCGAGGACCTTGTTGGCCTTGCCCATGCTGACCCCATCCCAGCCCCCTCACAGAAAGAAGGGGCCGGTGTCCCAGGGGAAGCCTGCGTTGGGACCCCTTAGTTGGCTCAGGCGATCCCTGGAGTGGGAAGGAAAATCCCCACGAGCCCAGGGGGGAGGCTTGATATGCTGCCGCTCCCCCCAGAAGTTGCTCTAGGTCATGGTTGCCAGAGCACCCCACGTTGGTGGGGCACGCAAAGAGGTCACCGGCACCAACGAGTTTGCCCGTGCCAATGTGGCAGAGAGCCCATATTTGTTGCAACTAAAACTCCAGGGATTAGCTGTGGTCTCCCCAAAGGTCCACCTGGTGGCTATATTGGTGTTCCATCAGCCTTTGGAAGGGAGATCAATTTTCTCCCACCATGTGACAATAAGGTTCCTGAAAGAGGTGGACAGGATCTACTCACAGGTCCGTGACCCTGGGATCTCAAACTGGGCTTCTTGCAGCTCATGGGGCCCTCCTTTGAACCCATGGCTGCATGCCCTTTTGTAGGCTGCTGGTACGGTGCAGCTGGTATGTCGCGACCCTTCCTTGGGCCCAGACTCCGAGAAAGGCCACAGTGCCCTGGTCTAGGGGAATAAGCGGTACCGATTACATGTCCGTAGTGCTCTGGCCATCATGTAGGGCAGGGCTGGTAAGGAGTCTATAGCCTCGGCCTTCCAATAGGCAGGGGTGTTAAGCAGTCTGGTGACTCCAGCCCTCAGACAGGGGGAGGCAGGCGCAGGAGTCTATGGCCCCAGCCTTCCAACAGGCAGGGCTAGCAAGCAAGCCCCTAGCCCTCCAGCAGGCGGGGCAAGCGAAATAGTCTAGAGCCCCTGGCCTTGCAGGCAGGCGGGGCTAGTAGAGCTCGGTATCCTCGGCTAGACAAGTTCTGAGAGAGCCAAGCACTCCCGGGGTAATTAGGGAAGGGGACACAGGCCCACCCGACTCCACTGCATCCCAGCCCAGGACCTACCAGTGGCAAAGTGGTTTGCCACTGCGTCAGCGGGGATCCAGCCGCAACACGCTGACGGGTTTGACCACAGGCTCAGCCACTCTCTCGTTGGCTGTTCCTGGGCTACTTCCTCCCACCCTGGCCCCGGGTACCTGCAGTCGGGTGTCTCCCTCCGGGTTGCTGGGGAAGACGGCGAGCAGGAGCCCCACAAACCCCCACCGTCGAGTGGCGGCAGGTCCGGAAACTCCTCAGGGTCGTGAACGGAGGGCAGCTCCTGCAGGTCCCAGGGGTCCTCTGGTCCACCAGGCTCAGGCAGCTCCAGGGGATTCCCAACATTGAGCAGCTCCTCCAGGTCAGGGCCGGCCCCAGGGGGTTTCTCCCACCCAGCGGTCTTGGGAAGTCCCTCTCCGGTCACTAGGATCAGGCGGCCTTTTCCAGGCACTTGGGCCCGGGCAGGCCTTGGAGGCTCCGGTCAGTGAGGCGGTTGCTCCAAACAGCCACAGGGCCTGGGTAAGGCCCACACCGCAGCGCTGGGAAGACATTTCACCTCTGTCAGCAGCTTCCTCCTGACCGAGCTGCCAGGCTGGCTTTTTGTATGTAGGCTCCCTGTACTTTAGGGGCCTACCAACTTAATGACAGCGGGGAAGAGCCTGGGGACTACAACTCCCACGATGCCGTGGGGAAAAGAGAGAGACTCTTCCCCTTCCAGGAGGCGAGAAAGGCATGTGGGAGACTCCATTTTGGTGCTGGGGCGGAGGCAGCCCAGGCTGAGAGCTGCTGGCTGGGTCTCGAAGCTGCTGCTGCTGTGGCTGCCTGTTGACAAGGTCCCAAAGCTGCTGTTGCCTCTGACCGCTGCTGGAGTCCTAAAGCTGCTGCTGGGAGCCTGCTGATGTGGGGATCGAGCACAGAGCTTCCGAGGGCTTGTAAGGCAGGCACAGCAGACAGACTGACAGGGATGGAGAAGAGGCCAAGAGACAGTCCCTTCAAGCAGGGCCAGGACTGCCAATCTCCAGTCTGATGCTGTGGCTGAACTGGTGCAGTTTACCCACTGAGCGCTCTCTCCTTCTGCAGATCTTCAAGCGCGCCCACACAAGAAAGGGGTCAGGGCCTGCACTCTGGGGGAGTGCACACGCCAGCGGTGGGGTAAATAACGGCACTGTGAATGCCTGGTAGGCAAGTTTAATAGTGAATACTGTTTTTATTAATTGGTTTATTCAACTGCCCCTGTGGTTTGTTTAATTTCAGTCTGTTATGCCATGTTTCTTTATTTTGTTAAGTGAAGGTTGTTAACTCTAATTTAAGGATATTGGATGTTTAGTTTGCATAATTGCAATTGTTAAATTAGACTTGTGTCTCAGATTATTAGAATTTTAGACTAGGTCTAGTCCTGGAAGCTCCCAAAGCCACTATTGAGCATGTGCAGGGGCCAGCCAGGTGGAGGCACCGCCAATTTTAAATTGTTTTAGAAATAAAGGGACTGCAGCAGAGGGGTGGACAGAGGATTCCCAACTACCCCACATCAGCACTGGGATACTCAAGATCTCCTTTATTGTTAGAAACCTTAGGCGCCCTTGCACACTGGTGAGTGTTGCCTGCTCCAAAGTAACCCAGTGAAGGAAGGGGGTTACATATGTTTCCCTTTCCTGCCCCTGGCTCCACCCCTCTGTTTCCTGGATATTTTGCCTGTAGGGCCTTATTCTGTCCAGCAGGCGCATTGCGACCCTTCCTCGGGCCCAGGTTCTGAGGAAGGCCACAGCACCTTGCTACACCTTTATTCCTGCTTTTGTGGAAGGTGGCCTTCCTGGCGGCCATTACCTTGGCAATGAGGTCTCCAAGATTAGGGTGCTGACCTCAGAGCCTCCTTATGCTATATTTTATATAGACAAAGTTCAGTTGAGGCCACACCCAGCCTTCCTACATAAGGTGGTTTTCCAATTTCATTATAACCAAGATATTTTTCTCCCTGTATTTTTTCCTAAACCGCATGGTTCAGAGAAGGAGAGGAGGTGGCACATGCTAGATGCCAGATGGGCATTGGCATTCTTCATCGAGCGCACAAGATTGTTCCAGAGATCTACACAACTCTTCATCGTGGTGGCTGACCGGATGAAAGGCTTACCTGTTTCTGCCCAGCACATCTCATCAAGTTCTGCTATGAGCAAGCAAAGCTGGTGCTTCCAGGGATAATTACAGGCCACTCAACCAGAGCTTAAGCCTTGTCTACAGCCTACCTAGTGAGAGTGCCAGTACAAGGCATACCCTTGTCAAGGTCATCTTGCCACCAGGATGCAGGGCTGCCACCTGGTTGTCAGTACACACCTTCATGTCCCAATATGCCATCGTCCAGCAGGCATGGGATGAAGTGGTCTTTGGCAGAGCGGTGCTGCAGGCACCTCATCCATATCTCCGGCCCACCTCCAAGGTATTGCTTGTGAGTCACCTATAATGGAATGGACATGAGCAAGCACTTGAAGAAGAAAAGATGATTACTTACCTTGTAACTGTTCTTCGAGATGTGTTGCTTATGTCCATTCCATGACCAACCCCCGTCTCTGCTGCTGGAGTTGTGGCAAGAAGGAGCTAAGGGCAGTAGGGCCAGCAGCCCCTCATATACCACAGCATTTGTGCGGGATTCCAGGGGGTGCTGGAGCTGGCCCTACAGTGCTGCTAAAGGGAAAAAAGTTCTGATAACAATGCACAGAGGTGTGCACACACCTACAATGGAATGGACATAAGCAACACATCTTGAAGAACAGTTACAAGGTAAGTAACTGTCTTTTTCACTTTGCAGCTGTTAGTGATCCAATGATTATTTTTAAAGTGTTACTATCCTGTTCATCCTTCAGCCATTTGACCAACCCCATTAGCCTTCAACTCACCCTGCGCATGATGCAAAGCTGCAGACCCTCCAGTTATATCGATCCACCCAGGCCTATAGGAACGCTGTCATGTCCTTTCAATGCTATTTCACCTTAATATTACTTTATGGTCCTGCAATTGGAATATGACGTTGCATAATTCTTAAATCAAGCAAAACTCATAAAAAAAAAACCTCTATCTTTTTGCATACTCTTACCTCTGCTATAAATCCTTCAATGCCATAAAAATAAATGTATTCTTTCACATCATTTATAATTCAGTCTAGTTTCCCCTCTGCCTCTTGCTTTTCCCATCAGTTATTCACGGCTTGATTTGCAGTGAAATGTGTTTTTTGATGTCAGGACTATACATATCAAAACAAGCTTTATCGATCTTCTGTACTTGGAATATTATGTTTTATGTCTCTTCCAGCCGTAGAAAATCAACACCGCCTGTTTTATTTTAGTTTTGGAAGTTTTTCTCAGATTATTTTTCTTGCCACCTTCATGCAGAGGAAAATGTTTTCACAGGCTTCAGTGTACTGTATGGGAAAATGACTTAAAACAGATAATTGTGTGATACCTGCATTGTAAATTTATGGTTTTATGTCTGCAATTTTTTGTGAAAGGTGCCAGATTGCCAGTAGTGGATAATGAAATTATCTGTTTTATCCCCAGAAGAGATAATTAACCAATGATCTGTATAGGGGTCATCAGGTCCTCACCCCCATAGTCTCTAAGCACTTCACACTCATTAATGGATCTTATCCTCACAACTGTTGTGTGAGGTAGAGTATTATCCCCAGTTTACAGATGGGGACCTAAAGTAGATTAAGGGACTTGTTAAAGGTCACCCAGCAAGACTGTTAGAGAGCTGGGAATTGAACCTGTGTTCCCTGTGGTTTGGTTCAATGCCCTAGCCAGTAGACCATGCTTCTCCTTAATGGATGTGTAAGCTATACACACACTTGAGGGATCACTTTTGGGCATGCTTTTTCAATTGTTGGCTTTTCTGGTGAGTCTGCCAGATGTGCATTAGGAACTAAATTACCAACTCATTTCACAGACACTACTAAGTGGAAATTATGTTCACCACAGACCTGGTCTGGAGTTGAACCAACAAAGGAGACATGAAAAATTCTATGTCCCATCACCAGTACCTTGAGCCAGCCAGTCCTTCCTGAATAGATTTTCACCTTTAATTGCTTTGTTTGAATTATGCTTCTAATTTATTAATTTCCCTTTGGAGCAATGAACATCTTTCTTAAAGATGGAACAACAAAATGTCAACAATAATTATTAATAATTCAACCATTCTACAAGAGCAAAATACATCCTCAAGCCACCTACGCCTGCACAAGAAATCTGGTGTAAATTGGCGTAGTGCTGTTGACTTCGATGGAGCTGTGGTGATTTGCATCAGCTGAGGAGTTAGCCTCAGCCAACTCATGAAGATTGTTTTCAGGGGTGCAAACTAAAACTAAACAGGTATGTGCATCGTGTGCGTGATCCTAACAGTGGGAGACAGCCCTAGACGTAGATTCAAATGCAGCAAGAGTAGAAATGTCATACGGTCTTGCCTTAGATATAGGCAGTTTGCTGCAAACCTGGACCAGGATCTAAGCAGTATTTTGTAATCATTTTAACTTTCCAACTCAAATTTGACAGAAGGATTTCAGAGAGCATCCTGGCATGATGGCCATCTATCAAACTCTCGTAGTGAGAGCTGTCTATCAGTACCTGAAAGCTTCAAATTGAACGGCTTAGACTTTTTTTGACTCCATTGAATTGTTCCGGAATGGTAACAAGCCCGTTGTATGCTGCCTGTTTGGTCCTTCTTGTTTGAATCAAAAATAAGCCCAAGCTGTGAAACTCAGGCCCATATCTGAAATCCCCCCAAGTCCATGTGCTGTGCCTCAGGACATCTGAAAAAAACCGCCTTCAGAGGCACAGTCATCAGCAAGCATGTTAAAGTGCATCAGGCCATATGAAGAACTGAGTTTTGGATTAAAACAAACAAACAAAGGGCACAGGGTGAGGTTCTAATGCAGCTTTCCTGGCTATAATGGAGCTGCACAAGCTTCTACCAGAGCTGTGCACATCTATCAGCTTTGACTTTATACCTGTCCTTGACTTGTCACCCTTGCCCTATTACAAAAATGAGCAGGTGTGTTTTAGTGATAAAACTCCATCAATAATATTTTCTAAGGACTTGAACTCTCTCACTTGCACCAGCTTTACCTATGTGTAATTCCACTGCTCCAGTGGAGTTCGTCCTGATTTACATCTGCAATAAATGACAGGAGAATCAGGAGAGATGGGTCCAGGTCCTCAGCTGGTGATTTCATCAGAGCTATGCTGCTTTTACACCAATGGAGGACCTGGCCCATACATTTGCTTCTCAGGATCCTTTGGCCTTATCAGAAATAAAAATGACTGTGTAATATTCGCTCCAGCGTGCATATATACATAATGCATACTGAACTGGTGGTAACCAGGCAGAATGAGGTAAGGGAAGAGGAGCAGGGGAGATTCTTGTTCACTTCTCATTTCCTTTTATGTTTCCTTTCTATATTTGTGCTTTTACTTTGGGTTTTATTGTCGCTCGATACTGTTCAAGTGAAGGCTTACATATTTCGTCAGAGTTGTCTGTTATGTTTTCTGGGCTGCAAGTCCCAAACAATATTAAGGATTCATATGCACACACATCTGTATACCTTTCATCCTCCCCAAACTTGCATTTTCCTTTATTCTTATTCATCATCATTACTTAATATCCTAAGAAGGATGCAATTCTTTAATGTCTGAGTGACGTATGTCAAAATGTCTCAGTAGGACCTTTTCACTGTATGATAATTCCGCATATCCTGTTTCCAGAGCTGAGGAAATATGTTTCCTTCTCTTTAGCTCATTACTCTTTAGGAAATTGCTTTTCTTCAATTATCCTGACAACTCCAGTTTTTGACAGCTCTAGACTTGCTGTGTAAAGCTTCTCTAGCAGCCCGGCAAATGTTTTTCTCAAGACTTCTCCCATCTGTCTTCCATACATTTGGGTCCGTTTCCAAGCCTTGCGGTTTTGTTTTTACTTATGTCAATGGAGTTTTGATATCAATGGGGCATAATGTGACACTTGAACTCCAATTGATCAAAAATGCCATTTGATTGGCCTATCTCAGAACAACATGCCAATTATTTTTAAGGCTCACGAAGATCATTGTGATTATTTTGTCTTAAGATCTGCTTTTGAGTATAAATTTTATGGACAACTTTTATAGAAGCTGTCACTGGAGTTGTTTAAAACAGGAGTTTAGACAAAGCATTAGAAAGATATGCTATAAGGGAGTGTTTCTCAACCTTTTTGATACCAGGGACCAGCTTGCTGCCTTCCTAAACTGTGTCAAAGAAATCTCAGGGACCAGCACTTGTCCATGGACTGGTCATTTAGAAACATTGCTATAGAGAACAAGCCTGCATTGGCAGAGGATGGACTAGATGACTCATGGGTATATTTTCAGCAAGGTCCTTGGCTGGGGGAAATCATATTGACTTGAATGGTGCTGTGCTGATTTATACCTGTGCAGGAATAGGCCCTTTTTCTGCAATTGCTACGATGCTCTGGAGTTGTCTTGAGAAGATTCAAGTTCTGAAGAAGGATGGTCCAGTGGTTCTGGAGCTAGCCTTGGGTTCAGGATCGATTCCTTGCCCTGCCAAAGATTTCTTTAGGACAAGTCACCCAGTGTCATTATGCCTCGGTCCCCTCACAGCACTTCCCTACAGGTGCTCTGATATCCTGGTAATATCCTGGATGATATACCAGTGCTCATTCCAGTGCTAGGATCCTTTTTATCATGCTTTATCGAATTCCTTATTTTGGGTCGCGTACCTGCTATAGCATAGGAAACTTATTTTATTCCATAAGTGACTTTCATCCCAGAGGACTGAGGTGACCTCTCTACATGTATGCATTAGCCCCACCTATCTAAAAGGCTGTCTTGCCATTCAGCTACCGCATTGGTATAGAAATCTCATTTTCAAGCATAATGAGCCTTTCCAAGCTCTGCTCTTCTCATTTTTGGTTTTGAACAACTTTTAAATGACAGCATGAAACCGCTCCCACTCACTTTAATAATAGAAAGCCTCAGTCCCATTCATTTTTTCTTTCATCATATCTGTCTGAAAATGCTTCCATGTTTTGTGGCAAAGTTTAAAAAAAACCCTTATTACATACCAGCCCCCACCAGAGGAGACTTGGCAAGGTCCATTTGTATGCTTGAGCCCTCTAAACATCTGTTGATGATACTATCTTGCTATCTTGTGTTCTGAGCATATATCTCATTTTCAGGTGTAACGAACCTCTCTGAGCTTCCTCTCATCTCATTTTCAGCTTTGAACATTTTTTGGCATTTCAAATGACAGTCTGATGGAAAATGAAGCTTTGTTAGATGAGTGTACTGTTTTCAGATCTTTTTCTTCTGTCATCAGAAACTCCTATTCTGTATTCAACACCAGGGTTTACATTTAGGAGGCAAAAAGTGTTGTGGACGAAAGTGTTAGGATTTTCAGCATAAAAGATTCCTGCATGGGAGTGTCTGATTCTCCTCTTCCACCATTTTTATACATGACAAGTGGAGATGAACCTGATTTAAACAAGCATTTGTGAGATCAGAATCAAGCCCATTGTGTCTGTCACTTAGAGCTTTTGTATATTTCATTAGTTACCTTATTTTGGACCTGATTTGTAGGTGAGTCTCAAACCAGCCTCCAGAACTGCAGGTGTCTTTTATTTCAGCAAATGTTTTGCCTGCAGTTAAAAGCAGGCACCAAATTGTGAGTACAATTAATTGCACCTGTGAATTATGCACATTTAAATATCTAGCTACTTCATTTGCAAATTCAGTCAGGTAGTTTGGAATCTAAGGGATTCCAATACAGCAAACCTTTATGCATGTACATAATTTAAGCATGTAAATAGTTCCATCGAATTCAGTGGGGTAGCTCATGTGCTTAGACACATGCATGAATACTTCCAGGTTTTCACTAATACAACTCAGTTGACTTCAGTGGAGTTACAACTGGTGTGAATGAGGTTAGAATCAGATCTTTTGATTCACCATGCTGCACAGCTGAGCCTAGCAGCTCGGTGTAGGAACTAGTATAGGAACTTCACCAACTTACGCCAAGGCTTTGTTTGGCCCCTCTTGCCTAGAAGAGATCATTACAACAATCTGTGCTATCAAGACTTTCCAAGAGAGAAGAATTCTTCAATACAAATAATAATAATTTTCTAATAAAATGCATCTGTCCTCCCCATTCTGCATCTGGGGAGGGTGAAATTTATCCTTGAGGCAATAATAGAATATTATAAGCAGAAAAGTCTTTCATTTCTTTTCACCCCAGTCCTCTCTTGTAAGTGCTGCTGGATTCTGTCATTGACAGCTGGGAAAGTAACAGCACTTAGGGTACCAAGGCTGAGATCACCACACTTCAGAGAATATGTATCACTATGATGGTCCTGATCCTTCACACTCTTATATGGATGTTTCCTTTGATTGTGATGTGACCACTCACTCACATCAATGCATAAGGGTTTGCAGGATTGGGCCCAAACAGTGAAATCCTTACACCTGGCAGTTAATTACTTTAGCAGCTTAAAGTTCTGACCTATCTCCCTGGTGTTATTTTTACTATTGAAAATCAGACCTGGTGAGTTTCCACATAGCTCTCATGGATGAATATAGGCCTAAAATAGGCCTTAGAAAGATTGATAGTGTCGGATCTCTCTGAAAGTATAAAAATACGTAGACATCCCTATTTTTTGTATTTTGAGAGTAGTAACATTAAAATGCTAGAGATATGTTGAGTTAAGTTGTTCAGCAGAACTTGGGGGTTGTCTTATTTTAATACAAAGGAATTTTTATTACTGATTTTTAATGCTCATTGGAACAGTCGTAATTCATACCAGCAAAGATCAAGGACCCACTTCCAAGGGTACACATGAAATCAGTGACCAATATATACAGGGCAGGACAATGGATAGAACACTGCTAATCTAAAAGTCTTCTTAACAGAAATTTGCCAGACTGGATCTAAGCATTCTTCTTCGAGTGTTTCATAGAATCATAGAATATTAGAGTGGGAAGGGACCACAGGAGGTCATCTAGTCTAACCCCGTGATCAAAGCAGGACTAACCTCAGCTAAATAATCTGAGCGAGGGTTTTGTCAAGCCGCAGCTTAAACACCTCTAAAGATGGAAATTCCACCATCTCCCTAGGTAACCCATTCCAATGCTTCACCACTCTCCTAGTGAAAAAGGTTTTCCTAATGTCCAACCTAGACCTCCCCCACTGCAACTTGAGACTGTTGCTCCTTGTTCTGTCATCTCCCACCACTGAGAACAGCCTAGATCCATCCTCTCTGGAACCCCCTTTCAGGTAGTTAAAGGCTGCTATGAGATCCCCCCTCATTCTTCTCTTCTGCAGACTAAACAAGCCTACTTCCTTCAGCCTCTCTTCCTAAGTCTTGTGCTCCAGCCCCCTAATCATTTTTGTTGCCCTCCGCTGGACTCTCTCCAACTTGTCCACATCATTTTTATAGGGGGGGCCCAAAACTCGACACAATACTCCAAATGCAGCCTCACCAATGCCGAATAGAGTGAAATAATCACTTCCCTCGATCTGCTGGCAATGCTTACTAATGCAGCCCAATGTGCTATTAGCCTTCTTGGCAACCAGGGCACTGTTGACTCCATATCCAGCTCCTTATCTACTGTAACCCCCAGGTCCTTTTCTGCAGAACTACTGCCTAGCTCGTTGATCCCCAGTCTGTAGCTGTGCATGGGAGTCTTCTGTCCTAAGAGCAGGACTCTGCACTTGTCCTTGTTGAACCTCATCAGATTTCTTTTGGCCCAATCCTCCAATTTGTTTAGGTCTTTCTGTATCCTGTGCCTACTTTCCAGGGTTTCTACCACTCCCCCTAGCTTAGTGTCATGTGCAAACTTGCTGAGGGTGCAATCTACCTCATCTTCCAGATCATTAATGAAGATGTTAAACAAAACCAGCCACAGTTCCGACCCCGGGGCACTCCACTTATTACCAGCTGCCAGCTAGACATGGAGCCATTGATCACTACTCCATTGAGCCCTATGATCTAGCCAATTCTCTATCCATTTTATAGTCCATTCATCCAACCCATACTTTTTTAACTTGCTGATAAGAATACTGTGGGAGACCGTATCAAAAGCTTTGCTAAAGTCAAGGTACATCACATCCACCGCTTTCCCCACATCCACAGAGCCAGTCACCTCTTCATAGAAAGTAATCAGGTTGATCAGGCATGACTTGCCCTTGGTGAATCCATGCTGACTGTTCCTGATCTCCTTCCTCTCTTCCAAGTGCCTTAAAATGGATTCCTTGAGGACCTGCTTCCTGATTTTTCCAGGGATTGAGGTGTGGCTGACTGGTCTGTAGTTCCCTGGATCCTCTTTCTTCCCTTTCTTGAAGATGGGCACTTTATTTGCTTTTTGGCAGTCATCCGGGACCTCCCCCAATTGCCATGAGCTTTCAAAGATAATAGCCAATGGCTCTGAAATCACATCAGCTAACTCCCTCAGCACCCTTGGGTGCATTGCATTTGGCCCCATGGACTTGTGTATGTCCAATCTTTCTAAATAGTCCTGAACCTGTTCCTTCAGAACTGAGGGATGTTCACCTCCTCCACATTCTATGCTGCCCAGTGCGGTAGTCCAAAAGCTGACCTTGTCTGTGGGGATAGAGGCAAAAAAGGCATTGAGTACCTCAGCTTTCTCCACATCCTCTGTCACTAGGTTGCCTCCCCATGCTGTAAGGGGCCCACACTTTCCCTAATCTTCCTCATGTTGCTAACATACCTGTAGAAACCCTTCTTGTTCCCCTTCACGTCCCTTGCTAGCTGCAACTCCAATTGTGCTTTGGCCTTCCTGATTTCATTCCTGCATGTTTGAGCAGTATTTTTATAATCCTCCCTAGTCATCTGACCAAGCTTCCACTTCTTGTAAGCTTCTTTTCTGTGTTTAAGTTCACCAAAGACTTCTTTAAGCCAAGCCGGTTGCCTACCATATTTGCTATTCTTTCTGCACATCAGGATGGTTTGTTCCTGTGCCCTCAATAAGGTTTCTTTAAAATACAGCCAGCTCTCTTGGATTCCTTTCCCCCTCATATTCACCTCCCAGGGGATCCTGCCCATCAGCTCCGTGAGGGAGTCAAAGTCAGCTTTTCTGAAGTCCATGGTCCATATCCTGCTGTTCTCCTTTCTTCCTTTTGTCAGGATCCTGAACTTGACCATCTCATGGTCACTGCTGCCTAGGTTGCCACCCACTTCTACTTCCCCTACCAAATCTTCCCTGTTTGTGAGCAGCAAGTCAAGAGGAGCATGGCTCCTAGTTGGTTGCTCCAGCACTTGCACCAGGAAGTTGTCCACAACACTCTCCAAAAACTTTCTGGATTTTTTGTGCTCTGCTGTATTGCTCTTCCAGCAGATGTCAGGGTGATTGAAGTCCTCCATGAGAATCAGGTCCTGTGAACTGGAAACTTTCCCTAGAAGAAAGCCTCATCTGCCTCGTCCTCCTGGTCTATAACAGACACCCACCACGACATCAACCTTATTATTCTTGCTTTTAAGCTTAACCCAGAGATTCTCAACTGGCTTATCTCCACTTTCATAGTGGAGCTCAGAGCAAACATAGTGCTCTCTTACATACAGTGCAACTCCTCCACCCTTTCGCCCCTGCCTGTCCTTCCTGAACAGTTCATACCCATCCACGACAGTGCTCCAGTCGTGTGAGTTACCCCACCAAGACTCGGTTATTCCAATCATACCATAGTTTCTTGACTGTACCAGAACTTCCAATTTTTCCTGCTTGTTTCCCACGCTTCTTGCGTTTGTGTACAGGCACTTGAGATTGCCCTACTTTCTTAGTAAGAATCAGGAGGCCTCCCCTGTTGCATCCTCATCCTTCTGCTTCCTTGTGGTGTCCCACTTCCCCACTTACCTTCAGGCTTAGGTCTCCATCCCCCATGGAACCTAGTTTAAAGCCCTCCTCACTAGGTTAGCCAGCCTGTCTGTGAAGATACTCTTTCCTGTCTTCATTAGGTGAATCCCATCTCTTCCTAGTAATCCTTCTTCCTGGAACAACATCCCATGATCGAAGAATCCAAAGCCCTCTCTCCAACACCACCTGTGTAACCACGCATTTACTTCCGCAATGTGATGGTCCCTAACTGGGCCTTTTCCTTCAACAGGGAGGATGTATGAGAACACCACTTGTGCTTCAAACTCCTTTATCCTTCTTCCTAGGGCTACACAGTCTGCAGTGAAGTGAGTGTTTGCTCATGTCCATTTCATTATAGGTGTGTGCATGCCTCCATGCACTTTTACGAGAACTTTTTACCCTTTAGCAGACCTTGTAGGGCCGGCTTTGGCACCCCCTGGAGCTCCATGCATATGCAGCAGTATATGAGGTGCTGCTGGCCCTACGCCCCCTAAGTTCCTTCTTTCTGCCTGTGATGGTTGCTGGCACTGCTTCTATTTGCCTCGCAAGTGATCAATTCCCCTTGTTTCAACTTTAATTGTTTGTTGTTTGTGTTAATTATGTAGATAGGACCTTAAGTACTGTTGATAGTGATAGTTTGCACTTAGGATAATCCCGGCTGGGACTTTGCCAGGAGCAGGGCATGCCCTGGTCACCGGGCTTTAAACCGTGAGCCTCCTGTGAGAAGGCCTTCCCACTGAGTGACCCCCATGATAGCTGCCTGAAGTGCCTGGGGGAAACTCATCATAAAGATAAGTGCAAGATTTGCAAGGCTTTCAGGGCTTGGCCTCAAAAAGACAGAGAACTCTGCCTGAAAGCCCTGCTCATGGAGGCAGCCCTTAGATCGGCCTCTGAACCAGCCTGTTCCATCTTAGTACTGAGTGTGGCATTAGTGCAGAGCACACCGTCAGCACCGGACCTCATCTCCGCTGAGGAAGAAGCAGCAGAAACAGCACTCGGAGCACGGACGCCGAACTGCACTGACTGAGCAGGCGGGGTAAAGCATCGGACGGAGCTGGACTGTGAGGATCTGCTCACCAGAGCCTGCGTCTCCAGCCAAATCCTGGGAGTGGAGGGGCAACCGTGCACCTGCCAGCACCATCGACACTGAAGGCTTTTCAGGTGGCAAGAGCCTTGTTGGCCTTGCCCACTCCACCCTCACCCCAACCTCCGCCTAGAAAGAAGGGACCTGGATCATCGATGCTGAGAGGCTGCTCTCTGGAGAGATGGAGCACCCACAGATTGGGGCATTGCTCCCCTTGGCTTGGTACTGTGCAGCGGGAGCCTCTGAGGCAGCCCTGCCATGGTCCTCAGATAGTGCCTCGGTGTCCTCCTGAGAGGGTGGCCGCCGGGGAAGGCAGCATTAGCAGAAGGTGCAGAAGCCCCTGGTGCAGATAGGCCCTGGGTGGTCTCAAGGACAGTGGCCATCCAATGGCCGTATTGGGAACCCTAGGGATTTATAGTGGGGCCTGGACCACAGTCCGTTAAGTCCTTGGGTGTGCAGTCCATGCCACTGGCACTGGAGAAGGGTCATCATTAGTCCTCCGAGGACAATTCAGACCCACAGGAAGGGGCCTCTGTGGGGACCTCTCATCCTCAGGAAGGGGTGCCACCTCCCACCATGCCCCACCAGTCCTCCTCCTCTTTCCCAGATGAGGCAGTCTCCCAGGGACACTACACGATGATTTCAGGGCACATCAGGAGCTGCTCAAAAGGATGGCCTCCAACTTGGGGTTGGAGGTGGAGGAGCTCAGAGGCATCGGACAGTCTGTTCAGTGTCCTGGCAGCAGCTGCCCTGGCTCGAGTAGCCCTTCCTGTGTATGAAGGGGTTTTGAAAATAGTGAAGGCCCTGTGGCAGACCCCTTCATCATGGCACCGACATCTAAGGGGGCCAAGAAAAAGTATTCTGTCCTGGCCAACAGGTTCAAGTAACTGTTTACCCACCCCTCTCCTGGGACCTTAGTGGTAGGTGGAGCCAACCAGACAGATAGACAGGGGCAGCCCAGTTCTACGCCGAAAAATAAGGACGACCAAAAGCTGGACCTATTTGGGGGAGAGGTTTATTCAATGGCAAGCCTGCAGTTTAGAGTTGCCAATCAACAAACCCTCTTGGGCAGGTACAACTTTAACCTCTGGAACTCGCTGAAACACTTCGTGGCTGCTCTGCCCCAGGACAGGCACTGGACTTTAACACCATTGTGGAGGAGGGCACACGGTGGCTAGAGCAGCACTGCAGGCATCCTCGGATGCAGCAGATTCGGCAGGCAGATACATGGCCTCTGCAATCTGCATGCACAGGTGCTTGTGGCTTCAATCCTAAGGGCTGTCGCAGGAGATCCAGCAGTCCATCCAGGACCTTCCTTTGATGGGCCAGCCTTGTTCTCAGACCAGATGGATGCGAAATTGCATGGGCTGAAGGACTCGAGGGCCACACTCTGCTCCCTGGGTCTTTACACGCCCCAGACCGCTAGGCGTCAGTTCCGTCCTCAGGGCCAGCAACAGCAGAGGTATCAGCCACGGCCGTTCATGCCCTACAGACAGAGGGACAGAAATAGGGGGTCTAAGACAGAAATAGAGGATCCAGGTTCCTCCTCAGCCCCACAGCAAAGATCATCTAGGCAGTCGGGTAACCAAAGGAGGCCATTTTGATGGTGCACCAGAGGGCAACATTCCAGCCTGTTTCCTGGATCCCTCCCATCCCTTTCTAAACCACCTAGCTCCTTTCTGGTCTGAATTGGCTAAAATTACTTTGGACTGCTGGGTCCTTGGTATAGTCTTGGTGGGCTATGCCCTCCAGTTTGTTTCTACCCCTCCCAACAACGCCCCCCTCCCCGTCCCTCTTCAGGGACCCCTCTCACGAGCAACTCCTCATGCAGGAAGTAGAGACCCTTCTCAGCCTGGGGGCAGTGGGAAAGGTTCCATCGGACATGATAGGAAAAGGATTTTACTTGAGGTATTTCCTCATTCCCAAAGCAATAGGGGGTCTAAGACCCATACTTGACCTGTGTCATCTCAACAAATATCTCAAGAGACTGAAGTTGTTTCTCATGATCTCCCTAGCTTCCATAATCCTGTCCCTGGATCCAGGAGACTGGTATGCTGCCCTCAACCTCAAGGATGCATGCCTCTACATATCTATTTTCCCCAGCCAGACGCTTCCTTCCTTTGACAGTGGCTGGCTCCCATTACCAGTTTACAGCTTTGCCCTTTGGCCTGTCTTCGGCACCAAGAGTGTTTACGAAGTGCATGGCGGTGGTGGCAGAGCACCTGAGGCACAAGGAGGTCCAAATTTTCCCCTACCTGGCCGATTTGGCTAATCAGAGGCAGGTCCAGGTCCCAGGTCCAAGACAGTGTAAACCTGACATGCACCACCTGCTGCCAGCTGGGCCTGCTGATAAACAAGCAAAAGTCTACATTAACTCTGGCGCAACAGATCGAGTTCATCGGCATGGTCCTGGATGCTTCCCAAGCCAGAGCCTTCCTACCCCAACCGTGCTTTGAGGCAATATCCGTCATCATCACTCACCTGCACCTCTGCCCGATGACAACAGCCACACACTGTCTGCAGCTGTTAGGCCACATGGTGGTCTGCACTTACGTGGTGAAGCTGGCTTGCCTAAAACTCAGGCCACTTCAGTCATGGCTGGCCTCGGTTTATACTTGAGCAGGCACTCCCTGGATCGGGTGGTCACAGTCTCTCCTTCCCACCTTCCCCACCCCCCCAAGATCCTAGCCTCTCTGGACTGGTGGTGGACCCCATGGGCAGTGTTAAGGGGTGTGCCATTCTAAGAGCTATTCCCCTTTGTCACCTTGATATCAGCTGCCTTGGACCAAGGGTGGGGTGCCCATATCAGCGCCAACCTTGGCACACAAGGGGTCTGGTCAAGGGGAGAGGCGCTTACACATCAATGTGAAAAAACTGCGGGCTATTTGCTTAGCATGCAAAGTGTTCCTTCACTTTATTGTGGGCAAAGTGGTACAGGTGCTGACGGAAAGCACAGCAGCCATACACGACATCAACAGGCAGGGGGAGCCATTCTTCAGCCCTCTGCAGGGAAGCTATTCGACTGTAGGACGTTGCGGGGAGGCACGATTTTCACAATGGCTTTTCACCTCCCGGAGGTGAGGAGCTATGAGACGGAGCACCTCAGCAGGTGCTGGTCGCTGCATCTGAAGGTGGTGTCTATGATCTTCTGGAGGTTGGGCTCTCCCCAGGTGGACCTGTTCGCATCAGTGTGGAACACGAAATGCTGGCCGTTCTGCTCCCTCCATTGTCAGGAGTCTGGATCGCTCTCTGATGCCTTCCTTCTGTGGTGGTCAGGGAGTTTCATGCACGCGTTCCTGCCCATTCCCCTCCTTCACAGTGTTCTGCTGAAAATCAAGAGGGTCAAGGTGGACATTATCTTGATCGCGCCATCCTGGCCGTGCCAGCCCTGGGTCAGCATGCTGCTGGACCTCTCAATTGCCCCTCCTCCGGAACTTCCGAGATCGTACGATCTCCTGTCCCAGCATCACGGTCGCCTGCTGCACCCGGACCTGGGCTCCCTACACCTCGTGGTGCGGAGGCTTTGTGGCTGAGTGCGGAAGAGTGAGCCTGTTCAGCGTAAGTCCAGCAGCTCCTGCTGTGTAGTAGGAAACCTTCCATGCAGGTTGTGCATCAGGCTAAATGGAAGCAGTTCACCTGCTGGGCAGAGTCCCAGGGGATTTCCCCTGGTCTCTCACCAATCAGGCAATCCTGAAGTATTTGCTACAGCTGAAACTCCAGTGGCTAGCTGTGGCCTCCCTGAAGGTCCACCTAGTGGCTATATTGGCGTTTCACTAGCCTTTAGAAGGGAGATCAGTTTTCTCCCACCCTGTGACAACTAGGTTCCTGACAGGGGTGGTGTTACCAGATTTGCCCGTCACTTTGAGGTTTGCTTATGTATTAGGGTTACCTTCCTGGAAGAGGGGGTGTGATTCTATTAATGTGCTGCTTGTGTTACTGGTGTGTGCATATGGCTACAAGTCCCCTCCCAATGGAGCTATCCTGCAGGACCTATGGTTTTCAGGGCTGGGTTCCTCCAGTCCCAGATTCCAATAAACCCCCCACAGATACACACAACCATTCCAGATTAACTGAGTGCGTCTGAGCAGACCGGGCTATCAGCACTCACAGCTGACCCCTTATATGTCCCTTATATGTCAGCTGTCACCCTCATGTGCCCGTTGCACCGCACCAGAATGGAGCACACTTATGAGCAGGCTGGGTCCAAACAGCACTTTTCAGCTGTCACCCTTATGCACTCCTGGACTCCGTAGGCTAGACAGAGCAGCACTTCTCAGCTGCCCCCTTTATATGCCTCTTGGCAACACAATTGTTCTAGCAATAACCTCGTTGATAAGCAAACCCCATAGGATTTTGGGCACTCCAGGGATCTTTGGCTTAGGTGAAAGGAACGTTGCTACAGAGCAAGATAGGGAAGCCAAGAACACAAAGGAGTAAATGCATTTAGAGAGAGAAACTGGCAACCAGCTTGATTACGATAGTTAGTTTATTGCCAGGTGTATAAAACTTATGATACTGAAAGTGTTGCCATACAAGGAGAGAAAAACAAGCTAACACTTACAATACAACAAAATTACAGTAGGGGTATTGGAGAAAGCTAGCCCAGGTTTGATTACAAAAGTAGAAAGTTATACCTGGATTAGAGAGAGAGAGAGAGATGGAAAGATGAAGGGGAGTGGGGGGAAGGAATCTCACCACTCCTTGCAGCTCATAAATTCCCAGGAGACAGGCTGTTCAACTTAGGGCCAGGAGCCCCTGAGAGAGAGGCAAAGCACCCAACAGGATCAGTCAGGAAATGGGGAAGCAGGCAGCATTTTGGTCCAGGCATCAGAAGAAGAGAGAGAATTTTGGGTAGGGATTTTTTGTAGAACCAGGTTTGTTTGTGGGTAAACAATGTTTCAATGAAGTACCCGAGAGTGGTTTTCTCTATGTTGGACAATAGGAGCTGATCACTTCCAGCTATGGTCAATGTTCCTTGAGGGAGCTCACAATGCAACCAGGCAGATTCAGTGCTTTGCCTATGAAAAACTAGAATGGTCTGATAACTGCGGAGCTGGATGGGTGTAGGTGTGAGTTCATTTACATCAAGAGCAGAGATCTCCCATCATGCAGGGTGTCCTTGCCTTGCCAATCCCAGAGTTCAGTGTGGTTCCTGCTTTGGAGCTTGGTTCTCCATTCTTCATGCTAATTCTTGTTCCATCTTTGATGTAAATGAGGCTCCAGTTCTCCATTCAATGTGCTAATTGAGATGCCTCTTTTTACATCTTCTATGTAGATGAGGCACGGGGAGTTGCCTCAATCCTATCACCCTTGTTTGGAGGATTTTAAGTGTGTCTCCCACAGCCTTTTCATCGCTTTTGTTTCTGGTTCAAGCAGAGGCGGGGGGGATTTAGGTGAGCCAGAGAGAGAGTAGTGGTTTTGCACCCTGTTCCCCAAGAACACAGAGCTGCCAGGTAACAGTGGAGATACTCTACCCACAGGTCTGTGGCCCGGTGCCTCCCTGAGATCTCAACCTGGTCCTTTTGTGGTTCACAGGGTCCCCCTTTGAACCCATGGCTATATGCCTTTTATTCCTGCTTTCTTGGAAGGTGGCCTTCCTGGTGGCCATTACCTCAGCAAAGAGGGTCTCCGAGGTTAGGACGCTGACTTCAGAGCCTCCTTATACTGTATACTCTTTATTCTGTATTCTGTTCTTCGACATGTGTTGCTCATGTCCATTCCATGACCCACCCCCCATCCCCGCTGCAGGAGTTGGCAGAAAGAAGGGACTGAGGGGGCATAGGGCTGGCAGTGCCTCATATACTGCGGCATGTGCGTGTGGCTCCAGAGGGTGCCGAGGCCGGCCCTATGGGATCTGCTAAGGGTAAAATAGTTCTGGTAGCCATGCACGGAGGCATGCACACACCTATAATGGAATGGACATGAGCGATACATCTCAAAGAACAGCAGTTACAAGATAAGTAACCATCTTATATCTAGTCTCAAAAGAGGTTAGCATCAGCTGCCTTAGAGGAAGATGCAAGAAAACTGAAGTAGGCAGATTTGGGATAATTTGCCCATGGGAAAGTTTTTTCTTCACCCCATCAGCTAGTGACTGATGTAGGCCTTGAAGAATGAGGGTTTATATCCCTTCTTTGGGGAAAAAAATCCTTATTACTGTAACTCTGAATATTCTGGTTTGCCATATAAATGTGTGATTCTTTCTGGAATTCTGCTCAACTTTTGGCTGCAATCTCATATGGCAATGAGTTGCATAGGCTCATTGTCCTTTGTTGTGAAGAAGCATTTCCTTTGTTCAATCTTAAATTTGCTTAGTTAAAATAAAAACAAAAAACAAACAAAACAAAAAATAGGCCCAGACAAGAAAAATTTGTTAATGGCTGGACGCTCCATCCAGAGAACCCATCCAGAGAATCTGCTGACGGCTTTTGGCAGAGACTATTTACACTCCATCTTAGTCACCACTCAAAATTTTTCCAAAATATTTTATTGACTAGAAAATAAATCAATTTGCACAATCATCAGAAAATTGTCAGCATAAGGCATGGTGAAAAGTGTGTATAAACAGCTGTTGGGAGGAAGGAGTCATTTCACAGCTGAAAAACCCTACTGACTCAAGGAATGCAGGAATGAGCTCTTGGAGTTGGCTAGTCTGTGGGGAAGGAATGTCCTTTATTTCTGATTAAAGTAGGACATTTCGGAGTCTCAGAATAACCATTTAGAAACATAGGGTATTGTAGCAATTCGATTGTAAAGCTGGTCTTTCTCTGTACTGCACCTCTAAGAGTGTTTTGGGCCCCTTAGACTGACTCCGGGAGACTCTATCCCCTTTTGGTTAGTTCATATGGAGGCTCTAGAGCAGTGGTCCTCACATTTTTTTGACCTCGTGCCCTTAACCTTGTCTTCACAGCCTCCCCCCCCCAGCTATGGTTGGGAACTGGTGCTGGGAGCGGAGCCAGAGGCCTAGGCCAGAGCTGCAGCTGGGGATGGATCAGACTCAGGCTGTGGTTGGGGGCCCGAGGCTGGGGGCGGGGCCAAAAACGGAGCCATGGCTGGGAGCTGGGGCCAGAGCAGAGCTGGGTGGCTCTCCCTCCCTGACCCTTGTGGGTGCTGGCCCAGCCCCACTGCGCTCCCCTGAATGTTCCTCCACAACCCCTATGGGGGCACCTTTCACAGTTTGGGGACTACTGATCTAGAAAGAGAGACTGCTTTCTCTCTGATATGAAGATTTTGTTTGTTCTTTCTTTGGAGAGAAAAAAGGCCTGGTGGGTAAGAACCTAGCATGGGACTTAAGAGTTCTGTGTCCTATTCACAGCAATGCACCTAGATTTGTTGTGTAACTTTGGGCAAGTCGCTCAATCCTTCTGGTTCTCTGTTGCCCATCCAGACAATGAGGGTAATAACACTTCCTTTCTACCAACCTTTGTCTGGCTTACCTATTTTAGATTGTAAACTCTTCTGGGCAGGGAATGTCTCCTCTTATGTGTTCAATGCTTAGCACAGTGGGGCCCTGACATCAGTCGAGGTCTACTGTGGTACCAATAACTAATACCAGGGATTCTCTATTTGCTCATGCTTTGTTTTTCCTTAATCTAAACTAAAGTCATCTAAAATACGCATGTTTTGCTCTTTGCATTTGGAAAACATAACATCTTAAACTCATTGTACTGGAAGCATGTGGGAAGCTGGAAAGCCCATTTTCTCCTTCGAGATGTGTTGCTCATATCCATTCCAATATAGGTGAGTACATGCCACTGTGCATGGGTTCCTGGAACTTTTTTCCCCTTACCAGACCCCGTAGGGTTGGCTCAGGTGCCCCCTGGAGTGCCGTGCTCATACCATGGTACATAAGGAAACAACGACCCTACGGCCCCTCAGTTCCTTCTTTCCGCCCGTGACGATTACTGGAACAACTCTTGGTCTCGCAAGTACCTTCCCCTTGTTATTCTAGTAGTTAGCTGTTAGCGTTAAGTGTTAGTGTTAAGTAGTTAGTTAGATTAGATAGGAGTCCTTAGGGAGCTCAGTGTGGCCGGGCCATGCCCAGGTCACCTGGCTTCAAGCCTTGCACTGCTTGCGGCAAGGCTGTTCCAGTTAGCAACTCTCATGATCGCTGCCTCAAGTGCCTGGGAGAGCAGCATCGGAGGGAGAAGTGCAAGATTTGTAAGGCTTTCAAGCCCCGGACTCAGAAAGAGTGGGACATTAGGCTGAAAGCCATGCAGATGGAAGTGGTGCTCTGGCCCACTTCCAAACCACCTCCATCTACATCGGCACCAAGCGTCTCCTTGGTGCAGAGCGCGCCCCCGGCACCGGAGCCATCTCGAACTTCTCTGGTGCCGAAGAAGAAGAGGCGCCAGCACGCGGTGCGCGCTCACTCCCCCGTGCCATCGACACCGGCAGGGTCGAGTGCAGAGGTGCACCAGTCGTGGCCCGTCGAGCTTGCTCTGGGTCCTGCATCTCTGTGCAGGGAGCCTCCCCCAACTCCTGAGAGTGGGGGAGCGCCCCTACAGGTGCTGTCGACACCGGAGGCTTCCAAGGTGGCAACGGCCCTCTCAGGAGAGAGGGCTGCTGTCCGGGGGCAAACCCGCGATGGGTCCCTCAGGAGGATGGTTGAGACCCCCATCAAGGGGAGAGTCTCCCGCCGGGCGGTCACCGAGGGTAGAGCGTAGAAGCTCCCCTCCAAGCTCCGAGTCATCATCAAGCAAATCCTCCCCACGGCACCGAGGTCGGTCCCCAGCACCGGAGGCATCCTTTTCCCAGCGTCGCCACTTGAGAGCTGCCCTGTGGCATACAGGCAGCACCAGCTCACAGTCCCCAGCACTGAGCCATTCCTCTAGGCAGCACCGGACCTGGTCTTCAACAGGGAGCCTGGCACTGGCGGACTCTCTGGCACCGTGCCACAAATCCCAGTTGTCGGAGTCAGACGCCGCACCACGCAGCTCCAGACAGCACCACTCCCGCTCCCCGAAGGGTAAACGGCACCGAAAGTCATCGGTGCCACGGCGCTGTTCATCGTCCAGCGCTTCGGAGTGTGCCGCTTCGTGTCAGCACCGCTCGCGTCAGCACTGACATTCTTTGTTGTTCTCGAGGTCATCAAGGGGCTGTTCCCCAATGCAGAGCCACTAGGGCCAGAGACGGGGCTGTGATCATCACTCCAAAGACTCGGGTTCCCCGAAAAGTAGGGAGACCCAGGAGTCCCAACGATGCTGCCAGGAGGTGCACCAGTCAGTACCTATGCTGGCACTGGGGTGGCCCCAAAGCCCCTGGCAATGGCCTTATTGAAGTTCATGGGGGCTCAGATGGGTCAGGGCACTGTGCCAGTCCCATTGTCAGGTGCTCGCTCGATGCCGCCTGCACCAGACAAGGAGCGTGAAGGCCATTTCTCAGAGGAGGAATCGGACCCAGGGAAGGGACCCTCGATGGGACCCCATAAGCGTGCCAGGCACCCACAGTCCTCCTCCTCTTCCCCTGATGAGGCAGCTTCCAGGGACCACAGCGTGCCCTTGAGAGACTTCAAGGTGCACCAGGAGCTGCTGAAGAGGGTGGCCTCCAACCTGAACCTGGAGATCAGGGAGCTTTCAGAGGAGGAGGATCCTTTCTTTGGTGCCTATGGGGTGCAGGGTCCATCACGAGTGGCCCTGCCTGTGCATGACAGGGTCCTTAAACTGGCAAAGGCCTTGTGGCAAACCCCTGCCTCGGTAGCCCCCACATCCAAGGGTGCTGAGAAGAAGTACTATGTCCCAGCTGAAGGGTTTGAGTTCTTCTCACTCACCCGGCCCCAGGAACTCTGGTGGTGGAGGCGACCAATCAGCAGGACAGGCAGGGTTATCAGAGTGCCACTCCCAAGAACAAGGACAATAAAAAACTGGACTTGTTCGGGGGGAAGCTGCATTCCACAGGGGCCTTACAGCTCCGCATTGCCAACCACCAGGCCCTGTTAGGTCTCTATAACCTCAACCTCTGGAGCTCTCTCAGGAGGTTCACAGAGGCTTTGCCCCACGACCAGGCAGCATAGTACCAGAAGAAGGGCTCCATGTGGCAGGGGTGGCACTTCAGATGGCTGATGATGCCGCGGACACTGCCATCAGGGCTATGGCATCCGTGATTGCTATGAGGCTGTGTTTGTGGCTGCAGTCCTCAGGGCTCTCTCAGGAGGTGCAGCACTCCATGCAGGACCTCCCCTTTGATGAGTCGGCCCTGTTCTCAGACAAGACCGATGTGAAGCTGCATGGCCTCAAGGATTTGTGGGCCACGCTGCATTCCTTGGGCCTACATACACCCCAGGCCTCCAGCGCCAGTTCGGCAGCAGCCACAGCAACAACCTAGGCCACCGCCTAGACCCTATCAGCCCAGCAGGGGCAGAGGCAAGAGCAGGGAGTACGGCAGGCTCAATAGGCCTAGCTCATCCTCCGGGTCTCAGCAAGGGCCCCCAAAGGGGTCTAGGAATAAGAATGGCCAGTTTTGACTGTGTGCCCGAGGGTGGCACTTCCCCTATGCCTCTGGATCCTTCCCGACCCTTCCTGGACAGGCTGCAGACCTTCTTCGCAGAATGGGCAGGCATTACATCAGACTGCTAGGTCTTCAGAATAGTTCTCCGAGGATACGCCCTTCAGTTCATGGCCTGTCCTCCAAACAACCCTCCCCCATGTCCCTCTTCAGGGACCCCTCTCACAAGCAACTCCTCTTACAGGAGGTAAACAGCCTCCTAGACCTGGGGGCAGTGGAACTGGTCCCCCAACATGAAATATGGAGAGGATTTTATTCCAGATACTGCCTCATCCCCAAAGCAAAGGGGCCCATATTAGACCTATGTCGTCTAAACAAATTCATAAAATGACTCAGGAGACACATGGTGTTCCTAGCCTTCATTATCCCTGCTCTGGATCCAGGGGATTGGTTTGCCACTCTCGATTTGAAGGATGCATACTTCCACATATTGATCCTTCCCAGCCACAGGCGCTTTTCTCTGCTTCATGGTAGCTGGTTCCCACTACCAGTTTACGGCCCTGCACCAGTGCTCCACGATGACAGCCAGGCACTGCCTCCAACTGTTGGGTCACATGGCAGCTTGCACGTATGTGGTGAGGCTGGCTCGCCTCAAGCTCAGGCCACTCCAGACATGATTGGCCTCCGTGTATGTGCCCAGCAGGCACCCCTTGAACAGGTGGTCACAGTCCCCCCTTTGGTGCCGGGGTCCCTGAATTGGTGGAGGAACCCTGAGACAGTGTCGAAGGGCATCTCCTTCAGGTATCTGGCCCCATCGGTCACCCTGATCTCCGACCCCTCAGATGTGGGGTGGGGAGCTCACATCAGTGCCAACCTGAGCACTCAAGGACTCTGGTCAGAGGAGGAGAGGAGCCTCCGTATCAATGTGAAGGAGCTCAGGGCCATCAGACTGGCATGCAAGGTGTTCCTCAGGTTCCTAATGGGCAGAGTGGTACAGGTGCTGACGGACAATACTGCAGCCATGTTTTATATCAACAGATGGGTGGGGGCATGGTCTTCGGCCCTGTGCCGAGAAGCTGTTTGACTTTGGGCCTTTGCAGTGAGGCATGACTTCCATTTATCTGCCTCTCACCTCCCGGGGGTCAGGAATGATGAGGCGGACTGCCTCAGCAGGTCGTTTCTACACCGCCATGACTGGTTGCTACATCTGGAGGTAGCGGCTTTCATCTTCCATAAGTGGGGTGATCCCCACTGGACCTGTTTGTGTTGTCTTGGAACAAGAAGTGCCCGAGGTTTTGCTCGCTCTGGGGTCGTGAGCCGGGCTCAATTCTCATTCCCATCTAATGGACAGAGACCGTGACGAACGCCTTTCCCCTCATTCCGCTCCTGGCCAAGGTCCTCTTGAAAATCAAGAGGGATGGAGCGGACATGACACTCATTGCCCTGGCCTGCCCAAGGTAGCACAGGTACAGCATGCTTCTGGACCTCTTGATCGCCGCTTCAGTAGAGCTCCCGAGATGACATGGCCTGCTTTTCCAGGACCATGGTCACTTGCTGTACCTGGACCTGGACTCCCTGCACCTGACAGCCTGGAGACTCTGGCTGACAGAGGGAGAGAGAGCCTGCTCGGCGCAGGTCCAACAAATTCTGCTGGCAGCAGAAAACCTTCAATACAGGTCTTGTACCAGGCCAAGTAGAGATGGTTTTCCTGCTGGGCGGAGTCACGGGGAATCCCACCGAGCCTCTCCCCTATTCAGGCCATCCTGGAGTACCTGCTACAGATGAAACTCCAAGGCCTGGCCCTAGCCTCCCTGAAGGTCCACCTAGCGGCTATCTTGGCCTTCCATCAGCTGCTAAAGGGGAGATCCATGTTCTCCTATCATATGTCAGTCAAGTTCCTCAAGGGGGTGGAGAAGCTTTATCTGCAGGTCCGTGACCTGGTGCCTCCCTGGGATCTTAATCTGGTCCTTTTCAGACTCTTTGAGCGCATGGCTTCATGTCCTCTGCTTGTCCTCTCCTGGAAGGTAGATTTCCTGGTGGCCATCTCCTAGGCTAGGAGGGTTTCCAAGGTTAGAGCTTTAACCTCAGAGCCCCCCTCCACCGTATTCTTTAAAGACAACATGCAGTTGAGACCCCACCCAGCCTTCATGCCCAAGGTGGTCTCCCAGTTTCAGTATAATCAAGAGATCTTCCTCCCCGTGTTTTTTCCCAAATCACACAGTTCGTAGGAGGAGCAGAGGTGGCATTTCCTGGATGTGAAGCGAGCCCTGGCCTACTACATCGACAGGATGAGACCATTCTGGAAGATGACACAGCTCCTCATCGCAGTGGTGGACGGGGTGAAATGATCCCCTGTCTCCACTCAGCGCGTCTCCAAGTGGATCATCTCCTGAATCAAGTGCTGCTATGAGCTGGCAAATGTACCACTTCCAGGGATCATCACGGCACACTCAACCAGAGCCCAGGCCTCGTCGGAGGCCTTCCTGGAGAAAGTGCCCCTGCAGGACATCTGCAAAGCTGCCACCAGGTCATCGGTGCACACCTTCATGTCCCATTACGCCATCGTCCAGCAGGAGAGGAGGACCCGGGATTCGCTGAGTGCTGCAGGCAACTCACTGGTAACTCCTACCCACCTCCAAGGTATTCCACCTATAGTGGAATGGATATAAGAAATCACTTGAAGGAGAAAACAGGGTTACTTACCAGTAACTGTTGTTATTTGAGATGTGTTGCTCATATCGATTCCACATCCACCCTCCATCCCTGCTGTCAGAGTTGGCAGAAAGAAGGGACTGAGGGGCCCTAGGGCTAGTGGTACCTTATGTACTGCGGTATTTGCATGGTACTCCAGGGGGTGCCTGAGCCGACCCTACGGGGTCTGCTAAGGGGAAAAAAGTTCTGGGAACCCATGCACAGTGCCCTGTACTTACCTATATTGGAATGGATATGAGCAACACACCTTGAAGAACAACAGTTACTGGTAAGTAACTCTGTTTTCTTTTACAGTCAAAGTGCATGTCTTTTGTGATGTTCTCCAGTCTTGGACTCAAAGTAGTACATAACAGAAAGAATGCATTTGGTGCTACTGATCTTTTGTGCTACTCTGTACTGTAGGAAAGCCTTCAAGACTGTCCAATAGGAAACCACATGAGAGAAAAAACAAGGAACTCCATAAATAAAGAATGCCACTTCTCCAGCTCCCCCATATTATTTAGAAATGCAAAAGATATATAAGATATCACCTTGATGAGCATTGAAAGCTGAATGTTTTGAACCAAACTGATGTTAAAAAAATGGAAGCATCAGTCATGTCTAGCTGCTGTTTAGAGAGTGTCAGAGCCAGTGAATGTTTCCCCACTTCGTTATCATCATGATGGACCTGATTCCACAAGGTACATAAGCACATACCTTGCTTTAAGCATGTAAGTACTTCCATTGAAGTTATTGAATGATGTCAGGCATACGCTTACGTCTCCCACTCAGTCAGGCCCTTTGTCACAAACTGTTTGCAAAAGAAAGCTGTGATCCATCCACTGTGGTGGATGTGGTTTTGTTTGAAAATTCTTTGCAAAGTTGCAGAAATCCACTTTGGAAATTATTGCTAATTACCTGGGCAGCTGGGCTGCAGCATTACTTGGCTAATCCAGCCAATTAGTGTGAAAATGTATCAAATATTGCCCCTCTTCAGTTCCGCATGATTTTAGCAAATTTTACAATGGTGAAACAGCATGAAATTGTTGGCTGACCATGCAGACTGGGAATGCCCAAGAGGTGGCCTGGTTACTCTGGGGGTTGGTACTAGGATATGGAGCATTGCACCTGTGTCACTAGTTCAAATCTCACTGGGGTCACATGATGACTTTTTCATGGTCTCAGTAAAATAATGTTGGAGACCTTAGTTCAATTCCTAGTGAACAGGTATCAGAAGCACCAATAGCTGGCACCCCACTTGGGAGCCGCAGCTGACAAGACTGAATGGGCACGAAGACACGACTACACGTGATCTGTCCAGAACTGACTGGAGTCCTTAGAGATCCATGGTGGCCAGTGCCTGAGAAATGCGTAAGATAGATCTGTATTGTGTCCAGTCTTCCCTGCTAGCCTGCCTCAGTTTCCACATATGTAAAACAGAGACACTGGTCCTGATTTTTGCAGGGGCTCAGTATCTACCACTCCAATTGACTTCACTGGGAGCCCGGCACATGGGCGCAGTGGGGACTGAGTCACGGATGTTTGCTCAGTATGGTGAACATGTAAAGCATTATGCGCCCGTGTGCTAAAAATCACTGGCAATAGTAACGATTATTTTCTTGATACGTATATGATGGCACAGGAGGTAACGCCATTAGTCTTTCACCCCTGGATTTTTTAATTGAAATCGTGCCTGTGGTTTCTAGTGGACCAGGTTGATGGTCTTATCCTAGTCCCTCTAAAGAGGCAGCATGGCCTAGTGGTTCATGGGCCAGGACTCGAGCGACCTGGTTTTTGCTCCTGGGTTTACACTGCTTTGCTGGGTGACCATGGGCAAGTAACTTCCCCCTCTGGGTCTCAGTTTTCCCATCTGTTCAATGGTGTTGACCTCCTTTTGTAAAGTGCTTTGAGAGCTACCGATGAAAAGACTACGTAGGAGTTAGGCATTATTAGTAATTTATGTGCACATCACCAAATTATTGCATGGGCAGGCATACCTGGCAACCATTGTTTGTGAAAGCTCAAGATGGGACCAGCTGGAATATTTGTGTTTGCAGAGCTGTGAAAAGAAACTTGCATATTGTCTGCACGCTCCTGCCAGTACTGCTACTCAGATCCCCAGAAACACAAAGCATCCACACCAGCTCCCCTAGAAGTCAAAGGTTTAATTGGTTTCACTGGGGATTGGGGCGGGCCCTAAGGACTGGATCCTGATCTGCTTGCATTGGTTTTAGCCCATTGTAACTTCAATGGACTTGGTTCAATGGCATGATGTGGGACTGAGACTGGTGTGTGTGGGTTAGGAATCCGTCTCACAGCACTCTTCAGGAAGCCGGTACAGCTGAAGATCAGGGTTGGCAAAAGTAGCAGATATGGAAACATCCTTAGAAATGACTAGGATAGAGGCTGGTACTTGGGCTGCACAATTAATTAAGCCTTTCTCAGCTTTTGAACTCATTGTTTTTTCCATTCTCCATAGTGGCAGAAAGCATCTCTGGCTCAATTGCTGAAAAGAGACTAACCCAGGCATTGAAGAGCCCTTAGGTGGGACTGGCAAGGTGAGGTGCGGTAGAGTCTGGTGGGATAACTAAATAAATAGATAACTTGAAATCATTAAACACCTGAGTGAGCCCTGATCAAATAGAGCAGAACTGCCTGCAACTGAGAAAAAACAAAGTGTATCAGGGAAGGTGGGAACACAGAGGAGATAAAGAGCTCAACATTAGCCTTCTCCGGGGATGAAGCGTTAGGATATTAATAACTTGCTTGAGCTTTTGACTTTTTGTGGCTGTCTGTGAAATGAATGATTTGTTCCCTGTTCAAGGAAGATTTTGTTGTGGGGGGAGGATAAGGGAACCAGTCTGAGTTCATCAGCTCACCCCAGATAAGCAACTCTGATATCATGCCACCTCTGCCCCTAGAACAGGGGATCTATTGAGAAGGATATTCTGCAGATACATTTTAGTTGATTCAGCTGCATACAGTTTTTGTTGGAGAGGAAAGAGCTGCTTCAGACTAGTCAGGGATTATGGTTCTGGTCTCTGTGGAGAGTTCAGCTGAATTTCACACAGTGACCAGATCAGTAAATAAATGCATTTACTCTCAGCCTCTAGATCCAAGGCATTTGGAATGTAGATGCTTTAAAGCGTGAAGCAGATGAAATTAAAGTGAAGATTCCATGCAGTGACAATCTGTATCGAACTAACAGGCAGCAGAGAATGTCTAATCAAGAAAAACATTTGAGAGAGCTTCTGGGACCTAGGGAGAATAGGTGTGCTTTCCATGCCTTGTCATCCATGCACAGCTTTGGGTGTGGCACCAATAGGTTGGACAACAAAGGGCATGGCAGGTGTAATTCTGTATGAAATAGCAATCTCTTCTAATAACTGCATGGAATGCCATACCCCTGGGTTGGTCATCTACCAACGTGAGCCTCTACTACCTGGGCTAAAAGTCCCAGTTTTGTTAGCCAAGGCTGAAGCCAGTTCATCACCCTTTGTATCCCAGCTATCACTAAAGGGGGACACAGCACCACACTGAAGTTGGTGTGGGTTACTTACACAAGACATGCACAGACTCAGATGCTCATGGTGGCACCCATGTTGACTTCAGGGGGACTGCTCAAATGTGACTGAGCAAATTGTGGTCTAGTGGGCATATGTAATGTTTACATTTTATGACATAGATGTGAAAGCCATTTGGCTTCCTTGGAATCCTGCCCAGTTGGACTCATGAGCCAGGATTTTCAATGGAGCTTAATGAAGTTAGATAGTCAAATCCCATTGAAATTCACTGGGAGTTAGTTGCCTGGTTTCATTCAGCCCCTTGGAAATCTTAGCCACGGTAACTAATTTTCTGATCCAGCACCCATGCAAACCAATAGAAAGATTCCTGCTGACTTCAGTAGGACTGGATCAAGCTCAAAGTACCTGGCCATTACAGGTAGAAAGATACATAATATAGCACCAATAAAAAAAGCTTACACTCACTAAAATATTGTTAAAATAGTTTGTCTTTGGGTATACAGAGCGGTAGTGTGGTGAGGCAAAAGGTTTTACTGATACTCATTTGGGATAGCTGCATTGCTCCTGGCATACACACATTTGCTAGGTAAATATATGTAATCTGTCAGAAATAGTAAGAGGCAATTTAAACTAATTTCACAAGTGGGAGGAGCAGGTGGGAGTTGGTTAGAGTCCTGAAATGCGTGTGTGAATAGGGGGTGTCAGGAGACCAAAATAGCAATTCTATCCAGTGAGCTGAAACATCAACTACATTTGTTTCAGTTTCAGGGGTAGACGCTGAGTTAGCCAGTCTACTCTAAAAGACAAATCATGTGGCAGCTGGACAGCAGTCGGGAATTCCTGGAAGAACTCAATCGTGTAGACAAGGTTTTGAAGTCAGTGCTCTCTCCCTATGGAATCTGTTACTAATTTAGTTCCTTATGAATGGCTTTTTATGAGGCCTACTGGAGAAATGCCAATGACCAAAGATTCCATAGAGCAGGACCCCATTGTGCTAGGGGCTACATAAACACAGCACAAAAAAAGACAGGCCCTGCCCCAAAGAGCTTACAATATAAGTATAAGAAAAGAGACGACAAACGGAGAAGTCCAAGGAAACAATGGGACAATATTGCTCAGCGTGTCAGGCTGTGCTCTCAGCACACCATGGCCTCACCCTTGACAAGTTTTTTCTAGAAATCAGGATAAAGGATCCTGGAGTCTTGAATGCAAACCTTAGACTCCAGGCCCTACTCCTGAATTGGGCTTATCTCTTAAAAAAAAAAAAACTCCAATCCTGCTGGCAAAGCCACAACACTGTGTTCCTCAGGCAACGAACTTCCCCTGAGGTAATTATTTACCCAAGCTAACCAGTCAATTCTGGTTATAATTCCACACAGGGACGAATTGAACTGCAGAACGTGACCTGTGCATTTTCCAGGGATGAACATTGTTCAACAAGCTCCCCTGGGCCTAGAACAGGAATCCAGGTGTTTCCATTCCCCTAACAAATAGAGAAAATCTGAAGACATTCAAGGAAGTGCACTTGCATAGGCAGTAGATCATAAGTAACCCATAAACACATGAAAAGCAATCTTTGAATAGTTCCAGCCCTGCTTTATTGAGAGAAGCCTTTCAGAGAGGTGACATGGGGTGGGTGGGTGGAGGGGAAGAGGCAAGGTGCAATTTACAGATTGCCAGCAACAGTGCCAACTGCTAAAAGCATTGGGGTTTAGGAAGGAGGGGAAATCCATTCATTCATCACTTCCCAGTAGCTGCCCCAGCCCCAATATTTTAAATCATGCACCTAGTGGGACTTGCATACCACTGGTTGCATGAATGATCTTGGCTTTGACTGCTTCGCTGCGGAATACTCTTTGCCAGCCTGCACGCAGACTCATTTCAGCACTCACTTCAGTTTTGTTCTGCAAGGCCTCTTTGGGACACTTGGCATGAAAGATGCCACAGAAGATACTGTTTTGTTTGTTGTCATCTCTGGTATATTTCAGGAATGATTTAATCTTAAATTTGACGTGTAGGAAAATTCCATCATTGCCAACTCAAGCAAATCTCCCCAATCAAGCTTTTTTCATTTCACGTTGTGCTAGTCCATACTGTGAGATCTATTTTTACGGTGCATTTTTAAAGGAGAAAACAAATTCTTGGCCTGATTCTGATCTCATTCTGATTAGCTTCACACCACTCTAACTTCATTGACTCCATGCCATTGCTATGATTTACACCTGTGTCAGGAAGATCTGGATCAGGTCCTATCGCTTCTATTGCCAGAACCTTCTGGCATCGTGACAAGAGATGCTCATACACATGCCTGGAGCAGATGGGAATTATGGAACTGAACTCCTTTCTAGCTTTGATTGTGTTCTCTGAAGAGTGCTGATATACGGTACAGCAGGAGCCATTTGCCATGGCATCTCCAGGTTCGAGCAGAAATGTTTAAGGGTTGGCGTTTGTAATCTGCAACACATTCTCGGTCACACCCATTTTCTTGCTGGAAATCTACAAAATGCATCAGCTTCGTTGAACAGGGTAGGAGCAAGGCCTTGGAAAGTCTCCAAGTTTGACTGCACATTTTAGGAAGTTTTGCCAGGATTCAGAAGCATCTGGCAGAAGGACACAAGTCTGGATGCAGCAAACTTTAATTCAGCAACAACTGGCACCTAAAACTTAATAATAAAAAAATTAGTATTTTTGTTTTTCTCTGTATACTCCACTAGATGGAGCTCTGAGTTCACAAACTGGTGGAGGCTCAGTTGATTAGCCAGCTGCTCCCTTGTTTCCTCTGCCACTGAATTGATAAGAAGCACAGCCTCTAAAGAGCAGGTGATAGCCTTGACGAGGTCTACTGCCCCCCATCATGCTTTTTGATACATGCAAAGTGAGGGGGAACTGGTCTCCATTGTTTTTCACTATCAGTTAGTCCCTCCAGCCACGAGTGAATGAGCGTTGGCAAAGGCTGGAGTGAGGCATTTCAGTAGATATTAGAGTGACCTGAAGAAGACCCTCTGTGTGGCTCCAGAGCTCGTCATTCTCACCAACAGAAGTTGGTCCAATAAAGGATATTACCTCACCCACCTTGCCTCGCTAACAGATAGTGTTAATTCCAAATACCAAAGAAGCAGTGATCTCCTGATCACTTCATTAGGCAGGCGGTTTAACAGTGAACAAAGAACATTTTTCAGCATCTTATTATGGCAGTTAATCTGCAGGCAGAGGCCAGGTCTCCCAACAATCCCAGGACTGTCCCACTTTCAGCCTCCAAGACTCTTGTCCCACCTGAAACTAAACAGTCCCCACATGCAGGGCTACACAGAGGAGGGAGGGCAAATGGGGTAATTTGCCCCAGGGTCCGCCATATGATAGGAACTTCAACTCGAGGTGCATCATATCCTGGTGCAAAAGGTTGCAGCACCACTTATGTTTGGCCCATTCCCTCCTCCATCTCTTTCTACAGATGGGATCCCAGGCCAGATTTGAGTGGCATTGTGACCCCCATGCATTAGATCATGACACCATTCAAGTTTGGCCTGTCCGCACCTTCTGTCTCCATCTACAGAGGGGTAGACAAACCAAACAGGAGTAGTGGTGTGTCCCACTTTAGCCACTTAAAATGTTGGGAAGTACATAGAGATGATCATGCACCAAGAATGGGGGAAGGGGAGGAAGGTTGTAACTCAATTGCTGCTGATGCTTGAGCTGCCAATGGAGTGGGGCTGCAGCAGGTTGAGTTACAACAACTCATGCCCCTGCTAATCCAGTCACACTGTGCAGCTGGTAACAGCTGACGGGCGCGGGAGCACAATTTAAAGGTTCTGATGGTATGCAGTGGGGTTCAGTGCAGGTACTCAAGAAACAAAGGCGTTTTGATTTCTAGAGCTACTTTTGATGTCATGTTTTACAATACTGTGTAATAGCAAATGGAGACTTCTAAAAGAGAGCTCACACACGAAGCATTTCTGCATGACACTGATGTATTATATCAATTTGAAGAACAGAGATATTTGCAAATCAGTCTTTTGATATGATCTTTTAGTGCTCTTGTGATAATATCAGCACCCAATAATTATGTCAGGAATCAGTTCTAATTTAACTTTATAACATTATTTTCCCTCTCCATTTCAATCTGTTCTCTCGTCTGGGTTTACAAGGAAACACTGGCTTTTTCGGGCATCACAAGTACCAGAAATCTCATGCTAACCCTGCTGGGGCCTAGGATGTCTCTCTTGGCATTTGACTCTTCTGGTGTCTGTAGTATCACAGAATGATGAATATGGGGTATCATTAGCAAACCTGTAAAAACAGAAATCATGGCAGGAGGATAGTGATTTGAAAGAATTTTTGGAAAGTGAATTAAAACACATTTCTGTGCTCAGTCTTCTGTGCCCCGTTGGCAGACATGGTCAAGTCACATTTCTGAGGGGCCTACAATTACGTTTTTTCTTCACAGTTCACTTTTAACAAAGATGGACCCAAAACCAGGACCCAGAATCCAAACCACACAGAAACACAGGGGAGTCCAGAGCTCAGCTTCACAGCTCAGGTTTGTTTTTCTGATGGGCCAGTTCAGAACTCCAAACCCAGCAGTCTCGTGAAGTGGCTTGGGTTTGGATCAGAAGGTCAGGAACTTGGATTTGGATCGAAGCTTCATAACTGACCCACTTTTGCTATTAGCATGACAAAGTTTAATTGTGTGACTTTCCAGCCAATTATTAGGTATTATAATATAGGGCCATGTTAAGGCCTCAATCCAGCAAACTCTTAAGCGTATGCTCAGTTATAAGCAGCCAGGCTTTCATGCACCCTGCTCTCATTCACCTTCTGGATAAATGCCCAGCATTTAAGGAGACAAGGTGGGTGAGGTTATATCTTTTATTGAATCAAATTCTGTTGGGGAGAGAGACCCACACAGCATTCCAGAGCTCAGGTGCCAGCCCTAGCCTGAATGGCTACACTGCAATTTTCTAGCCTTGAGCTGGCTGACACGAGTCAGCCACGAGGGTTTAATTGTTGTGTAGCATGGGCAGTGTGTCTAAGAGGCTAAGGGAGGTCTAAGCCTCCCCAAAATAGCTGGCCATGGATGCTCCATCCAGATAGAGATGTGGGGTGGGTCGCCCCTCTGGAGGCAAGCTGGCCCACCACCGCTTTTGGAGCTCCTGACCTGGAGCTCCATAGAAGTGTGGGGGGAGACCACCAGCACCCAGACTGTGGCCCCACTCTGCCCTTGCTCTTCCCCTGAGACCCTGTCCCTGCTCTGCTCCCTTCCCCAAGACCTCCCCTCTGCCCTCCGACCTCCCCCCAGTTCCACCTAGGATTTCTATGTGATATTCTGTTCCCAAAACCTGAAGAAGAGGTCTGTTTAGCTCAAAGAACAGATTTTAACACTTATTCTATGGGGCCATTCAGGGTGAAGTTTCCCATTAACATGGCTGCAGACATGTGATCAAAAAACACACCCATGATGGCTATGTCAATGAGGCCAGCTGACAATTCTCCTATATCAATGTTTCTCAACCTTTTAAGAAGCAAGTACCTCCTAACTTCTGAAAAATTTAATAAGTACCCCAACATTCAATTTTCCACAGGATTTTATATTTACAGACTAATGTGTACCATATCTTAGAAGAAGGGCTGAGTATATAAGGCCATGATATGACAGATGTCAGATCTAGTGTGGTTAGGGTTACCTCCATTACACCAGGGGTGCACAACTCAAGTATGTACCTGGACTAGAGATGATGTTGGCCAAAGCTAGGTGGCTTTGAGCGGCATGCCAATGCTGGGGAACATAAAGCGCTGCACCGAATTTTTTGCCATAGGTTTGAGAGGAGGAAGGAGTGAGAGAGAGAAAGACAGGAAAAGAGGGTAACTGGTAAAATCTGGGACTGTCATAGAGCAGTGAAATTGACAAATTTTCTGGGCACTGGGCTTTGAGCCAGGGACGGGGGCTGCCAGCCCAGGAGGTGGGCGATTGCCACCCAATCCAAGATGGGGCAGAGGAGGCTCCCGTGCCAGCTGGGACGCAGGGATGTGGGCAGGTGGCTGCTGCCCATCTTCAAGCCGGGGCGCTGGAGGCTGTCCCTTGGCTCGGAGCCGGGCTGCAGGTGGCTGCCACCCAGCTGTGAGTCCAGCTCACAAGATGCAGGAGGCTGCCACTAGGCTCCCACCAGGGAGCTGGGACCCAGTGGGATGCGGGGGCTGCCACCCGCCTTCCCCAGAAGCTGGGGGCTGCTGCCCGCCTCCCAGCTCGGAGCTGGGACCTGGCAGGAAGCGGGTGGCTGCTGCCTGCCTTCCCCAAAAGCCGACGGCTACTGCCCGTCTCCCAGTTGGGACCTGGTGGGAAATGGGGGGTTGCTCCACACCTCCCCCAGAAGCTGGTGACTACGACCCGCCTCCCACCTGGGAGCTGTGACAGGGCGGGAAGTGGGTGGCTGCAGTCTGGCTTCCCAGGACTGTGGCGGCTGCCGCCCGCATCCCAGCTGGGAACTGGGACTGGGGGGGGAAGCAGGGGCTGCCACATGCCTCCCAGGTGGGAGCTGGGACTGGATGGGAAGCAGGCAGCTGTTGCCCGGCTTTCCCAGAGGTCGGCAGCTGCCACCCACCTCCCCTTCACTCTGTTTTTCCCCAGGTACCCACTGCGTACCACCTGGGTTGAGAAACCCACAGGTTGAGAAACTGTGCTATAGAAAGCAGGTGCTTGCGAGAAACGGTGAGAAGGCAGCACAAGGAAACAATGAGATGATATTAGTCAATATGAAAAACAGTGCACCAGCTGCCTGACCAATGCCAAGGGCTTTGTAGTCCTCTCAGAGGAGAGTTTGAAGGAGGACAATGAGGTGGCTTTGTGGCTATTTACAGGAGTTCCTTCCATGCATAAGTGGAGTCCTAGAAGAAAGCACAAAGATTTTTGTTGGAACCTTTTCTTTAAAGGGGTGGATAAAAGGACTCTTATTTATTTTATTAGACCCCAAAATTATTATCTAGTCAGCAACAGGAGATATTTATTGAAATCTATCAGGCAGTTGCCAACAAAGCAGTGAAAAAATGAAACCAACATTCAGAATTTTTGTGAACTCTATGTAAAAACAGTCCACGAGCTCTCCCTGCTGTTAACTAACATATTATTACTTGAGCTGTGACCTTGCTTTCAGGTATCCTTAAGGGTGTTGACGGTGCTCTTGCAGAGAATCAGACCAAGATCAGCTGTCATGCTGATGCCTCCAGTGTTAGAAATGCCATGTCTGTTAAGCAGAGAATGAATGACATTTCATTTCTATTGCCCCTCTCAGATAGATCGTTTAGTATGCCCAGGTTGGAAGCCAATATATTCTTGTAAATAGCTTTGGGAACAGGATAAGAACATGTCCTTACTTGACTACAAGAGTTGGATAATTATAGTTTCAACTTCCTGTTTAAGCACAACATCTTTTGTACCATTATTACCACTTTATGGCATTAGTGAGACCATTACTGGAATGCTGTGTACAGTTCTCATGTCCACATTGTTAAAAGAATATTGACAAATTGGAAAGGCTCAGAAAAGAGCTATGTGCATGTTTTGAGGTTTTGAAAACCTGCTTTACAGTGAGACAGTAAGGAAGCTAAAATTAATTTAGCGTAAGAAGGCGTTGAAAAAGTGGCTTGATCATTGTTTCAGGGTACATCCACACCGCCAAAAAAAAAAACCCCAAAAAACCCCAGCATGGAGTCTGAGACCCTTTGTCAGCTGACTTGGGCTCAGGCTGCAGGGCTAAAAATTGTAGTGTGGATGTTCGGGCTCAGGCTGGAGCCCAGGCTCTGAGGTCCACACCCCTCACAGGGTCTTGTAGCCCAGGTTCCTGCTTGAGCCTGAACATCTGCAATTTTATAGCCCCACAGCCTAAGCTCTGCAAACACAAATCAGCTGACCTGGGTCTTTTGTCTCAATGTAGCCATACCCTAAAAGTCCCAACCTAGGGAGAATATTTCTGATAACAGAGGGCACTTTAATCTATCAGACAAAGGCATAATTAGATCCAACGGCTGGAAGCTGAAGCTAGACAAATTGAGACTAGAACTAAAGCACACATTTTTTAACAGTGAACATTGGAACAACTTATTTAGGAGCCCAGTGAATTCTTCACCTGAAGACTTGAAATCAAGATTGGATGTCTTCCTAAATGATATGCTCCGGACTTGAGATGCTGTGGCCTGTTATACAGGATGTCAGACTAGATGATTGTAATAGTCCCTTCTGGACGTGAAATCTGTGCATCTACTCTTCATAGAACCACAGAATTGTAAAACTGGAAGAGACCTTGAGAGGTCTTCTAGTTAAGTCCCCTGCACTTCTGGAAGGACTAAATGTTATCTAGCCCATTCCTGACAGATGTTTGTCTTGATTTATTCTTGGTATTGAACTGTTGCTGCAGAACTGCTCAACGTGGCTCCTGGTTTTTGTTTTTTCACCACATTCCACACCTCTTTCTTTCTCTAGAAACAAATCCTGTATGTCATTTCATTTCTTATATTGTCCACGTGGGGCTTCCAGTCTAGCCCTCATTGTTCAGGGCCCATACTTTCATGAACAGATTTCTGTGTAACAGAATTTTTCTCTGTTTGGTTTTACCCAGAGAGAAATTTTTTTGTATGTGAAAAGTTTGAGTCGTGGAGCTTGAACAGATCACATAGGTCATGAGGGATGCAGCTGTCATGGGTCAGGACTCTTAATTAAATGTATGCCCTAAATTAAACAGGTCATACAGTATTGCTTGAGCTAATGTTACATTTAGGGCTGGTCAACATGTTTCTTTTGAAACTTTTTTGCTAGAAAATTGTTTTTTAGATTAAATGAAAATTTCCACGGCAAGTGTCTGCATTCCTAGAAAGTGTTCAGTCCTTTTTGTCTGAAAGCTAAACAAAGATGCAGCTTTCCTTTGATATTTTGGTGGTGTGTGTTTAGTGCGGAGTTGGTTGCTGAAATGTGAATTTGGCTTTTCTTTCTCAGACAAAAATCAAAGTTGATGTGGAAAAAGCGACCGATGTTTCGATTTCCTTTAGTTACATTGGAAACCCTCAGCTCAATGAGTCCTTGCTTTCACAGCCTTAATTTTGTATTAACGCTCATTTTTGCATATGAGATTTCTTCCTTGAATAATTCTGCTGTTATTTATACTACGGGATAACTCCTCAGCAAGTGTAGATGGGTGTCGCTCCGTTGACTTTGCTATTCTATCAAGTTCCCTTTCCAAACACATACAAAAGTCACCTTTGGACAGACACTAAGCATGGACAATGTCTGCCACCAAAGGCATCTGTTTGGGCAAGTGAAATTTGGAGATGGACATGAACATTTACTCCCACTGAGATCTTGCCCTGTATATTTAGCCTTTGCATTCAGTAGCTGTCCTGCGCTCCACTTGTTACTCTCTGGATTCCTAACTCCTGCTTTGTATCCACTCCTTTTCTGAATAGTGTTCCATTTTAAGCCCCCTGAGCGCTACAACCTTAGCAGTCACTTTTATTAGTTGTATTCCAGTGCACATTATAATAAGCTACACCAGGAAGACAAGTACCCTGCCCTGAAAGAGCTTACAGCACACAAGCCAGAGAATGATCCCTTTCTCACCCTGAATAACACCTTCCTCCTACACAGGTGAGCCTCCTGACATCAGTGGGGCTGTGCATGGTGAAATGTGCCATTCAGTGTTAGTAAGTGTATCCCAGTGTGTCCCTACATGACCAGCACACAAATTGTCAGTGTAAATAGGATGAGGGAAGTGATCCATTTTGTGGGAGTTTTGCGTGCTTTCACACTAAACAAATACACATCAGCTTTACCCGCCTGCCCCTCAACCACTCCATCAGTAGTGATCAAGGTGGTGTGTAGGCATCACCCAGGAAAGGAGAGAGAGCTACATACCCTATCACACCACATGCCAGATCCATACCTGGGCCTGGCAGGGGAATGTCCAGCTGCGGGAGGTGCAAAATGGTGCAAGCTGCCCCAGGCCCTACTGAACTGCAGCTGACCAGCAGCACCCCTCAAGTGGCTGGCAAGGCACACTGATTGTCTGTCTCCTGCGCAGCGTCCAGGACCCCGGCTTCAGTTTGAGGATAGTGCTCAGTTCCTGAAGCCGTGCTCCAGCTCTCAGTGACATCACTGAATGTTGGATCAGGCCCATGTGGCACTCTTTATCCATAGATCTCAATGAGCTTGACAAAGGAAGATAAATATCAGTGTCTCTGTTTTCTAGATGGTGAAATGGGCACAGAGGTGAAGTGACTTGCCCAAGGTTGCCAAGCAGGGCAGTGGCAGAGTGGGAACCAAACTGAATTTAAAAATCTTACCATGGTGGAGAGTGGCGTTATACCACTGCTGATCCCCTCCCAGAAGTGAACCCTTGCTTGGGTTCATTGTCCCTGGCAGGAGTAGGGAGTGCAAATTGTAACCCCATCCAGCTTGCAGCCCTGGGGTGAATCGAAGTGAACATTTTACAATAGAGTGTCTACAGTGCTTTGGTGATTCCTGCAGACCACAACTCAGTTTCTTTTACAAGGGTGACATTGGTTTTCTATCTAATAGCTTGACTTTAAACCATATGCCATGAATTCTAGCCTTTCCATTATTAACTCTTAGTATGCTGGCCTTTTTTAGCATGCCAGCTAATTTGAATATACATAGGACAACAATTTCCACAAGTTCCTCTCTGATGAGAAACATTCTCAAATGCTTTTTGAAATTCTGAGTTGTAATCATGGCCACAGACGCCTTAGCTCTAAAAGTAAGTGAAATGACCCTAGAGACTGTGATGCACTTTTCTAAAAGGAATTCTGCCCCTGTACATCATACAGCTCCTAAAGGCAGAGACCAGTCACTAATGGGGCTAGAGCTGAAATTTCTAGCACTGGCGCTCTGCTATTGAGCAAGAAGAGCAGTCTAAAAACCACCAAACCGTTATCCTAAATCAACCATGGGTTCTTTTATACACATCTTCCAGCTGTGTTGATACATTATCAGGCTGACCTGTTAAGTAGATCTATAGTGCTGGTAAGTGTTTTTACTTACACGCTACTCTTTTTCTATTAGTGCTTCCTAGGCTGCAATATCAATTCATCACTATTGCCCATCACAGTTTGCAGTGGAAGAAGTAACAAATTTCTACCAAGTAGAAAGAAAACAAAGGTGAAGAGCACAGCTGGAACCTTCTTTTGTGCTTCTCTTATGAGATCAAGGGCTAGATCCACAGCTGTAAATGGACAGAACTCTGTTGACTTCAATGAGGTTACACCAGTTTACACTAGCTGAGGATTGCACCCCCTCATATCTAGGAAAACTTGATTAGTTCCAGTGGATTGCTGACTTTCTTTTATGAAAAAGCTGTACAAAGTTCTTTCCTTCTGTTAGCATATCTCTCCAGGGACTTGTTGGCAGAGAGAGTGAAGTCTCTCAGCAATAATACATTTGAAAGTTATTATGCTGGCAGAAAAGAAACACAAGGATTTGAACTGAGTAATTTTTTTATGACAGGTCAGAACACTAAAATTAAAAATAACTGAACTTGTGCAAATCTTAAGGCACAATCCGTTTTCTGAGCCTGCTGAAATTTCGATGGCTACAAACTGACTAAACAACTTGTTTTTTATCATGTGATAAATGATACTCTTTGACACCCAGAGCTTATGCTACAGTAGACTGAAAAAACCCTTACCTCACTATAGCTGTATATTTTGCATTTTTTATTGGGAGGCAGTGTGGTCCAGGGCTAGCGTACAGTACTAGCTTTCAAATGGATATTGATTCTAGTACCATTTCTGCTGCAGAACTGGGGCAAATCACTGTCTTGTCTATTAGACTCTTTGGAATAGGTATTATCTTTCAGTCTTTGCATAACACCTAGCAAAATGGGGCCTGATCTTGGTTCATGCTATTGTAATGAACAAAATAATACTAATGGTCTGATCCTAGAAATTGCTAAATTGTCATTTATACTGGTTAATCCTTTAAACTAATGATTTGCTGCATTATGAGATATGCTGAGTGCTGCAATATTGTTGGTTAATGTGATCCAAAGCAAAGACTACAGGAAGCAATAAAAATTTGCAGGGCTAATGTGCAAGGGATTGATGCAGTCTTTATCAGGCAAGTAGGTTACACTCGGTTGATGGGTTTGCCATGGTGTAGCAGCCTGACCTAAGGGAAGCCAAATTTATAACTAATTTTTTAATAAAGGGCTCAGTGTATTTCCAATTACTGAAGAGAATAAGATTCTTCAGTGGTGTGGCAGTTCTTTCAAATCTGTGAAGTTCAAGGGGCTGATTTTATTGAATGCCTCGTCAGCCCTAGTTGAGTGCTTTATCAGTGTGGAACAGGCTGTGGGAATGTCCAGTGCTATAAAAAAGCCTGTTAACTCCAAATCATCTGTAAAGGAAAGTTCGGCACATGAGTTTGTGATGCACCCTCAGCTGATGAGTGGAGATAGGCAGAACTAGCTGACTGTTCTGGCTTAGCAAGACTTTCTTGGTGGCTTTTTGATTTTGCAAAGGGCGATTTGGCTCTGGATCCATCATTGGTGAGGAGATGGGGTTCTAACAGATCCATTGGTACTGATTGAGCACCTACTTAAATGATAATAGAAGCTGGTATGATTATTGTATTGTACAGCTGAGCTGGTGACAACTAGCTGAGAATGAAGTTGCTTATAAATGAAGTGGTCTGGGAGGAAAATGTGGAGGGAGAAATTACATGAAAAAATGACATCTGCCTGGTTACTGCTTGAGATGGGATTTCATTTAGTCACATTGCCAGTGACATTAAGCGCTGAATTTTGGCCATAGCATCTTCGGTTGCACTTAGAGAATTATTTCGACCTAATGAATAGAAACAAGATGTTTCAACCACTTCCATGAAGGTAAGTGCATGCTCATCAAGCGTATTGTCAAATGAATGTAAATGAGTGAGATCTCTATTTGTCTAACAATGACCATGGAATGTAGCTATAATTCTTTGTGTCTTTACCTCAGAATAGTTTTCTTTCTAAATCAGACCCTGTATCTGCTCCCAGTTTTGAATTTTGCTTTACACTTAGAGGTCTGCCTTGTGCTGATATCTACCTACTTTGCTTTTGATTACAAACCTTGCTGAAATACCTTAATCAGCCTTATTTCACACTGAATACACCTGCCTGCCATTAAAATCAAGTTAAGAGGTTGGTCACTGGCTTAGTCATAGCACTCAGTATTGCCATACAGAAGCCCTGGGTTCTCTGCTGTCAATTACTACAATCCTAATCTGGTGAAAACTCCATTGATTTAAATAGAATAACGTAAGTACAGAACTGGCATAATGCAGGATTGCATCTGGCTTCTTGATCTCTAGCACCATCATCTTAGTCCCCAGGAAGAGGATGGGAGCGCTGTGACTGCAACACTGTCAGCTGTTAGCAAGCCAGCCACTCCCACAGATGATTAAGAAACGAGCGGTGCCAAGGATATTTAGAAGACTCTGTACTGATCAACCATGCAAACATCAGCTTTCACCCAGTTGAAAATAGACATGTCTGTTCAGCCAAAGTCTATAAAACTGAAGACTGTACAAGCCACTGGCAGAAAATCAACACCCATTCCTACCCACTGCACTCACCCAACGGACAAAGCCAGGACTGGAAGAGGAGGGTTTCAGCAGGCAGTGGATGTATAGCTCTCCTGGGTTTATGAGCTCTCTGTTCTATGGGCATATGTACGTTCTGGGCTCTCAGGCAAATGAAAATCAACATTTTCAAATGACCCAGCAATGCATTGTTGGGCTCCAAAGGGACCTTTGTCCACTTGTCCTCTGTTAAAGGGAAGGAGATCACAGTCCTGGCTGGGCCTTGGTAGAGAGACTTTTTTAAAGTGGGGAAAATGGGATGATGAGGGATTCAGAGGACCCCTGGGGAAAACAAAGAAGCAATTAAAGGTCAAATGAAGCTAAGTAATGGGTAAGAATTCCACTAGGTCTTCTACTTACTCCATTTGTCCATATGCTGCAGGAGATCTTGAAACACATCTTTTATGATCCCATGTCTAGGCAAGAGAACTAATTAAGGAAAGCTTAAATCTGAAGGGCCAGATCCTCAGCTGGAGTGAATTGGAGTGGCTCCTTTAAACCAGCCAAAACCCTGGCCCCAAGAACAAAAAACCATTTCCTTCTTCTGTTGAAGTGAGTGACCCAAACTTCCCTGAATTTTGTTGGGATCTTGAGTTTGGTCCCCAGTAGGCAATGTAAAAATGCTATTTGCCATATGTATTAACAGAGCATGCTGGGAAGAAGATGCCAAGGGGCTGAGAATGGATACTGGAGGGTGATATTCCCAGCCACTTAGAAAATGTTCCTGAGTGGTAAAAGACTACACAAAGGGCCAGATTCCCAGCTGAGAATTCACTCCACCTCACCGGAAGTGGTTATGATGAGGTGATGGATGCAGCCCAAAACGGAAGACTGTAAATGACCAGGAAAGTGCTGACTCAGGAAGAGGGTAAAATTCTTTCAGCATATATGGCTTCTTTTAGTGTTATGGGCGCACTGACTCACTAAACTGCTTGCACGCAGACTGTGCCTCACCATGACATGCGAATTAGATCAGCATGATACAAAATATTTACTATCATGAGCAAATGTTTTCAGATGGAGAGCCGGAGCTTTGCTTTATCAACCAGGGGTGATTTGTAAGAATGATGTTTTTTGAAATAAAAGTAGATTATCCTCCAAATAGACTGAAACTTCAGATCACAGCCACCTTTAAATTAAATTGCTGCTGAAGTGTAAGAATTACTGATGAGAAACAGTGCAAAAGCTTTTAATATAGCTGTTTGTTTAAAGGGATGTTTTTTTGGAAAGCAGGGGGTTTTTCCTAGTTAATTCTTTAGTCAATAGGAAAATCACTTAAATTAGCAAAACCAGGTTTCTGCTTTGTTTGCTTTGAGCAATATTGTTTTATGAACGGATCCTTATAATTGTATGTATATCTAGAAACAGGAATATTGTAAAGCTCAGACATTACAAGCCACTTACTCTGAAAATGTAACAAAATATTAATTAAATAGAACAATAAATGGGCAGATACTGAAACCTGAGAGGAGAAATCCTAGTCCCATTGAAGTCAATGGCAAAATCCTCATCGACTTTAAGGAGGCCCGAATTTTGTCCTAGGTCTCTACCATTTGAGCTAAACATAAACTCATTTAGCTATGAAGATGTAGCAAGTTGTTACAATGGCTTGAGCAAGCTACTAGTGAGCCACATGACCATGTACGTTAAGCCAGTGTATTACAGAAACATCTCTGTTAAATAAGAACCCAGGGCAGTGCTTAATTTGTAACGATAGAGGTGCTGCGCCTCAAGCAATTTTTTTGCATTCATAACTGATGCAGCAAACCCAGAGGTGCCAGGGCTATGAACTGCCAAGCTTAGAGGTGCTGGGACTCAGCCCTGGCAAACCCTGGCACAAATTAAGCACAGACTGAGGGATTGCCATGGTGGAACTGACCAGTGATCCATCTTCTCTTCCAAACCCAATGCTTTATGGCCCCAGTTCAGTACAGTTTAAGTATGTGCTTAAATTCCATTGCGTGCAGTGGGATGTAAGTGGGTGCTTAATGTGGTGTTGAGTGTTCCTGCAGTGCATGAGGGGTTTGCAAGTGACCTCCTTTATTCTGTGTCCAGTTCCAGCTATCTGTGCAGAGCAAGAAGAGTTTCACAGTGCCCTGCCCAAAGTCGCAGTGTGCAAAGTTTAGCCCTTAAAGGCTCAGTCCCCAATACCACACTTAAGTGCTTTGCTGAATTAGGGCCTGGAGGAGCTGTATAACACCTAATGTTAAATGCCCACATCCTCTATAATCAAACTGCAATTAGTGTTACTGCACATATGACATTATAATCAAATGCAGTTGCCAATCCAGGACTCGATAATGAAACAGAAGCAGAAAATCAACCTCTATAACGATTAACATTATTGTCGATATTATTATGCATAATATGGCCCAAATTCTCCCCTGGGCAAGGGCTCCTTTCCACCAGGATGCAAGGATAAAGGGCCCCTAGAGCTGGCATAGCTGACTATGGGAGACCAACCCCAGAGCAGGGGCACCCTCTGGTGGCATAGAGCTGGCGTAATGGCTCCTCTGCTATCCTGCCTCCTGCTGCTACCGTAGGGTGTGTGACCAGGTCTGCCTTGGACTGACTGTTCTGACTGTCCCTGGAGGCCACTGGCAGCCAGTATAACCAAGGGCAGCCTTCTAAATGACACTGAGGAGCTGCTCTGGTGCACAGAAGTATTGCCATCCCTCCTCCGCCTGCTTTTCTGAACTTCTGCATCATGGTGCTTGTTGTTGTTTTGTGTGTGTTTTGTTTATTCACTTACTATTTGCATTGTGGCAGCATCTAGGAACCCCAGTCATGGACCAGGATCCCACTGGCCAGGTACTGTACAAACACAGAACAAAAAGATAGCCCTCTGCCCGAAAGAGCTTACAACAGTCTTCCCCCTGAGCTGCCCTGTGGATGCTTTGGCTGCAGCTTGGGATTCAGATCAGCACGTTCATAGACGTTCACAGTCACACTATGATTTCTCTCACGGCCTATGTGCAGAATGAGCTATCCAATTGCTTTCAAATATCTAGTTTGACCATTTTGATTTCTTAGATTGGCCTGCAGACTACTCCTCGGTAAGGCTCTGAGCCGGCAGGGTCACTTCAGCTGGTTTTGCGTTACGCGTGAACAACAACAAAAAATCTTAACCCATTCACAGCTCCAGAGAGCCCGTTTTATTCTCTTCCCTACAACTTGGAAATGGATTTTGCTCAAATAAAAAACAAACAAACCCAACATGTTTGGACTTGAAGCCAAGCATGGAATATTTCTGCCAGAAGCAATTTTTCAGCAAGTTACGACTACGTGAAAAGAGAAAGTAATGGAAGTCTCCAAAGAGCCTTAACTATAGCTTTAGCTACAAGGGAAAATCCCAATAAACATGGTTAACCACTCAGTTGCCCAATTTATTGCTAACACATCACAAAATAGACAGGAATGTGATGGGATTACCAGGCAAAGTGATCTGTACGTGAGCATCTTGCAGGAGAGAACTTTCACACTGTTGCTAAGGACTGTAATTCAGTGCAGAGAAAATGCTTATGAGACAATGCATTAAGCTCCTTGCATGTCGCAGGCATGGAAATTCAGTGTCAGCATGAATGATGAACAGCAGCCGTTTCTCTGCAGAAAAATAACCTTGTTGCAGTATGTGTCTAAGGGTACCTAGGTGGTTATGATTTATTATATGTATTTCAGGAGTGCTTGGATGCCCTAGTGGGATTGGAGACCCACTGTGCCGCGTGTTTTACAAAAGACAGTCCCAGTCCTGAAGAACTTGTGATCTAGTTGAAGCCCAGAGACGACAGGTGGGTGTATCAAACAATCAGAAGCAATGGAGGCAGAAGGGCGAGGGAAACAATAATCAGAACATGTGTATGTAGGCCAACTATGGGCTCACCCTGCATGCCCACACAGGGGAGTAAGGATTCCCTTATTCCCCCACACAAGCTACATCCATCCTCTAGCTCCTGCACGAGCAGAGGATAGTTTTCATTCCCATTGTCTCCTTCCATACCCTAACATGCTGGTTGAGTACAGAGAGGGAAGTAAACTGTGCCAGCAATAGAAATGATGCTGCTTACTTCCCGCAAGGAGGCTACAGAGGCTGAATCTGGAGTCTGCCTACATTCCAGTTAGATGCCCGCTGACTAAGGCTTGCAGGGATTGTTTAGTTGGGCTTTGGGCTACTACCCAAACTCTGGGACCTCTCACCTCACAGGGTCCTAGGTCCTGGGCTCCAGACCAAGCCTGAACATCTACACCACAATAAAACAGTCCCTTAGGCCAGGTCTACACTTACCTGGAAATTCAGCAGCAGTTGACGGGAGTTACATAATTCCTCTTCTACACAGCGCTTTCAGTGCGCTGCGCTGATGGGAAATGCGTTCCTGTCAACGCAGTGCTACGCTACTTGGGGGGGTGGTTTTATTGCATTGACTTCCAGCTCAATTGAGTGTGTCTTCACTGAACGCTCAATCGATCCGGATCAATCAATCTGATGGCGGCAAATTTGCTGCCTTCAGTGAAGACATACCCTTAGCTATTGGTACTTTAGCTGGCTAGATCAAAGCAAGCTGGGTACGGCTACTTGTGCTGCAGTCACCTTTCTGCGTGCAGAGTAGACATACCCTCAGTCACAATTTGGTCCTTGCCCTGCTCTTTGCACAGTATAAGGCCAGGCAGCCCCTCACTTGGGCTGGATTGCAAAATGCCAAAGACCTCTCTGGGATTATCCGTATGGGTCTGAGTCCATTGCATTTTACTTTTTTAAAAAACCCAATTTTACTTTTTTAAGAAACCCAATTTTTGTTCTTTAGCAATGATGAGCTATAAGTAAACAAATCTGAGAAATAGCAGAAGTCCTGACTGGCTGACTACCTTGTCATTATTTTTAGTTGGTGGTAGCGGTGGGTGCCAAAGAGGGATTTGATAGAGTAGTGAGAGAAATTCAATAGCCATTTAACCATTTGTAAACAAACCATAAAATCTTATTGACAAAAGGCCTATGAAGCACTCTTCAGTTGGAACAACTGCTGGAAAATATATTTCCCAAGTGGAGGCTTCAGCTTTAAAGAATCTCTTATTGAAGTCATCAAAGAACATGGCAAACATACTGTCCGTAAACATGATATGTCAGACTGGATCTAGTTAATATGCTTATTTAACCCCCTTTGACAACAGCAGCCAGAAGCTTCTGCCACTAAGCACTCAGGCATTTAACATTGGGGGATTAATGTCCTGAAATCCCAAATCCCAAAAGCAAGGGGTAAATGGTAGTTCCCTTGAGAATGATGACCCCCAGCTGCTTGGAAAACAATATTTAGAGCCATGGGAACAGGGAGAGGGACTCTCTCCCTGTGTTCAGCAGAAAATGAGTTCCTAGCCAATGATCTGCTGCAGAGGAGTGTGCTGGAACCAGGGTGAGAGAAATATTGCACCAGGTCAGCTATAAGAAAAGGATTTTTGCCTGTATCTGAAGTGGAGGACACTAGCCACTGCTAACGGAGCAGTCTCTGATCCAGTGTGACCACCGTGTTCAGTGGACTTTCCCAGACATGTTGTGATATTAGTAGAAGCAGACATGGCTTCATTCAATCGATAATGGTTCAGATTCACCACTGATGTAACACCATGAACATCAATAAGGGACGAAGTTGGCCCTGGCTTGGAGTTTCAACAGAGCCTAAAGCCCATTGAAATTCAGAGGGAATGAGTCCTCCTGAAAATGCCAACCCCTGTGTTCTGACCTTGGCATTCATCATAGCTAGGATGCATGTTTTTGAGGGTATTAAGCATGTTCTCTGCAAAGGTAACTTTTATACTGAGATGAATTTGAAGATCAAATGAAAATTTTAAATGTAAATAATAGCAAAGCCCATTTCTTTTAACCACTCACCTTCCTAAACCTCCCACCCCCTCCAAGATCCTCAGTCATAAAGCTGCTGATACTGTTATCTGAATATGCGAGAGATGATGAGAAGAGAACTTCATTCAGTGAGGAATTTCAAAAGGTTTAAAAGGGAAGCAAGCAGAAGCTGTTATATTCAGAAAATCCTAGCACCAGGGGAAAAAAAGGCAGAAACATGCAACTTGGTAAAGTGATTGGATGGGGTGAATAGATGTAAGGGCTGAGTGGAAGTTGTCTTTACAGAATAAAAAATAAGTTGAAACCCATAGGATCCCTATCCATGTAGGAAAATACGTTTACAGCACCCTGAACGCTGTACTATATCAGTCTGGTTTTGCACTGCCAATGTGCATTCCCTGAAATGAATACAAGACATGTAATGAGGCTTAATGACAAATACAAACACTGCCCATCTGCATAGAGCAATGGAAGTGTTACAAGTTATTGTCTTAAGTGGCTAATACTTGAGAAACCCCAACTCTGAATTTCGTATGGAACTGAGCATGGTGCAAAGTTACTGGTACTGTCACCAGAACTGACTGGGGGGTTTACAGGAGAGAGGGGACTGGGAGGGATACATGGGTTTGGGGGATCTAGGAAAGGGGATCAGGCGGTCTGGGCAGGAACAGGGGGCAGTAGCAAGTCGTAGGAGGGGAATCAGTGAAGAAGGATGACTATATGGTTAAAGAGGGAAGGAGTCAGATAGCGGCATGTGTGGGCCAGTGCTGCTGACCCCAGGTGTTAGAAAATCATGAATCAGGTCCCCAAAACTCATGAAATTGGCTCAAAAATCATAAGATTTTTTAAAAAAAAATAATAAATTTGGAGTGTTTTTATTTGTTCTTTGATTTCTGAGCCCTTGGGGGGTCAAATATTTCAAGTTTTCTCTGCAACCACGACGGCTAGAGACTTCCTTTAAAAATGAAAACTCAGATTCTCACATAATCACCAGACTCCGGGAGCTGGGGCTTTAAGGAAAAACTCCAAATATCACAAGACTTGCAGTGAGATTATGAGAGATGGCAACACTGTGAACACTGATTGTGTCGCCTCCACTCCCCCATTTCCATTGCCTTATTGGCTTTCTCTCTTCCCAACCTATGGCTACCCTTGAGATTCTCTTTCCCTCCATTGGTCCCATCTCTCTCCCTCTCTCTCTCTCACACACACACACACGTTGTTCCCCTGCTCCCTTCTACCTCCCTTTTTCTACCCCATCTCTTTCCATGGGTAGCAATCACTTCTGCAAAAAGGGCACTACTTAAATTCTATGTGAAGAGTTTAAATAGGACTTAATTGGTAGCCCCTTGAACAGGTTCTGGCAGAGGGAAGAATTTCACTGCAGTTTAGCAGCAATGTTAGCAAAATTAAATATAATCCCAGTTTTTCTGCCCTACCACTGTCATGCTGCTGTTAGGCCCATTGAAACCTATGGAAAGACTCCTATTGATTTCAATAGGCTTTGGATCAGGCTTAGTGCACACAAGGAAGAGAAGGAAATACAGAGTGATGATGCAGGGACACATAGTGTACTTTTTCTGTCACTTAGCTTTCCATGGATCACTCTTTACTTGTGCGATTCACCTGACTCAAAAACCGAGACTGACAGAGTCTCTAACCTGCTACTCCCAACAGAGATGTCTTTCTAAAATTTTGACTCCTGTGTTCTGAAGCTTGAAGCCACTCAAGATGGAGAGATGTAACGACGAGTTTCAAAAATCTTTAAACAGAATTTTAAAGAGGGAGTCACACTCCCAAAACAATTATGTCCATAGATGCAATTGCCAGCACACTGTGAAACACCCAGACATTCATGCTGCTGTCTCATTTCTAGGAGGCTGTTGTAGAAGAGATTTTTCACTAATCACAAAGCCAGTGTGAGCCAGCTCCTCCTCCTATGGAAGTCAATGGGCGTTCTGCTCCAAGACCCATTGAAGTCAATGGAAGGAATCCCATTGACTGCTGTGTGATTTGTATCAGTTTTTGGTTGGGAACAGGTCCTTGAAAGTGCATTTTCTGACAGTAAATACAGGAAAGTCAGAGTCGAGTAGTCTAGCATAACCTATCCCTGACCTCAAAAATTATCAGGTCAAGTTAAGGAAGGAGCACATTTACAGCTTTCAACAGTCCAAGCGTTGATAACACTGTAAAACTGTAAAATGGCATTGGACCCTGTGATATGTTCTCATGTTGTCATATCTTGTAGCATTGATGCGGTGACATATGCATCATGGTGTGGTAAAGTATTGCATGATGTCCTAATGCAAACAGCTAGTCATGACAGGAGGATTTTGTCCCAGACAAAGAAGAAGGCTTAAAAATTTCTCTTTCCGAATTGCCACTGGGAAAAGAAAAGACACAAAAGATTTGCTGCCTAAAGTAGTCTCTTGTATGAGATCATGCCATTACCTTCTCCCCATTGCCAAGATGCCAGAAAGGAGCCTTGAAGAAGTCCAGAAAAAGTGGGCTGTGTAAGTAAAAAAACTGGATGACATCCATAACCTGTGATCATCTAGGAGCCTTAACTTTGACATTCTGAAGCTTTGTGACTGCCAAAAAGTGATGCTTGAAAAATGTGGCGCCAGGAATCTTAGTCACTTTTGTAGCCTTGGAAAATGCATCTGCTTTGGGAATCAAGCCCAAGACAGTTGTTATCCACTGTGCAGAACGAAATTTCTGCTGGGAGTTTTTATGAAGGCAATCATTCTTCACAAATACTGGTCTTTTTATCACCTGGCTATAATGACTGTTCTTGGGAACACACAAAGATATTATAGGGATGAAACTGGGCCCAGAAAAACCGTGTAGGTCTGACCCCTTTGGAGAAACAATGCTTACAATTTTCTGCCAAGTGGTTGTTACTATTGTCAAGATGGTCACTGCCCACATAATAAAAAAAATCTCCACTGGAATGTGACCTCCTGGAGGTTTATTTCAATTGTTTGTTGCTTAGCAGAACAGCATGGCTCCCAACTGAAATGTATGCCAAGAGACAACTATAATGCACCATTTGTCTTTTCTTTAATTGATTCACACGCAGGACAAATACACTGTGGATATTCACAAGGGACTCAATGAATTCTCCCAACAAGAATGATATCTTTGTGTGTAAAATGGTCCTTCTACAGCCCAGTTCCTAATAGGCTGTCCGTAAAAATGTACTGTTCAGAATATACCTGCCCCACACTGACTATGGGATTACAGTGAATAAACACAGCCATTGAGTTCCCAACTCCGCATTTCCCACATGCATTAGCAAGATATGCCCATGTGATAATTCAGAATGAAATTATATTGAAATCCATATCGCTTTTGCCAGTGGGAAGTATGTTACAGTGCACATATATTAACTTTCATTTTTGGTCAGTGCTGAGATTTATTGTCTGTCTAGATATATATTGAGAAGGTGAGGCCTCAGTCAATTAAATTTGTCTCAGTCAGTAAATCTAGGTGTTGACTCCTGCAGAATTCAATGTCAACTTATTATTTTGTGACCAGCATTCATGACATTATTCTCCTTGAAGTGGGGTGTGTGGATGAGTTGACACTATTTAAAACTATAAATATGTCAAGCTGTGTCATGAATTTTAGAAACTTTGGTGCCACATTTGGAGTTGTTGAGGAAGGTTAGTTTGGGGCTCAGGAGACCTGAGTTCAATTCTCAACCCAGCCACAAACTTACTGTATGACTTCGGACAAGTCACGGGACCTTGCTGTGCAGTTCATTTTAGCTGATCATAATGGTTCCTTCTGGTTTTAAAATCTATACTTCTCTGAATCTACCCTGTACCTCAATTCCCTACCTGTAAAATGGGGATCATACATCGCTACATCACAGAGGTGTTGGGAGAATACAGTCAATTCAGGATTTTGATGCACTCAGACTCTGTGGTGATGAGGGACATAAAAGAACCTAGATAGATGGTAAAACTTCATCTGAAACTGTTCCAAAGCTTTCTGAAAACTGAGGATTGGTATTTGGATCTATGAAGTCCTAATGTTACAAGTATATGGTTTTGGCAAAACGTTGATGATTTCAAAAAGGATATCTTAAAAATGTCAGGACAAATGGGTCCTTTTCAGAAATGTAAACAACTAGGACATGCTGAAATGTTCAGGAACTTTGCTTTCCTGTTTTATGGTCTGTTCTAGAGGTACATGAGGGTATGAATTTGTGATGCCTTGTGGGGTTTTTTTGTGTACTCTGCTGTTAAAAGTCTAAAAACTTTCCTGGTGGTCAGAGTGCAGCAGCCATTTTGTCCTTGCAGTTATTGCAGCAAGTCAGAGAGGACGCATCATGTTGTCTCACTCACACTTGACTTTCTTGCTGTTTAACGTAATCAAAAATAAGTTATTTAGATAGAAAGTGCATATGTTCCCTCTGTACCTACCCAGACATAAGAGCTTTCAGGAAAGATAGGCTCTCTGTAAGTTTTAGTGGGTGGAGTATCTTCCTGATGGTTGCAATCTGAATTTAAAGATTAAAGCATATGGGCTGGATCCTCAAAGCTGGTGTCAACCAGCACAACTCCTTCGACTTCAGTGGGCCTAGGCCAGTTAACACGAGCTGAAGATCTGGCCCAATATGAAGGGCAAACTAGATGATAAAAACCCAGGTGTTTCTGATTATAGACTCTCAAGAAGAGGAAACCAGGGAGCAATGGGCAGATTAAGGGCCAAATGTGGGGAGCACGTGCAAACTGATATGCAGCACCTAAGCCCCAACCAACACTAAAACACTTCAGCAGAGGATCTTTAACACAGCATTTTGAGTGAGACTGATTTAACTAAATGCTTTCCTCACCATCCTCACTCTTGGGTTTCCTATGCTCCCACCTCCACTACTAGAGAATCAGGCTCCCCTGATTAACCAGGCATTAGTTGTCTGAAACCCTCCGTTCTGTGACACAAGATTATGGTTGCAGCTAAAGATGATGGACTTGACCATGACTTGAGTAGCAGGGGGGTTCTGATAAGTGAGGGTCAGAGAAACAGGGCTACACAACACTAAAGAGGGAACACAAGTTTAATCTTGATGCAGGATATTTTCTTGAACTGGGTGCAGACTCTTCAGCTCTTGCTTAACAGAATTACCCTGTTCAGACGCTCAGCGGGTGAGGTTCTGTGCATTGACTGTGGGGAGTGTGGGTTGTTTGCACATTTCATCTGGAGCATAGTGCTTGCTAGAGTGCACTTGGGTTACTATGGCGACAGAGGGACGATGCTCCTCAGTGTTTGCTACATAATACTTCAGAAGCAGGATTTAGAGAGGCAGAACAAAGCCTCGTAGGGAAGCATCAAACGTAATAAGTCCCTGGATTGAAAAAAGCCAGACTTCTGTTTAGACACCATGGTGTTCATTCGTTTTGGTTCTGGGAAATCTTCCAGGTCTGAGCTAGGCAAGTTCGTTATATCTCCTGTGCAGTGTTCAAAGAGGCCTCTACATTCAAATGGCAACGTTTTCTCACCTGGTTAGAAAGTGAACCCATTGAGTGGAGAACAAGGAGAGAAAGCGGAGGATTTTTCTCATTTAAACAACATCCCTTTGTACTTGGTTTATAAAACATGAAGAAAACAGCATGAATATTGAGCAAGTTGCCAGAATGAACCACAAACTATCCCATGGTTTTTTTATTAAGCCATGTGAATAGCAGCCTTAGATATGGTCTTGTTAAGCAAAGCAACAAGTGTTCAAAGGACTTTTATTCAAAAGATGCTGCTCAAGGTGTTTTTCATAATATTTAAATAATAATCCACTGCCCCGCACCATTATTTAATCTCCCCTCCTCCCTCCGGGAATGTTGGAAGCTATCTGTTTCTTTTCCTTTTTTTAAAAGCAGCATTTTAAAAAAGGAAGCTATGAAATATGTTTGGTGCCCAACAACAAAGACTAAACCCACCTCCGACAGGAAGCACCACAAAACTTGAAAAACTGATCAGTCTCCAAAAACGATTTAAACTGCCCTCTTGGCAATGCAATCCTCTCATGGCAATGAGATTAATAAAGGATAGGAAAATTCAGTAGCATAATTATCTGTATTACAGAAGAGCCTAGAAAACCCAGGCAAGACTGGGGCCCATCGTACTAGGTACATGTGGTTCAAGAGAGTCCATGCTCTGAAGAGCATACAGTTTAAGGAGACAAGACTGACAGGGTGGGAAGAGGAAACAGACCACTGAGAGATGAAGTGACTTGGCCATGATCACTCAGCAAATCAGTGGCAGAGTAAGGAATAGTGCTCATATCCTAATCCAGTGCACTATCTACTACACCATGCTGTCCCTCTTCTGTAAAGCACCATGCACACCTGTGACATGATATAAATAATATTCATAGCATGAATAAAGGCTAGTCTGCCTAGGAGGGCAAAAGTTTACCACTTTGTTTACCCATGAGAATTATCGATCAAGCAGAAGGACTGAACCATCCTCTTCCAAAAACTTGGACCATCGCATTATTCCCATCCCTAAATTGAGAGCTTTGGACATGTCAGCAGGGCTGGATTAAGTCATAGGCACTATAGATCCGGGCCTGGTTCCTGGCTCCTGGAATAAGACAATTGTATCAGAATCTCAGATTTCATATAAAAAAGCCTTCATGATTGCAGGGGGAAAAGCTTAAAAACATGACCCAAGTGTAACCAAATGCAGTGACATTGCCTGGGTGTGCAGAGAACCTGAAACAAGAGCTCTGAGAAGGGAGGAAGTGCCCCAGGCATCTCCATGGGTTGCTAGTTCTGTACTCTGCTGCTCTGAAGGGGCCCCATTGACACAACCCCAGCAGAGGATGTTGCGTGTGAGGGACCCTCGCTATCACCACAGTCATGGCCCTGGTGAGGTGTGCTGGCGCTATCACCTGGCACACAGCATCCCCTGATTGAGTCATTGGGGGGAGGGTGGGAAGTCCTTGGGAATGGAGCCTTGTAGATGGAGCACAGGGGTTGGAGGAATGTCAAGGCCCCAGCCTGCCCTAAGAGGAGTTGTGATAAATTGTTCTCGTGTGGGTGGACTCTCCATTGCCTCCCCAACCAGCGGCAGGGCCATGACACGCAGCTGGGGTGCCGAGGGCCCTGGATTACATAACCTCACTCTGCATGATGGTGCTCAAACCAGAGATGATTGCTAAGACCCCCTGGCATGGCTATTCAGAGGTGGGTGTGCTACAAGTTGCATGGTAGGCGATGTGGCGCTAACACCAGCTGTATTTTTTTTCTTCAGACTGTCTCTATAATTGTTACCTTAGACTCTGCTATCGAAAGGAAATGCCAGACTTTACATTATCCCTGTGAAGTGCTCTGACAGGCTGACAAGGAGCTTTTGGTGTTTTTTCTTCTCGCTTCTCTGTTAACCCTTTCAGTACAGCGTGCAGTAGCATTTCCAGGAAAGCCGTTCATTAGAACCAGAGGGTGGTGGGAATATTTGAATTTGAATGACAGACTTTGTGCCCCTCTGGAAACAAATCTACAGGGTCCCCTTGGCGCAGTCACGGAATGTGGCTGTAACGCGCATTTTGGAGTACACGCAGCTTCATGTATCAGTGGCAGGTATGATATACTGTCAGTCTGAGCTGGTAGAGATGGGGGGGAAGGACATGCCCAGGAGGAAGATGATGTTGCTGGAGGGCAATAGTGCTCAGAATTGCTTTCCCATATAAACATCAAAGACAGGATTACTGGGACTGTAAGGTCTTCGGGGCAGGCACCGTCTCCTTGTTGTGTGTGTGTACAGTGCCTGGCACAAGGGGGTCCTGGTCCAGCACTGAAGTGCCTGGATGCTATGGTAATGCAGCTAATATGAGAATGGAACCTTCCTGGCTACAAACAGCATCTAAGTGGGCCAGTAGTTGGCATGACTAGCTTAGTGCTGAGATGTTGCTCCTCATCGCCTTTTCTTAGCATTGACTCTGCTCTTCTCCTCTAGCTATTGTGACAGGGTCAGACTGGAGGGCTACCAGAGAGTGCTACTATTTGAATTCTGGGAGGGTGCGGCGGGGTGGGTGCTAAAGGCCCCTCCCCCAGCCTAAGGGGAAGCCACTGGCCCAGGCCTCAACTGATTTTGTGGGACAACTAATGAAAAAACCAGGAAAGGGCGTGAGGGTCAAACGGAAGGAACTGGAAGGAGACACCGAGCAGAGAATCCTGGATAGTGCCCACTGCTCCCGGAAGGTGTCTAGGGAGCCAGCAGATGCTGCCCAGAGGAACTCTGCTCGGTGCATGAATGGATGGAGGAACGGAAATAGGCACCACAATTGCAGAACACCCCCGCAGCCAACCTCCTCTCCCTGGTGTTGTAGTTGGCCGCTTTGGACAGCACTAGGAGAAGGTTGATGAGGAGGTCCTGCAACTTCGTGGGGCCCCACATGGGGTGAGCATAGATGAACAGCTGTGGGGAAAAGTGAAGCCAGAACTTCAGCAGGCGTACTGGAGGAGCTAGAACAGGGGCTGCAGCCTGGTGCACTGGAGGTAGACATGCACCAGGGTCTCCCTCACGCCGCAGAAGAGGCAGGTGTTGGGGAGAAGGGTGAACCGTGCCAAGTACACACCCGTGCTCATGGCTCCACGAAGGAGCCGCCAACTGATGTCCCCAGTGGGCCGCGAGGTCAGGGTGGAATAGAGACTGGCCCACCTGGAGTCCTCACCCTCCACAGGTGGTATCAGGTCCTGTCATTTGGTGTCTGGGCAGGGCACAAGGGCAAGGAAGTGAAGGGTGTGGAGCACGAGCATGTACAGATGGTCCCTGGGCATGGCTCAGAAACAGACTGGCTGCAAATCTAGCAACTGGCTCGGTGAGCGGGAGAGGGTGGCAGAGGATTGTGGGGGAGGGCACGCGAGGCTGGGGCCCGCTGAAAAGGTCTGGAGGGCTAGGACTGAGGGAGGGGTGGGGAGCACCCACTCGCAGGACCTGCTCAAGGTAAACCCAAGCAACAGGAGGCAAGGCTGCCATCACCTCCTGGAGTACGAGTCAGGGGGCTCGAAGGGTGGAGAGCCCCATGCGCCAAGGCAGGGGTGGGTCATAGTCCAGGAGGGCTCTGATCCTGGTGACGCTTGCCAAGACCATCCTGTGTCACACTGAGGGGGCCTCCAGCACCTGCACACAGAGATGGGGGTTGTGTAACGGGCTCCACTAGGAGGTCCTCCCCCTCGGCGACCACAACAGACCTGGAGGCTGCTCATGAAGCACCAGCCCTGTCATCCTCCAGCGGAGGAGACAGAGGAAGGGTTCGATGGCCAGAGCATACAGCTGGCCTGACAGCGGACCTCCTTGACGCACTCCTTGCCCAAAGCTGACAGGTCTGGTCAGGGTGCAGTTGAGCCTGGCCAGACACTCTGCGGAGGCATGCAGCACCTGGAGAAAGCCCATGAAATGGGGCCTGAAGCCAAACACCTGCAGGGTACTCAGGAGATACCCATGGTCCATCCTGTCAAACACCTGCTCCTGGTCCAGGGACAGGAGGTGAACAACAGACCATCCCTACCCCCGAGCTCCACGAGGTCCCAGACCAAATAGAGGTTGTTGAAGATGGTGCAGCCCAGGATGATGTAGGTCTGGTCAGGATGGACCACATCCTTCCGCACAGACCCCAGCCTCAGCGAGGTGGCCTTGGCTATGATTGTATCGTCCGTGCTGAGGAGCGAGATGGGACGCCAGTTCTGAAGGTCACAGAGGCCCCCCTTCTTGGGCAGCAAGGTGAGCATGGCCCGCCTGCACGAGAGGGGGAGCACTCTGCTGCCTTCACACTCAGCCCAGACGATGGCAAGGTCCGGGCTGAGGACGTCCCAGAACACGAGGTAGAACTCCATGGTCAGCCCGTCCATGCCCGGAGATTTATTGGTGGGCATAAGATGGAGGGCTTCAGAGAACTCAGCCAGAATGAGAGGTTGCTCCAGCTGGTCCCGGTCACCCACGCTGACCATGGGAAGTTCGTTTCAGAGCACCCTGCAGGCGGCGGCTTTGGTCGGATCCAGGGAGAAGAGGCTAGCATAGAAGGCCCTGGCTCTTCCATCCATTTCCACTGGATCCATGAGGGGGGCGCTGTTCTCTGCTAAAAGGCAGGTGACGGACTTTTTAGCCCCCCTCTGTTTCTCCAGGGTGTAGAAGAAGCAGGAGCCATGATCCATCTCCCGAAGGAGATGGATGTGGGATGAAACGCAGGCACCCTGAGCCTGAAGGTTTTCAAGGACCCAGCGCTCCTCCTGCTTCTCCCAGCATGCTCCGCAGAGGGATGGATCCTTGGGGCTGGCAGCCAGACACCTCTCCAGTTCTAAGACCTCCTGCTCCAGCTGTTCTATCCTCATATCCCTCCGCCAGCTGGCCCCCCCATTGGGCCCCGCAGCAATCTGTGACTGCCCACTGGTAGGCCGCAGCATCCTGCTTCCCAGTCCCTTTGCCCTCCCTTAGTATAGCCCTCATAGTCTGGAGGAGGAAGTCCCCCCAGCACTGCAGGGCGAGCTGCACCCTAACCCTGGCCTCTCAGGAGTCAGCCAGGAAAGTGTGCAGCTCGTCCTGCAGCACAAGGGGGGCGGGGTTGAAGAATCCCAGCCATTATCCCGCCAGGTCCCTGTGGCAGCCCCGTGGCCAGCCAGGACGGGCAGACGGGCTGATCCCCGACACAGCGCCGATGTTGTGGGTGCCATGCTGCCTGGCTCAGCCCCTGACACAAGGGACGGCAGCGGAGGGAAAACAGCAGCCCCGGGTGGAAAGGGGAAGACAAACGCCGCCTCCCGAGAGTCGGTGGATAGAAGGGGAAATGACACACCTGGGGGTGGCAGCAACATGGGGGGCAGGTGGGGAGGTTACAGGGATGGTACTAGGGGCAGGAGTGGGATCAGGGTCCGGGGCAGTGGAGGGAACAGAGTTGGGGTGGGGCTGGGGTTAGGAGCCCCAGTGGCCAAGCCACTGGGGTGTGGCTCCACTTGACCCGGCATGGGGGTCAGGGGCATGGGTCCGGGGTGGGGGCCCTCAACTATGCCAGGCCCGGGTGTCATGATGGACTCAGCACCTGGGGCCACAGCTGCAGGCAGGGAGAGACATGGTTAGGATCAGCGGGAGAGTATGTGGGGGGCTGCTCCACCTGGAACAGGAGCATGGGGCTCGGCTGCTTGGCACCGGCCATCGCCTCAAGCGGCTCAGCGGCCAGGCAGATGGAAGAATCCAGGGGTGAACTGGAGGCAAGGGTGGGCACAGTGGTCTGGGGAAGGGGGGAGCAGGAGGATGGGATGGTGTGAGATTGCCGCCCAGATCGAGGCCTGTTGGCAGGGGCTCATCCTCCCTCTGGGTGACTGGGGTCAGACCCAGGGCCTCCATCTCCTCCAAGATGGAATCAAAGTCCCCTTCCGCACCACAATGACAAGGCAGCGGGGGCAGCTCCCACTGAGCTCTCCCCAGGGAGGGAATCTAAAAGGGCCTCCAGGAGAGGGGCTGCACTGCCTCTCTTTACTGCTGTGACTCCCCCACCAACCGGCATCTCCCGCTGGACCTCGTCGGGGGGCACAGCAGAGGCCTCGGTGGCGGCAACCCACCACAACGACTTGCGGGGGGCTTCTTCTCCGTCCAAGGTGGCAGAGATGTTCTGGGCCTTCTTGCGCTTGCTGCGCTTCCCCTTGATGAGCACCCAGCCCTCCAACGTGTTGGCGGAGGCCAGTGGGGCAGGGCCAGATGGCAAGGGCAAAGGTGTTGGATACCAAGGGGACAGGGCAGGGTGGCGAGGGGGCAGGATACTAGGATGGGGCAAGGAAACCAATGAAAGCTGACGGTCTGGGGTGGGGCGGGGCAAGAAAACCAAACAAACTCCCAGGGAAAAATAGTGGCAGGGGGACAAAGTGGGCAGCAAGGGGCAAGTGGGGCAGGCTGAGAGGGGAAGAGGGGGATAAACTGCCTCAGAGAGGCTGGAGGGCAGAGTGGAGGGTGGGGGGCAACCAGCCAAATGTAGCTGGGGAAGGGAGGGCAAGTCCAAAGGGGGGGAAGGAAGCAGGTGCAGCCACGTGCAACTGGGGAGTGGGAAATAAAGTCCTTGCTGCTGCTGCTGCAGTTCCAGGTGGTCAGGAGGCAAATGGCTGAGTTGAAGGGTGAGGAGGTGATGCAGCTGGTGGAGGGTTGCTAGGGGCTGTGGAGGGGGCAACAGCGATGGTGGGGGAGTAGATGGATTGGGGGGCAAGGCTCCATGCCCCTCCCCCCTCTCCCCACAGGAACCACAGGAACTGCCCCACCACCACAAGAGCAGTCCAGGGAAACAAACCCCCTCCACAGATTTCTTCACCCCTTGGGTGTTCTCCCCTAGCAACAGCCATGGCCTTCCCCCTCCAAGCAGCAGCAGGCTCTGAGGGAGCAGCAGCAATAGGTTTCAGCTGGCCAGGAAGGGCCCCTCACAGCTGATAGCAGCTGCTGTGGTGCTGGAGCCACTCAGGCCCTGCAGGGAGGGAGGGCAGTGGAGCCCCCAGACAGCAGTAGCAAGAGGTGCAGGGGGCTCATCCCCATAAACCAGTACTAGCTTGAGAGGCACTATACAGCCCCAGGCTCCTCAGTCCCTTTGCCCCTGGTAGCTGAGCAGGGGTTACTCCAGGTTAATTAACACAGCTGGAGCCAATCAAGGCCCCTGCCCCCTCTGCCTAGGACTTGTTAAAAGCCTCCCCTCCAGACACAGGCTGTGGCTGGAGTTGTGGGAGCTACCAGTGTGTGAGCAGGCAAGATGCTGAGAAACCAGGCGGGTTTAGGAGAGGAGCAGAATGCTGGCAGCAGAGAGCCCTGCAGGTACAAAGACTGGGGGAGGGAAACACCCCTGCCTGAAGTGGGCAAAGGATGTTTTCCAGGCCTGAGGGGAAGACCCTGCCAGAAGGGGAAAACTGAAGGGGCCATTGGGTTTGGGTGCTACCATGCCCAGTGGGGCTGTTGGGGTCAAGAGCCTTTCCTGGACCCCAGTCTGAGCAGGGTATGGACATTAAGTGAAGAGGCACAGGGAAGCAACACCCGGAAGCCAGCAGCTTTCTTGAAGCCACAGTGTGAAGCTGCTACTTGTAGGGTCCCTGTGTTGAGGCCTGGAGTTGAGGGTGGGGCTAGTGTCTTCCCCTCCCTTGGTGCACCAGCCATTTGCTGGAGGAGCAAGAGCCCCAGTGAAGCGGCAAGGGCCTGTGAACCAGAGACAGGACTGGGGGCCAGCAGGGAGTGGCCATCTTAGAGAGGCTGTGTCTCTGTCCCCCACCACTAGAGGGTGGAAGAACACTAAGGGGTGAAGCAGTTCCCTGACCTACTGCTAGAAGGAACACTGGACCCAGAGAAGTAGAGGAAGAGCTCCATGTTTTTATTTACATCATGAAAACAAGTGATGTTTGATGGTGGTTGAACTGGATTATAACATGGTTTGGCTGAGCTGCATGGTGTATGGTTGGCTTTGTTCACACTAGATTTTGGGGGGGAAATCCTCCTAGGGGTGCAGTTCCATCAGTGGAAGTGCTAGTATAGATAAGGCTCAGGTGGCTCCTTGTGCTGTGACTAGAGCTTGCTAGAACTAGAGTTGCTCTGAGAAGGGTTAGACAACAAGGTGGTGAAGGAAGCACCGCCTGTCTCCCTCTGCACTACATTGTCGTTGCTGATGGGACTGCACTGATGGTAATGCAACAGTGGGAGACTGCCCAAAAAAGGCTAGTGTAGACACAGCCAAACTAGCCAAGCCAGGGAGCGAGTCTGGGGTGGACTTAGGCCTGGTCTATGCTGGCAATGAAGGTCGATGTAATGTCACTTACATTGATATCATAAAGCCTGCGTCTACAGTGGCATGGTAGTTCCGTTGACTTAAAGCGTGGCAGATGTTGACATAATAAGACCACCTCCCCAAGTGGCATAGTGCATAAATCAAATATCATGGGTCGATTTCCCCCCCACCCCAGTGTGGACCGAGTGTAATGTGATTTATGTTAATGGCCTCTGGGAAGTATCCTATAATGCCTCGTTGTGACCACTCTGGACATTGGTGCTGTGCTGTTACATGGCCATGGAAATGGCCCCTCCCCTCGCGCTCTGGGAAAATTTGAGTTTTCACTTCCTGTGCAGCCAGTGTGGAGAGAGCTTTGTAGCTGAACTCCTCATGGCTACTGCAAGGCCCAAATGCACTCCAGCATGAAGTTGACGAGAGGTCTTACCCCTCATTGGTCTGTGGGGTGAGGAGTCCATTATGGCTCAGCTAAGAGCCAGCAAAAGAAATCTGAACATCTATGGAAGCTATCCCAAGCATGCTGAAGAAGCAGCACACAGCAATGCTGCATGAAGATCAAGGAGCTTTGGCAGGCATATCAAAAAGCTAGGGAAGCGAACAGCATCCCACTCCAGGGACAATGATGAGGACTCTGTGGATGAGAAGAGCAGGGTGTTGGTTCTCTGAGACAATCAGGACCTATTCCTGACCCCAGGGCAGTCCAGCAACACACAGGACAGCAATAATGACCCTGGGGAAGGCACATCGGTGAGGTTTTTTTCTGCTTAACAGTTATGCCCTTTTAAATGGGGGGGGGAGGGAATTTCAGGGGATTAGTGGATTTTACTAGGGGGTTACTCCCAGAACAGATTATTTATGTGCAGTGGTACACTCTGAGAATAATCCGTTTATCTCAAGGAAACTGTCATGTAGGTAATCTGTTGTTCTTTGCACAAGGTTTCGGGGGAGTGCAGCCTTGTTTCTTCCTCCATAGTAGGATAACTTACCGCACCACGCTGCCATCAAGTGAGCTGGAATCATGGTGGAACACAGTATGCGGCAAATCTTCCCTTTCCTCATGCATTACCTCAGGAGACTGATATCGCTCATGGGTTAAAGGAAAATAATAGGTAGAGCTGGTTGGAACCCAGAATTCCTGTTCCATGGGAAATTCTGAAATTTTAATATTTTTCCCATTTTGAATGAGAGAGAGATCCATTTCTTGCAGAATGAAAATTTGAAAAAATGTTCAGAAACATAAAACTGACACTTGGTTTTGACTTTATCAACTTGACTTTGTATTATAATATACTAAGGTTAAAATATTTTGACTATAATATGATAAATTATAATGTGACATAATAGTCAAAAAGATAATGTCAAAATGCAACGTTTTGATAGTCAAAATGAAATAGCTTTATTTAAACTAATCCTTTAAAGATTTCTTTGACAATTTTGATGAAATCAGTACATTGCCATAGCTCCAGTAATCAGCAAAGTAAAGATATTAGCCCTGAAGGCTAGCAGTGATAGTAGGAGAGAAATTAATACATTGCCACAGATACAATGGGAAGTGGTATAACCACTGCTCCTCCTATCATTGCTACTACTGGATGTGCTGGGACCATACAGTTGTGCCTTCTACCCTGTGGGTATGTGAAATATGGCTGTGCCCACTGCCCCAAAATTGCAGTTGCAACAGTTGCCCATTAATTCTGCTTTGGGATTCCCTATCACCTCCCCCCACCTCCTTCTCAATCTCATCCCAGGTTGACCCCTGTACCTGGTATGGGCCCTGATTCTTCCATATCAATCTTTTTTTTTTTTTTTTTTTAATCCATTACTCCAGCTTACGAGAATCTACAACTCCCATCCCAAGGGTCCGCCAAACCCCAACAAAAGTGGCTGTGAGGACCATTGTTGCGGGGGCACTTTCCTGGTTACTACTCACCTGTCCAGTGAAGTGTATCTGAGTCATGGCACCAAGATGTTAGGAGCCCCCCCCCCGCGGGGGGGGGGGTCTGAGTTCAGTGACAGAAGCAGAAGTCCAGAGTCCAGCAGCAGGCAATGCGACAGGTTTATTGGGATCTTTTCAAGCAAGCATCCATTAGGACCCAGTCCTGTATACCAATAAAACTTGCACCCTGCTTCCTGTTTTACCTCGGTTTTTATAATGTATCTTAGGATTGATTAAAGCATCATCTTGTAATATTGTTAAAGAAATGATTGGCTAACATATTGTAGCATAATTCTTTAACCAATCATATCCCACTACCTTAACTGATAACACCTATTTATGCAACAGACAGTAACAATCAAAGAACCAGGCAGAAATCATTCAAATAGATAAGATAATTGCATACCATAAAGATAAAACAATAAGTGTAGCTTTTACAACCACAACTATTGCCAAGTAATTCTTTTGCCAAACAGAATGCTATCAAACCACACTTCCTTTAAACATTCTAGAATCTTTTCTTTATGTGGAAGTGTTAGACTAGATCACTGTCTTAACAGCCTGGTATTAGAGGTTATGTTGGAATGTGCATATGGGACTGCACGCTTCCCAGCTTATGGCCGCCACTCCTACATCTGAGCCAAAGTACCAGGCCTCAGACTGTCACAGTGAGAGAAGGCCTTTGGTTTTGATTCTTTGTTTTATGCCCTTCTAAATGATAAGGATATACTTACAAAACATGGGCTTTTACAGGCAGGCCTGAATATCTATAGTCTATATACTAACAGATACTTATAGCTTCTGCTGCTAACTTTTAATAGGAATCTGTGGTGACTTCCAAATGAGTAGATCTCTAGGCAGACTCTTCCTGACTCATTAATATGCCTGACAATGTTCAGTAGACACAGCCTCAAGGAGCCAGAACACAACTAACACGTCTTTATGGACCACTTCCTGCTCTGCCCCCTGGCCAGCTTTCCTTTCCACCCCCAGTTCGGCCCCCAGCTGCACCTTCAGCCCAAACTCCTCTGCTGAGCCAGCTGTGCAGTAATGGAGGGGTGGCGTGGACTGATTCCATTACTGGTAAACGGGGGCGCAACTGGTCTAGATGGCGTCACTTTGAGGCTGATATTTGGACCAGAATCAATGCAAATCATGAATGCATTCTCCTCCTCCTCCGGAAGCATTTTAGCAGTTCAGAGCATGGTAACAGCCTGAATGGCCGAGAGACATAGGCTCTCATAGCAAAAGTGATGAAGGTGTAAAACATATATTTACTGCTGTATGGTAGCTCTGGGATAATGCTTCTTCTCATGTAGCTGGGGTGTGGATGAGTGTGTTAAACCAAAGCTATCCCAGTAGTAGTACATGATAGTTTGTTTGCAATCCAAAAAGACAGTGGTTCTCAACCTTTTCCATACCTAAGCTCCATAATGCAAAGGAAGACAGCTCAGGACCCACCTCCCACCATAAAGAAACAAGGGTCATCGCCACACCCCCTGAAACCTGTTTGCAAGTCCCAGGTTGAGAATCCATGCAATAAAGTGAAGTAGGGTGGGGCAAATGGGTGCTGCAGAATGATTAAGATGGCCTGGCAGCTGGGGAGGACACTACATCCAGCATGCATGGGGAAGCACTGAATATTTAGTGGTGAGGAACAAGGCTTGGTGGCCATAGGGCTGCTCTTCCTTGTGCTCAGGTAAAGCAACATTCCAAAATGGCAGCAGGAATCTGGAAATAATGAACCTGGCAGCTGCACCTGCCACTTCCACTTGTGGCCCTGTGATCAGGATAACATTTAAGGCACTCTGCCCTGTCCACACTGTCTCCTATCCCCCATTTCTCTCCCTCCATCCCAGCAGGCCCACCTTCCTCTCTGCTCACTGGTGCACATTGCCAAGGAGGTAGAATGCTGAGGAATATGCTGCATCGCTCACAGCTGTGTGTTCCGTGCTAGTGCTTTGCCATCTCTCCTTCATCAGCATTTGGCAGACCACAGGATCAAGCCCTTCGAGGGGACAGTGTATAGCTTTAACCTTTCCAGCTCAGGTACCCAGGAGCTGAATGTGCATGGGGAAGAGCACATGGGCATGGCAGTTTGGGCCAGTGTTTGCTGATTGGCTGGAGGTTTTAATACGGCTACTTTCCTGAGCTCTAAAAGCTGTGCTGCTGCTTTTGCTCTTTAATATCAATCCTGGATGAAAATTGTAAGTTGCATTGTGGACATACTATAAATAGACTACATAATAGGGCAGGGCAGCTCATTCCTTTATTTCCCTCCCCCCTCCCAAGAAAATTACCTTCCACTGGAGTCCTGAACTTTTCCTGCCACTCAGAGCCACATCCCATTGTGTCGTGCTGCAGTATGAGATACAAGGCATAGCTCCTCCCTTGGCCCTAGAGGAGAAGGAGAACTTTGAACACTGGCCAGTGACTGGCTGCTTGGTTCAGCAGATGTATTGTTGGGCTGCAAATTACCCATGTTGAGACAAAGGGACTATGATCCTGAAACAATGACCTGATGGAGAAGAGAAGGATGGACAAATAAGGTAGGACAGCTCAAAGGATGCATCTCTCCCCTTCCACAGTAAGGGAAGATTTTCAGAAGTGCTCAGAGTTGGTCTAACTCTGCTCCCAATTGAAGTTTTATCATTGCATTCAGCAGGTGCCATTTGTAATAATCAATAAGATTGATTCTGAGCCCTCTTGAAAATACTACCTCAAGATACCTCACTCAGGGTGTCAAGAGGCTATTCCTGGCTCTAACCCTGACTCTGTGTGACCTCAGCCAAGTCATGTCACCTGCCTGTACCTCAGTTTCCCCATCTATAGAATGGGGATAATGATACTGAGCTGCCCTGACATACTCCTCCCACCCCCAACCTACCCTGTATGCCAGGGCCTCTGTGGAAGACAGCCTTAGGGTTGTCTGTATGTTATGTCTTGCATTGTCTGTTTGCAGTATCTAACCAGGGAATCCTCCCCTGGCTGGAGCCTGGCCTTTTATGCAATTCCAGCTCATTTCTGTGACCTGAATGGGCTGAGATAGTGTTGAGCAGCTCACTGCTGGTTCTTAGTTCCCATAGTTTAGCTAGAATCTATATCCAGTATTGGATATAGAGCTCTGGAAATAGGCAATTAATAGAGAGTTTCTCTTTGTAGCAGATAATAGTCAAAACATCTTGAAAATGATTTCTAATGAGAGGTTTGAGAGCAGCCATTGCTACACACACAGAGAGACAATGAATACTGTCATTAAGAACTCTTTGAATGACAGTCTTAGCATTCATTATCCTGGATCGCTGCTGCTGGTGGGGAAAAAAAAATAGGTGTGGGATTTTTTTTATAATCTTTCAAAATTCATTTTCATGTTAAAGCAGAACAAAATAAGGGCAAGGTCCTTCCTCCCCAGTGCCATGCAAGGATCAAGCATGTGACTCTCACATAAAGCAAAAGTAGCCATTGCCACAATTCACAGATAAAGGAGCATAATGTAGAATGCAGTGTCATGACACAGGAACTAACAAGGCAGACCGGAGAGAGGCCCGATTCTTGGCCTAGACACCACCTGTTTCACAGCAAGCTGCTGTAAGGTTAGCCAAGGGTTCATCTAGGAGCAGAAATTCTCTGATGTGATAGATCTGACACAGCTGGCCTCTCTGTGGGGTGGTGTCAACAGTGGAACAGATGGGTCAGGGATTGGAGAGGGTGGGGAAGAGCATATGGCATTTGACCTATTCCCCAGCTGCACAGCACTCCCTGGGGGACCGCTGTAGTAGGAGAAATTTAAAGTAGCCCCTGAAATGCTTTCAATTGCCCTGAAGCCATTTTGGTCACCTATCAGTGTAGGGTCAGGGAGATGAAAGGTGGTTTTGAGTCATCATTCCCTGTCTCTCCCCTCTGCTGCAGTGAGTGTAAATTTAGCCCAGCTCAGGTTCTCACCTATAAAAGCCATAGTTTGGGGTCAATACAATTCCAGCAAATGTGGGGCTGGATTTTTTTCCTAGGGTAAATGCAAGAGAGCACATCCCAGATCCTCGGTGCTATTGAGGTGCCTAACTCCCAAGTCAATGGGAGTGAGATGCCTTCATAACTTTGAAGATCTGGGCCCACATGCCAAGTGTTTAAAAGCTGTCCTCCATTTGTGCCAGCAAATGGGATGCATGTAATCATCCAAAAAGCTGGTTTGGAAGTGCAGTCAAGTACACGAAGTCAATGGTTGGGAACAGCACCTGCAAATAATTGTGATGTAGTGGATGATTGCACCCACAATTACTTGTACCTCTAAATTGTGTGGGAGAAGAAAGGAAGGCCTAATTTGGTGCTAAAAAGATAACAGGCAGGGGCAATACCAAATTTGTGTGGGTGCAATGCAAACATGGAAGGAATCTCCAAGGAAGTGTCATGAAATCCACTGGCCTCCTCCCCCCAAACAAGAATGTGATAGTGGAGTGAGAATGAAGAGTATCTTTGTAGCAGGGACCACGCTACTCACACAGTTAGTGTGAGCAGATGCATAGGACCCCACTGCATTTCACTTCTGCTTTGGGAATGGTTAGGTATGTTTTCTGGAGAAATCACTGTATTAGAATCTTTTGCTTTAAAACAATGTGGCACATGGGGCTCTTCCACTCCATGAACTCTGCTGGCCTGCAGACACCTGTGTGCTCACACTGGCCGCTTGGCAGTCATGCACTCACCATTCTCACTCCCGTGTGTGGTGTGTTGTGTGTAAGGGGGTGATGAATCTGAAATTGAAATCTGCTCCTGGCAAACAAAGCACAGTGTGCCATGCTGGTGCCTGCGTGTCCCTGCCGCTTTCCCGCATGCATGCATGCTGCTGTTAACAGGTGATCATTTTCACAGCAACCAGAAGCTCTGGCTGCTCTGTGTGCTCTTTCTTTTTCTCCTTCTGAGCTTATTGTTTTTAAAGTGCTGCCATTTCTAATCCTATTGGGGCAGAGTCTTTGCCCTGCTCTGCTCAGGGAGAACAAAGGGTGCAGAGGCTCTTTCTGTCTCTTGGTAGGGATTTCCTAGGCATCAGGGCTTATTCCCACACCACTCTCTTCCCAGGCTCTGGCACAGAGCAGATGTTGGGGGGTGGCTAGGAAAAGCGAGGTGGGTGAGTGGCTGGAGTACAGTGTGCTCTGGTAATCTCCAGCTAATAGTCCTTTACAAGTCATTGCCAACTGGTGCAGCTGCCAGGGCTGCTTTAAACTGCACTCAGGATCAGGGCCCAGAAACCAAACCAGGGCTGTATCTGGTCCCTTAACTGTCTTCTCCACCCAGCATAAACTGGATGCAGCAGAGGATCTGGCGGTGTTGGTCTAATCAAAGGTGGCCTATTCCACCTACAACCCTTCCGCGCAGCCTCCCTCTCTCTGCCCCTTGCCTGGCTCAAATCCTCCTCCCAACTTCTCTTTACCATTGCCTAGATCGTGCTCTGACTGAAGTTCCACTCTTTGAAGAGACAGATCTTCCTTCCCTAGGGGCAATGGCCCCATTATTACTTCTATGAAGTTCTTAGATGCGCCTGAAAAGGAAAGAAGGGGCTCATGCAGGCACTGGGAATTAGGAAACACCTCAGTTGTGCTATTTATAGCTTCTGTAAAGGCTGGCCCTTTAAGAGAAGGGTGAATGGGCCTTTGTCATAAGCAGGGCTTGGGGTGACTTTTCAAAGGCACCCAGGCCCAGATTTTTAAAGGTATTTACATGCCTAACTCCTATTGAAATCAATGGGTTAGGTTCCTAAATACCTCTAAAAAGTCACTCTCAACTCCTGTGGAAAGTCTGCTTTGTGCCTCTGAAACTCTGCCCTTAGTGCCTCTGAAAATTGGGCCTCTTTAATTTAGGTGCCTAAATACGGCTTTAGGTTCCTAGTTTGGGGCACCCAACTTGAGCTTTGAATATCAGCCCACATGCAATAGACTTTGACTTCAGAAGAAGTTTAGTTGAGTAAGGATTGACGAAAGCTTGAGTGTGGACCTCCAGATTTGATCCTTTATAGCAAAATGATTTCTAACCATCAGAGGAGTGAAGTTCTGGAACAGCCTTCAAAGAGGACCAGTGGGGGCAAAAAAACCAACTTGTTTCAAGAGTGAGCTTGATATGTTTATGGAGGGGAATGTATGACGTGACTGCCTGCAATGACATGTAGCTGATCTGCGACTGCTAGCAGCAAATATCTCAAATGGCTGGTGATGGGACATTAGATGGCGAAGGCTCTGAGTTATTACAGCAATTTTTTTCCCAGGTGTCTGGCTGCTGGGTCTTGATCACCATATTTGGGATTGGGAAGGAATTTTCCCCTGGGTTTGATTGTCAGAGATCTTGGGGATTTTTCAGTTTCTCCTGCAGCATGAGGCAAGTGTCACTTGCAGGTTTAAACTAGTGTAAATGGTGGATTTTCTGTAACTTGAAATCTATAAATCATGATTTGAGGACTTCAGTAACTCAGCCAGAGGTTGTGTGTCTATGACAGGAGTGGGTGGGTGAGGTTTTGTGACCTGGAATGTGCAGGAGGTCAGACTAGATGATCATAATGGACCCTTCTGGCCTTAAAGTCTGAGTCTATGATGTCTTGGGAAATGTAACCAATGAGAATAGGACTAGAATATTTCCCCATTTAGCCATCCAGCAGTTTAATAGCAGATGTGGTAGCAAAGTGTGTGTGTGACAAATCAAAAACCACATTCCATGGCCAGTTTAAAAAAAAAAAAAAACAACAACCCCCCCCCCCCTCCAAATTCTGGATTCCCAATTGCATCATGGCTCATGCATCATGATTTGTCATGCCCCTTTGATTGACTGGCACAGCCTGCTGGCAGAGTGCAAGATGCTCATCAAATGCAGCTCCTTGATTCAATAGGCACATCCCAGTTGGCTTGCATAGGACTCTGGCAGAGCCCAGAATTTAGTACAATATCACAACATTTGCTTCATGATTAGTCATGCCCGCTTTGCACCATGTGCATGGGACACTGACAGAGTCTAGCATTTCATACCCTGTCATAGAATGTGTTTCAGGATTTGTCATGTACGCTGTTACTGGTTGACATGTTAGCACAGTACAGGGACCCAGAGATTTGTTCATATCACAGGGTGTGTTTTCCTGATTTGTGTTCTCTGATTGGCTGGCACCGCACACTCTCAGGTGTGTGTTTGTGAATCTCTAATGCACATTCTAATGGGTCTGTGCAACAAACTGGCAGGGTCCTGGATTTTGTATAATGTGGCCGTGATGACTCTCACCCACTTTGCTTGCTTTGCACTGCATGCTGGCAGAGTCCTGGATTTTGTACATTGTCACAGACTGTATATAACTGCATGACATATGTCAGCTGGGAAGATGCCAGATACTTTGTTCCGGTCACAGAAAGTGTTTTCATGATTGATTATGCAAAACCTCATTGGTTAGAAAGAACTCTCAGCGGGCAGAGCGCCAAATGTTTCTTGACATACTGTACAAAGGGAGAGCCTTTGGCATGGTTCCGTGGCTCACAGCTCTTCTTATATGACTGCTTTTCCTCTCAATGTCACCAAAAATATCTCTTGATTCTGCTAATAAATCCTTGAAGCCTTTCCATAGGCAAAACTCTGGCTTAGTCTCCACTACAAAGTTCTACTGGCTTAGTGAGATCACCTAGGAGTGTGACAAAACCACACACCACCCAGCCGACATAACTATGCTGGGAACACCCCCTCTGTAGGGAACCACCTCTCAGGGAGGTGGTTTAACTACACCAACAGAGTTCCTTCTTCTGTCAATATACACTATGCCTCTACTAGAGGGCTTTGGCAGTACAGATATACAAGCAAAGCATCTGTAGTGCAGACAAGCCTTCCCATAGCCTTCATTGGGAAGTTTGCCTGTGACAATGGTGTAAAAATAACACTTAGCTCTTACATAAATTTTCATCTACAGATCTCAAAGCACTTTACAAAGGAAGGTAAATATCTTGATCTCCATTATACTGCCATCAGGATGAATCCCAGTGGTAAATGCAACATGGCTCAGAAGAGCATAGGCATCGTGACTCATTCAGTTCCTAGTCATTCATTTATTGAATTTCATTTATATATCTAGTTCCATTTATTTTCATTTGTGGGTGTGTTTTCTTCTAAGAAAACATAAATAGGATTTTGCTTTTAAAAACTTTTTAATAACTCTTCTTACACTCATTAATCTGTTAAGCCCCTGCATTGACTTCAGTGAACCTTGGATCAAGGCCTAAAAGTCATCTCCTCCCATTAAGGAAATCAAGTGATTAAGTCTTGTGCATGTTTCTCAGAAACAGAGCTGGTGTGGAACTTTTTGACAAACTGGGTTTTTTTTCTGAAAAATGCTAATTTGTTGAAATCAAAACTATTTGCAAAGCAGCATTGGTTTTTGATGAATTTCTGAACTCCAAAAAACTTTTTTTTGGGAAAAAATATTGAAATAGTTGAAACATTCAGTTCTGACATTTTTCTAAATGAGATTTTGGGTTTTTGAGTCAAAATGACTTTTCATTTTGAAATTTTGGTAAATCCAGACAATAAAACCTTATGCGAGAAACTGGAAATGAAATGCTTGGATGGAGTGGAACCACAATTCTTTTATTTGTCAGTTCATGAAAATTTTCAGAATTTAAACTTTCCATCCTGATTTGGGACAAGAAAATTTTTCATAATCTCAGATTCTCGTGAGATGGGAAAACTGTTTTTCCTGCCCAGCCCTAGTCAAAAAGCCATGGAAAACAGAGTGCTGGGTGGTGTAGGAAATACTGCTTTTCCATCCAGGCCAATGAGCCCATTCAAGGTCTGGACAGTTCGGTTCTCGTGATATAACTAGATTTTGGTGGCCATTGTCTCCATGCTTACTGCTTCCCTACTTTTGTGCCTTCAGTAACATTTTCTTGGTCACTGAAAACACAGGCAAGAATTGCTTGCTGACGTAGAGCCAAACAGATTTTGTGCTCTCTTCTGATGTGTGAGTGGGGAGAGGGTAGAAGGAGACTAGCTCTTGTGCCCCAACACCCTGCCAGCCTAGAAGCCTGACGTTTGTGCCTTTACTCTCACTCCCACCCCCGGGCGCCCCAGCAGCCTAATTCTTGTGTGTGTCCCCAGGAGCACAACTTCAGTCCTTGAGCTCAGAACGGCACCTCTGGCAGCACTGGCTTCTCTAGAGTGGGGCCATGACCCTTCCTCCCGTGGTGCTGACCCTCTCTGCTCAGAGGATCCCACGTTGTGCTCTCCTCACAGGATCCCCTGGGGTCCTGCAAACCCCAAGCCTCCACAGGGCAGCCTGAAGCAGAGCAACTTTGGGGGCTCTGGGGTGGAGCATACAAACCCCATACTGGAGGCAGGAGGGTTAAGGCGCAACTATGACAAAGGGAAGTAGAAGCTGCTCAGAGGGAGGCAGCCAGTGGAGGCAGCAGATCTGTGCACCTGGGAAGGTACCTCAGGCACCCTTGTGGCTCAAGACCAGGCAACGATGACCCGAGCAAGCCTGTGAAGAAGGGACTGGTGTTGGCTTTTGAAGGTCAAACTTTATTTTGTGTTCAGTGCCTTAACTTACCCTGTGGGGAAAAGAGGACTCTGCTAGGAGGTGATCCGGGGAGACAGCTGCTTAGTGCCCCAAGGAGCAAGACTTAGCTGCCCACCGTTGGGCCCTGGATTGGTGCCCAGGGGAGAGGGTGGGCCCCTTAAACAGGGGACAATAATAGGAGCCTGTTCCCTCAGCAGGGAACCAGCTGGGGAAGGCCCTGACCACACAAGGGTCCAGACTCCAAGTCCTTGACCTAGGGAGGAAGCCCTTGGAGGCAGTTGAAGACTTTCCCATTATTGGACGTGCGTGCGTGTGTCCCCCCCCTTCAAAAGCTCCCTCTAGGATGGTGTGTGTCTACATTCACTCCAGTGTAGGGTGGTGGTGCCTCCGGCACCCTCCCTCTTCTACCTAATATGCCTGAGCAAACCTGTCTGCGAATGGTCACTACGCTGCTCCTGCACACTGGGCCAGATCCTCCCTCAGCTGGTGGAAATCAGCTTAGCTCCACTGAAATCAGCAGGTTTACACCAACTGAAGATCTGCTCCAATGTGTTTTATTCCAGTTCAAGGTCCATTTGAATCCTTGTTGGGGAATTGTTTGGTGCTGGCTCGTGCATCACTACTGTGTAGAGAACTTCTGATTCCACAGCTGTCAGACTGGCCCTACATTTGGCTGAACAGGCTCTGAAGAGTTCAGTCTAAACAGCCAAGGGCTATTCTCAACTACCTTTTAAAGAAGCTTAAAATGGAAGATGGTAAATCCTGCCACCCTTTTGCATAGAGCTTTCCTCTCATAGATGTCGCTGTTGGTCTCTTTCTTCTGAGCTGATTGTAGATCTTTTCAAGGATCAAAGTCTACAGCAGGCTGCCTCTTCCAGAAGATCAGACAGCCAAACGTGTGCAGTGCTCTCATTTAGAGATGAGCAAACAATTCACAGTGAATAATGTATCAAATTAATTTAGCATCTTTTTCTGCTCACTGAATATCCATGATCAGATTGCAGTTTCCTCAGATGTATTCTGTACTGGAAATTAAGGCTTTGTCCACATTAGACAAAGTTGTTGCACTGCTGTAACTACAATTGGTGCAGTCACACTAATAAAACCCTCGCATATAGATGTGCCACATCAATAGCTAACAAGATTTGCTCTGTGTGGTTAACTTGCACCAGTATTAACCTCATTTAGCACCAGTCCAGCACATCAACGTTAGAGTTTGCACTGGTGAAAGTATGTCAGTGCACTGGTTCCAATCTTTCTGCTTTGGAAAGGCCCCAATGATCACATTTTTAAAACTCTCTAAATTGACTGAATTTATTTTGAGCTATATTGGCTAGATATGTTACATGGTATTGTTCCTGGTTAACTGAGTGCACAAGCACTCCTTGGTTTGAATCCTATTTATTCTGCAAAACAACAAAAACAAAAAGAAAATAAAAGTAAATTAAAGATAAAACATGAATGCCTAGGTTTACCATTTTAGGCACTGATTCAGCAAAGCACCTACCTAGTTGCTATGCTGAATTGGGGAAAGGGGGCCTTAATTTCCACTTGTACGAATTAGAATTTACTATCCTTGAAGGAAATACAGACTATTTAAGAATCAGGAAGGCCGGATAAGGCATGTAATGAGTTAATTATTTCATAAATACATGTTCCATGTTGTTACATACTCAATCTTGTTGGAGATTGGACATCAAGGCCACATTTTAAAAGATATTTAGGTGCCTAGCTCACATTAGGAATTAGTCTATTGTAGATCTGGAGGGCTTGTCCCAACCAGGGGCGGTTTTCCTATTTGCAGTAAGGGGTGGGAGAAACCAGGCTCTGTGGAATGAGTACTGATCCAGCCAAGGCTTACATGCACTGAATAAGTGAAGCATGTACCATCAAATTTGCTGTGCTGCCCTTGTAGATAGTACATAGCTTCAGATAATTCTTAGAATATTAGAGTTGGAAGGGACCTCAGGAGGTCATCTAGTCCAACCCCCTGCCCAAAGCAGGACTAACCTTCATCGTTTCAAGTTTCCAGCTGTCAAACGTAGGTTTTGCTTTAGACATCCACCAGTGTAGGATCAGCTTTTGCGGTATCATTGAAAACGTGCTGATAACATCAGCTTGACACTCACTGACTTCTTGTTGCGGATGCCTAACAAGCACAGAGTCGAAGAACACCGAAGGTGTCTCGTCTGTGTGTGTTGCATGAAATAAGTCATGAGCTGGATCCAGCCTTGGTTATGCAGTCTCTTAATTGTATGTAGATGGAAACTTGTTTGTTTCTGTTGTGGATTGAAGAAGGTAAGAATGTATTCAGGCAGGGTGGGGAGGAGTCATTCTTTCAGGCTGACTATTGTGCAAGGAGCCCAGGGCTTGGAATGTTGTTTCATTTGCAGGCTGAAATTAAGTGAGGCTTATACTAAATGTGGTAGTCATAAGATGGTATTCTATATTTAGGAGCCTCCTCCTTCTTCATTTTTATGTATTTATTTGCCAGGGGTAGAGTTATAATCAGATTGTGTTTTACCTGTATTAGGTCATTCTGATTTTAGAAAGGAGGCTAAATACCTCATTCAAACAGAAGAAATCCTATCCTGTTGAATCATTTGAAGCAAAAACGAGAGTCCTGTAGCACTTAAAGAATAACAAATCTGTTTTCTGCAGGCATAAGCTTTTGTGGGCTGCAACCCACTTCGTCAGATGCAAGCTGAAAGTGTCACAGGACTCTCGTTTTTGCTGTATATACACTAACACGCTACCCCTCTAGATTTGAAGCATTGTCCATGGCTATGATGCATAGATAGAGGCGTTTCCAGCTCAGAAGGGTGAGAACCCCCTATTTCCTTGGACAATGGTCACTTACTAAAGCTGATCCTGAGTTTCGGTCTGATAGCTTGATCAAAGGGTTTTTGTTACAATTAGATTTAGCGTACACAAGATAGAAACTGTAAGGAGTGAGGCAGGCTTACTTAGGTGCCTTATGATTATGTTCATTTTAATTAAATGATCACAGACCCGTAATGGAAGCAGGATGTCACTTCATCAGCTCAGCTTGTATTTTGGGATGCAGTGGTGGAATGTTTCTTTGTTTAAAGAGACTGGGCCAGAACTTCAGCTGGGGTAGTCAGTCAAGTGACACCAGTTTACAGTGGGGCGCTGTCAGTCACACCAGCTGAGAATCTGGCCCAATCTCTTGAGTTAACTTAAAAGCAACTAGCTTCCTTCCAAAAGTAAGGCGTAGACTTCATATCGGAAGTCCAGGGTTTGGGGAGAAGTTAAATATATTGGACCAGGTCCTCAGTTGGTGTTGGCTTGCATTTGGGTCTGATAGGTTAATGATCATATCAGCCTCTCAAAGGAGACAAAGATCGCTTCACAGCTGTGAGGCAGTTTCTGCAAAAGCTGAATTTCCAGCTCTCCCAAGCTTCCTTGTTCCTGGAGAGTGGAAGGAGCTGCTGTCATGCAGGTAGCTTGCTTGCAGCCCATGCAGGGGGTTGGTGATTAGTCAGCCCTGCTCAATAATGTTAATTTCAAAGCCTAATTGGAAATGCTAGCACTTGAAGTGAACGGGGAGGGAGAAGTAATTCACAGCTGCTGTTCTTTGTCTGGCGATAGTTTTGTGCAGGCCTGGGTTGACAGGGCAGGAATGTCATGGTTTATAGCATGAATTGTGCTGGCTATCTTTGTAAAGAGCTAGAAATGATATTATTTATTACTTGTATTACAGCAAAGCCTAGGGATCTTGGGCCCCAGTGTGCTAGATACTGTACAGACACATGGTAAGAGACACACTCTTCAAGACAGAGACACCCTCTAAATAGACAAGACAGGGTGGAAGAAAGGCAAGATTATGCTTACCTCCTTATGGGAGGAGGGAACTGAGGCACAGAGATTAAATGACTTAATGAAAGTTGCACAGGGAGGCAGTGGCAGAGCTAGACTTGACCCACATCTCCTGAGTCTCAATCCAGTGCTTTAACCCCAGATCACCCTTCGTCTCTATGAAGGTTTGAATGCTGCAAAAAAACTATCAAGATAGTCCTGAACAGGCCTCAGTCAGAGAAATTCCAGTTTTCTCCTGTTCCTGTTCAGATCAGAGCAGCCCTTTCAGTGGTATCCTGCAGGCATCAGGAAAACATGGACGGTGGCTTGTTTAAGTGAGTTAAAATATTGTATAGGCTGCCCAGGCACAGAGGCAGCTGCAGTTGAGTCACTGTTTTCACACTGCTCACTCCATGCCATGCATTTTATCAGCATTCTCTACTTCACCCTGAGTATCTGGGGGAATCATCAGAAGTTATTCCAGAGTCGGAATACTGAATCTGCTCAATTTCGGCAACATGGCTGCATTCATAACCTTGTCATTATCCAGGAGATGATAACCCACGGCAGAGTTATTCATTTAAGTCATTGAGTAATGTCCTGTTTATCATACTGTTCATAACCAAAATACCATCTGCACACACAGCTTTTTCTTCCCTAGAATCACCTGTAGAATTCTCTGCCCTTTGGACAGCATTATCCTCATTTCTGTCCCTTGGAACAGAGCACAGTTTATACTAGTTCTGTTGCAGGTTGCTTTATATCCTTTCCACCACATGCCGTGCTCCAGCATATATAGAAGGCAGCATCCTTCATGGATTATGGTTTGCTGTTTTAATGTTTTTATCACGGCACCCAAAAGCTTTAAGGCAGTTCTTTGCTGGGTATGACATTGGCATGTTTTAATGAGCTTTATAGATTATATCAGTGATGTGGAATTGGGTTTTTAAAGCGGTCGGCGACGCTAATTAATCTGTTGTGTGTGCAGCATGTATTGACTGTTTGCTGCCACTGCTGGATTAACTCTGATAGCACTTTTTGGCTCCAGCCAATATTTGAAATTGTGTTAGAGAAGTAAAAACGAGAGTCCTATAGCACCTTTAAAGACTAACAAATTTGTGCAGGCATAAGCTTTTGTGGGCTGCAACCCACTTTGCCAGATGCATGAAATGGAAATCATCGATAGGAGGTATATATATATCTATACATCCAAGCATAAGAAACAACAATGGGGAGGGCAAGTTCTAACAAAGTCCATTCAGTTAGAGTAGATGAGGCCTATTCACAACCGTTGATCAGAAGGTAAGACTGTGTGAACAGTGACAATTACGTCTTGTAATGAGAGAACCATTGCAAGTCCCTATTCAGACCCAGTCTGATTGTGTCAAGTTTGCATATGAGTTCCAGCTCTGCAGTTTCTTGCTGAAGTCCGTTTTTTGAAGTTTTTTTTGTAGAAGTATGGCAACTTTCAAGTCAGCTACATAGTGTCTTGGAAGATTGAAGTGCTCTCTGACTGGCTTATGGATGCTACCATTTTTTGTCTGATTTTTTTTTTTTGTCCCTTTTATTCTTTTGTGTAGTGACAGTCCGGTTTGGCCAATGTACATGGCAGAGGGGCATTGCTGGCACATGATGGCATATATTACATTAGTAGATGTGCAGGTGAATGAGCTCCTGATGGTGTGGTTAGGACCTGTGATGGTGTCACTGGAGTCGATGAGTGGGCAGAGCTGGCAACGGGGTTTGTTGCAGGGATAGGTTTGTTGGTGGTCCTGGAGGACCCTTAGCTGAGGCTCCAACAGTTTGGGTTCGAGCCCGGTGCGCAATTTGCCCAATCCGACACCGAGACGGAGAAGTCCTTGCATAAACCGTTTATTCAGGATCCCAAATGGTGCAGGGAGACTCTCAAATCCTGCACATCCAAAGCAGCAAGCCGAAACTTTATTTATACCTTTTTCGTTTCAACAGGGAGCCTTTCCCACCCCCCCTTTCCTTCCTTTAAGCAGTTTCAGCATTACAGTTGTTGCATGCTTCCTCTTTGTGATGGGCTGACTACCCACGCCGATCATGCCTTGCAACCAGCCCCGTGATTGGCTAGCAGGGATGGGGTAACCAATGGGCATTCTGATCATGTGGCAAGCATATGCTAGTGCTGCAAGCAGTCCATAGCATGCACAATAATCATATCGAAAAGCAAGCCAGATGACTTCATTTATAGTAACAAGACAAGGCAACCCACAATGAGAGACAAGAAGGGGGGGGCAGTCTAGTACAGGAAAACTTCATCGGCACTCGTGGCCTTCCATTAACCTGATTTATCTAGTATAGTGCCCCAACCCCCAACAGGTTCCTGGGTTAGTTCGTGTTGTATGGTTTCTGGTGAGTATTTGCTTCAGGTTGGGGGGCTGTCTGTAAGCAAGGATAGCCCTGCCTCCTATGGCTTGAGCGAGTGAGGGATCATCTGCTAGGATAGGTTGTAGATCCCTAATGATGTGTTGGAGAGATTTTTAGCTGGGGGCTGTAGGTGATGGCCAGTGGTGTTCTGTTGCTGTCTTTGTTGGGTCTGTGACTTCTGGGAACCCATCTGGCTCTGTCAATTTGTTTCTTCACCTCCCCAGGTGGGTATTGTAGTTTTAAGAATGTTTTATGGAGATCCTGTAGGTGTTTGTCTCTGTCTGAGGGATCAGAGCAAATCCGGTTGTATCTTAAGGCTGGGCTGTAGACAATAGATCATGTAACATGTTCAGGGTGGAAGCTGGAGGCATGAAGGCATGTATTGCAGTCAGTTGGTTTTCGGTGTAGGGTGGTATTAATGTGACCATCCTTTATTTGTATAGTCGGTCCAGGAAGTGGATTTCTTGTGTGGACTGGTCCAGTCTGAGGTTGATGGTGAGTGGAAACTATTGAAATCCCAGTGGAATTCTTCAAGGGATTTTTTCCCATGTGTCCAGATGATGAAAATGTCATCAATGTAGTGTAGGTAAAGAAGAGGTGTTTGGGGACAAGTTTCGAGGAAGCAGTGTTCTAGGTCAGCCATAAACATGTTGGCATGTTGTGAGGCCATGCGGGTGCCCATTGCTGTGCCACTGACTTGAAGGTATAGCTTGCCTCCAAATCTGAGTAGTTGTGGGTCAGGACAAAGTTCAGTTATCCAGTGTGCCATATCATCCTCAGGGAAAATGAGGCTCTTTTTATAACTGCTGACAGTTTCAGATCTCAAAGTCCACAGGGCCTAACTATTAAAAAGATTGTTTCATAAACAGTGTTATAGGCGGAGTGAGTCCATAGTGAGGGTCTGTAATCCAGGCTTTTATAATCCAGATGGCTCTTGGATGCACAGAGATGGGCAACTCTGTAACCTGTTTAAACATGGTTCGTAGCTATGTGCTAACAATTTCAAATCCATGTTTAAGGGGCCTAAAATGGCAAGGAATGCAACGAATGGCCTTAATTTCATTTTGCTTTTCTGTCTCTCTTTTTGTTCCCTTTTGTAGCCATCTAGGTGTTTCTTGCTGAAAAAGTGGACAAATCAATACATTGTAACTATTGAATGCCTTGCCCTAGTATAAATGCTGGAAAGCATGGGGTGTTGTTAGCCGTAGTAGTATGGTAGGCATCTGGGCACCTAATTTCCCTTGATTTCAATGGGAGTAAGGGACACGAATACTGGTGAAGAAGCTGAGCCATACTGTCTTTCGGTATCAGCTGAGGCTTCCTTGTGCTGGCAGCGAGGGGTCATTATTGGCTCAGATAGGTATTTGTCATGGCTTCTAGGCAAGCAGGAAAGATGTGGATTCCAAGAAAGTAAAAAGGGGGATGGAGATTTGCCTGTCTACCTAGGCCAGTGCTCTGTTTGTAATGAAGGAGGTGCTAGGCCTCAAGCAATTGTTTTACATTCATAACTGATGCAGCAAGGCCAAAGGTGCTGGGGCTATGAACTGCCAAGACTACAGGTGCTGGCACTCAGGTGGCACAAATTAAGCACTGACATAGGCACTTATGAATAAAGCTCCTGCCTCTGCTAAGTGACTTGCCCAAAAGTCTCTCACAGCCTGTGACAGAGCCAGATTTCCTGGGTCCCACTCCAGTGCCTTAACCCTAAGACCTTCCCTCCTTTCACATAAAGGGTTCATAAAATATCTTCCTTCTGACGGAGGTAAAAGAAATCAGTGGCTGGCGTCTAGTGACAAAATGATCCGCTTTACTGCCTGATGATGATATAAAAACACAATATTTTTTGATTTCCCCATCCCCTTATGAAGATCCCAGAGTACATTAATATACAGACTGGTGCCATTTGCAATTCAAGAAGGGTTAATAGAATAGTAGACCTCCTCCTCTCCTTCCCCTTTCTTTTTGGACTTTTAATAATTTTTCTCCTTAGCTTGTTTACTCAGCGGTTTTAGGAGGTGTTGCTATGCAAAGCTGGAAGGAACTATTTGGACAGAGGAGGTGTTTGTATATTTGAAGGTCAGAAAATCAAGATTTGACTTGATAGGCCTCCTGCAAAGGAAATACTATCAGTCACGGGTTGTTTTCTTTAAAAGAATTTTTTCAACTGTTTACACTGTCAGTCCCTGCTAGGGAATTGGAAATAAAGGAGGGAAAACTCTTTGCTGTATTGAGTGACCTGGACAAGTGGCTTAAAAATGGCTGTTATTCTGAAACTGACATTCCCATTGCACTTCTTTAGAAGAGGTGTCAAATCCAGTGGTTAATTTTTGTGGTGGTGATTTTTACTTCTATTAGCACATAGAAATCCCCCTGGCTATTGGGGGGGGGGTCTTGTTGTGCTAGGTGCTGCCCAGACACACAGCAGGAAACAGTTCTGACTATCTTTCTCAATGAAAAAGGCAGAAAAAAGGTGGGAGGGGAAACAGGTGAAGTGAGCTGCTCAAAGTCACACTGCAGCTCAGTGGCAGAGCAAGGAATGGACCCTTGGGTTTGTGGGTGCCAGCTGAATGCCCTATCCCCCTAGACTGTGCTGCCTCACAATAATGCCAACACTATAGCCATCATGCTTTTCATCAGGTGCTTTCCAAGGGTTGGTGAATTTCATGAAGGACATTTTAAAGATGAGGAAACTGAGGCACAGGGCAGTCCGGTGAGCTGCTCAATGTCATGCAATGAGTCAGTGACAGAATCAGGAGACGTCAAATTCTCCTTATCTGTTAGTCCCCTGCATATGCTGTCAGGATCAGCCAGAGACCAAAGGGGTCCCCCAGGTGAGGAGCCTCTCTGGCGCCCTCCTCCCCAGCTGTTAAACTTTTGCATTCCTTATTTTTTTATTGCATTTGTACCCCATTTCATGACTTTGATGCACAATTTGCATGCTTGATTTATCCCTGTCATATAAGATGATAAAGTTGCATGCTAGATCTGTAAATCTATATTTATTCATGCCATAGATAAGCAAATAAAAAAATCATTGAAAAATGAATCCACATATGGAATACCTGAAACATTTTACGTCAAGCATTCTATTTTCCCTTTTGTTGCTAAGGACAAAACAGCAACCCGCGCCCAGTGCCCCCAGTCACCTGTCCCTAACTCCTGTGTGCTGCTTCCCCAACTGAAGGAAATTCCGGCCAGATGAATGTCTAGAGTCATTAGCCACAGGCCAGTTTGGCAGCAGCAGTTGCCCTGGAAAGGGCGCTTCCTTGAAAGGGGAAATGCAGGAAAGAGAGCAGAGGTTCATCGATTCCAAGGCCAGAAGGGACCAACATGCTCATCTAGTCTGACCTCCTGTATAACACAGGCCATAGGTGAAGATGTGTAAACAAGTGATTCCTAATCACTTCCTCAGAAGCTGCAGGGTTTGCTGATAGGAAACCCCCATAAAGTATTTCTGCATATTGCAAGTCATTTAATCATCCAACAACAACAAAAGTCACAGGGTGAAATGTCATGGGCAAGGAACCAGCTTCCACCAAGCCAATTCATTTGCAATTTTCATTAATTTGGACTGATCTTTATTCAAATTTCTACCATAAATGTATTCAAAACAAGTCAGACATTTGACTTTGTTTTGGTCAACACTACTGTAATGTGACTTTTTTTTCCATAGTTCTCTCTTTTATGGTAATCAGATGTACTGCCAACTCTTCCCTTGCTATGCACACCAGTGAAGTGAACCAGATGCTTCTTGTTTTCCTCTGAAATGTATCTGACTGTCTTTGTTTAGTGTTTCAGGGGGCTGGCTAAAAGACAACGTTTCATAAATGCGGCCTGCCCTGCATCCTGTTTCCCAACCTACTAATAGTTTTGGCTGCAGCTCCCATCTTGATTTGAAATCTCTCCTCATCCTCATGTAAATGAGCCCATTGCAAAGGCAGGCCCAATTTAATTCCTCTCATGTATTCGTTCAGCTTTAGTTTTCATTCAGAAGCAGTCATTCCATTTTAAAGGGTAAGGGGAGTGAGATATAGCTGACTGACAGCTTAGTTCTCAGGCACCTCGGCCAGTCATTGGCCAATGAGGAAACTTTGAAAGTCATTAATTTTGTTTCTAACACTGACAGTGAGGGGAGAAAGCCATAAAATTATAGCGGCAGTTGGAGTGCACATTGAGCCTGCAAAATCCTTGTATCCAGCAGAGTTAATAAGCTGTGCAATTAGCTGAACAGCATTGTGAAAGCTTTGTAATGTGCTAAGGGCCAATTTATTTTCAAAGCCTAATGCAACAGATGAGGCAAAATGCATGCATGCCCCTAGCATCTGAGTACCCAAATAAAGGATTACACTTGTGAGCACCAGGTTGCACATGCAGTTACTAGATTTGCACAGGTGGGTGCTACTTTGCACAATACAGGTTTTGCCCTGGAGTCAGAGGGTGCGCAGCATGGTACAGAGTTGCGTTCAATTTTCCCATCAGCCACATGGGGGGATAGTATTTACCCATCTCTGAAGCACTATGGGCTGGATTCTGATTCTCGGCATAGCCTGAGTAAGGGGCAGTGTGTAAATGGCATTGCCTCCTGGGTCTATTCCTGGGGTATTTAGCCTCTCACAGTCCACATCCTTGTCACAATCCCTCCCCTTCTTTTGCCTTGTCCTCAGAAGGCGGTATTTTATCGTTGGCCATCCCAGCAGTAAATTATTCTCCTTGCTCTGGCTCAGCTACCCTGGCCAGTGAGCAGAAGGATGGAGTGAAGACTCTACCCTACTGGCTTCAGGGAGAGAGTAAGGGGGTAAGTAGCCTCACTTAACTCTGCATGCAGACCTGAAATCCAGGGAGTCCATGGAAGGATATAAGAGGAGTTCTTATCCCTTCTTGCATGGGTGCATAGTCAGAGTCTAGCCCATTCAGGACAGAACACCCAGTGTGTCAGAATGCTGCTTCCCAAGATGAAAACCCCAGTGAACTACTAGTATTCAGTGATTAACAAGGAATATGACGTAGGTTTATTCTCTCTGTATTCACTTGATACGTGCTGATTCTATTTGATTCTGGGTCTCTCTAAGATGTAGAATAGCCTCAATCTTTTCTTCTCCCATCCAAATTCAAGATGTCTTCCTGCTAGTTGATGGTCCTGTGGTTAAGCGCTACTCAGGAAAACTGGGTTCAGTTCCCAGATCTGCCACTGTGTGTGATTTTTGAACACATCACTATTTCTCGTGCCTTGGTTTCCCATCCGTAAAATGGGGTTAACATTTTCTCCCTGACTGGTCTTTCTATTTAGACTGTACATTCTTCATGGCAGGGGCCGTGTCTGTGCAGTACCTAATTCATCTGGGGCCTCTAGGCATAAGTGTAATAAAAATAAGAATAAGCCATCTTGGGTAAATTTGTCAAAAGTGCCTAAGTGATAGAAGCCTAATTCTCATTGATTTCTCATGGGATTTAGGTGCTGAAATTATTTAGGCACACAATTTTACACTCTCTCTCTCTCTCTCTCAAGCTCTACAGCTGCTCCTATTTTTATCTCATCTCTGCTTTCAACTCTTTCTCTTCCTTTGCTCTGTCTCTCCTTTTCACTCTTTTCCCTCCTAATGCCTTAAAATCTTTTCATCACCCCTCTCTTATTTTGGGTCTGACTGGGCTGTATTTCTTCTTCTGTGCCAGATTTATATGAATTGTCAAGAACTCCTGCCATATGTGTCTGGCTGTTGACAGATTTGCCTGCTCCCTCCTCTCCCCAAATCAGATTCATTGCTGTTCTTCAAGTCCTTTAATATTTTAATGCTGGAACTATACATTTTTTCTTTAAGCTTCAGTCCTTCTATAGAACTTTTAGGTGTTTGATAGTATGCCTCCCCCATCAACACACACTATGATCTGCAGCTATTCTCATGCACTGTGTGGCAGTGCATTTGTTCATTGCATATGACTGAGAGAGAAGAAAGCAAAGCATTACTGATGAATTTAGTTTTCCATAGGCTCAGACAATTCTTCAACACTTGACAGGGATTGACATTTTTTCTTCAAAGCCATGATTTGCTGTTGAACTGTTGTGCTTTTTATTAAAATACTAGCACTGAGTGCTTAAAATGGTTGGCTTTGCAGATCCCTAACTACTTTCTTTAATAAATGCATTTTAGGCTTACATTTTTTTTCCCTGCTGATGTGTCAGCTGGGGGACTCTCTCTCTATTTTAGATATACACAAACTCTGCTTAAATCATCCTTATTTCTCTCTGAGGTAGTGAGAGTTTGCCTTTTAGAAACTTGCCCCACCAGTTAATAAAGCTTTCCTACAGAAAAGCATAGAAGTGACCACGTGCTTGGGATTTCGTGGAAGAATGCTGGATTATTGGTGAGGTACAAAGGGCTCCCCAACTGCATTCAGCGCATTGGTTATCTTCCTAAAACATGGTTTTGGAATTCATTTGGCAATCACTGTCTTAGAAGGGTGCTAAAAGGGATCATCATCTCTGTCCAGTATTACTTGACTACTGCAGTGGGTCCTCGCCTGAATGCTCTTCCAGAGTCTAGGGGAACAAGAAGAAGATGGGACTGAAATCAGCATAATGAGCCCCAGCACAGATTGTCAACAGGACTCGCGTCTGGACCACTGAGCACTGACTGCTATCACTAACATTAAACTCCAGCCCCTGGGAGCAATGGGAGACTACCCTCTATGGGACACAATCCTCTGTACCTGACTATTTTCTACTCTCCCTCTGAGTGGAGCCTATTAGTTCACGAGAGATCAAATCCCTCTAAAGGCATCACTTGGGAATGATTCCACCCTCGGAAAGAGCGGGGATTGAACCTGGGATTGCTGAGAACAAAAGCACAGGCAAGTGGCTCTAAACAATAAACCCCACTACCTGATAGTAGTCGTGAGCTCTTATTCTTAATCTGACACTAGACACGTGGGCCAGGGATGACAACCAGCCAGCATGTGACATGTTCCATGTGCTCTCGCAAGAACAGGACACATGCTGTGTCACTGTTCTCTTTTTAAACTACAATTATCTATTGGACTGTCCCAGAACACTGTAACATCACTTATTGAGAGCTGTAGTGTCTGGATCATTAATGTAGTATATCAGAATAAAGTTTCTGTCCTCAGTTACACTGTTATAGCCCCACTGACATCTGTAAGCAGAATCAAGTAACAGTAAGAGTGCATGGCACTTCATCTGTAGATACCCCACAGTGCTTTATAAAGGTAGGTCTCTCTCACTTGTTCCAAGTCACACAGTGGGTAAGTGGTAGAGCCAAGAATAGGAGCCAGGTGACCTAACCAATGAAAGTTAACTATTGTCTTCACTGGGAACAGGCGTGTGCTTTTGATGCCTGTTGGGGATGACCCACAGGTCGAATGTGCCTCTCTGGAGTGCCAACAGATTGTCAGAGATTCCCAAAGCAAGAAGGGCCATAAAACTGGTGACAGACACTGACCTCATTTAAAAAGTCACATCAGAGCAGAGGATTGTGTGAATAGCTGAATGATGACAAAGGATTATGGGACTGTGACACGCTTATAGTGTAGTTTGTGTATCGTTCATGTTCACCCTTATAGTGTAACTGTGTATTGTCTAATGCAAAGTATGTCATGTAAGGTGTTTTTGGAATGCTCAGAGAATACTGAACACTATGGTTTTGGTAGCATGTTTCCTGCAATGTCATACATATGTACAGATATGAAACTCTGCCATGTCATATCCCCAAATGTCTCTCACATGGCTTGAACAGATGCAGACCACCACAAAGCTGTGGTTCCACACCCAGCAGAGCCATGCATACAGGAACAATGGAAGGGCCTAAGCACCCACAAGCACTTTGGCTCAACTGGAACAAATCATGTCCATTGCTGGACATGGCTGATCACCTGACCCCAGGGGTGTTGAGGAAACTTGTTAAAAGCTGAGGCGACTTTGTCTCAAGGCTCTCCTCTGGAAGCCATCTTCTAATCCACATCAGGTACTGGCACCTACCCACAGTTTGGGGGTGGGTTGAAAGACCTTGCAACCAGCTGTGGGTAAGCTAATGTTATAGCCTGAAAGCTACTGAAATATTAGTTAGTTTAGGGTGTGAATTACCTTTTAGTTGATTTGTGACAAACTCCTTGGCTTATAGTAATCTGATTTAGAATCACTTAAAATCTTGCTGTAGTCAGTAAACTTGTTTGTTTTTATCTAAACCAGTGCATGTGGATTGCGTGTGTGCAGACACCTCACTTAGAGTGACAGAGCTGGTGCACATCAATTCTTTGATAAATTGATGGACAAATGTAAATGAGCTTTCAGGGTGCAGTGTGTAACACTGAATCTTGCAAGATGGCAGTTCCCAGGGTGGCATCTGGGACTGGGCGTGTTTCCTGGGTGTCTAGCCTATGAGTGGCTGGTCAGAAGTGTTCCTTCACTAGGTCAGGGACCGATTCCTCACAGGAGGCTGGGTGTGGCTGACCCAGGAGTGGGTGATTCACACAGCAAAGCAGGGTAAATTGGGGCCCAGAAGTGAGGAATTGGTCTGACACAACTACACACCAGTCCAGCTTGCAGGGGCCAATGTCACAGGGACAACTAGCTAGTGATAAAAAATAATCAATAGAAAGGTGTCACTGGCACTTAGGGTTGCTATTTATGAACAATTTTGAAATGTTTCAAAGGGAAAAATTAGCATAGCCTTTCATTACATTTGGTATTAAATCAACAGCTGTGTCTTGCTCCTCATGTAGCCTGGTCCTTCTACCACAAGGAAGCAAGACAATGTTTCAGTTCTGTGTTTCTTCACTTTGGTTTATTGTTGAAGTTAATTTAGTTGTTTCAGTTTCAGATACAAGTGGAGTAGTCATAACAGCACAGCTGAGTTATGATAGAGCTGAGAGGTGAATTTTTCATTCTTAGCAGGTTAAGGATTGGTTACTTGGCTATCAGATGGTTTTGGTCATGGTAAGTCCATGTTTCTATAATAAGCACTAATATGAAATGATAAAATTAATAACATTGAGGACCCATTGTCAAAATGTTAATTGAATTCATTGACTTGGATGGAAGCAGGCGCAGGCCCAGAGTCTGAATATAAACCCCCACAAAGCCAGAGTTAGGGCACATCTACATGACAGGGTGGGGGAAAAAGCTCCGTCAAGTTAGAGTAATGTGATTGAAAAGTCCTCGCCCCATCATTGTTTAATATCTTTGCAACCATGTTAGCTGGCTCTTCATAGCCTCAGCTCCTTGTGGATATGGATTGACTAGGCTAAAAGGTGGGTTTTTCTATAAACGTTAGCTAACATGTTTTAACAAGTGGGTTGACTAGACTAGGATTTAAAGGTATGGTGCTAGAAGGTGTAAACGAACATGCTAAAAGATTGGTGTAGGCTCTAAGGGTATGTCTACACTGAAAACACTACAGTGGCACAGCTGCACCTGTCCCGTGTAGCACTTCAGCGTGGACACTACCTATGCCGATGGGAGGGGTTCTGCCGTTGGCGTAGGCAGTAGCTGGGTTGATGGAAGACTTCTGCACCCTCTACACCAGGAGTTAGGTAGGCATAGATACATCCCTCTCAGGGAGGAGGATTTTTCACACTGCTGAGACGTAGCTATGCTGATGTAAGTTCCCAGTGTAGAGCTGCTGCCCTAAAACACCCTAAACTGGTTGAGCTACAGCCTAGGCTCAAGGCTTCAGCTCAGTTACACTAACACCTGTTGAAATCTACAGATGCTCTGTCCTAAAGCCAGCTCTACACTACAAATCTTTGCCAGCCTGGGGTGTGAAAAGGTGTGATCTGCGGCCAACAGAGCAGTGCTAACAAAAGCCCCCAGTATGGATCTAGTTCTACTGGCCAAAGTGCACTTTTACCAGCGTAGTTTATTTCAGTTGCAGGCAGGTGAGGTTGGCTGTAATAAGTGATACCAGCAAAAACACAATGTGGGCCAGTATCAGCTGCATCCACACTAGGAGCGTTTTGTTGGTATAGTATCCCAGCAGAGTTATACCAGCAAAGCCTTCAAGTGTAGGCCTGAGTGTCCTTAAGTAACAGCAGAGGAAATTCACCCTTGTGAAGAGGGACACTAGGCCCATGCACCACTTATGTCCCACTTAAACCTCAAAAGAGAGCTCAAGATAGACTGACTGGATGCACAGATCTCCTGCTGGCCCTCTGCACAGGTGTGAATTTCATTCCTGTGCCAACGCAGTGTTACCTAATTCACCTCCGGAGGAAATGGTTGAGACGCAGCCCCTTTTGTGGGTGATTAATTTGGCCTGGTAGATTTACTGTGTGCATCATAATACCTAGCTACAACTAGGGTAAGTTAATGATGAAGTGACAGCTCAGAGTTTTCAGCAAAGCCTAGTCAAGGTAAGACACTTGGTATTTCTTATGATCTAATTCCTTGGTATTTTTATGATATGATTAAAAATGAAATGGAGCCTCCTGTGGAAAAGCTGCTGCTGTCTGAAATGGCGATATCTCAGAGCACGCCGCTGGACATTTAGTGTGCAGTAGCAGGTTCCACATGGCCACTTAATGACAGCAGGCTACTGCACTGTAGATTCACGCCCCAGTTTGCTATGTGCTAAATCTCCATGCAGACACGCCCTTACAACAGCTGGATGTGAGCAGCATGTGTCTTGTTAATGAGATGGGTGCTCACATTTTCCATGTGCCTTTTAACTGGCTCAGGTTCTATAGGAACAATTTGCCTTTAATATAAAGAGAACAGATGGCAATATTAGAGTGTCTGCACACTAAGGGCCAAATGATGTAGGTGCTCAAATGTTAAGCACCTACATAAATGGATCGATATTTTTAAGATGCCGAATTACAGCCCCCCAGTGAAGGTAATGGGCTCGGTTTGTTGCAGCACCCTTGACAATCAGGTTATATAGGGGCCTAAATGTGTGGCTCGGTGGCAATTTTAGGCAGCTAAATTTGAACATTTTGGCTAAGTCATTTTTCAGCAATGTTTAGATCTGACCTACAAAAGCATATCTCCTGTGTCTCTCCTTCTCTTCAAATGTCTGCTTCCTTTTTTCTTGCTGCTGCTGCTTGGTTGCACTAATGTAGGGGCTAAAATGGCTATTACAAAGATCAAGGAAAAACAAACAAAAAAACCTGGCAGATCAAGGGACGGCAGCATACAAATGGGCAGCCTACAAAGACGCCAGAACACTGGGGAGCAGGCAGTATCAATTACAGTGAGGAGTGATAGGAAGAAAGGCTGCTGGGGGTAAAGCGGCCTGCTTTGTTCTTGGATGTTGTACAAGGCTTGTTTTCTTACACAGCCTGTTAGGCAATCAGTGAGATCAGAGATGTAACTCAATCAGGCAGCATTAAAAAAAAGAAGAAATCCCACCCTTTAAGCCTTCTGGGATGATTTGATTGACCAGGTGGTAGGGGAAAACCCCATGGATAGACATGAAAGCGTCAGTAAACCCAAGGATTCCTGCCTGCTAAAAAAGTGAGTGAAATGCCAGTTAAATAGCATAGCAAGTCACTTGGCTTTGCTGGGCTTGAGTGGGCCGCACTCCCCTAGCCGGGTGTGGCGGAACATTCAGGAGGGCAGGGAGAGGACTCCGGAGCAGGAGTGCCACCCAGTCCCGACCCCAAGCTCCTCTCCAGCCCTGCTCCTGGCTGAACCCCAGCATCCGTCTCCTGGGAGCCAGGCTGGCTAAGTGAACTCCCAGACGCAGCTGCAGTCCTGTTCCTGGCCCTGTCTGCTCCCAGTGGTGGTAATGGTGAGGCTTTCTGGGCGTAGAAGCCAGTACAGCCATACCGTATTTGTTTCTTTCATCTGAATATTTGATAAAAGAAGTGCCTGGGTGACAAGAAACTTCTTAAAAATCAGAAAGACAAGATCTTGGAGGAGAGAAAATGAATGAGGAGGGGAGAGCCACAGCTGCTCTACCTGCTCCTGCCAGTAATTAATGAATTACTAATCCATTCATTCATTCAGGCCTGGACTTGGGTCCCTTTCTTCTAACTGTCCCCCCTTGTTCCTTAGAGAACAAGTTTTATTTAAAAACTCAACTCAAAGCACTTTTTTAAAACCAGAAAGCGTTTTAGAGTGTAAACAGCTCTGGTGTATGTTCTGGAGTGGCTGGATCCCAGCCTCGGAGCAATCTGAAAATGGGGAAAATCTATTTCATGAGAACCTTAAACCCCTGATTACTCTTGTATCACAATGAAAGCCTGCCCCTCCGCCCCACACGTGCAGGATCAGGCAATGGCACGTCATATTTTTTTCCAGAGTGCAAAAGCCACAAAAAAAGGGGCACCACCTGGTTTGAAAAAACAAAACACCTGTATAACAAAAGGCTGATTCTAGCTACTGGTAAAATGAGAGGGTTTTGGTTTTACGGAGTGGATGTTTTACTTGCCTTGGAGAACTGTATCCCTATCTTGCAGAACTGTATCCCTATCTATTAGATTTTAAATGCAGCTGCTTTGCCTCCCATTTGTCTATTACCTGCTTTTTGCTTTCCACTTTAACAGAGGGGACTCTTTAACAGAAGTGATTTACAGGCTATGCTATGGCAGGACAGGTCTGACACTGATGGAGTTGCTTATCTCCCTTCTGTGGCCTGCTAGATGACAGCCTTTCCCTCAGGTATCAATCAGTGCATCAGTTCTTTATTCCTAGGTGAGGGAAGAGCTGTCAGGGTTGCATTCTGATTGTCATCTTCATATAAACTGCCAGCTCCCCTTCATTGCTTTAAGAGCGTCTTTTACGCACACAGGGGCAATGTTTGAACATTGCCACAGTCGAAACTTCAGCAAAATTTCATTTGCTTTGGAGTTGGCTGGGTCTGATGGCTTTCAATTTTCAAGGACATCCATAAGTAAACAGGAATTTTCCTGAACTGCTCAGCTCTGCTTCTCCGTATCAGCATAATGGTTGCAATCTTAGCCCTAACTTGGTAATTTTCAGTCTGATGCGGCTGAAACAATTGTGATGTCATTACTCCAGCGAGATGCTGAAGCTAAGCTATACATGCAAATATCGTGGAACAGTCAGCAAGATGATTAACATGTCAATAGTAAGTGGCCAGGATGTCTCCACACTGTAAAGGGAGGGGAGAAAGAAGCCACTCTGTGCTTGAACCTGGCTTTTAGATCAGTCCAATTGCAATGATGTTTTCCTTTCACTGTACTGAAAAATGAGAAGAGGAGAAAAATGAACACAATGACACTAAAGAGGGATGGGATTTATACAATCTGCTTAGTGTAGGAGGCTTCACTAGCACTGAGGAGGCAGTGCAAATCTGTGGGGTGTGACCCTTCAAGCGCTGCAATCTCCTTAAGACCAAGGAAAGTTACATGATGGAATGGTCTGGTCAAGCATGGGCACTTTGCTAGGTGGTTTGATAATCAGCACTTCACCTGATTGTGTGTAAGAGCTTGTCTATACTGCAGTGTTTAATGTTAGGGACCACTGGAATATGACATGGTACTATGCACACAGCAGGCTAAACCAAACCACATCCTGCCAGTCTTGGGGCCCCTTCTGTATTATGTGATTGTGATTAAAGCCCCAGCCTGGGACACAGTCGTTTTGGGATTCAATTTCTAGAGTGAGACGGGAATAATTCCTCTGTCACTCCTGTCTACGTAGCCCCTAAGCTCCTTGTGGCAGGGTCTAGCTATCCGAATGCATTTGCACAGCACCTGATTCAAAAGGGCTTAGATCCCATGATGTTGGTTGGACTTTGGTAATGCTATAAGGCAAGTAGTTCTAGTGACCACATTGGGGAGAAATTACATGTTTCTTTAAAAACCAGAGCCAACTTCTAGTCTCAGCTACGCCATTGTAAACCCAGAGTAATGCCCTTTTAAGTCAGTGGAATTTAATTGTTAACAGAATTGCTCTCCCCCTCACCCGCAACAGCTGTACCAAAGGTCCTTGCCATTGTTATAACAGCCTGTGCCTCTGTGTACATACACAAGTCCAAACCATACTACTATATAGTTGAGCGTTATCATGTCATAACGCCCCAATACTGAACGTTTTAGTGTAAATAGTTCTTCTGTTCAGCCTGACGTTTGGCACAGGAACACTCTATGGGCTGCTTTGCAAAGGAGGCAGATGGCAGAATCGGAATCGAGTACCAGGAGGCCTGGAGAATGTACCAGTAAAAGTTCAGCTATCTCATGCTCTGATAAAACAAAGGTGGCCTTTGCATTTGACTTCGGCACTGGGTTTAGCTATCAGCCCTTGTACGCATGAATGACACTTAGGGATGGAGAGAAATCCCTTTTAAGGAGTGACTCTTGCTCAATTCAGCTGTAGATTATGGACAGACTCTTGTTAACCTTCCACATAAGGCAAATGAGATCTCTAATATGGGAAGCAAGAGTTGGTGGGGCAATATTAATGAGTGGAATCTAATATTTGTACTATTAACATAATGGGAGCTTTGACATTAAAAACTATGGCAGAAACTTGCCAGATCTAGGGAGGCGCTCTTATAGTTTGTAAGCATGGGAGTAGCGTGTTACCTGTTTACACCAGCTCTGACTGTAGTGTACGATGGTCTGCTAGGTGTCATCAGTTGATGCTGTAATAGTCTTACAAATCTTTTCTTAGCATGCCAGCAATTCTTAATCTTTAAAGACATGTTGTATTGGTATGCAGTGATCCTTGGGACAGAGCAATGCACTTGGAACCAAGTATTGGTGTGTTGGCAGATATTCCTGGAAGAGGGTATTGCCTGTGTTTGTATGACACTCTGCTTCAGACCTGGGGTGCATGTAAATTACTCTGCATGTATGCAGATTTTTGTCACTAACTTCTCAGGAAGCCAAGCTGCCAGGGCTGTGAATCCTGTTATCACTTGGCAAAGAGTACACTAGTGTCAGAAGAAGGGTCAACAATGTATTTTGTAAACATCTCATTGTTGATTAGGTGGCTAAAATCCTACACTGAAAACCCCCACTCCATCTACCCCATGTATAAATGTAGTTCAGACATCCATTTAACTGTTTAATGCCTACACAACAGTTTGCTACATTGACCATACCTCCTCCTTACACAATCTGACTGAGAGAGAGCAAGAGAATTGGGTGTGGTGGAAACTGTAGTACAGTTAGACTGACGTCAGCTTAGGGAGAAAGAGGATCTATATTCCATAACTTGTTGATCTCAGTAGCCACTAAATTGAGCTGTTCTTTTTAGGTGCGAGAGGAGAAGACTCCATGAGAGGAAAGACAGCCGAGTCTTTGCATTAGAATCTCTGATCCACTTCCTCAGGGTGATGGAAGTTTCTCAGACATACCAACAATTAGTGAGAGGGAAGATGGTCTTGTGGTTAAGGTACACACAAGGACTACCTCTGCCGCCTCCTGTGAGCGTGGCCCTGGGCAACTCACTTAACTGTTGTGCCTCGGTTCCCAAGCTGTCGAATGGGGATAATAATGTGGTCTTTCTCTGACCCTTTAGCTATTTAATTAGATCTTGCGGGTAAGGTCCATATTATGTTTGTACAGTGCCTAAGGGGGCCCTGGTCTCCATTCAGGACAGGTGCTATCATAATACAAATACTGGCAACTCACTAGCTCCAAATGAATCTGAAGCCCTTTTTCTAAGGTTTAGCCCAGTCAATTTGTACAGCTAGGCTGAGAAACTGGGAAGTAATTTTGATACACAAGCTCGTTTTCTTCTCCTAACCTCAGCCAGTTAAGGCAGCAGCTTACAGTGACTAGTTAGCAAGTGTGAAAAATTGGAATGAGGGTGGGGGGTAATAGGCACCTATATGAGAAAAAGTCCCTAATGTCGGCACTGTCCCTATAGAATCGAGACATCTGGTCCTCCTACAGCAGCTTAACCAGGACAGTAGTCTTGATTTCATTGCTAATCAATTATACTGGCTACACTAAAACATGCAAGTTTGCTAACTGTAAGGCTTATGCATAGAAACAAATATTGCACCTCAATGCAAGAAGTACAAACTGGGGTGCAGTCATTTACCAGACTCCAATCCCTAGCAAAACTGGCTCAGGGATTAATTGCTCTGAGCAGAGGTGAGCATGAAGGAATATGTAGAGCTTACCCGTTTCAAGAGTGCTGTTCATTCTGTGCTGGTTAGCACTATTTCCCTGCAGTCTGTCTCTTTCTGGGGGTTGACAGTTGTGAAATGGTCACATAACTTTTGTTTTGATCCAACTTTAAGCCAAGCCACGGACCTAAACTGTAAGTGGTTGGGGGAGGAAGGATAACCAAAGAGACGGGATTTTTAATGATAGGGTGATTAGCACAGGCCTCCCTGCCAAGGGGCTAGTTGTAACAACCTATGTCAAACACCCAGATGCTAACAGGATAGCTGAGCATTTCACCCCCAAGAAAAAAGCATTTGTTTTGGCACCAGCTGAGAGAACTACATGAAATATGTGGGACCAGAAAGGCATGCGTCACCTGCATCGCTTCATCACCAGCGACCAGCCTGGCCCCAGAATCCGGCTAGACCATGTTTCAGCCTAATCAGGTCTGTGCGGGTTCCCGTTTCAGACCTCTGCCATGCCTGAAGCCAGCTTAGCCTTCCGCAGTACGTGTGTCTACATCTTCAGCAGGATGTAGATAAGAGGAAAAAGTTCTCTGTAAACAATGGCGTGCTGCATGCCAGGAGGCATTTTTAAAATAGTAGAAATGTCAGCTATCCTGCCACAAGGACACTGAGCTAGAAAAAATACAAGAGTTATAACTTGTTTTCTTTTCTGAACCTTATTGGTTTAGATTAGTAACTAGGTCAACAGTCAAACAGCTCACAGGAATGTGTAAAAGGTGACTGCAGGCTAGAAAAATGAACACAGCTCCCACTAGCAGTGGGGTTGTGCCTATAACAGCCTCACCCAGGAACATAAAGAAGAGTGAAATCACAAGGCCAAGACAAGATTGTGGCTGCTCTCATTTTTAAATTTAACGTCCTGTTTGTGACAGGTGCTGGTCACCAGCACAGGAGATTGAGGGCCTGATTGTCAAAAACGCCCCCAAGTAGCTGCAAGCCAACTGGATGTTAGCCAGCCAGGGCGCAGGAAAAGGCAGCCAGTCCCCCCCCGGTGACAAGTGCATTAGCTGTGTGAGCAAGCCTGTCTTGTCTCTGCACAGGCACCTTGTTGGAAATCAGGCCTCAAAGGTCTATGCCTGGACTAGGCAATTAGAGCAACTGCACTGTTCACTGTCCTACAATGCCGCACAGCTATCACTGCTCCGGGAGCTAGAGAGCCCTCTCCAGGGACAAGAAGGCACCTGTTTCTCCTGGCCATTCAGTTGCTGGCTTCAAGACTGGGTGTGACAATTAGCGTGTGATTAGTGCCAGCTGTGAAGATCATGGGTGCCATCTACAGCTCTTACTTTACAAGCTGCCTCCGCTCACTTCCCCTACAACAAACCACACCATACTAGGACATTGTGGTGACTACTGACCTGGGGCACTTTAAACTAGCAACATAGAGGCAGAAAAGCCAGTCTCCTGCTGTGTCTAAACTCCCTTTAGATAAGCGATTTACCACTCCCCCATGAGTCCTGGAGCTTTGCCTTAGTTTCCCTACTGCTGACAGTTTGCCTCAGGCGTGTAGGAATTTTGGACCCTTTGTTCAAGACCCAATAAGTTCTATTCCTCCCCTCCTTTCTATAGAGTTTAAAGGTGAGTCCAATGAAAACACAAGCTAGACTCTCAGTCCTGAGGCATTCTTTGCCCTCATGAACCCCCTGAGACTTCCATAGACGTGTTGTTCTCCCCAGACCACAGCAGTAATGATCTGACCTGCCTGGACTCAATCAATAGTTTGTTGCCTTACCAGGCCGAATCAGGGTAAAGGTTCCTGCAAGGTTTGAGAGGGCAAACCAGGGAACAGGATGTCCTTCCTTCCTCTGAAAACCTCCAGTGCCTAAATGAATACTAGTTCCATCATTTGGCTCTTTCGTACTGCCTCAGGACTTTTCCTCTACCTCTCTTTAAAGTCTTTCTACATCCTGCCCTAAGGACCTTCTCAAGCTTCATGCCATCGATCTGACCACAATGGAAATCTTGGTCTTACTGTTACCCAGACCTCATGGGAACCAGCTATAGCCTTGCCTTATATAGCCCCAAAAGCGTGTGATTGCCATCTGGGGCTATATCGCCCATCAACCCTTCCTCAAAACTAAATTTACCAGGCTACGTCACCAATAACTGGGGGAGCACAACACCCATTTGTAAGGGCCCCAGCACACTCCCTCCCCCCCCCCCAGTGGCTTTTTCCTTTTACAAAACACACTGGCCAGCATCTCTACCGTAATGTTTATTAAATAGGCATTTTTAAAGGGTTTTTATACAAATCATATAAACAGAGTTTGGTTGGTTTGTTTTTTTTTTTTACACTGAAGAATCACAGTAAATAAGCTTAAGTCCATCTTTCCTGGCTCAGCCAGTGAATGGTTGACTACCTGGAACTGCAAACCTTGGCAAAGTTCAGCTTCTGCATACAGTTGCTTAAGGTTTGCATCCTATGCTCACCTTCCTGCAAAATGAAATCGCCACCAGGACCACAGGAACAACAAGAGTTCTGTAGCACTTTAAAGACTAACAAAAGTGCTACAGCGCGCTCGTTGGTTTTGCTGTATACAGACTAACACAGCTACCCCTCTGGAACGTTTCACCATGACAACACTTCGGTTAGTAATGAGTACCTGACGCTGGGGGGTGTCAAGGTAACACACTTCAGCCAAGGCATTATTAACACTGCTGTAGTTGTGTATTTTGGAAAGGGCATGGCTAGAGAATGTGGATCAGCAAATATTTTGTATTTGCAGCTGAGGATGCAATGAATTGACTGCACTAATTTTTCCCCCTGTTCAAGTTACAATCCAACACAATTATCTGTGTTAGTACAGTAAAGCACCCAGCAGCAGTAAGTGAGGTATCAGCTATGCAGCATTCTTTGCCTTTTTCTGCTCAGCTAGTGTGCACGTTCAGGTCCCATACCAAGCACCATGGAATAGAAATGCGGGACTCGTGGGGGGTGCTTTTCCAATATGCACAGCTTAGCTAGGTCCACCTCAAAATTCATGCCAGGATCAGCAGTACTCGCCTGCCCCGGACCAGAGACACAGTAACACTAGTCATCCATCATTCATCTACATAGAAGTCACATGCGTTCGTAAACGCACACATAGCTGGATATACGTATAGATCAAGGCTCCCCCTCTAGCTGCCTAATAGATACTGTAACATTACTTTTAATATATTATTGACTATTGTTTCCATACGTTGACCTTTTATAGGTAGGTGGGTACAGTCATTTTTCATTCATCCTTCCCCTTTTGTGTGATTAGAAGAGAGAGAAAGTTGTTGAGTAGCAGCAGTCTGTCTTTAAAATGGTCTGATGCATTTTACTATCACTGTGTGTCTGTTTGGGTTTTTTTCTTTTTGTGGATTAATATGTAGTTAGTGTGTGGAGAATGATGAAGTTAAGGTGATTAACTTCTCAGAATTAAAAAAAACACAGTATTTTTGTGCCAATGTTTTTAGGGGCATGAAACTAGTCATATCATAGACAAGAATACACTTTTCAAACAGTCAGCGTGTGTGTGTGTCAGTGCAATAACTGCCAGCTTCCAACTCCACATTGGCCTGTGCTTATTTTTCAGGAAGATTTTTCAAATAACCCTCTGTCTGTGAGCTTTTGCTGAATAAGAGCCATTAACATTCATCCTGAGCTAAAGAACAGATTGAATTATGCTCACACGCATTCCACTTCTTTTCGCTTCACTCCAAATGCTGCTCATCACACTGAGCACTTGTTTTGCAGGATGGTTCATTCCTACTACACAGGGCAAATTCTACTCCATGTAGCGTTATACTTCAAAAAATTGAGATTGTTTGTTTAAAAAAAACCTCACCAAACAAAGCCCAAAATGTTTTGATATCTGAAATGAAAAGCAAAGATATGGCAGGTGTTGCAAAAGAAGATCCTGGAAGATTCCTATGAAAATAATAAGATATATGGTCACTTTAAGAATAAAGTTGCTGATAGGGGTTCTTGCTTCCATATGGATAACCCATGTATAGTAATATGTAAACATATAGATAACCCAGCTGTAATAAACCTGAAATAAAAGTAAGTGATTTGAAACCAGGGATTTAAAACATTTTCATTCACTACATTATGTTCATAACACACCTTGTGTGGCATACCACACACACACACACAGATAATATAGCCAGACCACTTGAAAGTACAAGGACAAGACTCTTTAAATAGGCTCTACCCAGTAGAGATCCAATGAAGAATATATTATAAAGAGGAAGAGGGGAAGGATGAATGCCTTACTTGTAGTTTTGATACATCACTGATCTCTAGACATAGAAACAATATCTTTTTCTAAGGCACTTGATTAAAATAAAACAAAACAAAACACTGATAATTTTGTTGGTGTTGTCAACAGGTCAGAAGCAGAGTAGCTTCACTCTGAAGGGATGAGAAGGTGACAGCATTTTGGTCTAAATTGCTTATTTGATATCCAAACTGGAGACTTCCAACTCACACCCGACCCCATGGAAAGCAGAGAAAGTTACCTTAACACAAAGGAGAAAGAATAGCCTTAATAGGGAAGGTAACTAATCTAAGTGTGGTGGGGGTTGGGGGGAACGTCTCACCCCGCACTCCCTCCCACTCCACTCCACAGGATGGTGGATGATAATTAATTTTTTTTCTTTCTTATTCTGAGTGGCCATTGCATTATCAAAGAAGTTAAATCGAGAGAGAGAGCGTGCAAACCATTCTTTCAAAAAAGCCATCTCCAGAGTCTTGGAAACCTTACAATTGTGTGTCTTTTGTTTGCTGCAGTTTTCTTATATATATATTTTAAAGAGGATAAAAAAAATAAAAGAGCCCTTCTGAGGAAGGCCGCTGCTGTTTCAATCCAAGATCTGGATTTAATAAATGGCTCGTATTCATAAATCACTTGAAGGCTCTTCAGCTTCTCTCTAAGGGGTGCATTTACATGTACGGTTTCCTTTCGGTTTTGATTCTTAATCTCTTAAGAAAGCACTGCTGTTTCCATTGACCCTAACATTGGTGTAATTCTCCCTCCCCCTGCCACTTGGATATGGAAATTTAAAGGCAAGAACTTGCTTTCATTTTAGGTATGAAAACTGCAGCTCCCCAGGTTTGTATAATGTGTAGCAAGAACAAATCCCTTAACTCAAAAGAATATCTGAATGGGGATATCAGCAGGGTGGGCTTTTGTGTGTGTTAGTTCCAAAGACAATGACTGAGGAATTTTCAGCCACATATTCGAGGAAGGAAGTGGGAAATAATGATCAACATTTTGCTTCTCACATCCAAAAGGTAAGCCAGCATTTCCTCGGACATGTCTCAGTCACTCCCGTAAACAGGTAGGGGTTGGGGAAAGCATCTGAGCTCCTTTCCTCGTTCCAGCACAGTTCTCATTAAAACAATTTTTCAGATACCGTAGTCCTTGCAGATTGTAATCTGTGTAGCAGAGTCTACGGATGTGGTTTGCAAAAGGGGTCTCATGCCCTGGCCCCCATCAGTATTCCAGATTGGGTTGAGATCATGGCATTCCATTCCCATAAAAAAGTAATCTTCTCCAGCTACTCTCGCTGGAATTAAATGTTCAATGTGATTCCGGTGCCATCAGTCATGCCTCTGAGCAGCACTTCTGGTGGTTCATTTTGACCTTATGCTTGATGCCGTCATAGAGCTCAAAGTTGTAGTTCTCCAGAGTAGTGGAGCTTCGAGAGGACAGACCAGTATAGGAGCATGTACAGTAGAGCAATAACCCAGCACAAATGGCCCCGAGGAGAACTCCAAGAGAACTCATAGCTATGATGGTGACTAGGATTGGATCCAGAGTGTAGAGCCAGCTCTTCTCTTTGTCCAGCTTTGGTGTTACTGGAGAGTTAGTAGCGAACAGTGTGGTGGTGTTATCCAGCCCAAAGTAATCTGTAATGTAATTGACATGTATTAGCCAGAGATCATTTTTTTCACCTTAAACTTATTTTTAAAATAACAGTATTTTCGATGGTCAAATTAAGGCCAGATCCTCAGCTGCTGTGAATCAGCAGAGTTTTAATTACATCAATTTACACCAGCTGAGGATCTTACCTTTCAAGTGTAGCTGTAGTCAGAAATCTGGTTCTGGAATCACCTCTCAGGGGTCCATCTCTATGACCTGTCAAAGCTTCCATACCTAATTTGCTCCATTTACAAGTCAAGATGCAATGTGAGCTCCAATTAATGCTTGAAAGTTCAGTTCTGTTTGCGCCACCATAAATACAGTTTGCTGACTTTTCAGTGCTGAGAGTAGGTTTTTTTGTTTGTTTTTGGTTTTTTTTTTGGTTTTTTTTTAAAGGAAAACTGGTGTTCTCTTCTAGGAACTGAGATACAACTTGAATGGCACATACACAATAACAGGATCGCTTATATCTAGTAACAAAGTGCCTGCTTTTATATAACCACTTTTTAACCGTACCACGTTTTAGGTCCTTGAGAAATATACAGAGACGGTTTTAAGCAACATCACTGTAAACTTTTCTGTACTAAGTACATCTGTCTTGACTGAAAGGACTCTTCATCTTAAAAAACATTTCTTCCAACAGCACCTCATCCTACGCTTCTGGTGTAAATAGGAGCTTTGCTATTTATAGCAATAGGCACAGGAACAGCAGGATCAGGCCCATAATTCCTATACTATCTCACGGTATGGGTTTCATTGAAGGCGAGATTATTACTTGTAACTACTACTGCAATCCATTTCCACCAGTAATTGAGAAATTAAGAGTGTGCTGTGTGCAAAGCCCTGTCCGCGCACACACTAATTAGTTCTCATAACATCTCCTGTAAGATGGGGGGTGGGGTGGGTAAGGTATTATCATCCCAAGGATACCTAGTGAAGACCTCCAGCCTTCAAACCTTGTGATCAGGAGAACTTTAATCATAGACTCCACAAAGATGTATGGCCAGACCCTAAGGTGACGTGAGCGGAATCTGGATCTACACTGACTCACCAGTTGAAGATCTGGTCCATTACTTTGATAATCTTCCGATACATTATAAACTCTGGAGAACAGGGAGGGTGGGCTGGTTTGGGGGCCAAATGGCCAAACCTCATCCCAAATCCTGAAATGAATCCCTAAGCGTGTTTGAAGATTTGTAAAGTTCAGTGATATTTAAGGCCCAGTTCTCCCTGACTGAAAAGGTGTCCTTCCTTTTGCTGAAACCCACCAGCAGGCTCTCAGCAATTCTGCCAGTCTCTCCCTATACTGGGCTGGCTGCTCTCTTAATTGTAATACTTTGTGATTGTGCAGAACTTTTCATCTGCAGATCTCAGTCCTTCATGAAGGCAAGGAAGAGTATTCTTATCCCCACTTTAGAGAGGAAGAAACCAAAACACAGAGAGAGTGATGACCGGCCCAAAGCCACACAACGAGCCAGTAGCAGCAGTGGACTAAAGCTCAGCTCTCCTGATGCCCAAACCTTAGCTGTGACCACTAGACCACACTGCTTCTTCACCTTCTGTAAACAAGCTGTGCCTCTCCTGGCTCAGAGCAGAGGTAATGCATTCTAAACAAGCTGTTAGCTGGGGGAACAGTTGGAGCATGTGAAATTTTAATAGACCAGCCATTCTGAGCCCAGCTGATAGTGCTACACCTGGGAGTCCACCCTCCCAATGGGGTTTATGGCCAAATATGGAGGGTTGGTTTGGGATTGGGGAAAGGAAGTTGAGGGTTAGGGTGTTTTCTGCAGGGCTGTTAGGATCAGGAAGAGGGAGCTGGGATGATTAGTCCCCCTGGGGGATTGGAAACTGTAATAATTAGAGTTAGGCATCACCCAGAACCCCAAATTCCAAACATTCCCTATTTCTGGGATCTTTAATTGAGTTTTTGGCTTGCCCCATCTCTATAGTGGTCCAAACTAAGTCCTTTGAGGGCAGTTCAGACCCACATCCAAAACCCCTTCTCTAGTAATAACAGTAAACCATGCTAGTACAACATAAGTTCCCCCTAAATGGTCTGCATGACATTTTTATACTCACTCTCATCTCCAATGTCTGGCCCAGGGATTGCAAAGCCATCTTCTAACCTTGGAAAGTCCACTAGAATGACAAAACATGTTTTTGCAGTATTGGAAACAATCACTTTGTTATGAGACTTACCAGATCTGAACTATTGCCAATTTTCCATAGCTATGGCTAAAGTCAATGAATAATCTCGAGTTTACAACAGAACGGGTACTTCATGGTGCATCACATCACATTTTCTCTTCCACTAAATGACCAGCTTTTAAGAAAAAGAAAACGAAGAAAAAGACTCCGGATAATCTGAATACCATTGAAATATTGTCACTAATGGCTTCCTAATGGCCGTAACTCCTTATTAACATGGCCATGGGTATTATCCATATAACTTGCAATAGTATCTTAGTGCCCATCATTAGTTGCCATTAATGCTAGATCCATTTAACACACTCCACGTTTCATCATCCCACATACATCTTAGTGGACACAAAACCCCAATGCCCCACTTTCTCTTTGGTTTCAAATAAATTCACAGTAATTTAAGGAAGTCATGTATCATCATTACAAGTATTAATGTAAAAGCTGGTTGAGGCAGCGAGCGACAGGGAGATTTGTAAATGGGTGTCCATATTCAGGCATTTATGTTAACATCCCTCTGATCCAAACTCCATTTAGTGGTGACATTTCTCTTTATTGTTCAACATAGATCAAACCGTGCTAACCAAATGTGCTTGCCGTAGTCTGAGTAGAACTATGTTACTGTGCAGTGTAATCTTCCCAGCATTAGCTCTGTCCCAGGATGAATGCCTTTGTATTTAAACTTGCATATATTTTCAAAACTAACTGATTTTTGGGTGCCCAACTGGAGACACTTAAAGACAGTCAGGTTTGCTGAGCACCCAGCCTTCTGACAATCAGGCTCCTACAAAGTTGGGCACTCCAGAAATAGTCATTTCTGAAAATATAGGCCACTGCTGTGTATTTTACACCAGCTGCAAAAGAAGAAAGAGAGCGATCAAATTAAAGGGGGGGAAAAATCACCTAAAAATGACCAGGCCAAAGAAGTGTAAATGGCTAAAAAGCAATGTCTCACATTTCTAATGTCCTTTCCAAAAATTGCAAACTAATGATTAAATCTGAATGAATATATTTGTCATGAGAAGCTTTATGGATGAATACTGCACAGGTGACTCTTTTCAGAAATTTGTACAGGACTCTACTGTGTTTAGTACTCCAGCTGAATACTATTGATTTAGTGAGTTAGGGCACTTTTATATCTCAGAATGACTAAGCTTGACAAGAAGGGGAAAAAGACATACACGCATCCGTTGAGTAGTTTGAACTGTTACCCTATCAACACTTATCATGAGGGAAAGAACTTCAGCGACTTAGCAAACCAAATCAATAGACTATCCATCACTGCCTCCATGTGCATTACCCTGTCCCCCTCAAGAGATCCTCTCTGTCCCAGACTGAACCCTAGATTCCCACCACGCCACTGAAGCCCCACCATGGTTCCAATTAAGGAAAGCCTGGGTCCAATTCTCCTTCCGAACACATCAGTATTGCTCCTATAGGGCCAAATGAGTGACACATTTCAGTGCCCACCTGGAGGTACAGTCCGCTCCTCTTAAGTGGATTTCTGATAAGTGGATACTGTTTCCATGGTCCCGTTTTGATCATAATGCTTTCAATGTAAAATGGGTTCAGTTAAATGGATACCGCTTACGTGAATAATCCGCTTTAGTGGATAAAAATTTTTAGTCCGGTAACCCATTTTCACATGTTAATGACTTTGGATAAGTGAATACTCTGCATAAGTGGATAAGGTTTGTCTGGTCCCGAGGCTATCCACTAAAGCAGACTCGACTGTACCTTAAAGAGGCCAGAATTACTGAGCATTCAGCCTATGTAAATCAGGCTGCTGTAAAGGCAACACGATAAAGGTAGTCCATTTGGCCATTAATCAGGGGTTAAGCAGCATGGGGCTCGCCTTCCTTCCTTTGGTGGGTCAAATTCACTGCTGGTATAAGCAACTTGTTGCACTGTCTCCTCCTCATTCCTGGCCTCTTGAGGAGAAATGAGTCCAGAAATGAGCGTTTAACAGTAGGTGTTTGCATGGGAAAGCACCATTACTAGGCCACTGTGGCAATCCTGCCAAGAATGTTCAGTACCATCATCATTGGTGTACATCAAAAGGCAGCGCAAGGATCTCCACGTTGAAATGGTATGGTTTATTGGGCACCGTCTCTTTAAATAGAAAGCTCTTTCCTGGAGAGGTCTTAGACTGCGACAGCCACTTCTAGACACTAATTCAGATGCTCTGTCTGAATCAGGCATAAAGGGAGGGTGAGATCCTGGATGGAGCAGACATATCTACATTCCCCAGCCTATGGCCATGATCCCAGAACCCACTAAAGTCAATGGTAGCTTTTTCCTTGTCTTCTCTGGGCTTTGGATCAGGCTCCTTATTAGTAGGAAACAACAAAACAGACAATTTTAAAAGCCTCTGCATTTGAGATTTAACTTTCATAGTATAAGGCTGTAGAATGTAATGGTTCAGCTATCTATAGGGCTCTCCCTCCAGATCTAGAGATAAGCCCGAAATAAAACCCCTGGTCAAAATCTCCCTAAAACTTTGGAGGAGTTCAGACCTAATGTTTTGCAGCTGGAGTCCATGCATGTTTGATCTCGATATGCTCAGGCTAGACTAAACTTAGCTCTTCGAGGTGGTCTCTCAGCGTTCCCTCAGCACCCAAGGAAAGACTGGAGATTGCTGTATCATTAAGACTGGTGTTAATGCTATTATTTTCCCAAATAGTCATTAGCACAGCATTTCTCTTCACCCTCATTATTCAGCTAGTTAAAAAAGTTTCTTGTAATTTTCAGCTGAAGATGGAAATACAAACACCAAGGAGATGCTTTATGTCCCTCATAATGATCAGTGATGAACCTAGAGACCCAATTCATTGAGCTGATACCTGGCTATCAGTAGCTTTTCAGAAAAGAATGAGCGAGTTCACCTGATTTCTGAGCACTTCCAGGACTTGACCCACCCAGATGGAAACATTTTAGGATCTGAAAAACTGCCTCAGGGCCTCTTGCAAGTATTTGGAACTGTTCATATACAGAAATCACTCAATGTGCTTCGAGCTAAACATCAATCAAGAGACAAGGGGTCAAATTCTGCTGTCAGTTTCACCCAGGCGACCATTTTGAAAACATAGCTAGCATGAGCAAAGTTAAGATTGAATTTGGCTCACTGCCTGGAGAGGGAATCTCTGGACTCAACTAAGGCAGCAGAGGAGATTCCTGCCACTGGATATTCCAGAGACTACTACTTTTGTCCAAAAACACATCAGAAACTCCACTATGTTTTAGTTTCTTCTCAGTTAGTTTGGGCGAGCAGGAAGAAAGCATATCAGATAATCAACACTTTTGAAAGAGCATCAATTCTCCAAGCCTTAAAGGGAGAAATGAGCATGCGGGGAAACTTGAATAAAGAGACCATTTATACAAAAAGCTATTTACTCTGCTAGCAGTTTTTTTTAATTCCCTTTGCTAATATTGCTGATATTTGTGTTTAAGAGCTTTCTCCCACACAATCCACTTCCTCTTTCAGCTCAGTCCTGTAACAGAGCCACAATCCTCTATTTATCACATGGCATTCTGTTGCCATCAGCTTGTTTGTGATGTCATGCATCTGCTCCAATTTGCTGTTCATGGGCGAAGCAAAAAATCCTCCTTTTTCCATTCCATTTAATCAGCAAAATCAGCCATGGCTCTTTGGTGGCCTGGGGAACTAAGACCACCAGACTCACTTCCAGTTCCTGGGAGCTATGTGCTCCCATGACTGAAAACAACATTGTATTTGGCATTAATTGGCACCTTTTTTGACAAGTCTCAGCACAGATTTGAAGATCTCAATGGGCCATGAAAAATGACCCCTTGGACGTACTCTCTCTAAATCAGGCTCAATGCACATCATTGGGCAGCGTGGAAAGCATGACCTGCCGATGTGTTGTACCACACCCATCCTGTGCAGAATCATGATTTATGCACCTCTCCTATGCATAAGCAGAGGGCTTTCATTTCTGAAGGGCTATCGATCTGCTATCTTTCACATGTACTACCTTGACATGAAATTTTAAATGAAAAAAGCATTAACGAAAGTTATGCAAGAAAGTTAAGTGAAACTCTTTAAGTATGATACATTTGAAAGCTTTGCCCAGTGTGAAAGGCCCTTTTTAAGAAAATGTGCTGAATTATGGCTACAAACCTCCAGCTATTCAAGCTGAAAAGTAGTAAAGATGAAGCTAACATAAGTGATGGCTTTCGAAATGGCCGGATGCCTAGCAGAGACTGTTATCTATTGTATCTGAGATCACTGCCAGCTAACTAAAAGGCTAATTTATGAATCCTGAAAAAGGATGATGAGGAGGTTTTAATCAATGTACTTGAAACATCTTAAATAAAAGGAACATACCAGCTCAAGACATGGGAATGGCAGAACAGCGGTTCGTATTTTCAGAGACATTAGGAGGTTTAATGTGCATTGCTTTAAAAAAGTGACTGAACATAATGACCACAGGGGGTGTGACATCGGAGGTAATGTGCTGACCTTTTCGTTGCTTTAGCTCAAATTGGTCTTGTGGCATAAGTGAAAACAGCACAGAGATGTGTCAGTGTAGTCTCTTAGCAGATACGCATGTGTATGTCTCGGACGGTGCTGGGTAAATGACTTTAAACCCACCCAACCAGCCCTTCCTATGTCTATGAAGTTAAGTTTCAGTGCAGTGGCACGGTTGAGTGCCACAAATGACATTTGCTTCACAAGACCATGACATCTCAAAACCAGCATGCCTAGAAGATCCTACCTATAACACAGGCCACAACATAGAAGTATGCCCAGTAAATTTAGCATCAAGTCCCAAAGTTCTGTTTTGAGCAATAGTATATCTTTTACAAAGACATCCAATCTTGATTTAAAGTGATTGAAATGCCAACACAGGCTTAGGTAAATTGTTCCTATGATTGTTTATCTCACTTAAAGAATTACTTCTTATTTCGAGGCTGTTTTTTGTCTAGTTTCAGCTTCAAGCCACTGGATCTTGTTATGCCTTGTTCTGCTAGATTAAAGAGAGAGAAATCAATACCCATGGTGGTATTTGTAAACCATGATCAAGTCACCTCAACCTTTTCTTGGACAAACTAAATAGATTGAGCTTCTTTAATCGCTTTGTAGAAGGCAACTTTTCCAGACCTCAGATCATTTGTGAAGCTCTTTCCTGAACTATTTCTAATTTGTCAACATCCTTTTTGAAGTGTGGACACCAGAACTGCACAGTGTTCCAGTAATGGTCACACTCATGCCATATAGAGTTAATATCACCTTCCTACTCCCATTTGATATCCCTCTGATTATGGATCCAATGTTTGCATTTGCTTTCTTGGCTACAACGTTGCCTTGGGAACTCATGTTCAGTTAGTTAGCTAAGGATGGGCTCCTAGACCGAAGGGCTCTTCTTGACAAGCTGCTTACCCCCTGTGGAACCCTATCCGTGCTCTGAGGATGGGCTCCCAGAATGTGGACTTGTCTGGGCTGGCATTCCCACATCAGTATCATGATGCAAACACCACTACTTTGCAATGCAGGAAAGGTTTCGGGTTCATTGAACTTTGCGCGTAGAGTCAGAACCTAAGTTGCTTTGGGTTTGCCTGCTCCTAATTATTACAGCGATCATGTACATGACACGCTTTGCTTGCAAGTAACTCATAGGGATTTTGAAGGCATTAGGACTGAGGTAAACTGACAGAGCTCTGTGATGGTGACTCATGCTTAACTCCTGTTTTGTACTGCATTTCACTCATCAGTGATGTATGTGAAGGTGCATTTTTTTTAAAGTATTGGAATTACTCGATTTTGCATGCTTGTCTTATTTTTAAATCTGACTGAATGCCAAGATGATGGCTTAAAAATAACAGCCCATTATTTAGAATCATAGAAGATTGGAGTTGTAAGGGATCTCAGGAAGTCATCTAGTCCAATCCCCTGCTCAAAGCAGGACTAACCTCACCTAAATCATCCCAGTCAGGGTTTTGTCAAGCTGCAGCTTAAAAACCTCTAAAGATGGAGATTCCACCTCCTCCCTAGGCAACCCATTCCAGTGCTTCACCACCTTCCTAGTGAAAAACTTTCTTTCCTAATGTCCAACCTCGACCTCCCCCACTGCAACTTGAGACTATTGCTCCTTGTTCTGTCATCTACTACCAGTGAGAGCAGCCTAGCTCCAGCCTCCCTGGAACCACCTTTCAGGTAGTTAAAGGCTACTATCAAATCCGCCCTCATTCTTCTCTTCTGCAGACTAAACAAGCCTAGTTCCTTCAGTCTCTTCTAATAAGTCTTGTGATCCAGCCTCCCTAATAATTTTTGTTGCCCTCTGCTGGACTCTGTCCAACTTCTCCACATCTTTTTTGTACTGGGGTCCCAAAACTGGACACACTACTCCAAATGGCTCACACAGTGGAATGGGAATTTCTCCCAAACAAAGAAATCCACCTACACGCTCATCACTGCCACTTACACACTTATAACTGTCCCATCTTCTGGAGCGCAGTGCAACTGTAAACGAATGATTATAATGGGGTATTGGTAACCGGATGCACTGAATACCGCCATGTGACCAAACAATACCACCCAGGACAGCTTGAAACATTAAACCCATACGTGCATGGAAGCTCAGGGTTAAAGGTGTCCTGTTCCCCATGGAACTTGTATTGCTTCAGCCATTTAAAATGAATCAATTTATTTAAAAAAAATATTTAGAGGAATGATCTGAAGCTGTACAGCTTATACTTGTTTTGGGTCAATAGTCTTGTGCCTTAGAGGAGTATAGCCTACTCTAGTGTTTTTGAAAAGTGAGCACTGGGCAGTGTAGTGTAGGGACCAGCCCTCTGCTACAGTTACTAGGGAGGTAGGGTGATGTAATGGATAGCGCACTGGCCTGAACTCAGGAGACCCATTTCTAGTCCCAGCTCTACCACTGTCCTACTGGGTGGGCAAATCACTTCCCTCCCTATGCCTTGGTTTCCCCAACTGTAAATGGGGATAACATTTACTTCGAAATCTATGGATGGCCAGTACTATGAAAAAGCCAGGAATTATGAATGGTAGCATTGATTAAAGCCCTGATTCAGCAAAGCTTAAAGCTAAAACATTCTCATGAGCTTTGCTGAATAGGGTTGGGGTAGAGTGTGTGCTTAAGTATTTTCCTGCCTCACAGTGAGCTGAGCTAAGATAGCAAGCTTTTACAGATCATCACTGGATGTACTCTTCTATCTGTAATTTCCATGCACCCATAAACCTCAGCCCCATTGTATCTAGGCAGTGCAACTATGAATGTTGCACATTACTGGGTGATAGCATGTAATCTCAAAGGTTCTTTACACATAGATTGCAACACTAGTACAAGGCCCACAATGAGACCACACTGCAGAAATATATACCTGTAAGGCATGTAACAGTGTCTAGCGTTGTGGGTCTAGATTCCATATAGAGCAGCACACCAGCACTTGCATAGCATATAAAAAATGCAGCAGCAGACACTAGAACTTCTCTGTCCATGAACAGTAAGGGTGCACTGTAACTAAAGTTTTAGTCCTTTACTTGTTTGTTTATAGCTCTTTTTTATTAATAGCAGCATAACAACTCAAATTTATGCTGTATTGTTTTGACATCGTGATGCAGCCTAAACGGACTCACCTTGACATCGCTTCATTTTGCTTCCACACTGCTTTGTTGTCTCTATAAATGTGATCACCGGATTGTTGTGAGATTGATACGTCCCAATTTGAGAAAAACACTTTACAAACAGTCTGAAAGGTGTCTACTGCATGAAGGGTTACTAACTCATACACTTAGCAGCTGTATTTCAAACTGAACTAGCCTGACTATTTCCAAACAATTTTTTCCCTGAACTCTAAACACACTTAATTTGCAAAAAAGACTAAATCCCAGCCAAATTTTAAATGAAGGCCGTGTTTTGGTTAGAGCTTAGCATACAAGTAAAAAAAGCCCCTAGTAGCAGTTTGATGGTCCTGCTTGGTAGTGTAACAACTGTGCTCTGTATTTAAACCACTGTGCAGGAAACCCTTGCTGGGATTGAACACAGGGGTGGAGGTGCATTACAGTGTCTAGCACTGTGGCCACATTGATACAGCAGCTGGAGGAGTAATTCCCAGCTTGGATAGACGTGCACGCACTAGCTCTGCTCCAGTTAGCACATTAAAAATTGCAGTGTGGCCATGGTGGCACGGGGTGGGGAGGCTTGGGCCAGCCGCCCAACTGTGTACCTAGGATGTCCAATGGGGTTATACTTGGATGGCTAGCCCAAGCCACTGCCTGTGCCAATGTGCCAGTGCTGCTTTAGTTTCAATGCTAGCTCGAGCGGAGTGACCGCAGGCATGTCACCCATGCTGCGAGTTACACTTCTCAACCGCTGTACAGGTGTATTGACAGGGACTGCCTCACACTGTTGGTGGGCTGGAGAGGTATACTGAATTCTGCAGTCTGAAGGTGCTTGAACCTCGGGGTGAGTTTGTGTTTTCAGTTCACTAGAGAAAGAGGGTTTTTTTTAAAAAAAGGAAAACTAAAGCATGGTGATTCAGAAAGGTGCAGGGATAAACAGGAGAGGATGAGTGCATGGGGGAAATATAGTCACAGCCCACTTTATTCAGAAAGCTTCCTCCCCTAGGACTTCACCCTGCTCCCACTGAAGTCAATGTCAGGAGTCCCAGCCAGTTCAAGGGTATGGAATCAGACCACTAGACAGGAAAAATGTGTGACCTGCCCCCTTACAGCCTGGCAGGGGAAGCAAGAAGAACAAAGTAGATGTGAGAGACACACCAATGATGTCACACCAGAGCTGACTCTAGTAGGTGTGGAAAATGATTCTGTGAAGCAGCTAAGACCTCCCCCCCAATCATTAGAGTCTTAAGCCTCTCCAGATAGGGCCATTGAAGGCTTCTGATTTTTGCAGATCAGCAGTGAATGCAGCGTGCAGATGTGTCCAGTGACATGCAGCCATACCAACATCTGTGTTGTGTTGCTCAGTGTTAGAATATAGCTTGACTGCCTCCTGCCCTGACGAGCACATACACAAGCAGTAGCCTTAGAAACTGCCGGCTCTCTTGGAAAAAATACCACTTGACGGCTAATGGATATTTTCATCTCAATCCTTCCCACATACGGAGTAAACACCACACTATGCTGCTGTTGTGCCACTGGGAGGCAACTGGATGACTGAAGTGATTCACAGTGGACCCCCATTACTGGTTCAGAGCCGGCCCAGGGCGGTGATCAGAGAACGTTGTTTCCAGTCTGATGCTTATTGTGGAATAAGTTGCCCACATGACAAAACCCAACTCTCTAAGTTGGTGCCGTCAGTTGTCATTTCCAGCAGAGATGCCACACGTTGTATGTACAGGGAGGCTGACCTACTGTCTCACGCTGACAGGTGCTCCCTATAGAATGGGGATGAGTCGCAGTGGTACTGCAGGCAAAGCTCAACCATGGCCGGCGCTGTCTAGAGCTGGCCCCAAGCATGAGCACTAAAATGTGGGAGGAGAAAAGGAAATAGCTGCTCTGCTACCTCTTGGTATTTTTATCCCCCTCCGTGCTGCTGTTTTGAATAATGGGTAATGGCACTATTCCTCAAACTGGCAGTCACTCCTGCGATTGCTACTGGCGTCACTGATGGAAGTGCTGTGGCCAAGTGCCAAGATGCTGTCTAATCTAGTTTCTGGCCCCTGCCTAGAGTCCTGGAGCCTTAGTCTGCTGTCACTTACTCTGGTGTAAAGCAGGAATAGTTCTGCTGAAATCTTTTAAGTCTGTCAGTGTGAAACAAGCATAAATGAGCACCGACGCCTGCCTCCTCAGTTCTTCTATATTAGTTGGTATTGAACAAGAGAGAAAAATTTCACCCCATCACAGCCCGGGAAAAGCAAATGTTACTCTCTTACATGAGAAACAAAATCCAGATATCGATGTTATCTGTCATCTGCATTCCTGGTGGCGCTGGTCTGAAATCAATGGCATTCTCCCATGGAGGAATTTGGCCCAGTGTGCGTTCAATCATGTTGCTCACTGAATTATTATTGCACCTTCTGGACCTCTTCTTGAGTAATTCTTCATCCAAGTCACATCCCCAATGTGACACTGATGTATAGCCCAAGAAGAAAGCAGCACACAACTTTCAAGAGGAAAGTATGGCACATGAGTTTTGTTTCTTTAATGCTGTGATTTGTTGCTGCTTTTTTTTGTCCTGTCCTACAATGGGCAGAATTATTCAGGCAGATGCACACTCACTACACATGGTATTTGGGGCTAGTGTGCCTAGTGCAATGGAGCTGCAGCCTATAGGTGCTACCATAGTACAAATACTATCAAATGCCTTGGCTGCCCTTTGGTGTCCAGAGTCACCGATAAAGGCTGATTATTGCAAACATGATTTTCTGGCATCAGTCTGATTCTTCACCATTAATCCCAGAGCAACCAAAAGCTACTGTCGGAATCGCCATCAAGCAGCACTTTCACCAAACACGTCAGGGATAGAAAGAGATCTTGTCCCTACCAATTTTAAAGAGAGTTTAAAAAAAAACAAAAACAAAAAAACATAACTAAATACTTGTAAAGCAGGGGGTGGCCAAACTTACTGACCCACCGAGCCACATACAACAATCTTCAGAAGTTCTAGAGCTGGGGCATGTCTGCTGGCCGTGGGGCTTTTGCCCATGGGGTGTACCTGCCAAGGCTTCAGCCCCACTCTTGCTGAAGTCCTAAGCCCCAGCAGGTGCCTCCTGCGGGGCAGAAGCCCCGTGGGCCCCCCCCACCCTCAGGAGAGAAGTCCCTGGCCCCACCAGTGGGGAGAAGTCTCTGGCCCCCCCCTCCCAGTCTGGTAGGTGAAGAATGGGAAAGCACAGGGGGCTACACTGTAACTGTAAAAGAGCTGCATGCGCTCATATATTGCACACCCAGAAACAGAACCACCACTATACTAATGAACCTGTCTGTCCATGTTCTTGAGAGCTGTGTACGGACAGTGAATCTGCGTCTGACCTCACTTACACTTGTTAACTCCACTTAATGTAGACTGAGACCAACGCAGACTCTTAGCACTTCAAAATTCTATTTGTCCTTCAGGGTAAAGTCCATTGAATAACCTTGTGTTCCTGTAAAAAACAAAAAAAATCTCCCTCCCTTCCTGAAGGACAGATGGGATTTTTAAGAGCCAGAGCGTCAGCTGGTATGAATTGGCCAATAACCAATCTCAGAATCAGGCCCCAGTAGCTGCGTTAACTACTGAACTAAGATATCTTCATGTACTAGAACTTAACCTTTTGCTTTAAATTGCCCAGTCTTTCTTAAGTAAAAATATTGATGCTACAGAAGAGTGAGCTGCCTTTCCTCATGCATAGACAGGGTTGCCCTGTGTGACCAGCCGCTACGCTACAGGACTTACTCAAGCTGAGACCTGAGCTCCGTGAACTTATTGATGTTTTTCTCCTAAGACCTGGTCTAGACTAGAGAATTAACTACATTGGTTGGCATTTGAAACAATCCACACCCCTGAGTAGAGTAGTTAAGTTGACCTCAGGCCTTAGGTAGAAAATGCTAGGTTAATGGAAGAATTCATCTTCCTAGCACTGCTCAGGAAGGGAGACTAGCTACGCTTATGAGGAGTCTCCCCTCAGTGGAGGTCGTATCTCCACTGAAGCACTACAGCATTGCAGCTGTGCCGCTGTAGTGTTTTCAGTGTAAGCAAAGCCCCGCGTCACTCACACAAGCCCCTTCAGTCATGCAATGGCTGATTGTATTTTTCTGTCAGGCTGCTCCGTGTACGTCTCAGTGGGGACGTCTCTGGGTTACAGAAACCAAGGTGTGGCTATGACGACACAGATACCCACATCACGGTGTGTATAAGCGCTGAGGCTGCCCCGGGCCTTCTGCCTATTGCACAATAGACATGAGCCACTTCTGGTCTTTGCGCCAAAGGAGGGCTGTGCTGCAGACTGGGATGTTGAACCGTCACTGTTCAGCTGGCCCTTCTCAGGAAAGCTCTGCCCTTTTGATATTGCTGTTCAGAGATGAACTCAGTGCTTCATGTTTACTGCTGAAGAGAGCTGGTTGGAATTGCAGAGACACTTTGTTGCTTGCAATAATGTGCTGATTTTGACTGTTTTTGGCATGACGCTCTCCACACCCAGCCCATATTTGCTCCTGTTTGAATCTTGGTCAACCTGTCTGTGTGATGTATGTAAGGAATAATTAATCCCTAAACTCACCCCTCTTTTTCACTTGTTTATGTAAAGATTTTTGCTCATCGTGAGGCCATCAGACATTCTCTCTCCCACTCTTTTGTTTTGTGCATGTTTGTTTTGCCTTTTGCTTGGCTGGTCACTGAAGTGTACAAAATGCAAATTACAAATGTATGAGCTCCAGTGATCTGCACAATTAAAGTGCAAAAAAAAAAAAAAAAAAAGGTCTACAGTGCTTCAGCTATGCTTATATTTGTATAGCCGCAGCAAGAGGACTACGTTTGAACTCTGAATTGTTTTATTTTGGCCCAAAATCCAAGTAAATCCAGGAAGTGCCATTGACTGTCAGACTAAAGCTTAATGCAGAAGGAAAATAAATATATACATAAATGCTCTCTTTAGGAAAAAATAGAACTGGTTTCAAAATACATTTTAAAGCAGAGGCCTAGCTGCTGGCTCTTCCAAGGCTGCGTTAGGAGCACAGGCCAACTTAAAGGCCAGAGAAAGAAGAAATACTGCTGTGTGGATTAATCCTAGGGCTTGTCTACAGTGCAGCTGCAAGCCTGTTTCCTAGTGTTGGTAGCGTTAGCTCTGCATGTGCTAGAGCGCTAAGGATAGCAGGGTGGCTGCAAGCAGTTCAGGCTAGTCAACCAAGTACTCACATAGGGTGGCCATGATTGGGCGTGGATGGCTAGCCCAAGCAGCCACACGTGCTGTCATGACCACGCTGCTATTTTCCACTGCTAATTTGAGCAGCGTTAGCACCTATAGGTCTACCTGAACTGGGAATTCCACCACCCAGCCACAGCCTAGACGTACCCTAAGCCCACAGGATGGCTGACTGCTTCTTCCCAAATCATTGGGAGCTTAGGGTGTCCAGGAGCCATTCAGAACATTGGATCATATCTCTTCGGGAACCTCAGAGGCTACCTCGACCTTGGAGCTGGGGCTGGTATTCTCCAGCTTGCACAGCTGTCCCTGTGTAGCCCTGCTCGAACAAGTGTACTAAAATAGCAATGCAGCCTGTGGCAAAATGGGCAATGGCTCAAGTGAGCTGCCCCACGTCGACAGCCCTCCCCTCCCCCCCCACGGTTGTGCACGTGAGCGGCCCTGATACCCTGGCTCCATTGCTATGTTTAGCATGCTAGCTCAGGCAGAGCTAGCCCAGGGACATCTATGGAAGCTGAGAATCATCGCCCCCCAGCTTCAAGTATACGTGCAGCCAGAGTGCGGATTTGTTTAGCTTCACCGGCTTCCTGGGCCTCAAATAAGCTGCACTGAAGTCAACGGCTAAGCCACAGGGGGCCAAGGGCTCAGCTAGCGTAGCGCAGTGTCATTCCACTGGAGTCAGTGGAGTGGTGCTAACTGACACCAGTGATGTCTGCCCCACGCTGTCTGGACCATTTAATTCTAAATATGGTGCCAGTCCAAATGACCAACTCCTGGCAACAGTGAACAAACCAGAACCACTTTTCTGTACAGCTGACATTCAGAGGAGCAAAAAGGCTTTTTAAAAAAATAATTGCCCTTTTTTAATGGTGTGTGGGGACTGAGTGCACAATTTAGCTGAGCTAGCAAGCTTCCCCTGGGGCACTATGAAATTATAGGTCCCAGACTTACCATCCTGAGAAATGCTGTATAATCACATTTAGCACTTAAGTAACTTCAGCAAAATCCCCAAACAATTGGGTTGGCTCAGCTGCCCCAAACTCCTGACTAGGAATGACACACAAGAAGAGAGGCTAAAAGCCACCACTAAGGATCTGAGTGCCGAGGGGGAGGGCGGTGATCGGGTCATGGGGTTTTTGTCAAGCTTTGAGTCACGAAAGGAAAGAGCCCTACAACTCTAGAAGGCAACATTTAACGAAACATCAGTTTGCCCAAATCAATGTCATTCTCATAAACAAAGAAACCCCCCAATAGTTGTATAAAAATAGCATCCTTTTATTACATTCCACACAATACAGCTTTAAAGAGTTTCAAATTTCCACAAGATATTTTCACACACAGGCAACTGGGCGATGCTGGGGATGTTACAGTTCTAGGAGGGGGAGAATTGGGAGTAAAAATCTTTAAGTGGTTTTTGTCTTCGTCTTTGGTGATTTTTATTTTTAAGAGAGGCCATCAAATTCTCCTCTCATGTACGCCAAATCACCTTCCCTAACGTGAGTAGGCTCACCTTGATGTAGCCGAGAGCATAGGTGCTGGAACCAGGGGTGCTGGCGCACCCCCTGGCTTGAGTGGTTTCCATTATGTGCAGGGTTCACAGTTTGTTCAGTGGCTCTCGGCACGCCCATTATGCAAATAGTTCCAACACCTCTTGCCGAGAGGAGAATTTGACCCAGGGATGTTGTACCAACTTCTGAAATATGACTAGCGGCTTTCCTATCCTATTGAAATTCTAAGTTTGCTCTGAAAATGCAGCAACAGTATTTCAATATTTTACATCCATTATTATCTCTGATAACCTAGCACTGGGGATTTCATAGCAGAAGTGATATGTTTGATCCTGCCAGGGCTACAGCATGAAGCTGTTCACTAATAAACAACTTCCATGCTGGAAGAAGCTCTCCTAGGGCCCACATGGTACTGAACGCATCCTGAGAGGTGATGGATGCCCCTGAGTACCTCCTGACTTCCATGGGAGTTGAAGGCACTTAGTCCCCTGGCCCCCAGGCCTGCAATCCCAGATGTGTTTACTCTCACATCTCTCTTTCTAGATGCATCCACCACCACACATGCTCAATGTAGAGAATAATTTTTAGACGTTGTGCACTCCCTACCAACATGGTGCTGTGTCATATTATGAGCGAAGCAGGCGTCTCCGAAATCGGCAGACTCAACTGCCACATGCGCTTAAGCATGCTATTCACTAAGGCTGGGAGGTGGAGCATGAGCGCGACAGCCCCAGTGGATGTACACCATTGGGCTTGGCTAAGACTCAAGCAGCCCTGGTCTCTGTCGTGATACGTGCCAACTCTTCATGCATATGACACACTTTTCTGATCTGACCGAACGAGCAAGTTAACAGCTCCTGTTTTTTGGGGAGTGGTGGGGAGGCAGAAAGGGTGACTGGAGGTCTCAGGGTAGGAATCTGATCACCTGCTGCAACTGAACATGAAAAAGACTGAATTTTGTTCAATGGCGGTGCATTTTGCCTGCAAACAGATCAGATTTAATTATTCAAATCACCTTTGCATGTCATCGCTTGGTAATTTATATAAGGCATTTTCACTGCATTACTTCAGAGCCAATCAACAGGCAGAGGCTTATCTTGGACTCCATTATGTCTGCTTGGTTAAAGAGGCAGCAATATCTGGATTTCACCAGGCCTGCCTGCCAGTGCTTTGTTTGCTAGATGTTACTGATGCTCTAAGAAGCAGAACATTAGCAAATGCAAAACTAATTGACATTCTGGAAAGTCAATTAGCCATTTTATGATCCAGCAGCTATGAATTTGGGCAGAGACAACAGAAGGGAAATTAGACTCATCTTGTAAATTTCTAGTAAAATGACAAGGAAGAGGATTCCCCCTTCCCCTGCAAAAAGATAAACAAAAAACATCAGCATCTGGAGTGAGGTTCCTTAAAAATAATAAACCTCAGATTTGAGAAACTACAGTATTTAACATCCACCTTAGATCTGCTTAAGTCTACACATTACTCCAAGGCTGGGTTTAACAGATATAAACTAAACATTCTTTATGAGCTTCTCTGTTATAAGGCAACTTGAAATAGATTCACTTCTGGATGGGGAGTTGGGGGGCGGTTTCCGCTACCAAACAATGGCCGTGTTATCGTGCTGGCTGAAGAAATAATAAGCAGAAAGGTCTTACTTTTGAATGTCTATGCACCTCTCTGGATTCTTCCCACCATCCAAGAGGGGCTTTTGACTGTCCAGCATGGCCTGTTCTTTTCATTATGCACCCACTAATGTTATATGAAATATAAACCCAGCCAAAGCTAGATAAGGCAACAAAAAGCATTGTTCTCTTCCCCAAGTAAACAAATCAGTATATTTATCGCAAATGGTATCCCAGGCCTTCCACAGGGGAAAGAGCATTCCCTGTGTAAGTAGAAGCAATACAAGCAAGTTAAAGAGGGCCTCTTTTAAATATACATTCAGTCAGTCAGCCTCAGGCACTCCCATGCACACTTACATACATATATTTATATAGACGCGCACGCACTCACACACGCAGACACCAGCTTCTAGACTTGCCGTCAAGTTTCCTTGCAGGTTGCCTACTAGGAGAATCAGTCTTTGAAAATAATAAAGAGGAGCATTCCCTCTCAAAGTGTCATGGGCGGAATCTATCTTCTGGCGATCCAAGATGCAGCATTAGTTCAGAGTGTGTAAAAGAACAGGAAGGGCGTGGAAGGGGATAGGGACAAAGATGTCTAGAGTTCACACAGACGCTAGGGGAGGAGAAAAGTGCAAAACTCGAGGCAACGTATTTGAAGTCTGAATTTTTTGTTTTTTGTTTGTTTTTGTTCTTGCTCCTGTTCCGCTCTCAGCAGCGCGAGCTGCGGTCTTGCTCTAGTTTTATCGTTAAGGTGGGCTCCACTGCCAAAGGGGCCCCGTTGGTATAGTGTGAGGTTTTGTAGGTGATGGCGTGATCACTCTTCTTGGCCGCATAGCGGAACCGGTGGTAGTGGAGCACAAGGGCCAGCGCGACGGAGACCAGCACCAGAACAGCACCTCCGGCGGCCATAACGTAATACCAGTAGGCTGGGATGGGCTGCACTGACACCGTGTCCACTGTGGGCTCGCTGCCTGGCAGGAGGGTGCCCCCTGGTGGAGAGACATAGAAGAGGGTTGCTAGGTGGGATGCATGCAGACTAATAAAAAGAAACACATACTTGCAAGAGTACAGAGCAGCATTAAATGAGGTTATGTGACCCAGCTCCAGGTACGAAATTTCCTCTTTGGGTGAAACACAATTTGGGAGTTTGATGTGCAGATATATTAAAGCAGTTTATTAACTAGCCAATCTGGATTTAAATGTGAATTACTTTTTTTTTTTTTTTGGCCTTCCCTGAATCAGCTGGGTCTTGTCTCCACATGACAGTTGTTGTCAAGCAATGACAAAATATCACAGTTTTAACTGGAGGTAGAATTTCATAGCAAAGCGATAAGGAAGTCGCAATAGAATGCTGGGAAAGAAATCAGAGGGTGAAATATTCTTCATTCTTATGGAAAAGACCGTGAAAAAAGGCCTCTCACACAGGGTACCCTAAACATATATACACAGATTTTTAAGGCCAGACAGGACCGGTATGATCATTTAGTTTGATTTCCTGCATAGCACAGGCTGTGGAACATCACCAAGCCATTCCTGCACCAAGCCCACAATCTTCAAAATTTTAGCAAGCCAGAAACACACAATCCATGCTGCTGAAAATTAAACTACCATCAGCCTCCTGTTTCGCTGAATTCAATCTTGATAACTATCTGGGGAGCTTTCTTTTCCTCCATGTTTAACCCTCTTTGTGCTTGCACATTTCTCACAAGAAAAGGCAGGGGGGAGGCATGTATCATTCTGAGGCAAAGCTATTTGTTTTCAAGATCATGTCCGGATAATACGGCATATATATATAAATACTGTTTTATTGCCAGCCCATGCGCGCGCGCACACACACACACACACACACACATCCTCCAACAGACTCAGAAGATGCTAATTCCTATGCTTATGCTAAAACCCACATCTCTCACTAAAGCAAGGTGGCACTAATGCTCATGCAACCATTACTCAGATCTTCCAAATTTTGCTTTTGGAGACAAGTCATAGATAACTGGGGATGCACTTTTGGAATTTATTGACTGGCTGGTCCAGGAGCGAAATTCTCTTAGGAAACTTTCCAAATGACTTGTTCTGTTGTTGAACAAAGACATTTTTTAGTCTTTTTCTGGAGGCAGCCTGATTCTCCTCCCATTCTGCCATTGTTTTTGCAATAGAGGGACACTTTCCACACAGATGGAGCTGCCAGGAGTGTCTTAAAGTGGATAGTTTGTGGACTTCTCTGAATTGGTGTCACTTATTATTCAGCTCAGCTATAATAACTGCTGCTTGGCGACCAACTCTGTGTCTGTTTTCAGTGCATGCTCAGAAGATTCCAAGGGGAAAACAAAATACTGAAGGATGAACCCTGCTATGAGCACAGCAAGGAGGTTTCCCATAACACTCCCCTCCCACCATCCCCTACGAGATGGAGATGGTGATCTGTGTGTTTAGGTTTGTAGTTTTGTTCTACTGTAGCCTATGTAGGAGATCAGTTGCTTCTTAGTCACAAAAAATCATGGGTGTGAACAGCAGGGATTAAAACTACATCCAGAACACTTAGTAGAGACTGGTAAATGGAGCAGGAGATTGGAAAGAACTCACACATTTGTCATTCCAGGCGAGAAAGTCTCATTTCTCAGAATGATACACACATGGTCACAGCCACCATTAACTGACCCTCCGACTCAGCAGCGAGGCCATTAATAATTGGACAGTAATGGAAGGATGACCACTCCTTTCATCCTCCCCCAGTGGCAGTCCCTCCAGAACAGGGTGGGGGGACACAGATGGGGCAGCATGAGAGAAGCCTGTAGTGCGGCTGCCCACACTGTGCCTAGCATGCTACTGTCCATTCTCCCTGATCCAGTTTCTTGAGGGGTGAGGGGTCTCGGCCCTCCATTAGTGCAAGATTCTAGGATAGGGTTGTCCGAACCTGCACCCTCCTCCCTACATAGCTGGCTGTAAAAGGCCCTAGGTGCTGTTGTCTCCTTACTTCATTGCAGCTGTTTCTTGCTTCTCCCCATAGTTGCTACCATGAGGGAGCCTGGTTTGCTCCCTATCAAATATCACGGGTGGAGAGGAACTGACCTGTATTCTTTTAGGAGAGCGGGTTTCCTAAAATCCCTCCCTCCCACACATTTTTTTATTTCTTTAAATAGACCCATATTGGGCTATTCCTGCCATGCAAAGGGACGGGCACAAATGTTCTACACACAGCTCCCGCTAGCACAGTCCTGAGCCCAGTGTGGGCCTGTGGCTGTCCAGTGGAAGCATGCTGTAAGTTGCTAGGCAGAGCACAAGCTATGCAGGGCAGGGAGGGGGGAGAATACGGACTACACTGAGCTAAAAGGACATACGTACAAGCCCCCCAGGAAAAAAAATTCCAAACTCTAATATTTATTTAATGTTCTTGTTGAAAAATTGCCTTATTTCAAGCTGGCTGGTGCACTGAGAAGGAGTTGACAAAGTGGTCATAAAACAATACCAACGTAATAAACTGCTGATCTCTTTAGGGAGGGTGTAAAAGTACAAACTGTCCTGCAAAATGACAAAGGATGCAAATATCTCCACTAGATCTCTGCTTGCCACCCAGGCAGTGCAGGAATGGAAACATACAGATGTTTTAATTACGGCCATTTGGCACTAACTGGAATTTCAAGGCCCAGATTCTCTGCTGGTGTATACCAGCATAGCAGTACTGACATGGAAGGAATGAGGCCTATTCGCACCAGCTGAGGATCTGGCCCCCAATACCTTAAATTCACATCGTCTGCGAGCACCTCAGCTGGAAAAGAAAGAGTAGACATCTCTCCTCCATTCCCAAATGCTTGCTACTTTGCTTTCTTTACAACTAAGGATTGCATTTTCTTTAGGTGAAGAATACAGAAGTCTGTGAAAGAAATTTGCCTTGCTCTGCCAAATGGACCCTGGCAGTGGTTTAATTTTAAATGATTTTCTAGAGCTCTGTGAGAGTGTATAATATACCATATAATATCTCATAGACACCAGTTACTGTTTCCAAAAGCAAATCCACTTAGCTGGGTAAAAACGAATTTACATATGTCTAATCACCATCCTTGTGTGCTCAAAAACACCTACTGTTAATCTGACAACTAGAGGGGGCATGAAAAGGAGCGGGGAGTCTGCACACATAGCAGTTGCCTCTCTGAAAACTGAAGGGCTCAGTTCTGGGTGCAAAGGCCAGCAGTACATATCCTGGATAAGGATATGATGTGCTTATATAACACTTTCCATTGAAGAGAGCTTTACAAATTATTAACTTCTCACATAAGCTACTCTAGGCTGGGCCCCAGGTGTGTCATGGAATTTACCACCGAATTCACTCCTTGCCACAGAAATCATCTCAGAATATCAATGTTTATCCAAAAATTTGTTTTGTCCTTTGCGCTTGCAGACAGTCTTAAAATGTGAACAGTGTAAACCAACGCAGCAATGCTGGCTTGAGTCTACAGGGAGTCTGAGAGGTGTGAACTGAACCATTCACCTCAGGCAGGGCCCTGTGGGCCCTGCAATTCCATATCTATGGACTTTACCTAGCATCCCCTGATGATCAGCATTTTTGCTGGGGAATTTGCCTTTTTGTTGCAGCCAAGATCCTGATTTTTCTTCTGTCCCCCAATCCTGCTGAGATCTGCCTGCAGCTGCCTCTTGCTCTCCAGATTTCTCCCCAAGGGGGCATTTATTGGAATTCATGTTCTGCATTGTACAATGCAACCAGGCATCAGGGGGTTGGGAAGCCAGAGCTGGAGGCCAGGCAAAGGGGAGCCCGGCAGCCTGGAGAACAAACAGTACAGCACCCAGCACATTAGGAGCCAGGATAATGAGGTATAAGCTCCCCGCCTTCCCTGGCATGCATGAGAGGAAAAGGAGGTTTTGAGCCTTGCTGCCTGAAGAACATCATGGGAGCTAACTTTCTTGGAGAGTCCAGAGAAAGAACCCATCCCTGAAAGCTACTGGCAATTAATTTCACATTCATGAGTATCTTCAGCTATAGGTCATCATTGAATGCCTGCATGGGGATGGAAGAGAGGGGAAGAGAAGGGCAATCAGTTAGTGTTATGGTGAATTTTAGAGGTTGTGGCTGTGGCGTTTGGTCTCCCTGTGCCACGGAGGCCAGGGGGCCCTGACAATGGGACATGAATTCATTATCATATGCATTTATTTGAGAAGTAAACTGAGACATCGAGAGGTTAACACCCAGGGCTGTGCATTAGTCGGTGCCAGAAATGGGAATAGAAGCTAGAAGTCCTGATCCCAACAGCCACAAAGTAGCATAGCCCTTCTTGCCCCCACTAGAGGGGGGGGGGATCCCAGATGGTATGGAGCCAGTGAAGCCAACTCTTTACCACCCTTCCCAGCCCCATTGGTGCAGATGGTATGGCTGTGGGGAGAGAGACTGACTGGAGCACCGCTGGACTCCTTCGAGGCTAAGGCCCATTAAAGTTAGAGCAACCCTTGCACTACTCCAACTGCTCTGGGAACTGAACCTGGTCAAGGCCAGTTCAAAATTGGGAGGGCATAAAGATGGCCTCAAGCCACCTCTGCTCCACCCACTCAGATCCAGTGCAGCTTGGCCAGTCCCAAGGATCTAACCCCATGTCTCTTATTTTAATTACTACATCACACTGGCCCAGCTTAGGTTGAGAAGATAGCAGAGGTCTGGAGGGTCAATTTAGCAACTCAAGTATTTAAGGAATCACACTCCTTTGTCTCCAAGTGTTAACAAAACCAACTCGTAACATTAACAATAGTTCTTCCTTATGCTGTTAACTGCTAAAAATACCTGCCAGGCCATTCAGTATATGCATAATAAGGATGTTATCGGCTCTGTTTTTATTGGCTCAGTTTTCTGGAAGTTTATTTTATATATAGAAAAGTGCTCTGCTAAGATGAAAAAACCATCCTCTTAACGACATCACTTTTTGGATCTCCCTTACGTTCTCCCATACATCCCAAACTCTCTCCTCTCTTTCATTCAGTAGAGCCCTGCTTCTAAAAAAAAAGGGGGAGGGGGCCTTTCTGTTTCTAAAAGGTTTCTGTGCACTTTGTTTTATGCATGACTTGCAATGCATGTCATTATAAATCTGATTAGATCATAGGACCTCAGATGTCAGATGTTTTGTGTGCAAACACCCTGTGTGCTGATGTTCACCCTTGTCCTATCTACACACAGTACCCTCTGCTATCATTTCCCCTGCCCCCACCCCCAACCATACAGCAATTTCAGGATTTAACATTAAAACCAAAGATTTAGTTAGGCAAGAACAAAAATCATCAAGGAAAAAAGGAGAAAATAATATGTCTAGAACCTCTAAAATGTTGTCTGTGTCCCTGTGCCACAACCATTTTCACAGATCTGTTCCTCTCAAAATCACTGAAATTTATGCCAATATGTACTATTAACATGGAGGGGTTTTTCATAGGTTTCACAGATTCATAGAGTTTAAGGCCAGAAGGGACCATTATGATCATCTAGTCTGACCTACTATATAACAGGCCATGGTATTTCACCAAGTGACTCCTGTATCAAGCCCATAACTGCTGCATGAGCTAGATCGTATCTCTTAGAAAAACATCCATTTTTAATTTGAAGACTCCAGGTGATGGAGAATCTACCATGTCCCCAGGGAAGTTGTGGTAAGGATTAAAAACTTGTTCCTGAATTTGTCTAGCTTGATTCAGCTTCCAGACACTGGTTCTTGTAATGCCTCTTTTGTAAGGGGCAGATGCTCCCTATCTCAAACATGGCATAGTTTACGCACACTTGACTGGTCTCATCAAAGACTGACCCACTCACTGAGATGTACATTAGACTTACTATGGCCCATATACCCACAATGTTTTATTGTTAAACTGTCTGTGTTTTTTTAACCTGCCCTTTGAGCAAGCACAGTTTTTTTGGATATTAAAAGGACATTAATGTAGGGGAGCATACATTTTGTCCTGCCAGGAGCCATAGGGATCCACTAATTGCATAACAATAGTGATTCCAGACATCCTCCTCCTTGAAACAGAGATGAAACATGGGGAGACCACAGGTCCTACCATGTAATACTCCATCTTGATCTGTGTGCCCAGTCTCTGGATTGAGATGGAGTATTGCATGATGGGACCTGGAGCAGCACCTTAATAGTAAAGGGGATGGTGGGCCTGAGCATATTTATGGAGTAATAACAGTCATAAAAATAGGACTGTATTGGCAGCCTTCAGGTAAGAGCATGCTCTTTAGACACCTCTGCTTTAGCCTAAGACTCAGCCTTTGTTGATCACTTTCACCAGCTAGAAACCAAATGCTGCTGCAAATTTTTAAAATAAATAAATAAATAGCTGGCCCGGGATTTACTGTTAAGTGAGAGTGAACAAATCAGTGCATGTGAACACAGGGTGGAGGAAGGGAGAATGGCCGGTATTTCCATCGCCCCTGGGACACAACAATCAGCCTGACGGACCTCTCCTCCCTGCCCCGCAGAAAGCTCTTGTTCCCGCTCCCTCCTACTGCATGCCTTGCCCATCTACCCCTCTGTTTCTTCCCATCGGCCATGCCTGGGAGAGCTCACAGGTGGGAGGTATATAGCTGATGATCACCTCCTCCCTCAGTTTCCAGCCCCAGGGAGGGATGTTCCTGGATGAAGGTCTCCAGCCAGTACCACCTTTCTCCTACTTTCACCTGCAAATGGGTTGGGGGTTTGAGTGTCTTAGGTGAATCTGTACGTCTACTGAAGTCAGTGGAAGTTTTGCTACTGATTTCAACAGGGCCAGGATTTCACCCATTATTTTCAGTTCATGTTCCAAAGTGTCTCTCTGAATGTTCTCCAGAAGTTCATTACAGAGAACCGCGGGGTGCCATTATGCCCCTAGACACTACTCTGCCAGAAGGGCCAGTATGACACAGTCTCAAAGGAAGCTTGTCAGGAAAGAGCCCAAGGACACCAGATGGTTAGAACCTTTAAGAAAAGGAAGTACATTATATAGCAGCATACAAGAATTGTCTGTGAAATGGTCACAAGGCTTTTGACCATCGGGCTAGAATGGCATACCAGCTTCTCCCCAAGGATGAGAGTCTCAGTGGAAGGATATATAATTAGCCTATAAACAAATAAGCCAAAATACCTAGAATGCTGACATTAAGAATATCACCATAACTATGAAATTAGCTCAGTTAATTCTTGAGTGTGCCCCTTTTCATGCTAATGACTTGTCCAAACCCCACTGAAGTCAATGCGAGACTCTCTGGCAACTTCAGTTTGCTTTGGATAATTTTCATCCAGTCATGGATCCTAAAGCATTTTGCAAATTGTTGACAAAGGAGCAGCTTCACCAATCACTGAAATGCAGCCACTTCTGGGGTGAAACCCAACAACTTTAACAGTGCACTAGCAATTCCATGCAACAGTTTAAGAGAGGAAGTAAGGAAGGATATCGTAACCAGCTGAAAATAAAGGGGCCATTTTTAACTAGGCAGAATGCCTTTTAAAATTAAGGATTTCCTTCTTTGGAGTTTGACAATCTACACATTCACTTCTAGAGACGTAGTGAGCATTAGACAATGAAAAAGAGATGAAAAATCTTCCCCAAAAGAGGACAGCTCCTTCTTTTTCAGTGTAGAAAACACTGCAGCCTTGTTGAACCAGAAATGTGTAATGAGCAGGGCACTCAGTCGTTCTGAATTGCTCTTCCTTTTGTTTTACTCTGCAGGTTTTATCAAAGAGCAGAATCCCATTTTCTATTCTCTAGATGAGCATTATGCTATTAAATGCTTGTCTCCCCTTTTACTGAATGTCAACTTCCAAACTCCTTGTGGCAGTTGTTCTTCCAATTCTGCTTCCTAATTTCCCTCTCCTTGCAAGCAGGCCTGCTGCCACTGTACCTCACTAATAGCCTTGGCATCTGTATGCTGGAAAGCAACCATCTCCATGCTAAGATAAATCACTGCCACCTCATTTCACTTTTAATTCACTACCAGTTTTTTGGTTATGTCTGTCAGTGGTTTCCCTTTGCTCCTGGGCCCTACATTTTAAGCTTCATTGCTCCTCACCGGGCATTGCAAAGCAAAGCACTTTATCTCGGTCTTCTTATTTGTCTCCATTATGGGTTTCCTAACTTTAATTAGACACGAGGTAGCAGAGCCTAATCTGCTATTCCCTCTTCCTCCCTCCATGCTAGTGCCATCTGCTGTTGGGAAGACATACTGCACATTTGCTGTTTCTCTTGTCTAGGAACAGTGCATATTATTTTCATACACACACACACGCCAATTTATAAAATAGAAGCCAACGATGAAATCATGCCATCAGGGAAATGTCTAAAATAAGTGCAGTGTTACCTGGAATGTAGAAGTTCTCACCTGGGAAAGCTGTGATGGGTTCTGCAAAGGGAAAAAATATATTCTGGTTTTAGAGAGGAGGCTGTTGAAAACAAACAGAAGATTACATCTGATGCATCTGTAGTTACTTATCGGTGACATCTCCTCAGACCAGACTCCGGCATCTGAGTCACAAGACACGGGGGTCCCCTGTGACTATGTAGGCAGCCCTAATCCAGTGCTTCCCAAACTTCGTACTAAGACAACTCACGAACTGCGTATAATCTTTTTTTGTGGTCCCCATCAGGGTCCAAAATCATAGGCCACCATCCTTCTCGCGTTGTGAGGAAGCACTGACCCTAACCCTGGCCTGGGGCTGGAGGGATGGCTTTGGAGAGCAAGCCTGCATTGCACTCAGCTGGCAGTGGCCGCTCCTGGCCCACGAGTTTGGGCCCAGCTCCCCACTCTGGTCACTGTGATCTAGCTTGCTGGGTTGCAGCATTACTTAGATTTGGCCTGGCTGCTGGAGCAGGACAAGGGCGGATGCTGTGTGGTGAGTGCGGGGTGGATTCACTCTACAAACTCAGCCAGCCTGGCCCTGAGGTCTCCCCTCCACACCAGGCTCACAACACACCTAGAACCTTCTCCCAACCCACAGTCGGCACAACACTAGTTCACAGGAGCCTCTCCATGGAAGGGGGAGTGGGGATTTCACAATCTTGCAGAGAATCTCAGGGCCTCTGCTTCAGTCTGAGATTGGCCTGAGGTGAAAAGTTGGATTTAGATTTAGACTTCAGGGTAAAATACACCCCAAGAGCAGAAGTGAATCCCTGAATTCAAACACTTATTATAGAGCTAGGAGGCTGCTGCTGAATTCAGATCTGAATCGGTGTTCAGATTTCAAAGCAGCCTAAAAGGTCAGGGGAGTCTGGATATGGTTTCTTGATTTTAGCTCATCTCTACGTTTCAGTTTTCACAGGGGGGCGCCATGTCACTTCTGGCTAGCCTGCATCCCTCTGGCTTCCAGTTCCAATAAACAAATGAGCGTGATTTTTTTGAAGTTACTTTGAGGAAGTACAAGAAGAAGTACTATTACAAATTACTGGACCTGAAAAACAATAATCCGTGCTTATTAGTGATTGTGTGCTCACAGAAATAACAGACTTCTGATTATTTTTAGATTACTTCTGTGTTACACCTGTGAGGCACATAACCAGGCTGAGGCTGCAAAGAGCACTGTGAACTCATCCTTCAAGTTCAGACCACAAGTGACAGGTTTTCCAAAGGAAAAATTATTGTGAGGTAGAGTTCTTTTCAGGTTGAAAAGGAATCAGATTACTTCCCAGGATTACATTTTAAAAACAGTAGCCTGTTACCCTTGTCAGTTACTTTTATGGTGCTGACACAGAGGGAATGTGGTATGCGGCTATTGTTTCATATTACTATGGTGGCTTCGAAAGTGATCCTACAGTCAAGGTAGCATTAAATTTTTCAGTTAAAACCATTTTACAATCCATTTGTCAGGCATGATCAAAACCAAAATATCACAATTTACTGTTAGGTTCATAGGTCCAGATTTAAATTCCTGAAAAGATGCAAGTAAATCTATTTAGCAGTTTGAAACAATTTTTAGAGCTAGTGTCAAGCATTTTTGGACCTTTATGGCTTACAAAGGGCTGTGTTTTAACACTTACAGCTTTACTTACATGTAGATAAAAACAAAATATTAGCTAATTAGACAAGTTTGAGTATTTTAAAAAAGCTAGAAAAAGAAAAAATTATTAGCATTATTCATCATTCGGGTTTCATTTTTATGCTATGGAAACCATGCCATGTTTGTCAAATGTCAACACAGAATTTTACACATGCCACATTAGTTCTTTTGGCACAAGGGCAAGTGGTCAGTAGAGTTAAAAGAAACTGGGACCCCCGGAGCTCAGAACCACTCTAGGATAAGTTGCTGCCCTCATTCTATTCTATTCTGTTCTGTTCTATTCATGTACTTGTACTGCCCTCATCACTGCAATACCTGACTGAGCCTTCCAGTGGAGCATTAAGCAACGTGACTAACAACTGTCATGTGTGGTTCATTTTCTTGCTCGTCCGAGTGCTCTATTTTGCTGAGTGTAGGAGGCCCCTGGCAACTTGACACTCCACCTGTGCAGAGTCATCTTGCTGAGGTGAACCTTTCAAAGTCCACAGAAGAAGCTCTGCTGTGCATCTTGGACCATGGCCAACTCCAATGGAAAGACTCTGATTGATATCAGTCCAGTTGGATGTGACCCCTTAGGAGATGTGTAACAACCAATCACCTCTCTTGCAGCTGTACAGAAGGAGAGGCTCACTCCCATGGACATCTGTCAACACAGACCCTGCTAATTAGATACGTTACATAGTCCAACTCCATCCGCCACTCATCAAGGGCCAGATGCTGCTGTGACATTGAAATCAATGGGAATGAACACCATGGCAGACTCTATCCCATGTTCATGAGATGGTGACTGCCATTATCTAAATACAGGAGAGGGATGGGTAAGCTAGATAGTTGAACAGTGTTGAATTACCATTCCAGTAGTAAACTGCTAACAAACGTTTTTAAAGCTTATGTAGTTTTCATGTTTAATGAACCTGTCTACCTGACTTTTGCCCTGGATTGGGAAATGATGAATTCTAGTACCAGCATCTCTTTTATTATTGTGTTAACACGGCTATAAAACCCCTCTGCTATTTATTTCTCATTAGACAAGGCTCCTATTGAACCCATCAGCCCCTCCAAGCATGTAATGCTGACTGGCAGCTGGTTTCTTTTGTCTAGCGCTTTCTTTTTAAATTTTGTGGATGTCCTTTTCATGTAGCATATTCTTTAATAAGCCCATCTATTGTTTCAGCCCTCCTTTGTAGACATATTTATCCCCCGTAATGCCTTTGGTACCAGTCCCATCAGTACCTGTGTGCACTAGGGACTTATTTTCCCTGATTTCCTTCAGACACAAAGAGCAGCTTTATTGAAATCCAGAAAAGCACTATAACTCAGGCCGGGGAAGAATTCTGGTCCCTTGGTAGAATCCTAGAAACAAAGGTTCTCATGGACTGGACTAATTTTGCTGCAAGTGACAATGTTTCCTTGTCTAATTTGGTGCAGCCGAGAGGATACCAGAATCGTCAGGTATAATTCTATGGCTGTGTTATGCTGGAGATCAGATTAGATATCACAAAGATCCATTCTGGCCATAAAAATCTATGAATCCGGTAGACAGATGTTTACATACCCATACAATTCTCTAGGGAGATATCAGAGCCTATCCGGATGTCATCGATGGCAATTTCTCCCAAATGTCCTTTGCTTATAACACCCTCGAACACAATCTGCAAATAAATCAGAACAGAAATGTCACCGTTAAGCTTCCACTCCCAGACAGTGCAAGCAGTCCTTGTTCCCTTGGGAGAAAGAGCAGGAAATACGCTGCCCACTTTTAGGTCACCCCGGAGGAGCTAATGGCAACAGGCCAAATCCTGGTGTCCTTAGCCAGTTTTTACCAGTCCCCACTGGGGCAAACTTCCATTGGCAGTGAGAGTTCTGTCTGAGTAGGGACTGAGTAAAAACTCAGGAAATAGTGCATCATTTGGCCCAAGGACAGCTAGATTCCTAATTCGCAGCTGGTTTGAATAAAATGCATTTTTCAGGGAATACAAGCCAGGCCAATCGATTTGGGGTTTCATTAGTTATCATGGGTCAGCTCCTCAGCAGGGGTGAATCAGCATAGTTCTACTGAAGTCAATGGAGCAAAACCTAATTATACCAGTTGAGGATCCAGCCATTGAATTAATACCAAAACAGGCCATGATAAAAAAGAGGGTTAGTACCTGTAGTAAGTTTAAAGTGATACTAAGGCTGGGTCTACACTCACAGCGGCAGACTGCCGTCACATCGATTGCTCTGGATCAATTGAGCGGTCTGTGTAGACACGCTCAGTCGATCCAGCAAGCGATGCAGGAAAACCACCCCCGTAAGTGGAGTAGCACTGCATTGCAGGGAGCGCTGTTCCCTTTGACACAGCACACTATGGACGCCGCATGGAGGAGACGCTGCAAAGTCGATGGGAGATACGCAAGTGATTTATGTCACTTGTGTATCTCCCGTTGACTGCCGCTGAATCGCAAAGGTAAGTGTAGACCGGGCCTAAGTATCAACATACTGCAGGAGATGGGCATATTTGTCACTATTTCATCACTGAGCCAAATTTTTTCTAAAAAAATTAATAGACTAGTTAGCTGTGAAAAATGCTAAGTGAAAATACCTGCATTATTTAAGTAATTATTCAGTTAATTAATGTCTGTACAGCACTTTTAACATGCAAAGTACTATCTAACTCCAGAGGGGTAGCCGTGTTAGTCTGTATACAGCAAAAAACGAGAATTCTCTGGCACTTTAAAGACTAACAGATTTAATTTTTGCAGGCATACGCTTTCGTGGGCTGCAACCCACTTTGTCAGATGTAGGGAATGGAAATCAGGAAGGTGGTATATATATACAATCAAGGGGAAGGTACAACAATGAGGGGGATAGGTAATAGCAAAGTCTATACAGTTAGAGTAGCTAAGGCCTATTCACAACCATTGATTAGAAGGTAAGACTGTGTGAACAGTGACAATTACTTCTTGTAATGAGAGATCCGTTCCAAGTCCCTATTCAGACCCAGTCTGATTGTGTCAAGTTTGCAGATCAGTTCTAGCTCTGCAGTTTCTCTTTGGAATCTGTTTTTGAAGTTTTTTTTGTAGAAGTATGGCAACTTTCAAGTTGGCTACAGAGTGTCCTGGGAGATTAAAGTGCTCTCCAATTGGTTTATGGGTGTTTTTTTAAATCTAAATCCAAGAACCCTTATCTGTAAGCACACTTGTAATATTTTATTTAAAAAACAAACGAACACACACCAACCAGCAATACATCTTCCGGGATATTTGTGCAAAGACCTTTGCTTCATGTTTGCAGCCATCGCTTCCTTTCCACTGCTAACTTTAGTATCCAATCCTGCAGTCCTCCCCCAATGTCAACTGGGAGTTCTGCAGTGTCAGACCCTTAGTTCCATGGGACAGGGACCGTGTTTTCCATTCTGTTTTGGACAGTGCTGAGTCAGTGACGAGACTCATTAATAAGTAATAATAGGCAGCACATGCTCTCTGGCGAGCTGGCTAAGTTTCAGCTTGCCTGACCAGCCAGCCATACTTTCTCTTTGGCTGGGGAAGAGATTGATACACTCTCCTGCAAACTCTACATGTGTGACCCTTTCATTAACTTCACAATGGGGTGCTGGCAGCTTTGGAGAGGGCTTACAGGACCGGGCACGTGGGTCTTATCTATGTGGGCCCGATCCTCTGCCTACTGACATAATGGAGGCAGGATCTGGTCCTTAGTCCACACCCTTTACTTGCCTTCTGGTCTCAGACACAAGTCTTGTCACACAGATCTGATTTTACCCTCACCTTCCCCCCACACCCAGACTTGGAGCCAAGGTCAGGAAAGTGATGTTTGTTTGTTTTTTCATTTTCTCTTTCAGAGTGGGCACCCCCTCTTCCACCTCCCCACCTTTCTGATGGCAGGATTTGTTTGTGTTTGGTTCCTTAGGGCTTTGTGTGTCTTGTCAGATTACCTGATAATCATCTAAAAGAAAGCAGAGGAAAATATTTGTAAAAGGGGAGATTTCAGGAATATAAAAGGCACCAGGATGAACAAAGACCTAAGTCTGTGTATAAAGATAGGCACATTCTGAATAACAAATAGAGTGTTATTTAGTTACTATAGCAACATGAGAAATACAATGAAAACAGCTCAGCTCAACAACGTTCCCTAATGATGAATGGGCACAGCCCTTTGAAATATTGACAGAAGTATCACTAAAATCCACTGGAAGCTCAGAACAAATGGCCCTTTATCATCTTACTTGATACTCCATGTCGTAGCTTGGCAGAATGATCCGCCCCTCTCTCCACTCATCTCCTTGGTCTTCCGAGATGATCCACAACAGCTTATTCTCCTGGCTCGCTTCCCGCCACACCTGCAGCATTATCCCACTCCCACCAGATGCCCGGTACTGGAACACCATGCAGATAGCACTCCTGGGCAAGTAGATTATGGGGCTGACAAGCCGAGTGTGCTGGTCCTCTCTCCTTTCACTGGTCTGTAGCCGCAAGTAGTTTTTACCCTCTGTTCCAAGAGAAAAGAAGTAAAACCTGATCAGATCACCTGTTGGCATTTGTAATGAGTGCTACCCCTTCCAGTTCCCAGCTGCAGATGATAAACTCAGGTAATGCCACTTCATTGTTCTCATCCAAAGGAGAAGTTCTCCCCTAGGATTGGTTATGTTTCCACCTGTTAATTGGGCAATTTGCAAACCTAGGTAGTTAAGTTAGGGCACTTGGATCTATACCTGGATGTTCAAATGGGAACAAGAGCCTGGAATATCCAGGGGTCAAGTTGAGTGTCCTAATTTGGATATCCAGGTTTGAAAATGGAGTCTCAATATATTCTTTGTGTGATGCTTCATTTATTGGTTCTTTTAAAGGACATCAACTCATGTTTTGCTTCATGGAGTACGCTGGTCCTTAGAACCCACCCTGTAGACAGTAAGAGGCACCTATTTTGAATATCATCTAGTGATTTAAACTCACACACAATTGTTTATTGAGTCATTTGCTGTATACAGCCAGGTGAACTTCATGTTCAGGTTTGAACATACACCGAAACTGGGATTTATTTTCTGGCTATTTGGAACATGAATACTGGACTTCATTTCTACTGGTTCTGAATGAAAAAATGGACAAAAAGAATGAGTGCGTCAGTTCCTGTAGTACATCCAGCATGAACTAGCTCAGAACATAGTCTCAGAAGATTACATGGATACCAACGAAATACCGTAGGCAGGGCAATCCTGAGGTATTTCTCATTATAACGCCAAATGAATACACTGCTGCACATCCATTCAGCACCATTTCATGGAGGGGATATACATAGGGTAGTAGCTGTTGAGAGGGAGGGATTGGTATAGAAAATTGACTGAAAACTTTGTTCCTGATGTTGAGAAGACGGAGATGTATGTATGTGAATGAAAACCAGTAGTGACAGACAAATTTTAGAGAAGAGAATTCTGTGGAGAGTAGGATTTTACAGGGACTGAGACAAAGTATCCCTGCTGAGAAAGTCTACATTCCAAACAATCCAGCTAAATCAAGAGATATTACAGGAGTTAGAAAACCTATGCTGTATCAAGCATAAACTCAGTACTTCTGTGATGTCTAGCATCTGAAAGAGAAATACTGTATAAATAAAAGTCTGACACCGAGCAGTAAGGGATGTCTTTTCATCAGCAGCCAAAGTGTGGTAGGATACCGTTAATGAAAATGGAAAGCGTAAACCAAAGATTGATGTAATTAGGACAAGTTACAGTGCATTTGTAGTCAGAAAAAAATACTCTGTAATAATGACATTGTGGGGGGTTTCATATTTATTCTGCCTGGAATTTGCTTAGCTTACAAGCTGGAGGTTGATTTTTCTAACTGCCAGCACTGCATCCTAGTATCTTGATATCAAGCTTATCAGGCGGTGTTTCTTGTGACTCTTTTCATCACCAGGGATAAGCACTTTGCAATCAAAATCTAGCTGACAATTTTGTTGATGCTGCATGAGGCAGAATGAAGCCCACCTCTCAGGTTTTCCATGCTGCAGCTGGATTGGCCCTGAAGTGCACAGAGGAGAATGAACTTGTTTTTGTAAGTAAGCAAATATGACTCAGTATTAAACACAAGGAGCAGGCAGGCTGAGTACAGTGGTGTCTTTTTTTTAAACACACAAGTCACTTTTTGGACTATACCCATACTTTAAGACAATCCCTAGGGAGGAGGAACAGACAGCGGTACCTATAAGAGCCAACCATATGTGACCACACAGATGAAGTCCACAGATGTAGCTGGATTTAGAAAGGCATGTAACAGCAAAAGACCTCCAGCACTGCAGGATGCTGGGTTAATCTAGACTACACAATCTCTACCTAACCCATGGCATTAGAATAAATGCCACCAAAACCATGTGGTCCAATCTATGTGCTATTCTTGTAGTACAATATGCGGAAACCCTGCAATTCTGAAATGCATTGAGGTTAGAGGGACAGTGTTACTGTTGATATTACTGTACTTTATGTGCCAGTTCTCCTGCCTATCCAATACAAATATATGAACATAGCTCCTATAACTATGACTGGTATGTGTCATTAGCATACCATGTGACAGCCCTTTTTTCCTTTCCATCACTCCAACATGGATACCACCAATACCTAACACTTTGTCTAGAGATCTCTAGCTTCCTCTCCCTACTGCACTCCTGATGTCTTTGCCCCTTTGACCTTGATGGGTGGGATTTTGAAAAGCTCTCCATTGGCCTAAGTCTGCTCCTATTGAAGTTTTACCACCATCATCAACAGGACAAGAGCTAGTTCAACACTGAGCAATTTGAAAATCACAGCAAATGCATCTCCAGAACTTAAAACAGAGACCTGTAGATTGACTGAGCTCAGGTTTCAAAACACCAGAAAGCAGATTTCCCCCCAAAAAATCTCCCTTGGCAATGTATTCCAGTGCTTAATTACCCTCACAGTTAGGAAGCTTTTCCCTAATGTCCAACCTAAAATGCCCTTGCTGCAATTGCTTCTTGTCCTCTCCTCAGAGGTTAAGGAGCACAATTTTTCTCCCTCCTCATAACAACCTTTTATGTACTTGAAAACTTTTGCTTGTCTTCTTAGACTTTGATCCTTCTATGAGATCGTTGCACTTCTGGAGAGACCCACTCAAGCCAACAGGGTGCTTATCTTATACCAGAGGGCTGTCTGAGTGGATCCAATTGCAGAACTGGTGCCTGGAATTGTAAGCTGTTCTAGGTTGGGATGTCTTCCTATGTGTTTGTACAGCACCTAGCACAACAGGGCTTTGATCCTAAATGTGGCCTCTGCATACACAATTTCCCAAAGCTACAGTCAATCTCCATTTAGGCATCTAAATAAAAGCGGCCTGAGTGAGTGAGGTGCTGTGCAACCCCAACTTCCACTGACGGTCTTGAAGATAGTTAAAGGCTCTGAAAAACCAGGAGGTTGCACAAATTATATAGCTGAAGAAAACATGCCACTGGTACCTTGCTTTGTGCACATGCACACGGGTGATCACAGCTGGGCCAGGAAGACAAACGGGGCTAAATCCAGCCCTAGTGAAAATATGTTAACTTCAGTAGAGTTGTGGCTACATGGCTCATTTGAACTATTAACTGTTCCCATTTCCATCAGTTTGTAAAAGCAAAGAAACTTCTGAAATGCTGCCAAAAACAATGCAATATCACCTCCACAGAACCTCTTTCAGAGATGGAGTAGCCTGCTGAAACTTTAAGTTCCCTGTGTTTATAAGGTCTCTCAGCTGGTCTCTTTTTGGAGTGATAAAGCACTGTCTTGACCTACTGGAACAATACCGAGTAGTGTGATCCACAGGTGTGCTCATTCTTTGGGCAATTCCACCAACTGCTCCCCTGCAGCTGGGTGTGTTTTTGTGCTTTATAATGCAGTTTAGAGAGACTAGTTGAGCAAAGGCAGACATTACTTGTTATGCCATTTGCACATGAAACTAGTGGGCCACTGTAATGGCTGGAGGGACCTTAATGAAAAGCCTTGTGAACATGCTGAGACCAACTAAACAAGGCCACCATCGAGCTAATTGCTGGCTCAGCATGTCTGAGCCTAGCTGTTCCTGTAGTTGATATTTTTGACACAGTTAATGGAAGGCTTGCAGGGCAGAGAAGACACCTGAAAAAAAATCTCTTCTGTTGCTAAAACATTTGAAGAAAGACTATATAGAAGATTTGATCAAGCCTTTCAGGCTCAAAAAATGCTTTTCAGCCACTTCCCTGGATCTTTGATTCAAAGCATCGGTTCTTGCTAATGACGCAGTTGGTAAGGCTCCCACAGATCTGGCATCAGAGATTCAAAAAGCCAGTTCACAGGACTGCAGAAAAAATCTGTTCAGGTATCTTAGCTTACTGCTCTTTCTTCAAATGGTGCTTCTGCCACTTCCCATGGAGATTTATGGATGCATCTGGATTTAGTAGCGCAAGAGGAGTGTGAAATGCAACTGTCACCGACCAGACTACAGCATAATCAATTGTCCGTGCACCTTAGCAAGCCTCAGATCAATCACAAGACTGATCCTCCAAACAAACTATCTGACTTCTTTTGGCTAATACCTTCCTCTTTGACAAGTGAGCCATCTGAGAGAGTATTAGGTGCAGCAGAAGATGAAGTCTCAGGGCTGAGGTCATACTTAATTCATGTGTTGGTACCGCATCTTATCTCACAAGGTCAATCTATCTGTACTTTGTTCCTGAATACACAACAATTGGCTCCCAAGGAAAACAGCTACACAGAATGGTCACAGCGGCACAGCTGGGGTGTTCCAACAGAACACACTGGGTAGGATATAGACAATCAATTATAATTCTCAGTCAAGAGCCATGGAATTTCTTCTTCACTGGACGGTGTTAACTTACAACTCGACTCCCATGCAGGATCTTTGCATTTGCCTGTCCTTTTTTCACAAGTCTCTGCGCTCACCATTATTACAGAGCTAATTCCTCTGGGATTTTCAGTAAAAGCACCAAGCCCCACCAACACCTGCCTCATATTGGCTTAAGAAAATACATTATCCCTCTCCTTTAGGTCACCATGTCCTTCTGCTACTGCAGAGTGTTGCTGTCTGATTCCCATCTCTACATTATGTTCACAGCTGATGCGTCCATCTGTATCTATGCATCTATATCTATCTCCTGCACTTCCAAACTTGCAGGAGGTGGTCCAGTGGATAGGGCACTCGACTGAGGTTCAATTCCCAACTCTGCTACTGACCTGCTGTATGACCTGGACAAGTCATTTAAGCGACCCTCTGCTTTGCTCTCCATCTGTGACATACTCCCCTACCTCCCAGGGGTATGAGGGCCACATGAATTGGAGCTGTGCATGCCCAGCGCCTTATACGCTCAAGTAGTAGTTAGAGCCAGATGCTTCTGATAAATAATCTGCTCCATATTTCCATGAAGACCACCTACAAGCCATTAGAAACTGCACACTTTTGTATGAACCCAATGAGTGCACACACAGGCTCCCACACCCTGATCTATGTGCCAACACACTTTTATGCATGTGCAGCTAAAGGCATCAATTCACAAATAAAGGCATTAAATGCACAATCCAGGAATCACGTTTTGTTTACACATGTTGGGCGCGCACACTTTTCAAAACCTGGCCCTGTGAGTCACTAGCCATTGAGCCATTGTCCTGAATCCCTGGAACGAGTCAGTCCCCTATCTAACATTTTTTAAAAATGCTTTCCAGAGAATATTCACCCCCCAGGCTTACAGGCAATCTGTGGGGTGTTTGTATATGGATCCAAACACCAGCAAAGGAATACAAACATCTGTGTATCAGCCACAAAAGGAACACTTATCTCTGTATACGCCTAGGGCCCCGTACTGCTTTCACTGAAGTTAATAGGAGTTTTCCTAATCCTTTAGGGACCGATTGGCTGCGCTATAGTGCAGGAGGCTAAGGGACACAAGGACTCCCTTTCTCCCTGGCTCAGGCTACCTGCATTGCAGGGGGCAAGGAGGGGCTGAAGAACAGCTATTGCAGCAGGGCTGCTGCTCTCCCTCTTGTGCTCATGGCTCAAGCAGCCTCCCTGCTGCACCAGGTGAAGGTGTCTGCACCAGATTTAGGGTTGGGACCAAAGGAAGAATCATTGTCACTCTCAGTGGGGTTCGTGGTCTGTCCTTGGGGCAGTGCAGCTGCTCACTCCCCCCCCTCAGTTGGGATGGTGGCAAAGCCTGCAAAGATCAAGGTGTATTCACCCAAGTAAGGAGCAATGGGCCTCACGCTGCTCCAATCGAAGCAACGGAAACATTCTCACTGACTTCAAAGTGATCGGGATTGGCCTCAAAGGGCCAAACTGCCACCCTTCCTGTCACTGAGCAATACGTAACACTGCCAATATTCCCCCAAACTTCACCGGCAGCCTCGTGGTGTCAGGCCCTATTCAGCACAAGAAAGGGTATTGCTGTCTGACTCGGTGAGAATAAAGGGCTGCGGGACTGACCCAAATCCGACTCCATTGAAATTAACAGCAGAACTTTTCTTGAGTCAGTGGTGTGACTAAATTCTCCTAGACTGCAATAAAAATGTAGCCCTTAAATCCTCATGGGAATAACATGGTAAAAGGGTCACCAGCAGCTTAAGTGTGGCCCTACATTTGTTGTTTTTTACAAAATGAGCTCTTGCAAAACTTCAGAGCAAGGCAAATATTTCCCCACTGGAAACATCTTTAAACAAATAAATCTTCCCCTGCTGGGTCTGCAACCCAAGCACGGCAGCACTTATGTCCCTGAAAGTGAAGCAGGCCACAGACCAAAAACTGCAGTGAAATTCTCTCCATTGATTTTCATGACACAGTCCAAGAGAAGTTCAACAATAGGGAAAAAGATACGTTGTAAAAATCCTTCCCATTGTTTTAGTGTAGTCTCAGGTGTGGCTAGCCAGGGTGGATTAATACAGGGAGGTGCTTATTTACTATGCATAGGTCTGAACAGCCTTTGCTCACATGGATAGATAGGAGTGAATATATAAGTAAGGGAGGGACGATGGAGCCCTATGACTTCTAAACTGACAATGTTCTTGTGACATTCTCTAATCATTTCCTTAACGACTGTAAAAAAGTCTAAACATCCATGATCCAGATTCTTAGCTGGTGGATGTCTGTGTGTCTCCACTGAAGGTCATGGAACAAGACCAGTTTATACTAGCTGAAAATACAATGCCTGGAATAACAAGAGTTCTGTAGCACTTTTTTTTTTGCTGTATACAGACTAACACCCCTTTGGAACTTTTCACAGTGCCTGGAATCTTTCCCGACTCCTGGCAGTCAATGAAGAGGACGACTGTGACAGGGCTTGTCAGCACCTACCTGATTCAAGGCACCAGATTAACAACTGGAACTAGTGGGTTTATCTTCTGGTCCCATAGGGCCTGGATCCTACCCCACTGACACCAATGGGGGTTTTGTCATTGACTTCTGTGGGAGCAAAAACCCAAGCCTGTTGCAAATAGTGGCAAACTCCCTCAATGCGGCTAATGGGGGAAATCTATTGACAGATGGGAAGCTTGTGAAAATCCATAAGGAAAAAATTGCAGTGCCTCGTAGGGGCATGATGTTGGAAGAAACTGGATTCCTTTGCCCCACAAAAAGCCAAATACTAGCTGGAGTGATGATGGGTTTCTGTTCAGTTGAGTAGCTTGGCTCTACTTTCACTAGTAGGGGTAGCTGAATTTGTAATGGAAAGTTTTAAGGGATGACACAGAGACAATCCATGTAGCTAAAAGTACAGGGAACTTGGTGCTAATAAAAGAAACTCCAAGATGCCTGAAAGAGTATCTTGGAAATAAAAATAGTGGAATGAAAGCAGTGGGTGTTTTGTCAGTCTCAAGGAGCGGTTACCAATGCCAAGGGAGGGAAATAATTGTACATGCACATACAAAATGAAATTGGAAGATATCTAAGGAATCTGAGCCTGTCTTTCGACAGACTTTTCTAATCAAATGCCTTTCAGACGCTATTTCAACACAGCCACTTCCTCCGCCCCATGCACACTCAGCCAGGGCCCCTCCTTTTAATTTAATTTTTTTGTTTTGCCATCTGATGAAGAAACAGAAACATATTCCACAGACTTCTTAAAGGCACAGTGCACTTCTTCCTATCATGAAAGAGCCAAGTGTTTCATGCCAGAATCTTTAAATTTAAGGATCTCTAAACACTTTGAACCCCCTATTAGCATGTGCTCGGCCCCTAAACTAAGCACAGCTGCTCTCCTTCTCCCAACTGCTCACCCTTGGCAGGAGTAGGGGGTCAAAAGAAAAGACCACCCGGAACTTCTTGCCTGGAGTCTGACCATGGGTTTTATAAGTAGAAGCAATATGCCAGAGGGGGTGGCCAGAAACCCATCAGAGGAACGTAGGAGCGTGCATTAACAATACAACTGTTCTGCTCCCAGTCGGCAGGCTACAAGAGACTCTTTTTAGCATTATGGGTCTCTTTTTAAAGCTGGAAAAAAGCAAATTCTTGTTTCCTTTTGTGCTGTGTTTCCCTTCCTAATGTCTTAAAGCAGGAACAAAGTTAGACCCAATGGTCCCTTTTAGTGCAAATCCCTTCGATGCAGTGAAAAGCTAGACACGCTCCCAGCCAGGTGGCTCATCCGTGATCGTGTCTGACACTCTTTTCGAAACAACAGTGTGTAACTGATCAATGAGGCAGGGCCAGCTGTGATTCTAAAGCCACCAGCTCTTCTCACCGTCTTAGTGCTTCAGGTGAGAGTGTGGGAAGAGGGAGTAGACTGGACTAGCGCCTCTTTGGGGAACTGGCTCCTGGCCTTTCAGTAGCCTTTGTTACCATGAAGCATTCCAGGATCAGAGAGACCTGGGCTGTATTCGCAGCTCTGCGATGTGATCTTGGGCAAGTCACTTCCCCCCTCAGTACCTCTGTTTCTCCTCTGTCTGTCCTGTTAGACCATAAGCTCTTCAAGGTAAGGACTCTTTTGAATAGTACCTAGCACAATGGGCCCCAAATTCCATGGGGGACTCTAGGCACTACTAGAGAGACAATACCCAACTTGTCTCTAATATTCTGGGACCAGCATGGCTACAACTACACTCCAGATATTACTGTAAGGTGAACAACAACTACTTAGAGAAATCTCTTTGTGGTGGCCAGCTGCAAAGCTTGCTAAATCAACGGAAAGACTCCCCCTGACTTCAATGGGCTGGGATCAGGCCCTAAGGGTCCAAGGGATTGGAATTCATAAGTAATAGAGAAAAAGAGGCAGGGTAAGAAACTGAAGGATAGAGGAAGAAAACCACTAACATTGCAGACAAACAGAGAAGGCCATACCCTCTGACCAAGCATCATTTATCCCAGGTTATCCCTAAACACACACACGACTTTTTTAAGAAAAAAAGGCCAATTAATTGTAGAAAGACTCAGGGGAGAGGAAATGAAATGAAAAATTGAGTCTGAGTTATAAAATAAGTAATTTTTTTTTCCTGCTTGCAGGAGGCTTATTACATTAATTAAACATTATTACAGCAAATGAGAGGGGGAGGGTTATTAAGTCCGGGACTGGCGGTAAGTGTTCTCTCCTGTTGCCTGAGGCCCCAGTGATCTTCAGATATTAATCTTCTAAAGCACTCAAATGCTGAAGAGATAAACACTCAAAATATGAAAATGTGTTTCTCCATTTTTCACACTGTGACCTGTATCAAGCCAAAGAATTTGTCAGACGTCCAGATGGCCCACACTTAATACAGCACTGATGGGGGGACGGAGAGAGAGAGAGAGCATGTGTGGGGGCGCACACGTGTGTTTAAGACAGAAGCGTGTTTGGAGATGTAGTGGACTCACATCATTCAGTGTATTTCATATATATTCCTCTTTGGCTCTGCCTGCCAGGTGCTCACTATGCTGGCTTTCAAGTGTGCGGCTAGAACTGTCAATCTTGCCAGCGCCTCTCTCGTGTGGCTGACAGGTTGAATGTTTAGGTTTCAACACCAACTCCATCCTGTTAGGTAAGAGCCAATGGAAAGATGGGAGAGGTCAATTTGATCCATCAAAACCTCATGCTCTTTAGATACAGGCATTGATGTCCTTGTGCATCCATGTGGCATCAGGAACAGAAGTAAAGCTGGGTGAAATATTCATCCGAACCCCAAGCTCACTAAATGGGACCCTTGGATTTTGTGCACAAAACTCAGCCCATGTTCATCAAAATTAAATGAACATAGGCTAAAGTTATTTGGAAGCTGGTGAACCTATTTTGTTCCCCCAACAACACTCCTCCAAAGTCATTTTAGGTAAGAAGAGGGCACAGGTTCCAGGGCTGGTTCCAAGATACAGGGATAAGGAACTTGTGCCGCCAAACAAACCTGCTGGAGTTGTTTCACTTCCAATCTCTGCAAACAAAACTTAGTAAAACCCTTCTTCATTTAAGCCTTGCAAGGCTCACTCAGCCTTAGTCAGAACCCCAAATTCCCTGTTCCCAAAACACAGCCCTATGCCAGAACAGATAAAGGGTAAAACTCAAGCAGAAGGAATTTTTTGTATCCTTAAGTCCTGAAGAGTTCTATCCCGACAGATGACTTAAGTCTATCCCATGCAACCACAGGGTGTGGTTAGCTGAAGACGAGCTCTGTCCAGCCATGGAATCATTATGAGGTATGTGCAAGAGAGTGGAGACATAGCAACAGGGGTAACACACTGTGGGCAGTAATGATGGGCCCAAGTGAGGAAGTCTGGATCAGGATTTTGATGCAAGTCCAAAATTCCCTATATTTTGGGGGAGGGGGAAGGGGAGAAATTCAGCACCAGGCTGCTTGGTTCAAGCCCATCTCTAGTGGAGAGTTAGTGTGATTCAGTGCCACAGTTATTGGCCTGTAAGTAAGAAAAGAGCCAACAAAGCAGAAATCCGAAGAATTAACAAAGCAAAACATTGACTTCTGCAGAATCTCTGCCATTCTTAAGCCATGTTGCAATAATCATTTCCATGGAGAAAATGCCACACTGTTTCCCCCCTTTTCTTTGCAATGTATGAATCAGCTTACCAGGTAAGGACCCAGTGCTTGGTCCTGAATTGCTGAACCAGGTGCTTCTAGAATGGAAAGACCACATATAACCTGTTGCAGGGTCATTAGACCAACCACATAAGTCTTCTGGCAGGTCAAAGTTGCAGTTGAATCCCGCAGGAAGCTGGGCATCTTATACATAACAAAAGAAAACTTGATTAAAAAACAGCCTGCAATGTGGTGATGCTATTTAAAAACTAAAATAGCTGGCAAGTATTCCATAAATACGGAAGATGAACTCTCTCTTTCTCTCTCAAGGATGCTTTCAATCTGTCTCAGGTTTCATCAGCTCAGAGGATCAGCCTTAATTTCTGCATCATCAAAACGCTTACACCAAGGCCTTCAGCTAATCCACCAAACTAAGCAAATATAAACACAGGCACCAAATGCTTCCAAGCTCTAAACAGCACCTTCTCTTCATCCCCTGGAGTGGCCAAATATTAAATTCTTTTTTAAATGTCAAGAGACGAATGTTTCCCAAGTGCTCTTGTGGTGCAGTGTAGTTCCGCTCTGGCTCCAAACAAAGAAGACTCTCAAGTGCCCTAGAAGCCCTGCTACCAAGTGACAGAGCTAAACCTTCCTGGCAGCAGAGAACAGGCTGCCTGCATGGTCACTCATCGGTCAGCATCTACTAATGAAAATGTTTCCCATGTAGATACAGGGCAGCAGTGGTCTAGTGGAATAACCCTAGCGACAGGAGTCAAGAGAGCTAGGCTCTGTTCCCAGCTCCACCACTGACTTCCTCTGTGACCATGAGTCACTTAATTGCTGTGCCTCAGTTTCCCCATCTATAAAAGGAGGATAATGTTTGCGTACCTTTGTACAGTGCTTTGAAATTTGCAGTTAGATTTCATTATCAGTTCAAACTTCATTATATGAAATACACTGAGCACTCTGTAGCAGAACTTTGGACACGGTTAGCTCTTGGGTCACTGGGGAGGATGTCAGAGGAAGCTTGAACTAAAGCCGTGTCTACACAGTGAATTACTGCATGGCAAGCCAGAGTGTGAATCTACAGCATGCTAGCTTGCCATGCAGTAACATCCCATATGGATATTGCTATAGTGCAAAGAAAGTCCTAGAGGTGGCTTAGTCTTGGAGGAAGAAGCTGCAATGTCATTTGCACAGGGAAGCAGTTGCTAGAGGAGGGACCTATTCTGAGGGCCTGGTTCTAAAGCAGAACTCTGAGAACATCAGAAGATACACTCCTGACTGGGAAGCACCATTGGGCATGTATGTGAAGGGGCCAAATATAGCTTTGGCTTGTTGTAGCTTCCCTGAACAAGGAGGAAGTTTTAAATCACCATGCCCCTAAAGTTAATGATAGTCAGCAAGCGGTCAGTGACCCATGCGATAGCCATCAGGTGAACACTACTGTGCAGCAGAAAGAGCCATTTCATACTAGTCCCATGTCACAATAAAGGACTGTGCCTGTGACTCCTTTTATTATAACCTAATCTAGTTCCCCAGGGAGAAGAACTGGTTCCGTTAGATGCTCATAAATCTGATTGTCCACAGAAATATGCTTCATTGCTTGTAACGTCTGAGAATGAAAATCATAGATAAATATGAAGGGAACCATCATGGGTACTGGCTCTATGCTTTAAAATGTATCACTAGGATGGAAAGTATGTTGCACGCTGCACTGCAGGGCACTCCTGATTTTTATGGCTTTAACGAATAGCAGCAGCCTGAATGCCAAAGTCATTGTTGTAACGCTGGTGCAGAGGGCATCCCGTCCTTTGTGCTATGTCTATGATTCACCTTTCTAGAACTGAGTCCTTATGAACAGTGTGAAATAGTTAACTTGTTCGCAAGGTCTCATTAGGTTCTGCTTTTAGGTTTCCACCAGGCCTTAAAGTTGATGCGCAAAAATACTGGAGAAAACTCACCCGGAAGCCTCTTGTAATGCAATATCTAGTCAAAGTTTGTAGGTTCATGAGGTCTGAATAAGTGTCCATGCTTTTGGGTACTTATCCAAACCTCCCAACTCTGAATACATATTTATGGTACTTATATGGCCCCATTAACATACTACATGAGCATCCTACAACTTTTAATGATTTTGTCCTGTCAACACATGCGAGGTAGGGCAGTATTGCTATCCCCATGTCACTGATGGGGAACTGAGGTATGGCGAGACCACAGGGAATCTTTGGTGGGACAGGGAAGCCAAGCCCCAGGCTGATGCCCTTAGCACTGTATTGTCCTTCCTCACTGTACTATCCTTCCCTGGCACAACAGAGCAGACTTTGACCCTGATTCTTTGGTGCTTGACCCTTTACTAGTAATAGCATTCTACAGTTTCCAGGACTCAGTCCCATCAGGTAGGAGCCAATGTTAATCCATCATTTACTGCACTAAGGGTGCCCAGGTCTGGTACGTACCATCACCCTCTCCACAGCCATCACCACACTCGGTCGTCTCCTCATCAGTGGGATATGGGGAGGTGGTCTCCTCACTCTTCAAGGTGGGCTTCAGTGTCTCTGAAGTGGGCTTTACGTCTGCATAAAGACAACGAAGGAGAACAGATGACAATGGGCCTCATACTCAGGGGAAACCAAACAGAACACTTTTTTTCTGAGTTTTATCATGAGAGGATAAGAAAGCGGAAATAATTTCCAACGTGCTTCAAATGTCAACATGGCTTGAATCACTTGTGAGGCTTCTTTTACATACAAAGTGGAAACGGAATTCTCTGACCTGTGGACCCTGCTGGACAAGTATCTCCTTTAAACAGACACGCTGTTTTTATGTATGTAAATATACTAGCTAGCAGGTTTGCTGTTATGCTGGATAACAGGATACCAGGCAGCACATCCTTTTCTTGCATAAAGGCATCACGACATTAAAAAATATTCCCCCCAATTGTTCCAGTTTCATAAAAACAAGTCACTCAACACTGCAAATGATATAACCACAAATGGACGCAGAGAATCCCTAGCACGCTCTGGCTCAAGGCAGAAAGCATCTGGTTTCACGCCCCGGCCTCCTGACAGTAGATTTAAAGTGTCTCTGTCCCATTTCCCTCTCCTCCATACAGACTCTGGGAACCTACCTAAAAGCAGGTGTCAAGGAAATTTGAGTGAGAATGAGAAGATATTAAGATCAACGACACATGACATTAGGTTCCATTTTCCTCTCGTTTTCTATGGGGAGTAGAGCAGGGATGTCAAACATCCGGCCCACAGGCTGGATACGGCCCACCAACCTTTTTGGTCCGGCCCCTGGAGGCAGCGCATGCCACCGCGACATCTCGCAGCGCTGTACTCGCTGGAGGTGTTGCGTGCTGCCGCGAGTACTCACAGCATCGCACGGCGCCGCCAGAGAGCACAACATCGTGAGATGTCGCGACAGTGTGCGCTGCTGCCAGAGAATACAATGCCGTGAGACCTCGCAACAGCGCACACCACCACTAAGGAATACAACACTGCGAGATGTCGTGGCATCACGTGCTGCCACGAGATCTGTGTACTCTCTTTGCAGCGCGTGGAGTGCTGCATGCACGAGACACAGCGCTCCAAAAGGCAGGAGAGGAACAGAGTGGTCTTGGGGCATTGCGCAGTACTATAATTCTTAATCCTTGATCGATTCTTTTAACCATGAAATAGTGGTAGTTGTAGAACTGAATTTACCGCAGTTTTTATATCGCTGATATCTAGCAAATAAAATATAATGACATAAAAATGATTGTTCCTAGTATTTCGATTTATGGTATGTATGGCCCACTTGAAGTACATTTAATTCAAATCTGGCCTGCCATAGCAAATGAGTTTGTTACCCCTGGAGTAGAGTAGTCAGCACAGTCCAGTATTCATCCCAGTTTAAAAAGGTTTCTTTGCTCTAGTAAGTGTGATTACAATTCTTGGTCAGCACCCTTCAGGATATTATTTAATAAACAGAAGCTGAGGGAAATGGCTAAATACACTAAATATTTTCCATGCACTGCTTCCCAGCTTCTGTTAAACATATTGCACATAAACTCGTGCTCCTTTTTTTCTTTCAGCTGCCTTTTATTCATGGTAAAATACTGAACAACCTCAAAGCTTCCTAATATTTAAGTCCACATTTGTTACTACCCCATAAAACTCCAAATGTTACCGAGAAGCAAATTGTAAGCAGCAAGGCAAAAAACAGTCATTAAAAGAAAACACCAGCTGAAGGCAACATGTCAAAAGCTGCAAGTTACTTCAACTCTGTACATGTTTTTGTTGCTGTTCTTGGGCTCTGAGATTTATAGTAGAAATGTGACAATGGGAAAGGACTTTGAAAGGCAAAAGTACCATATACAATCCAGATGCTCAGCTGGCGTAAATTGATATAGTTCCATTGCCCAGCACAGTATGCAGCAATGCACCCAGAGATCAGTTACAACGATGGAGCGTGACAAGATGGAGAGATGAGATAATGAAAATAGCAGGGCCAACGTGGGGTGTGAAATGGAAAGTCAGAAGGAGAAGGTCTCTCTTCCCCACCTGGCAGTGTCTGCGCTACAAAGTTGTTGGGCAATTGAAACCAGACCTCTGGAACTTCAAAGGAGAGAAGAACGGTCACAAACTAATGTTCGTCAATCTCCAATCTTCAGAGGAAAAATGTTGGCAGGTCTTTGATGCAAGCCAGCTGCTGACCAGTCACTTCACCTTTTTTTAGCTACCTGCCAACTAGCCATTTTTGAGCTTAACAGCTTCTAGTTACCTGTTTGAATCAATGCGGTCGCTAGACATTGATAGAAACAGTGATGGGTGGGCAGGGTCCACACTACAACTTGTAGCCATATTTGAAAGCATTTTCAACCACTGTGTTTTAACCATACCTCTGATCTTATTCCCAATCAAGTGCTACAGCCTTGGGCTTCACAGCCAGACCTAAGCACAGCTCAGCAACATGTTTGGATCTCACCTACACACCAGAGCCATGTCTTAGGGCTTGTCTACACGAACAAGTAGATTGCAGCAAGCTGGGGCTGAATTTACCCCACACTAGTATGCTGTGGACTAACCGTGTGCACTCTATTAGAGCCCTTTGATCTAGTCCTCTTTGAAACAGGACTGGCTCCAAGGATCAGCAGAGTGCACATGGCTAGCCAGACAGAGACAGGGTATCACAGGGTTGATTCATACCCCAACTTGTCACAGTCCAATTGTTTCTGTAGACCAGAGGTTCTCAACCAGGGGTATGCATACCTGTGGGGGTACACAGAGCTCTTCCAGGAGGTACATCAACATCCAGATATTTGCCTAGTTTTACAACAAGCGACATAAAAAGCACTAGCAAAGTCAGTATAAACTAAAATTTCATACAATGACTTCTTTATACTGCACTATATACTACACACTGAAATGTAAATACAATATTTGTATTTCAATTAATTTATTTTATAATTATATGGTAAAAATGAGAAAGTAAGCAATTTTTCAGTAATAGTGCGCTGTGACACTTTTATATTTTTAGATCTGATTTTGTAAGTAAGTAGTTTTTAAGTGAGGTGAACCTCAGGGTACGCAAGACAAATCACTTCTGAAATGGATACAGCCATCTGGAAAGATTGAAGGCCACTGGAGCAGAGGAGAAAATCTGGCCCCGTATGAGTAAATCCTCAGCTAGTCTAAGGCCTGGTCTCTCTTCTCTGCATGTAAATTGTGGCTGCCTGAGTCTGCTATCTTGATGGACACACCAGGAATTGGAGCAGGGATCTCCCTAGTTAAAAATGAATCTACAAGAGTCTCTTGACTCAAAGAGGCAGGCTCTAGCTGGGGGCAGAAACAGACTCTCATCTGCTGTGGATCAGGCACAGAGGGGAACACACAACACATGTTGACCTGTGGGTTATACCTGCAAAGTCTGCACACACACACACAAAATGAATTGCAAGAGCACATCTGAGTATGTGGGTGTCTAACTACGTAAGAAGTAAAGCCAACAGTATTTAGTTCTGCCTCCACAATTCAACCGAGGGTGCAATTCACATCTGCCAAAAGATGTGCCCTTCTGAAAACCAGCAATATACTACAAATCAATGTTTTCAAAAGTTCATAGACCTTAAGACCAGACAGGACCATTATGATCATGAAGTTTGACTTGCTGCATATTACAGGCCATAAAACTTCAGCCAGAGCTGTCCGAGTCAAGTCTGAGACTTCTGTTTGTCCAATAACGTATCTTTTAGAAAGAAGTCCAGTCTTGATTTATAATTAAATAATTTAGGGTGAGATCCCAGCCCACTGAACTCACTGGGAATTTTTGCCATTGGTATCTATGAAAAGAAGATTTCACCCTTAGTATTTTTTGTTTTGTTTTATAATTTGCTGGTAAATGCTTGAAACATATTTTGTATGCATAATAGAAGAGAGGGGTAGTAAAAACCTAGTGAAAGGCTAACAGTGGGCTATACTTCATTTCAGTTTCTTGGAGCAGGCACTCTTACAAGAAAATGCCTTATACAGATGTTGTTTTACATGGAAATCACACCTCTTTACCACTGACATCTGGAGACCAGATCCAGATTTAAACAGATCATTATATTATTTAGAAAAACCCAAAAAACACAAGAATAGCCCTATAAACCAAAGGGACAGCATCAAGCTAAATTTTTTGCCCAGGGGAGGAGGAGGGGAGATTTTCAGATATGGCCCAAGATGGACCATTTCACATTTATGTCTCAGAGGACCAAATTTTGTTCTGGTGTAAATGGGTACAACTCCCAATGGCCTCAGTGAATTTGTTCGGTAGTTTTCATGGGTCACACCTCTGTATTCAAGGCAAGGGCAGCTGTTCCAGTTATGAAAACAAGGTGGACGAACTTCTGGTTCCCTGGCCCTAGAAGTTCTACAACTGTCTCAGGACCCATCGGCATCAAGATTTCTGTGGTACTCAATGACAGAGAAAAAATCCCTTAGCAGAGAGGTAGTATGATCTAGCAGATAGGGTGCTGGACTGGGAATCAAGACAACTGGGTTATATTCCTGCCTCTGGCAATGACCTGCTCTGTGACCTTGTATAATCACTTCTTCATCTTTCTGTACTTCTGGTTCTCCTCCAAGCCTTTATTCTTGTCTATTTGGATTATAAACTCTTCAGGAGAGGGACTGTTTCTTGCTCTGTTTGTACAACGACTTGCACAACAAGGCGTTGATCTTGATTAGGGCCTCTAGACACGAATGTAGTATAATTAATAACAATAAAAATGGGAGGTGATTGCCTTTCAGATAGTAAATAAGAATCAGAGACAGGCCTACCCCAGAACCCCACATCTGAATCTTCTAGATCTGTGTCTAAACTTTGCAGCTAGGTCTTGTCTCAAACAGAGCACCAAGTCTGACCACATTTTAGTGTGTAAAGTTTGGATTTGGATCACGCTCTAAACTGTAGCTTCATAGCTCAGGTTTATCTCTGTTGATGTTGCAGAATTATACCACCGCCTCCTGACACAAACGTAGAGGGAGAGAAACAACTGTGTCCCACCTACTTTACTATTTCAAGAAGTATCACCATGTTCTATTGACCTACTGAGTCTAGAAATGAAAGCAAGGTTCATACCTGTCCAATCACAGCCCAGCACCTCCAAACGCATCCCAATCCCTGCTGGAGACCACCTTTCTGGGTGAACCCGGATATATTGTGCAGGAACAGGGTCAAACCTTCGGACTTCAGGGATATCATAATGCATATTGCCTTCAAAAAGCTGCAAAGAAAGCGAGAGGCGAGTTATGCATCATGTATACTAGCCACCAATAAACCTGGAACATGAAGAATTCTGGCAAATCAATTACTAGTTCATGTTCATTTGAATCTTATGTTCCACAGTCCAAAATCATTGTCCATTGTCATAAAGCAAAAGGACTTTAGCACAGTAGTGAGAAAAGATCACTCATTGCAGGAAGCTACAGAAGCATGATGAGGATTGTTAAACTTGGTGCTATCCTACATCCTATACGTAGGACAGATAAGGGAAGAGTATGAAAATGGGGAAGGAAGTTCAGGAACCAACAGGCTACGCTAAAAGAAGGCAGCTCAGGTTCAGCCTAGATAGCGCAGATCTAGCAGTACCCCGCTGTACCTGAAACGGACAGTTCTGGCTGTGCTGCTCTGGGTCTTGTTTTCAGATTGTTGCTCTGGGAGTGAAAATATGCTATTCCCAACACAGTCGCCAGAGGAACGCGGAGTCTGTTTCTAACGAAACCATACAACACGCCTCGGCCCAAACTTTGTATCTTCCATGCCAGATTCCCATCCAAGCTGCACACTGGTGCTAGGCTGGCATTACTTCACTAGCTTCCAGCATAAATGACATCACATTTTGTCCCCGGATTTATTCAATTCTCACTTTTCCCCAGTGGCTAAGCTGCGGTTACTGGACAAGCATTGCAGACATCTCCCCTGTAGGCTGCCAGTATCAACTCAAGGATATTGGGAACAAATGTACAATTATTATTGCAGCTAGTCCCTCAAAACTTATTTGTGGGATTGGATTGTTACAATGTTGCAAAAAGTGCAACTCTTTCAAACCTTCAGGAGGAGAAACATCCACACACCCCTGCACGAAAATGTTAACTAGAATCCACTGACTTAATTCCTAAGAGCAGGGGGTCACAGTTCTCCTGCCCGTCCCACAAGTGCTACATCTGGGGACAGTGGGAGTCTCACACAGATGGGAAAGGGGGGTTCCTGGATTGTCTCAATATGCAGAAAGGGGTTTGTAGTGTAGAAAAGGTTGTGAACATGTGTCCTACATCATGACCCTCTTGTCTCTGGCTGTAAGTAACACCGAGAAGGCATCTTCCTTTAAAAGGAAGTATTTAGGCACTCTCCAGAGACACCAGACACTGTCAGATGGGTTCCTTTGTCCTCCTCGCTGTCGGCACTTGGAGATCATAGAGGTGATATGGAGGGGAAGCTTCCTTGGATGTACCAGAAGCTCTTCCTGCTTGCACCAGGCAGTGGATGGGTGCAGCAGTAAGAGCTCTCCATTCTCAGTGGCTGGTGCCAGAGATGAGGGGAATCACACCTCCCCAATGTGAGGCAGGGTATGGAGCACGACAAGAAAGGAAGAATGTCATGGCTTTTCGTGAAAGCCGGGGGCTGACTGCCCACTCCCCAAACCCCCTACATCTGGTGTGCTCTCTGGGGACTAACCAACCCCACTGGGAAGACAGGCAGGTGGGAACAGCAAGTGGTGCACAGGCTGGATGTGGAGATAACCAGCCAAATATCATGGTCCTCAAAGGTCTTATTCTGATAGACAAGCCCTACCTTGGGTTGCATGGTTTTGGTGTCCTGTATATACTCCCAATCCTTTCCATTCATGCTGTAAGACACTTTAAATTTCTTCACAAAGGATCGAGCCTCTACCATCGTGATGCTGTCTCCACCTCGGGCCCCTTGGACAACCACTCCTTTCACATTCTTAGGGACTCCTAGGTCCACCTGCAACCACTCTTCCCCTGGCTGGGCTTGGGGGATCCGTGGGAACCATCCCGAGCGGCTGCTGATGAGCCGCGCCATGCTAGGGGACCAGTCGTAACCTCGAGTTGAAGAGGCAGAGATCTGGGAGTCTGAAATAAGGCCAGAAAGCATCCCCAGCATGTTGGAGCAGGGTGAATCTGCATGGAGAGAAAAGGAGCAGGGGAGGGGGAGAAACCATAGAGTAACATGTTGAAATGTGTCAGCATTACGCTAGCAGGACAACATCCACTGCGCTTAACTGCTAGGTACTGAAACGTCAAAACAAACCAGCTGTGATTCCCTTTAGTACCGTGATCTGAAGCCACAGAAACCTCTCAGCAGCCATTCAGAACACCCTCACTTTTGGAAGCTCAATGCAAATCATCCCCTGGCTCCAGTTGCTGGCTTCCCACCCACATCCACTTTTGAGTCTGGTAAAAACATCTCTTGCATAGCAGAGTCCTGTCTGCTGATCATAGCTTCCTTTACAGAAAGTATGTCCCATCAAACAGTCGAGCGCGTCCTCCCTTTGCAAAGCCAGGACATCTGCATTGCCAGCAGCTGAAGAAACTGAGGCAGGCAGAATTTGTGTGTGTGCGTGTGTGCTTGCATGCGAAAGGAAAGCAGAATTAATGTCCTTTGCTCTGCTTCACTTAGGAGAGGCTCACAGAAGTGGAAAGGAAGAAGTGACAGAACTAGAAATTTCCTAACCTGTGATTCGGCAGCCATAGAGCTCCAGTCTGAGAGCAATCCCATTGTGCCAGACTTGCGGACGGATCCGGACAAACCGAGTCAGCACTGGCATATGGATCTTGTTCAGCACCACTTCGGTGACATCAGTGTTAGCTTGAAATACCTGCAATGGAGAGAAAATATCAGGATGTCCTTTGCTATACAAAATAATCACCCAAAGCAAAAGGATGGGGAGGGGCTTTCTAAGATGGGCTAGTGCCCCAGCAGTAGAAAGCATTGAGGAGCAGCGCATAGAGAGCTGTACTGGCGACTGTGCTCTGCCATTGATTCATTGTGTGAGCATGGGTAAGTTGCTTAGGCCAAAAATGGCCTCTGATTTTGGGTGCCCAGCTGGGCCTCACATCCCGTTGGCTTCAACTGGAATGGTGGATTCTTGGCCCTAAAAACCTGAAGCACAAAAAAAGAAAGGTCAATTCTGAACTTAACTTTTCTGTGCCTCAGTTTCCTCATCTATAAAATGGGGATAGCAGTCGTTTCCCACCTTCCTGAAATGTGCAGCAATCTACAGAGAACGCTGGTGTGTAAGTTCATCATTATTTAGGACCACGCTTTTTATAATCAATGACCTACCTCTCCAAAGTGAAACATATCTCTCTCTCCTATCTCACCAGCATCTCTCACACAAATGAAAGCTTTTGGGGACAGTTTATGATCTAGCATGGTACAAAGATGCCATAATCAGATGCCAACACCAGATGGCCATAATCAATAATGACCATATGGATGTTAACTTTTTTCTCTCTCTTCCATTATTTTAATAGCATGGATATGTACTGTATACTCGTGTTTCTGTCTTAGTATTCAGGGCCATAGGATGGGACAAGTGAAAAAGGAAACATCCAACTTCAGTGTAGTTTTAAACTGGTTTTCTATGCTGTACAAATGCCCACGCTGGGGCACTGAAATCATTACTTCCAGAGAGAAGCTGGATGCTCTCACATCTTTCTGAATATGCCAGGCTTTCAGGGCATTCACAGGGTTACAGTATCATCTGTTTCAAGCCAGGAGCTGCACAGACACTACAACATTGGCTACACTTTATGCTCTCTTCTACTATACATATGCTTTGCTAAGCACAAGAGCTTCCATGAAGTTTATCTGAGAGTGAAACAGGAGTGTAGAGAAAGAAAATGCCTGGCACTGACTCACCTCTGTCAGAGGCAAGAGTTAAATAATTCAACCATAGATTCCTGAGATTCGGAGAAATGCAAGCGAGGCTGTAACCTGGCCTGTTGCCTTGAACAGGAGCTAAGAACCATTTCATAAGGCTCCCACTGACATAATTTTTTTAAAGCCTGCAGACAGGACACATTAATGCAGCTCTTCTGGAATCCAGCACATTGGGGCATGGAGATTGTTACAGCAGGGAGAGAGTAATTCAGCACTAAACCCATGACGGTTGCTGTCAGTGTTCACAGTGCCGCAACCTGAACTCTGCTCTCCATGCAAAGCCCTGGGATCCTGCTTCTGGGAAGTTATAGCATTAGTTATGGGGTGGTGAAGAGCAGAGCTGTGGAAGGCTTTGTCTGCCGATCGGGTTGATAACTGAGATTTGGAGTACATTTGAACTTCAACAGAAATGCTAATCCGGAGACTACAGATCACGCTGGTACCGTTTAGCAACACAGCATGGCTTATGGGTTTTTAATACCCTATTTTATCCTGTCTGTCCCCCCTTCCCATTCTTTCCTTGCTCAGCAGTCACCAAACACCCTTTTTCCACCAGGAGGGTTAGACAAATGATGGCTGCTATGAATGGTCTGTGTGTGTGTGTATGTGTGTGCGCGCACGCGCATGCGTGCAAGCAACCTTTTTTTGGTTTAATGTATTCCCAGTTCCCTGCTTTTTCATCCTATGCATCAATCCCTTCCTTTTCCAAACACAGGTCTATGCGTCTCTTAAATGTATTTATCCTTCTTGTTTCTGGCACCTTTCCTGATAATGTATTCCATGTGGGAATTATCCCATTCTAGTCCATTTGCTGATTATTCCCATTCTGGCTTGTTTCCTAGTTTAAATTACCTAATTTTTTAACTCTCTTTGCAATACGAAAAAATATGAGCCTAATTCTGAATTGACACTGGAATAGTTGTCATCGACTTCAGCAAAATGACTCCTGATTTAGAGCCATGGAATACGGACTGATACTGGGCCTTACAACTTCGTCAATCTCTTTTGTGATGCTGAAAACAGCCCCCAACCCTCCTGTTTCTAATGAGACAAGTTCTTTGATCTTACATTTTGCTTCAGAACCTAGGGCCACGTTCCTTCCTCAGACAGAACCTGATTCAGTAAAACACTTCAGCATGTGTTTTAGGATAGGCACACGCTTAAGAACTCTGCTGAATAAGGCCCTTGGTTATGAGTTATGGGCAGCTCCTATCAATAGGTGCTGCTGGTAAGGATGTGCAGGCACAAGTGGCCCCAGTTTGTTTTTTGTTTTTTTTTAAAGACCCACTGGCATCTCTGTTGCCCTTGCTGCACCCTCCCTTTGGCATCACACAGAGATTAATACTGAACAGAGCAGGCAAGAGGAAGCCCTTGTGGCATATCCTTTAAGTGCTTTACACAGTAACAATGTCACCTCTTGTAGACTCTATGGCAGCGGTTCTCAACCTGTGGGTCGGGACCCTGGCGGGGGTCGAACGACCAAAACACAGGGGTCGCCTAAAGCCATCGGAAAATACATATTTCCGATGGCTTTAGCCGCTGAGAAGTCACGCTACCATCTGTAGCAGCGCTATTCAGCTGGAACGCACACCGTTATGGATGCGCGTTCCAAACTGAATGCCTGCGCGCATGCGCAGACGTGATTGCATCATCCGTCCGGGGCCTAAGGGGCGGGGGAAGCGGGGGGAACGCTCCACAGTCCATAGCAGCGCATTACGTGTGTCCGGCGCTTGCTGACGTCATCAGTTTTGAAGTAGCCACCAAAATTATTTTTTGGTTTGGGGTCACCGCAATATGAGGAACTGTATTGCGGGGTCACGGCATTAGAAAGGTTGAGAACCACTGCTCTATGGGAACAAGGCCTGGTCTACACTTAAAACAGAGGTCAACACACTGAAAAATGCACGCCCCTGAGCACCACAGCTATGCTGACCTAACTCCTGGTGTAGATGCAACTTGGTCACCCTAGCTATCATTGCTGATGGAGGGATGTCCCAACAGGGATGGAAAAATCCCTTCTGTCAGTGTAGGCTATGACTAATATGTTATGGGGATACGCCAGCACAGCTATGGCGCCAGAGCTATGCTGCTATCGCCCCCGTAGTTAGCTGTGACCTTAGCATCTCTCGTGCCTTTATTACTGCACCTCTGCTCTGGGTTGACAGTTTTAATAGTTTTTTCCATAATAAGCCCCAAATCTTTGTCATGATCAGATCCCTTAACTGTGATGCTTGCTCCAAGATTACTTATTTTGTATTTCTCTAGTAGATGGTTTTGCCCGTCCCCTAAACACTCAATCTCTCTTGAAGCCGGTTGCATTGCTACACCTTACCTCCAGTTTTCCTATCATCTGCACTGTAGGATCAGCCTCAGACCTGCATGTGGCCTACATTTAGAAGAACAACTACTAATTTGGGGGTGATACTGTCTGGTGTCCAGCATGGCACACCTTTAAGACATGGGATTTTTGGAGGGTCGGTGCTCAACACCTTCAGAAAATTAAGCCCCATAAAGTCTCTCAAGTTGAGTACCCTCTCCCCCGTAATTGAGACACCCAACATCAGTGATCACTTCTGAAAACATAGGCCCCCTTGCTTCTTTTGAGTTGCTGGGGGCTGAGCTGTTGATGAGAAATCAGTTGTTGATCGAATTTGTTTTTAACTAAAAGTCTGATCCAAAGCCCCTTGAGATCCATGGAAAGATCCCATTGCTTTCAGTAGGCTTTGAATTGTGCCTGGAGTTACTTTCATAGCACAGGGAGAATCAGCAGGAAAACTTGTGAAATCCAGAGCTCCAAGGAAGCAGAGATGTTTTGTTACACAAAGAGAACATCACATTTTCTCCCCACCTCCGTACATTGCAACCCACTCGGTAAGATGCATCAGATCCACAGCTGGATAAATCAAGTTAGATCCCTTGACTTAAATGGATCTACAATGATTTACACAATCCAAGGATCTGGCTGGGATATATACATATATGTATATATGAAAGATAGAACACACTCACACACACACACAAGGGTGGCAAACAATTATGAAAACAAACAAATTAAAAGCATCTTCTAAGCAATGGCCAAGATGACACACTTTCACTGCAGCATTAAAGAGCTACACGTCCTCTCCCTACACTTTTATATTTACTTCCGTTTTAGTCCAGTTGGCAGGTTTACATGTAAAATTCAATTGATAATCAATGAGAGCTGACTTGCTTGCTTATAGCTAATTTGCTGTAGAAATTCAGGGAAGGGGGAAGATGCTGGGGCTAGATGATGCTAGGGTGGTTTCCTGCCCCCCCACCTCCACTTGTAAATCATACTCAAGACACCTTTCACTTTAAAACTTTCCCTTGTCAGCTAGGGGATTTTTTTAAGCTGCATTAGTTCCAGCAGGTGTGGAAATCCTGCCAGCTGCCGAGTCAGAAGTGAAGCAAAGGCAAGAGAAGCACCATTAAATCCAAAAAGCAGTTTATGGTTGGGTATAACCTCTCGCCTTATTTATTTATAGGGCTGTTTTTGTCATCATGCAATTTTTTTGGACATTGAAGGGAGAGGTTTTGTGTTTTCTGGGTTAGGGGCAGGGATAGCAGCCACTCTTCCCCCATTTGTGTGTGTTTCTCTCTCTCTGCATGGACTAGATTTACTGCAGGATTAGGTTACCCCATGGAGACAGAGGCCTGGAACAGAGCACGTTAACAGGATTAGGGTTTCAGAATTTGAGACAGAGAAGCATGAAGAAGAAAAGTAGGGGAGATTATTTTTCTTGTCAAATAAGGAGGACCTAAAATTGGGAGTAGGGCAGCTTGGTAACGTGAGGATTCTCAAGAAGAGATGGATTGTCCTACATTTATTAAATCCAGGAAGGGGGCGGGGGGAAGTTGATCATGCAGCCAAACAGAAAGCAGTGTATCTATCTTAGCCTCCTCTTCACTCCCACTGCCTGCCATGGAAGCAATGTCTGAAGTATGCATGCAGGACTGGGCCCTGTGTAACTGGGCAGAGAACGATCATTGTGGTGGAATCTCTGCATCTGAGAATGCCCTTTACTGGATCAAAATTTATTCCCATTAAAGATATAATATAGGATCCTATATACCTAGGACAAGGCCTAGATCAAGGAGCACCCAAGGGCAATGGAAGCGACTGGTCTACCACAAAGGACGAATCAGGCCCCAGAAGTTTCGGGCTGCAGGTAGGGTAGGGAATTCTCCACAGGTACAACTCTAGGGGTGAATTATGGGCCCTAATTTTCCAGATATGGACAAATCCCCAATAATCCCGGTTTCATCTGCACAAATAGTGAAAGCAAGTCAGGCTTTGGGAGACGTGGGTAAACATCTGCAGTGCAGTAGTTCAGTGCAGAAGAGATTGTGGACTGAAGGCTAGATCTTCCCCTGAGCTCTCTAGATAAAGAAGCCACAGCACTGAGCTTTCACCCAGATCATTGAACACAGATGTTCTTGTGCACAACCCAAGTGAGAGATCAACTATTTTTTGTTACATCTTAAAAAAAATGCCTGATGAGTAACAGATGCAATATAAATGGACACTATATTGTGCTTGGAACTATAGCCTATTGGGTCCATTGATTCTCTGCTGGGTGGTGTAATTATAAACAGTGTGTGCGCACGACAGAAGTGAAGCCCCCACGTATTTTGGAGCATTTTAAATTTGCATCCATATTTTGCACCCTATACCCATGTTGTGTGTGTGAGTGTGAGAGAGACAGAGAGAGCGAGTGAATGTGAGAGAGAGAGAGAGAGAGAGACAGACAGACGGACACTAACTGAGTCATGTATAAAAGGCACATCTATGCCACACGGATGTATGTCAATGTGTACGTATTGCACACGTGCACAACTTTCTCGGCTGTGTGTGGAGAGAAGCTCGCCCGCAATGTAAACTGTAATCACTTTTCTGTCTGCAAAGCACAGGCTCCCTCACCTGCTAAATGGGAGCGGCTGAGCTGAGGAGGCAGGCTGGTGGACAGGAGCAGAAGCAGGAAGACTATGATTAGTCCTGATCTCATTCGGGCAGCGTGTCTGTAATTTCACTACCCTCCTTTCCCCTTCTGCCTCCCCTAAACATAGCAGTGCTTTGCACAAAAACAACAGCCATCCCCCCACTGCCTTGAGCTCTCATTGATCTTGTTTTCCTCCACTTTATTCTCCTTTTTCCTCTTCCCTTACCTTTGGTACATTGTATCAATGCTGACAGCAGTTGGGGAATTGAAGTCTAGCCTTCAAATTCTGCAATAAACACCACATCCCCCCCCTTTTCCTCAGTACCACAAGCACTCTAGGGGAGGTCATACCTGGGCCATACCTCTCCTATGCTCATTCCTTTCCCTCTCTTTTCTCTCTCTAACTCTCAGATGAAGATGTAGATATAGAAGATAACTGACCCGCTGCTAGCGTCCGTTACGCGTGGCTGTCAGCCCACCTTACACAGGCAAGAGGGAGAGATTCAGCACAGCCTCTAATGGGCTGATCCATCTTAGACGTGAATACATAGGAATACACAGTCCCTTACCCCTCCCTACTCCTCGTGGCATCAAATCAAGCTGCGGCAGACTTGACAAATCTATTTGGCACGGTTTACTCAACTATTTCACTTTGAACCGTGCAGAGAGCTGCTCTGACGCACCGTGAACAGTGCAGAATCTGCACATTAAATACAGACATCTAGGAGTTTTCCTAATGAAAGAACAGCAGAGATTAATGTTAAAGGAGAGGCACGGCCAGCTCGCCAGTGCTCAATGGCCTGAGCTGTGCGACAGGGCTCGGGGATGTACCATTGAGTCAAGAGGTTCGGGATTCATCCTGCTATTGCTCAGCTGCAGGAGGCTGAACATTTAAAGGGAAGAGGAATCAATCACCCTGATTTTGGGGTAGGCAAGTCACCAAAAAGCAATTACTTCTCCACCTGCCTCAGGGGGCATCTGCTAAATCGAGTCCAGCTTAAGGCAGAAAGGCTGGAATGAACATAAAGGAGCAAAGAGGGAGAGATTTTTATTTAAAAATGAAGGCAGAGAATGGGCTTGAAGGAGCTTGTGTAGCTGAGTTGCCTTTTGAAATACAGACCCCCGGCCGGCGTCAATGGGCACAGCTCCACTGACTGATGCGCAGCTACGCGGAGTGATGCCAGCGGAGGATCCGGGTCTCGAACTTGGGGGACTAGTTCTCGGCTGGTGTAGAATAACTTAGCTCTGTTGAAGTCAACACAGCTGCCCTGATTGACACCAGCTGAGGATCTGGGCTCAGAGTCATGTGACAGGGAAGGATAAAGTCAGGCAGGACAATAATCAGTCTAAATCTGCTCCACACTGACACTGACACTGACTTGCAAGTTTCCTGCAAATGGCAACTTAAAAGCTAGCCTGACCACACAGGTTTTTTATATCGGACTTTTCTAGCCGTAGTTTTGCCCATTCCTTGTATGTTGTGCAAACGTGGTCCCAATGAAACCTCCCTCTCCCTTGCTTGCATGTTTTGTTGTAGGCTGGAAACTCAGCCAACATTCGTCAAAAGGTCGGCTAAGGCCTAGCAACCTTCTGAGACAACTGGGCCCCAGCTGTGAGGCAGCCACGATCTCTGGACAGTTTTGTATTGGCATCAGGTGACAATCTAGAGATGGGCCCCACCTGCCATGTGCAGATTCAGATCCAATCTGCCCAAACATGTTTGGATCTGGAAATTTGGGTCAGGCTCTTCGCTAGGAAATCTGAAGTTTCATGATTTCAGTGTGACTCCAAGGGGAGCCAGCTGATTTGCAGTGAACTTTGAGAGGAAGGATCATCCAGTGGTTAGGGCACTACCTGAGGACTTCGGAGCCCTGTGTTCAGTTCCCTGCTCTGCCACAGATTTCTGATGTGACATTGGGCAAGTCACTTAGCCCCTCTGAGCCTCAATTCCCCATCCATACAACAGAGATAATAGCACTACCTTACCTCACCAAGGGTGTTCTGGGATACATATGTTAGTGTGAAGTGCTCAAATATAACGACAATGGGGACCAGATAAGCACCTTAGACACTTTTTGCTTTTAGCCGTGAAGTTAGTTTGAATCAGAGACACATGCTGAAAGACACTTGAGAGGTAGGTGAAATTTCACAAGGCCAGAGAGGAAAGAAGATATTTGGACAAATGGCTGCGAAGCTGAGCCAGAGGGTTTCATGCCAAGGGCAGCTCTGCCAATGAAGGGGTAAGAGCTTCACTCAGGAAAATGGAAAAAAAAATAAAGTCACAGTGAAATCACTTCACCTCAGTTTTGTGCCCAATCCGCAGCAGTTAATTTAACAGAACAGCTTGTGCAGATGAAATTCTTGTGTGGGGGATACATGCATGATCCAGTAGGGGATGCTAACGCAGCGGCACTTCCATGCCAACCAGAACAGTGCACTGAGGGGCATTTCATAAGTCCCTTTAATTAAAGTACACCTGTACAGCCTTGGCAAATTACAATGCAGTCACTTCTGTTTTATATACATCTGCACTCTGTGCAGCCAGCCGTTCCTCTACCCACTCTCAAATACACAGCACCACACGGGCATTCCCTTCACTGTGCATTCAGGGGCTCAAAGATCTCCAAGCGTCAAACATCCATATTACACACAAGCCTCCTCCCCACCCCACCACACACTTCCAGGAGCTGCGGCTAGAGCAGGCACGAGCATTACTGCCAACTGTGATTGCTATTGCAGATCCCGTATGCCTGACAAACTGAATTGCTCCTTGTTATTTATTGTTCTCTTTATTCTCCAGGACACTGTGATCCCCTCTTAGGATTTGTGCCCTTTCATTTCCAGGCCTCTATAACTCCTGAATTGCGGTTTCATGTGGTTTTGTGATTGTTAACCCAGCATGGGGATGGGGCTTCAGCCATAAATGCTCAATGAATCTTGTATGGCAAAACACGGGCTGTGAAAAGCATTTTCTCCTTCATTTGCAGTCAAAGAACATACTGCAGACTCTCTCTCTCCACTGAGCAAGAGGCAACAGCAGCCAGGTTTTCCAAGGAATGGTGTTTCCTGATTGCTCTATAGATGAGAAAGATCATTTCTGGAGAAGGCCTCCCCATGTAGTTTTTCAGCCCTGACCAAGCAGTGTCAGCAAAATGGACCTTAAAAAGTAAATCCTTAAGTCTGTAAAATGGATTCTCGCCTTTTCCCTCCCACACCTCCACTGACTGCAAGGCTCTCATGGGTGCAGCTGCTAAGGAACAACGCATTTACCTTATGGTTTTTACCATGCCGGTACATCATCCAGTCCTCACCATTGGTGCTGACCTCCAGCTTGTATGAGCGGACATAGTAGCCATTCTGTGTTTCTCTAGAGATGGCACCCTGGGTAGCAATGGCTGTCAACATAGTCAGGAAACGAAGGTCCACCTGTTTGGGGATGGGGAGAGAAGAGAAAGGAGAACAAAGAAGATGATGGTGATGACCATCAGTCCCATGATGGGCTGGATCATCACTTCATTTTTAAAAACTAAGGGCCAGACGCTTAGATGGTGAACACCAGCATGGCGCCAGTTGGTGCAGCTCCACTGGAGCTTTGTTGAGTTACACCAGCTGAGGATCTGGCCTAATATCTCATTCAGTTTTGTTAGAGCATGAAAACACAGCTGTGACTTTTGCCATTGCCCTCACTCAAGTGTTCTGTGTACAGGTCATATTGGCTTGGAAACTCAGCAGTCCTTTTCTACGGTTGATTTTCAGACCACTTAATTGAACATACCAGAGAGAAAAAATATTGCATGTAATTTTGTGGCAATTTTATAATTTTGGGGGAGAGCAAGAGTAAAGTGTGTCACAAGTGTCTCTGTTCCCCCTCCCTTTTTGTCTGTCTTGTCCATTTGTAGTCTCTTTGAGGCACAGACTGTTTCTTGCTTTGTACAGCACCTAGCACAGTGGGGACCTGATCTCTATCAGGGCATTTCAGCACCACAATGATACAGATAATAAACAAAAGAAACAACAATTGATGGAGGGGAAATAGTTTAAGTACGAAACAGGCAACGAACGTGACAGCGTATGAATGTGTGATTGATCACAAGGGGCAAAATCCTGATGCCCTCTCTCAATTTGTGATCAGTCTTTAAGCAAACTCCCATTGATTTCAATGGAAAAAACAGGGTTTGACCTCAGCAGGAATTTAGCTAGTGTGCAGACTGGGTGTAACTGATTAAGGACTTTGAAGTTTGGCCATAAATGAAAGTACAAAGTCCCCTCCTCAGACCAGACAACAGTTTCATCACTAAAATTGAAAGCCTATGTGCTTTTAAATGGGACAGAGGCCATGGGACAGAGATTTTCCATGTAAAATAGAGTCATGATGTCCAATTAGCAAGAGCAGCAGTTTTCAATTTTTTTTAGTTATGTGGGTTAAAAAAGGTCACGAAAGCTGGCTTAGTAGCACTGCTATGAATGAAGAATTAGACATCTGCTTCAGGCAATAATATTTCAGTACCTACAGTTCTTAATGCCATTTAGTAGGCACCATCTCATAACGCTATCTCCACTCAGAAACGCTTTGTGAACAGACAGTGTGCGTCAAAGGAGGTCCTAAAGAAAGCTTTTCCTTTGTGAAATCCCAAACTGAACTCCACACTGCCAGTGCTTACTACATCTTCAGCAGAATAAATATTATTCTAGCCGCACATTCACAACATTTGCTAAGACGCCATGGCTGCAGCATCAATGATCTTGGTAAATAGTAGGACTCTCTCTCTCTGCTCTCTGGAAAGTCCATCAAGGTTCAGGGGGCATAAGGTCAAGTCATGACTTGTGCAGGAATGTTAATGGGGCAGCAGCAGGCTCCTTTCACAAAGACAGAGTCGTCCTGACTTCCCTAAAGAGCAGCTCACCCACTGCTGACTCCGCATGTCACAAAGGCAAGTCAGTTTAACAGCAAGATGGTCAGCGTGGCTCAAAGCAAAGGAGAGAGGAAAGCTGAAGGTTTGGAGTGCAATGGTGGGGCCTTGCCAAAGTCAGCTTTGCCTCCAGCAGAGATGCTTTCTCTCAGTGTTGCTCTGCCAGTGCTGGCTACAAGGCTTGCACAGTGGTGCCTGCCAGTGCCAGCTTGCCCTTTCAGCACTTGCTCAGAAAACAATTTGGGGTCTCTAGCATAGCATGCTTTTGACAAGAGCAATTTAGAAGTCAGCTCAATGCTGCACACTGCAGCAGCTGTCTGGCACCACAAAACTGTTGCTAAGTCTACTATTATAGCCCAAATTCTCCATCTCTACAGCACATTAATCATAGACAGGTAGGGCTGGAAGGGACCTTGAGAGGTCAGCTAGTCCATCCCCCCATGATGCAGCAGGACCAGGTAAAACCAAGTAAACCCAGACCCTCCCTGCCACGGGTTTGTCCAACCTGTTCTTTAAAACCTCCAATGATGGGGATTCCACAAGCTCCCAGGAAGCCTATTCCGGTTCTTAACCAACCTTATAATTACGAAGTTTTCCTCATATCTAGCCTAAATCTCCCTTGTTGCAGATTAAACCCATGACTTCTTGTCCTACCTCCTGTGGACATGGAATACAATTGATCATCCTCTCAGTAACTGCCCTTAACATATTTGAAAATACTTTTCAGGTCCCCCCCTACCTTCTTTTCTCAAGACTAAACAAAACCATTTTTTGAAACCTTTCCTCACAGGTCAGGTTTTCTAAACTTTTTATCATTTTTGTTGCTCTCTGCTGGATTTTCTCCCGTTTGTTCTCATCGTTCTTAACACATGGAGCCCAAACTTGTACCCAGCATGCCAGCTGAGCCTTCGCCAGTGCTGATTGAAGCAGGACAATTACTTCCCATGTCTTATATACTACACTCCTGTTAACACACCTCAGGATGATATTAGCACTTCTCACAACTACCATCATATTGTTGACTTAGGCCCGGTCTACACTTACCTTTGCGATTTGGCGGCAGTCAACGGGAGATATGCAAGTGACATAAATTGAGGTGGTTTTCCTGCGTCGCTTCCTGGATCGACTGAGCGCTTCTATACAGAGCGCTCAGTCGATCCAGAGCAATCGATGTGACGGCAGCAAATTTGCTGCCGTCAGTGTAAGCCCAGCCCTAGATTCAATTTATGATCCATTACAAACCCCAGATCCTTTTCAGCGGTACCACTGTCTAGCCAGTTATTCCCCATTTTGTAGTTGTGCATTTGATTTCGCCTTCCCAAGTCTAATACTTTGCACTTGTCTTTATTGAATTTCATCTTGTTGATTTCAGATCAATTCTCCAATTTCTCAAGGTCATTTTAAATTCTAATCCTGTCCTTCAAAGTGCTTACAACCCCTCCTAGAAAAAGTGATAAGCGTACCCTCCACTCAGTGACCCAAGCTATTAATGAAAATGTTGACTAGTACCGGACCTAGGGCAGACTCTTGTGCAACCCCAGTAGATACATCCTCCCAGTTTGGCAGAGAACCATTGATAATTACCCTTTGAGTACAGTTCTTCAAGCACTTGTGCCACCTTATAGTATTTTCATTTAGTCCACATTTCCCTAGTTTGCCATGTGGGACTGTGCCAAAGCCTTAATACAATCAAGATATAATGTTCATCCTCGATAATTTAGGACTGCATTTCCTCTTCCTCTCACGGGGATCTGTACGAACCTGGAGGAACTCCTTGTTGGAATCCACATTGGGGGTCCATCCATTGTCATCACTGTTGAGTCGGCTCTGCTGTGGAGTCCACCTCCCATCTGAGTAGGTGGAGGAGGCACTGATCTGTTCATTGGAGATCCTGCCAGATTCCATCCCCAAAGGAACGTTGCACTGGAAGTCTGGAGCAGACACACACACACACAGGCACAGAGACAAATTTACAAATTCTGTATCTTTCACTCCCAACTGGAAGTAAGCCATGAATTATTCACCAGCATCCGAGATCATACCCATATGTCAGATGATTGGATTTACACAGAAATATCTGTGCAAGTCTCAATATACACCAGAGTGAATGAGAGCAGGATTTGACTCTAACATTTTTGCATTAATTCTGACTTAAGTCCCCTTGAGTTTTCAAAAACTTTATTTCAAATATTATGGTGCATTACCATTAGCATTTACATTTAACTTCCCTGTTTTTGAAGAAGAGAATAAAAAGGGTAAAAAAGGGGAGGGGGAGTAAAAATGAAAAACTGAAGTAACCTTAACTGAGGCATCCTTAACTCATGCAACCCTAAATGAGGCATTCCTAACTGAGATATACCTAATGTAAGACTACTAACAGAGGCAGCCATAATGCAAATGTCCTTAGCACAGCAGACCTTAACTGTGTTATCTCCATTATTCTAAACCGCTCTAGGTTATGGGTTCTCAATGTAGGGCCCACAGCAACCCTCCCTTATTATTATTATTATTATTATTTTTTTGGAGACGGAAGGACTTGAAACTTATGAGAGGGTGTCCTGAAGCTATTTTCTGTTGTAACATGGCATCACAGTGTGGCAGTAACAGAAAGGTTATGACCATTGTCTTAGGTGAAGGATGGCATGAAAAAAATTTTTGTTCTTAACATGCATGTGTTAACTTGCTGAATTTAACTATTCATAATTTTAAAGGAACAGTACTTATTTTAATCAAACCAAATATTTTCCTCTTCCTTAACAAGGCCTAATAAAACAAGATTAGGTTTGAACTTCCTAGCTTCAGGTATTTTTAAATTAGATAAGTGTAAAATTCCAGTGGGCAATTTGGGGAAGTGTATTTTGGGAAAAATGTGTAATTTTCCCCACTCTTCAATAATATGGGTGCACCAATTTTGCCCATATTTTCCAAAAGTCCTTTTGATTGAGACCAGACATGGAGAGTTTGAACCCAAAAGGAATTTAAGAATGTTACAAGCAAGTGAAAAGATGACACTAAGATGGAAATTGCAATTCATCCTTAACTATACTTTCTATGCAGAAACTAAAATATACTTACATTAATTTCTCTCTGTTCCACTCTCTGGGAAAATGACCTCTTGAAAACACTCATCCTGGCTCACTCATACAAATGCTTGCATAAACAGACAGACAGAATGATGGAAACACTCCCAGAAATTCAGATAAAAAGCTCACATGACTGTATGAATCCCACAAACATGCCTGACCGTAAAATTTCCAACTTACTTTCCGGGATCTCCTGCTGTACCAAGTAGTAGCGGGCAGAGAAGCCATCTTTAGCAACTGCAAGATCAGTGTGGAAGGTAAGCGAGAGAATTCCAGTAGCTGAGCGGATCTCAGAAGGGGTCTTGGTTCCGCAGTATCTGCCTATCAAAGGGCCAACTGCAAAAGAAAGAGTGACAAAGTTGCTCCAGCCTTTTGGTTGGACTTTAGTCTTTACCCAACCTAGCAAGTCAGCACTATTTGGCAAGAATACATGGGTAGTGGATAGCGAGTAATAATCAACCCTACAGAATCATCAGGATGAAATGAAGGCATTTTTTTATTGTTTAGTTTCTATCACTTATATTTTTTTTGAGGACAGAGGTAGATCAAGTGTAGTATCCATTTAATGCACATCTGTGTGTCCATCTATCTGCATTTTTAACACATCCATCACTGTATTATTTCGATACTATATATAATATTTGATACATCCTCTATGGGGCAGACTTTATTCTGTACTTGCAGGGAGATAGACTCAGTAGTCAATACATCTTTTTCGTCTCTAACTCAAATGATCCAATGATACAATTAGAAAATTAAAGACGTCATCTTATCAGTAATATGAAGTCTATGATGACACTCCATGGGGACAAACCCAGTATTGGGGACTGATAGGGTTGGCATAATCACTGCATTTAACTACTGAGAAAAGGCCAACATTTTGTATTTGGCAGTGCTGCAGAATACCGATGAGTCATGCCCTCTGTGGAATTCTTCAGACTCAGTATTACTGTTGGTTAATGGGAGAATATCCAGACATGGAGGAAAACCTTGGTGATACATCACCCCAGTGCTTACCTTGAGGAATGCCATCCCAGATGTCCAGCCAGTCATACTTGCAATCCCCCTCTCCGATCTGCAAGGGGTCATGCTCTAGGTCAAAGGTCAGAAACTGAAGGATGATTTCCATCTTTGGCTTGGCCATGATGGTGAAAGTGCAATCCAAATTGTGGGGATACTTATCAGGGAAGCCTGGGGACTCAATAGTGCCATTGGAGCTGGTGAAGTTTCTAGAACAGTCTTCAGAGCCTGCAGTGGTAGAAAAAGCAGATGTAACTAACAACAACAACATGGCTGGCTTGACGGCTCTCGCCTCCTTGTGTGCTAGGGAGCGTTCATTCCGGACCCAAAGGGTTATCAGGATTTTTGCTGGAAACTTCTTGGGACACAAGAGCTTTGTAAATTTTATAAAGACAGAAGGTGAGATTGTTAAAGAATTCTGAAGGGTTTTGGACACACAACTGACATTCATTGTAGACACGTGTCTAGGCTGCTTTGGAAACCTCACCCAGAATTGATAGCTAATCCCTCTGCAAATATTCAAAAAATGGTATTAAGTAAATGGGCAAACCCAAAAGGTTGGAAGTCCAAGCTGCACTGCAATGCAACATGATACGGTGTTAAAATGTCACTTTGCCAACAGTACAGAGGTTACGCTCCTGGGCAACAGTACAGAGGTTACGCTCCTGGGCAACAGCATGGTCAGCATAGTGGGTCGGGCGTGAGGAAGAGTTTGCTGTTCTTTTTCTCCCCATCCCTAAAGTCTACAGATGGACTGTTGGAGACGGGCCCTTCTGAGCTGGCATTGTGAAGTGAAGACTCCAAGATGCAAACGTCCTTGCGATACACATCACCGACAACGTATCTGCTGGACCTCGATGTACCATATCGGTGGCCAGCTCAGTGCACTCCAAAAGGGCTAGGGTGCACAGTCCTAATGAATACTAACTGTAAGTAGTATTCCAGTTCCCCCAGCATATTGTGGGGAGGTAGGGGGAGAAATGGGCACAAGGGCTAAAACATCCATATGGCCAAATTAAAGAACTAGATCTTTAGGGTTATATTTCTGGGGAATTCATTGAGGGAATCGTTGCCCACAATCAGTCTATTTTAGAACTTAGAATTAACACCCATCACTGCACTATCTGAGCTAAAATTTCCTCTTGAGAGTCAAAAGATCTGGGTTCTTTTTCTAGCTCCAGTACAGACGTCCTGCAAAGCCTTGGGCAAGTCACTTATGCTTTCTGTGCCTCGGTTTCTCTATCAGCAAAGAAGGGATAATGTTTACATAGAAACAAAGGAGTTGGGAGGCACACTTCAATACTGTTTGTAACCCTCACATGGACAATTGCTAGCGAAGTACAAATTATCCATGATTAATTATCAATATTAAGTATTACTTTCTATTGGAGTGGCAATTAGCAGAGCAACCTCTCTGCAACACCCAAAGCCTAGCACCCTGGTGGCTGCAGAGTGTACGAATGGCTAGTCCAACCTACATTTCCACGCTGTGGCCGCTGAAAGATTTCGGGAGCTGGGAGGGGTGGTGTGTGTGTGTGTGCGCGCGTGCACATGTGTGTGTGAGAGAGAGAGTTTGATTCTCTTGACAGCAGGAACAGAGAGCCCTTTCTCTCTTATTCAGCTGTCTGCACCAGAAATGTTAGTTATTTCTATTCTTGAGGAAGACTTTCTGATTGCCAATAGGACAGACAATGTTGTCACTTATTTGTTGCTGACCTTGATGCTGGCCTCCCTCGTACCACAGCCAGCTAAGTGCCTCCTTTTTCTCACAGTTCCAAGGTGCCTCAGGGTGGTGATTGGGGAGCAGCAGAGGAGGAGAGAGTGTGTCCTATTCATACCATCACTGCTTTAAAACCACTGCTCTTTAGCGGCTGGACAATTGACAATGGAAATTTCTAGCCTCTAGGCCATCAAAGGGGTAAAGGAGTGTTACAGAGCCCTTTACTCCATGACTGTAACACAGGATTAACATTCACTAAGGTTTTGACTTTTGTTTAATAGGGATGATGTGCTTCTTCTCTATAAACTCATTGCGCCAACTCACCCAGTTGGTGCAAGTCTTCTTGGGACTAATGGGAGCCTTATTATTAAGATCTGCCATAGCATATGCAAGTTAGGAGAGCAACTTGAAGTAATAGCTGGATCACTGGTACTGTAGTACCTGTAGGTGGAGTAACATTGAGAGAAACTTCTAGACTGACTACAGGAGAGTGGCCAGCTTCTCTGGATAATGCAGCGGGAAATAGAGACGCCAAGCGCAAAATCGCAAGACAACAGAATGAACGACAATAAGAATGTATTTACTCCTGATCAAATAAAAAGGTAGCCAGATTTATGAGAATAATACATACTCCAACCTGAGAAGGAAAGCACAGAAATATTCAATAAACCAGATGTTCACTGTCAGGAAATGTCCTCTGGGGACTGTACAGAAACGTATCTGTGATACTGTTAGATAGTAATGATTTCCTCATTTGGGTCTCTTCTAGCATTTAATATCTTTCTCAATAGTTTAACCATAACCAGCAAAGACTGGCTTTAAAGATAAGCTGCAAATATTAAATGGTAATCATGTTTACTTCAGCAATATGTGCAAATGCTCCCACTAACCAGATTGATAGAACAATTCAGCACATAAACAACTAAAAGACAACCACTTAAAAACAGGCCTGCCAAACTGTTCACTGTAATGCCCCAGAAATGGCCAAGGCCACAAAGTTCAGATCTCATCTCTCCCAAAGTATAGGGGTATTTGGAGACAGATTTTGGTTTGGACCCATCTCTCCTAGAAGGCATCAATATCATGGCTATACATGAACTCCTGCATAAACGGGAGTGGGTCATTTTTCTTTTCTTGGAATGGTTTTCAAATTGTGCTTAATTTCTTCTGTTTTTAATAAAAAAGAAGCTTTGAAAACTCTAGGTAGTAAAAAAACCAAGAACTTGCCTGGGCTGTATCTATCAGCAAGGTTTACTTGGTACCAAGTGGTTTCATGGGGCCAACATTTTCAAAAGTGTAATGATTCTGAGTCCCAAACTTGAGACATCCTTAATGGAGCCTGATTTTCAGAGGACAATTGCTCAGCAATTTCTGAAATTCAGGCCCTATTAAGCTGTATCACTTGAGTTGAATGCTCAAAATCATTAAGCATATGTGAAAACTGTGATCTGGATAACGTCTTTTAGAGCATCACAGCAAAACTGTCCAATACAACATAAGGAAACTTACAATTGGGAAGCAGTTGTTTATAGGCCAAATGCCTCTCTTAACCTAGTAAGCGGGGTACACCAGTACACTGATACACCAGTTCTGACTGAACCTTAGCTCTGATCCATCTGCCCTATTTGTCTACAAACAAAAGGCAAGATTTGTTTACATCACAGACCTGAGGCCAGAGAGATCCTCCTACCCCTGCATCTGAAGATGGTTTCAGGGGACACTGATCACTCTAGGTGGGCTGTATGTACTCTGAGATTGCATAAACAACTGGCTTCAGTTCCTCCCATCCTCCCGGGCATGAGGATATTTTGAATTTTGTCTAGAGTGGTTTCAAGACAAGGGCTCTTCTCAGAGAGGACAGCAAACATTTTAACTGCACTGAATACCAACAAGGAGGACTGTATTTGATGAAGCCCCGTCCCAAGGATTTGCACCATATTTATCTATGGGAATTCAAGTTGAGGGACAGGAAATGAGAAAACCCAGCTCCTGCTTTTCTTGTACTCCTTCTGCCTCTCTGATGCAGTCCCTACTTCCTCTCCCTCCGACAGTGCCCTTTCCCCATGACTTTAGCCCCTTCCTGCCTGGTACTCAAGTGGACAGAGTGCTTCTCACTCCCGGCCCATTGTACCTCCCTGCCAGCTGGCCTCTTGGCATGGTGCTAGTCCCTGGCTCTGTGTCAGCTCTGCCTCATCCTGGCCACTGCTGCGTACTAGACGTACTCCCAGCCCTTGCTGCTTCATGACATAAAAGTCAGGGCATGGGACTGCCAGTGGCGTCCACTATTCCCTCAGCAGATCCCACGAAAACAGCCAGTCGTCCTGCTGGGTTAACTAAACCTCCTCAGGACTAGTCAATGTCCTAACCATTAACTGAAGCAATAAAGTAATGAACTGGCTGGTGGGTGGATATGTGCGTGTGCGTGTGCCACTTCCCTCTACGGGATGGAAAAAGCTGTACATGGCTGCCAGCTCATGAAGACCCTCCATTTTAATGAGTCACCCCAAGCACAGATACATAGACTGATAGATGTTTTTAATCCACTCCCCTCCCCCTTCTAAATTAAAGTTAGGAAATCCTATTTAAATTGTATTCCCAACCCCATGCAGCCGGTCATCTGCACCCGAGTCTGTGTGTATGTCACTGTGTACTTATGAGCATATGTCTCTCTAAATAACATACAACTACACTCAAAAACACTGAATACTGATGTGCTTGTCTTAATGCTTCTGCCCTTCTTTGAAGATTCTGGAAAAGAAACAAACAATGCTGTGCCTATTTTTGATTCCCAAGTATGTTCATGTGTGTTTGTTTCATATTCTACTGATGACGTGAAACTTGTGTTTTCTTCCAGTACTCTAGCAATGGAATGTAGGCACAGGGCCTGGTCCTATGACAAATAGTCTTGGATATCCTTGTGCAAAACATATGCACATGAGGAGCGTGAGTACAAGCTCTCTCTCTCTCAAGACTAGTCTACACTAGAAGCGCTGCAGCTGCACCACTGTAGTGTGTCTGGTGAAGATACTCTATGCCTCTGGGAGAGAGCTCTCCTGTCAGCATAATAAAACCACCTCCGGGAGAGGTGGGAGCTACAGTGGCGTGCCTTGGGTCTCCGGTGCCCGGGGGCCAATACTTCCATTTGCACCCCCCATTGGCAGCAGCACCCCATGATGGGGGTTTGTAGGCCCGTTTCCCACTCTCCCCCATTCCTCCCCCACTGTGGGGGCAGCGGGTGCAGTGGGGAGTGGCAGTGACAGGACCAGATGCCCCTGGGCCGCCTGGCACCTTGGGGCCCGTGATGGGCTCTGCCCCAGAGCCCTGCCTTTGGCTGCCCAGCGCCCGTGTGGCCGGAGTCCCCACGGCTCCCTCCTCGTGCCCAGCATGGGGCTGGAGGGGCCAGGAGGATGTTTGCTCCCCCTGAAATGGGAGCCCTCGGCCACCAGCAAGCCTGTGCTGGGGTCTGCACAACCACCGGGGTTGTTAAAGCCCGGCGGCTCCTAGCTGTCTGCAACAGCGGGGGAGTGGCTGCTCCACGGAGGGCCCAGCTGGTACTTCCCCAGGCCAGCGCCTGGGGGCATGGCCCCCCTGCCCCTCCCTCAGCACACCACTGGGTAGTTATGTCAGTGGAAGAAGCTCTCCTGCCAACAGCACTGTCCACACTGGTGCTTAGGTCGGTGTAACTTACGTCACTCCATTGGGTGATGCAAATTATATGAATTTCGTGGTAGTGCGTGCAAGCCCCCCCTCTCTCTCACACACACACGCGCACTCACAGTTTCTTATTTTCTTGAGACTACTTGTTCTCATGCATGCAGTTCTGACAAATATTTAGACAGAGCTGATATAAAAAGGCTTTTGAGCTTCTACTTTCTTCCAGAATAGTTCTGTATCGAACAGAATTATGAATAGTTCTTGTTATACTGAACTCAGCAGCCTCCTATCTCACTCCCTTGATGACACTGCAGGCAGCAGCCCCTTTAAACTAGCAATACACCTATTACAAAACTCTGCCTTCCAGAAAGAGAAAACAGAGTCATTGATCAGTGCTTAAATTGTATAACCACAGGAGCTCTACGCAGTTCTAAAGGAGGGACAATCTTCACTTAGCCTTGATTTAACAAGCGCTATGCATGCCATGAAGACACGACACAGTGTTTGTAGTTCTGGAATGCAAGAGATAATTTAATGAGGAAGCCTGCTTTTCATGCTAAGATATTAATCAAAAAGCACTATAACGTACCACTAAAATCTTTACCTTCTTGGAAATGTGATGAAATAGACTTGCCAAAAAAAACATAAAACCCTTTGTACTGAGCATGTGCTAAAAATCCTACTGAAAATGTGGCTGACGGGATTTGCTCTGTGATGATCCTAATGTCAATTGCTTGGCAGATAGGTGCTGTTGAACTGCCAGTCCAAAGTCTGCCTCCGACACTGACCTGTCTTGTAGATCTCATAGCGCAGGGAGAAGCCGGCACCTTGACGTGCATAGTCTGAAGTGAACTTAATGTAGAGAGAGGAGCCTGAGGAGATGATGGTTGGAGGTGCGATGTTCCCACAGTGTTTGCCAAGTAGGTCTGCCGACTCGCTGTCACCGTCCCGTATCTCGATAAAGTCATATCTGTCCATGTGAGTGGAAAGGGAGACAGAAGAGACACATGACCAATAGGGTGATGTTACAGAACGTATAGAACAAACACAATGCGTCCTTCTTCACACCCTATGTATACTTCACGGAATCATCTTCCTGGCTGCTTGCTTCAACCATGTCACCCCCTTGCTTGCATCTCTCCATCTCCACTGCTGTAAGCACAAGCTACTTGTCTTCACCTTTGAGGCCCACATCTGTACTATCTTGGATCTCTAATCCACAATACAGATGTAAACTCTCATCTCCATTCTGCCAACAATGTCGCCCTTGACTGCCCATTTGCCAAATTTTCAGACAAGTGGTCATCATGCATTCTCCTATGTTACCGCTTATGCAAAAGAGACACTCCCTATAAAAATCTTTCAGGGAACTATCCTCCTTAACATCTCTTCTTAAAAGACACTAGGCCATGATGCCTACAAAACACTTGACAATTCCTAAGCAGCTGGTGTGCTGTGTATCACTGTTTATTCCACTGTTCATGACTGCCTCGCTGCTTCCTTGTGCTCCCCCATCTGTTTATTGCATCCATCTGTTGTCTTTCATCTTAAACATAACATCTCTGTTATAGTTTGTACAGCACCTGGCATAATGGAGCTGAGGCCTCTTGGTGCTACCAAACATACAAGTAATAAATTATGTTTATTATAATAAACACCTCCCCCTACTGAAACCTGGCTCTTAGCCCCAGCTCCCATTCCATAACTAGCTTGTGTGCTTCCTTGTCCTCAATTTCTTGCCTTGTTTTCCTTAGTAATTTGTTATTTATATTCAACTCTCTTTCCAAATGATCATTCATTCTCCAAACACTCCTGTGTAGTAGGTATGTTGCTATCAAATTTGCCAAACAGATAAAGATGGGATTTTCAAATGCACTGTAGTGATTTAAGAGCACAAATACCAAAGGCTTTGACATTCCCTCCCTAGATGACTTGCCCAAAGGCACACAGACAGGCAGCAAGAGGAATAAAATATTCCTGAGTGCCAGATCCATGCTCATTCCTCTAGACTACTTCGTAAGAGTTTCCATTCTAACAGTCTCTGTGTACACAGTCTTCCATACCTATCACTCTGATTGAATTAAGTGGCTTATCTCATTATCCATATTACCAACAAGTGGTGGTGGAAGTACCATATCTTGTGCCCTACCCTGAAGTTGTTACACATATCTCCCACTGGCTTCAGAGGAAGTTCATATGAGCATCGATTTAAGTATTAGTTAACACACACCCCACCACCTCAGTCCACGGAAGTGCCTGTAATCCACAGAGATGGGCCTGAGACAAAACTCCAGATCCAAACATCCTCATGACGGACAATTTGGTTCCATATCTGGGAACTGATCTTCAATTGAAGTCAACAGATCTATGTCAGTTTACACCAGCTTAGGATCTGGCCCCCTTAATTCAGTAGCTCAAGACCATCTGTAACAACATGGATAACAATGTCTGGACAACATATCTTTACATTGTGGCCATCTTTTATCATCAGAAGGGATTTCCTCGTACTCCTCCTTTGATTTAATTCAGAATGTTAACCTCCCTGTATTAATTAAACAGAATGTCCCATGGCCATTGATTGCATAATCCACTACCTGCTTAAATTGATCCAAATAAAGTGTGGAATTTGGGTTATTTTTACTAAAGATTATTTATTTCTTCAGGGTTCATCAATTTAAATAGAAGATATAATTAACCAGTGATTGAATTAACTGAAAAGAAATATATGTATTTATTTATATGATGATTTATTACACTCCCATCAAGTAGTATACGGCAGTGCATGTAGAAAGTTAGACAAGCAGTAAATGCTCAACCATGTAACCATGAATTTCAATATACATTTCATACCAAATGTGGCATTATAACAAATGGCGGCAGCATGGCCTATTTAACACAGCACTGTCCTAGGACTCAGGAGACCCAGGTCCTATTCCTGGCTCTGCCTCTAGCCTGTTGGGTGAATTCTCTGCCCTGTACCTCAGTTTCCCCATCTCTAAAATAGGGATAATGCTATTTATCTTTGTAAAGTGCTTTGAGACTATGGATGAAAAGCGCTACAGAACAGCTGGATATTATTATTATTACCCTACCAGCTCCTCCTAAAGCATTGGGTGAAACCCTGAATGCAAATACTTGGGGGGAAATTGCAAACTCAGGCCTAAATTAAGCACCTACAACCTGTATTTGGGCACTGTTTGGCACATAGGTGTCCAAATGTCACTTGACATGCCTAGCTGGATACTTGTAAGCCCCAAATGAGGCATTTGGGCACTCAGTGTAGGTGCCCAAGTTTGGAAACTGCGCTCTGTAATTTACATCATCAAGGCACTCCCAACTTCAACAGGGAGTGGTAGATACACTGGAGGGCAGGGATAGGAAACAGAGTGACTTAGGCAAATTAGAGGATTGGGCCAAAAGAAATCTGATGAGGTTCAACAAGGACAAGTGCAAAGTCCTGCACTTAGGACAGAAGAATCCCATGCACAGCTACAGACTGGGGACCAACTGGCTAGGCAGCAGTTCTGCAGAAAAGGACCCATGGTTACAGTGGATAAGAAACTGGATATGAGTCAACTGTGTGCACTTATTGCCAACAAGGCTAATGGCATATTGAGCTGCATTAATAGGAGCATTGCCAGCAGATCAAGGGAAGTGATGATTGCCCTCTATTTGACCCTGTTGATTACTGTGTCCAGTTTTGGGCCCCCCACTATAGAAAGGATGTGGACAAATTCGAGAGAGAGTCCAGTGGAGGGCAACGAAAATGGTTAGGGGGCTGGAGCACAAGACTTATGAGGAGAGGCTGAGAGAACTAGGCTTGTTTAGTCTGCAGAAGAGAAGGATGAGGGGGGATTTGATAGCAACCTTTAACTACCTGAAAGGGGGGTTCCAGGGAGGATGGAACTAGGCTGTTTTCAATGGCAGTAGATGAAAGAACTAGGAGTAAGGTTGGATATTAGGAAAAAGCTTTTCACTAGGAGGGTGGTGAAGCACTGAAATGGGTTGCCTAGGGAGGTGGTGGAATCTCCATCTTTAGAGGTTTTTAATGTGTGGCTTGACAAAGCTCTGGCTGGGATGGTTTAGTTAGGACTGGTCCTGCTTTGAGCAGAGGGTTGGACTAGATGACCTCCTGAGGTCCCTTCCAACTCTAATGTTCTATGATTCTAAGGCAAGGAGTTATGTCAGAGCACATGCTGCTGTGTGAACTGACATAAAATTCAGTGCAAATAAAAAGGTCTAATTAATTACCTACAGAACAGTTCTGTGTTCAGTACTTGGGTGAGTACCATGCAAAATACATTTCTATCTGAGAATGAAACCCTGAAGACCACTAGGGAGATGGGCCCAAGTCCCTCAATTCAGATCTACAGCCAGATTTCAAATCATGCAAAGCTTAGTGGTGTTGGATCCGTAGTGGTATGCCAAGACACTGTCTAGCATGCTGACCAATATTGTCTTATTGTTTCCTTGAATTCCCTTGTGTCTCTGTATCCACCTGTCGTCTTGTCTTACACTTAGACTGTAAGTTCTTTGGGGCAGGGACCATGTCTTTGTTCAGTGCTTGAACAGAGCCCAGCACAGTGGGCTCCTGGTCCATGACTAGCGCTCCTAAGCACTACAAGTAAATATTTCTGGTTTTAGTTTGGCCTATTTTAGAGCTAGCACTGGTATCTGTGTGTTGCAAATGAACAGGTTTATATGAACATCATGTAATCTTTAACACTTTCCCTCTCCTTTCTGTGTTAAGTCTCTCACCAGCGTAACATTATTTACAGAAAACCACCCGTCTCTCTTTCTCTGTTTATTTGCTTAGCATCAACCTGTTAAAACAACATGCTATGTCCTCAAGGGGACAGGAGAGTTCAGAAGCGTTACACACTGCCAGGATTCTTACTTTCCACTTTGTCACAAGATCCTCTCTTCGGAAACTGAGAGTTGAAAGAAGAAGTAGCCTGTTGGCCACAGAAGAATTCTCATGTGACTAATTACTGTTCTGCAACACATGCATACCTCATCAAGAAACAAGCCCAAAACAAACTGAGAAGAACTGAATGTGCCGCTCAAAAGGGAAGGCAGCTCGAATAGGCCAGGTCTCATTCCTTTCAGGGAGTTAATCAGGCTGGGCTCCAACAGAAAAATGCCTGAAGCTAAAGTGCTATCTGTGCTGGGCCAGGCACTGAGTGAGCTGTAACTAGTCAGCCTATAATTTGGTACAAACACAGTTTGGCTGGCCAGTGTGAAAGAAACCAAATCACATGTCAAACCTCATTTGAAAAGAGTGATCTACCAGGGGATGCATGAGGGTAGATTGTCAGCTGGTGTATGGAACTGATTTACACTATCTGAGGATCTGGCCTCACACAGGAGTATCTAGGCAGCTTCCGTTAGAGCATTAAGCAATGTGATTAACATCTGTCGCATGTGGTTTGTTCTCTCTCTCTCATATCCTCTCCCCAAGGGAAAAATAGTGTATGCAGAGTAGTGCTTTGTTTTGGTAGGGTTTTGTTTCTTTGTTTGTTTCAGCCAGAGTTCAACAAACAGTGGAGACATTTTTTCCTGTGAACATCTACTCTAATGCAAGACATTTTTTAAACCATGTTTGCAGACCTTTCACATTCAGTAAATGTCTGTGCACTCCTAGTTGAATAGTTGAATATTCACCAAAAGTGAATTTCAAATTGTAAATTTGATTGTAAAATTTGCCATTTGTGCTGAATAGGTTAGTTTACATACTCGTAAATCAAATCACATTGTTTCTGTTCTCTTGTTTATATAACTCAACAGCACAGCAGGAATTTTGAGTTCATGCTGTCTCCATAACATAAATCAGCCAATCAGTATACAGAAAAAATACTACATGACTTATGAAATCAACCAACACATTATAAAATCACAAGATCTATAACATCCTGTAGACCAAGAATTTGTGAATAATTTCAAACAACAAATAAAACTTTAATTTCGCAATCTGCTCACAGACAATTTGCAAATAGAAAAAAAAAAGGCTAAATTCATTTAATGACTTATTCATTGGGGAATAATTGCTCCTGTCTACTTTAAAACAATTGGCCTCATCCAAGCATCTAAAAAGGAGTTCTCTCCTCATGAAACTAATCCTTAATAAATCAAATCTTACAACCAACTAAATAAGTTTGCATGAGGTTGAGGGATCCTTTTTTTGCCAAATGTGGAATTAATATAAACAGATAAGGGATTTTTGTTGTAGCTAAAAATCTTGGCCCAAACCCTGCAGTCCTTACTCAGGCAAAATTCTCGTTATGTTTTTACAGTACTGATAAACAGATCTGCAAAGTGGGAGAGTATTCAAACCAGGATATTACTTCTGCCAAAATGCACTGTAAGAACATTTGCTTTCTTTACTAGTTAGACTTCATGGTTTATGCCTTAAAAGTGAAGGAGCAAAAATGTTCATTCCAAGAATTCATGTACTAAATTGAGACTACAGGCTAACTTCCGCAATGTAGACTGCTCATTTTCTTTCACACATAGGTTCTGTCCACACATCGGCCCAAGCTCAAGCATGTTGTTAAGTGTAGTTCTGTTATGGTTGGGTCACTGGCCAAACCATATTAAAATCTGGTTTTCCTAGAACTTTGTTGCTAGAACTTTGAGTTGAAACAATTTCTAGACTTGGTTTCTTTTCCAGTGGTCTGGAGAGGAGGAGGGAATTTTTGGTTGTTTTCTGCACTTACGGTTTCATTTCCAGACAGTTACAAACACCTCATTGTTGGGTGGAGCAGCACAGTGGCATGATGGCATCTGAACTATCTCAGCCAATCACAAGACAGTTGGCTTTCATTCATATGCAATATTATAATTCCATTGGTTAAATAAACATAACCCAACTCAAGGAACAATTATACTGGTTAGCTGAACTCCTAGGTCATATCGGCACAGAGGAAAATACTGTCAAATACCATAGCCAATTCCTATCTCAATCCCCAACAAGACAGTGACACTAATAGTTGGCCCAGTGGTCAGTATCCATTATTAGAATATGTGGTGAAGGATTAACGACGTTTTCAGTCCAGGCATGCCAACCAGGCGTCTACACCAGTGGGACAACTACTTGCAACAGCAGCTTAAGGAGGAGGGGGGTTGCTGGGCTTCCAACAGACTCAAACACAGTTTTCTCAGCATTGAACATACATCATTGAGTGCTCATGAAGCAGGGAGTGAAAGTAAAAGTGCTCCTACCTACCCAGGCAATGGGGGGAGGGAGCAGAGAGAGGAATACATGCAAAGCTACTCTTCTTGAAATTGTTTAACAAAGTGACCCAGAAAATATCTAATGTCTACAAACGTTGCATTTTATTAAAGATTCTTAATAGAAAGTGATCCAGATTGATCGGCGTGAAGAGAGTTTTTAATGTCTTTTAATGGCCTTTTTAATGTCTCTACTACTCACTCTCTTCCTTTCTTTTTTCTTATGGCCAGTCCTGTCTATTGCTCAGTATCTTGCTGCTCTGTTTTTTCTCCAGTTTGTACGCTGCTTTGGTGTGAGCCCTTAACACACAAAAGGTAAGGTTTGAGATTGCAGGCATTAGTATTACAGTATTGTAAGGTTACACTGTCAACCAGCTTCTATGTTGGAGTGAATCCTGCTTGCCTCACTCACAGGAGTAGTCTAAGTGGAGTCAATGTGTGACTATCACGAACCAACCAAAGTCCTGCTGCCCCAGTTTGCACCTCAGTTCTTTCTTGTAGCTTGGCCCCAAAAACACAAACAGCTGTACTGGTCCTTGGGGTGTGGCTACATCAATACCTCCTCCTCACAATCAATCTGAGCCAACATACATCTCCATCATTACATGGCCCCGGGAAGCTACAAAGTCCAGAAACATCCATATCCACCTAGAAAGAATGTAACCAGAGATCTCTGGGTTCTCTTGCAGTCCCATCCTACAGCTACCCTGCAAAGCTCAAATTCATGTTGGTCAGTACAAGATCGGAGATCAACAAACCTACTGTCAACCATATCTTCCTAGCTGCTGTGGCCAACATCATCGAAACATGATAACATTGCAGGGACATGTAAGCAAGTGGTAGCAGGAGGGGGCGGGGATGCAGTCACTGGCTAAAAGGACAGAGAAAAGCACACAGACCTTCATGATTTCCCAGCACAATCCGAGTGCCTACCCTCAAAGCCTGAAAATTAGCTAGCTTCCCAACTGTAATGGTCACATGCAACACTTTTGCTTGGATGATATTTTCTCTACGTTTTTTATTTTTGCCTTTCAAAAAAGGAGAGATATGAGATAAGACTGACCCTATTTGCAGTCTCTCTCATGAAGCCATGCTTGTGATCTAGAGATGGGAATGAGCTGCAAAGTTATAATCTCAACTTTCCCAACATTTTATTAGTTTTATTTATAGTAGAGGCATTTCCACGGTGCTTGTGACTGCAATATCTCAGCACCTGGCAAACATTAATGAATGTATCCTCAGAAGACCCTGGGAGGCAGGAAAGTAGAGAGGATTGGTGACTTGCCCAAGGTCTAACAGGAAGTTTGCAATGGAGCCAGGAATAGGATCCAGACTTGATTAAACAGATTATATTATATTAGACTAGTCTAGGCTACACAGACAGGCAAACAGAAAGACAGACAAATAGGTACTTAGATTAGATCCAAACATTCCCAAATTTGGGAATGTTCAGTGTTGGTTTGGGCCTCTTAGCCCTGCATTCACCCCTTTGTCCTGTCCTACAGTAATTGTTCAGAACAGGAAGAAATGTTGGGGGGAAGTCATTGTTATAATGCAAATTCTATCAGAACAGCTAACATACTGCCAGCTAGTGCAGGCATACTGGAAGACTGCTTGGCCAGAACGTTTGCCAGCTAACCTAATTGCTTCTTTCATGATATCCCTTTTATAAAATACTCTGAAAGATGTGGGTGTTTTTAAACATGCTTTAAGAATACCTTATTTCATGGGGATGATGTCACAGCTGAGAATCAACAGTTTTGTTAAAGATGGTTATGGAACAGATCAGCAGTAGGTGGGGTGAGTCAACCAGCCACTCAATCTAACACATTTAGCAGCAGACAGAATTAATCTCAACTGCATGCTGGTTGGCTCGGTCAGTTGCTCTCATGTCACCACCCAACACTGTGGTTTTCAATTAACTGCCTTCAAATCAAATAGAGCATTTTGGAAACGTGAGAAAAGTCCCCAGTAACTTTTATAGAATCTTCAGGGATAGCAGCACACAAATATAACACAAATCAAACTGTTGTAAAGGGTGTGGAAGATTTTTAAATGACTTATTTTATGGTCATGATGTCAGAGGCATGAAAGTAATCTTTCTGATGACATCATAGCAAAGAACTATGATCTTGTATTTGCTGCCAGTGGGATTTTGTGTATAGTCATTAATTATAAATATAGCAAATGGATTTGGCTGACATTTTACATGGGTGTAATTCATGAATTTATGTGGAGTCACTCCTAATCTACTTGCATGTGAGAACAGAACCAGGCCCGACCTATAGGCATTTCTATCTATAAATTGGTGTGTAGACATAAAGGGTGTGATTCCAGTCTGCAGCTTGTGTAGCTCATTCATAGCAGTGCAAAGTAGGAGTAGACTACTAATAATTCAGAATGGCGGTGTTTTATGCCCACTTGGCTCTCCGTGCAGGGCAATGGAGTATCAAAGCCCAAAGAACCTGTTCCTCATCTCATGTGCCAATCAGATGTAAATTCAATAGTGTCAATGGAATTATAGTGGCTTAAAACTGGTGTGAGAGAGGAATCTGGTCTAGAGTTGTGTGGCATGTGTGTGTGGTATGTGAAGTTTTATGATCAAACAATCCTTCCACTCTATTTTGCGTTATTCTCTCAACTCTTCCTAATCTAAATGGCCAGAACTTCTGAGAAAAGAACTAGCCATCCCATTCAGGCAGTAAAGAGAAAGAGAATAACCTGAAACAGGCTGGTAGACTTCTTCCCTAATGCCTCAAAGACAAAAATATCCTGCAACAATAATTAAATAAATAAATAAAAATGGAAACCACAATAACATCTATTTATAATCTTTGGGTTTCTCATGGCCACGATTGCACTTCCGATGTAGCGATTCTTCCAGCAATTACTGTACATTAAGTGAAATCCAGCCAAATATACCTTGCAGAGAGGAGAATCAAGGATTTTTAAAACTGCTTCTTTGACAAGTTTAGATTCAGATGAGCATTTAAGTCCCTACCTACCATTCACTACCCCTCACCAAAATAAACTCTGAAAACTTCCCCCACATTTTTTACCATCCTGCTTCAGGCTGCATTCCTGTGGCAGATCTTAGCCGAGAGGAGTTTTGGAGGAGAGAAGTGCTCACATCTGGAGCATAGCTGGAAAACTGTTCATTATATGAGGAAATAAGATGTGCTAATGTGCACGTTAGGGGTTTTCTTCAGGCTGTTATTTGAGAGTTACACATGGGCTGTTTAATTTTATTTCTGTCTCTACAGCCATCCCTTTAAATTCCTCACCTTTCTATCTTTAGCTTCAGGACTCTTTGGTTCCAAGAAGTCTTTAGCATTCCAGAAAAAAGAAAATCAGAATGAAAACAGGAATAAAATGAATTAAATACTTCAAGGATCACCCCCAGCTTCCACATTGTTCTACTTTGTTAATATTGTAATAGAATTGAAACAGCTCATAGCCCATCGTGTTGCACAGGCACTTGAGAAACTATATTTGCACCTCCCTGCTTCTGCTACAATCCATTTGTGGAGAAAATTGGACTTTGTTTTCTATTTCATTTTATTGTCACCACTCACTGGCTCTTGCTCACTAGTAGAAGAAATATAATAAATAAGAGATTTAATAAGTAGCAGAACATTCACTAAAGAAAAGTACAAGGCAGAAGCTTAGTGACAGACCAAGTTGGTGTCATGTCACATCCATAGACCTAGGCCTGATTCCTCACCTAGGAAATACGGAATAGTTCACAGTCAGTGTCAAAGGGGCAGTGTGTAGCTGTGGCCCCCTACTTCCTAGAACCCATTCACACTTTGCTACTTATTGCAAAGCCTTTTGTTTGTTTCACTCCTGGAATAAATATAGCACCAAGCACCAGCCACATTAACCTAAAACTATGGGAACCCAAAAACGATCAGCCCACCCTAATCCTCCTAGAAGTTTGTTTTCCCTTAATAGATCTGTGTCAATGATGGTGTGGCGTAGCCAAAATCATATGGCTGGTCTGCTAGAATGACTTCTTTTGCTCAGTAGTTTCTCAGTCTCCTCTAGTTTGCATTCTAGCTCCTCTTCTGTCAGATGACTTATGAAAATATTGTCTAGTTTAAAGGCAACCCTGCTGCAATAAGTCTGAACTGAAGATCTACTTTTCTTCCCTCCTTCTAAGGGGTTGGATAGGTTGTGCATTTGACAAAGCCTAAACTTTAGGAAAGCCACTGACTGTTTTCCACCATATCCTAAAGCACCATCATGTATTTGATAATTTGCACATAAACCTGAACACCCCAGACAATTAGGTATAGTGCAGTGCAAGGATGGATCAACCTAGTGTGACTAAAAGAATCCTGGCTTGTCTGGTAAATGGCCTGCAGTTTTTCCTAGCCAGGGTACAATTTTCAAACATTAATTTTGCACATCATCTAAAAATCCCAGCCATCCACCAGAAGGCAGGCAAGAACACTGGGGAACTGTATCACTGGAGAAGAGGCTGGATGAGAGCATAGATAGGCTTAAGACCTGCCATGGAGAGAAAGTGTGTACCCTCTTAAGAGTCCTACAGTAGAAAGTACATCCCCTGTGTCTGTGGGAATCCATCCCTAGCTGAGTGGTCAAAACTGCAGCTTCTTCAACGGTTGTGTCTGCACTAGAAATGTTCTGGCCCAATGGTTAATGCTCCACAGATACTAGCACTGGGCCAAGAACTAGAGCAGACCAGAGACCAGCATTTTATGGGTGATAAGTCTAATGTAAGCAAGCCTGAGAGGAACAAACTTGGGGAAAAACAGAAAGTGGATCAATCTATTTCCTCTTAATGAGGGATGATTTGGAAGTTGGGTGACTATAATCTACCAGCCCAGGCAACTGAAATCTCCCTACTGCCCTCACAAACAATGCCCTGCTACTGCTTTGTTCAGAGATATTTCCTTCCTTTACTATTAAAATAATCCTTTGTTTCACACTCTCACTCAGTTTCCCCCATGTGTCTGTTTTGCCCTGACAGCTCAGCCAAGGAGTGTTTACACATCTTTCTCACCCTCCAAGGCTTTGGTTCAGCTCCATTGTCACTAAAGGCAAGAGAATGCTGTGTGTGTGTGGGGAATCAATTACTTCCTCTGACACTCTATTACTATCACCCTCACATCTCCAGATTCCAGATGAAAGGGAGAACAAGGAGGGGGCATGGAAAGGCAGGGGTTTCTTTCTATTGAGTTGTTGGACATCAGAAGAAATCCCAAGATTCCATTCTTAAAAAGACAGAATGATGTCTCACTCCTTGACCAACTGCCTGATAGTGGAGGCCACATGACAGAAAAATCAGAGAAAAGGTAATGATCACAAAGGAAATCTTTAGAAATCAAACGGAGTAAAATAACTAAGCAACTTACAGCAAACACAGGATACTGGTGGGTTCTTGCTCCAGTAATACATGTGACACACAGGAGTGCTGGTAAGGGGCCGGGATTTATTTCCTGACAATAGCCACCTGCCACAGGTCAGGGCTACCAAAGATTAAACACTCGTCACATGTCAGGGCCAGTATCAACTCCTGGGCCTACTATTATATCTTTCCCTTTTATTTAATAAAAAATGGAAATAAAACATATTAGCATGCACAAATTAAACAGATACCCTAGGAAAGAAATCAGGGCTGATGCCCACAATCCCCTGACAGATGATAGGATTATTTTAGCTCTCATTGGATGTCTGTTAATTACTACTAGCTCTGAATTGCACTGAATTTCTGGTGCATTGGCCACTTGTTGTTCTTATGGAAGTCCCTTCTACAATGTCTTGTTTGAGCACTAAGGAGGATCTGTGAAGTGCAGCCCGTGTTTTTTGCAGGTGGTGTTTCTCACCATCAGTGGCTGAACTGAGTGGGCACGTGCTCCTTGTGTCGGCAACAGAGAATTCTGAAGGTCCTCAAGAAAGATTCACTCTCTTCCTTGGTTCTATTGTGGTGTCTTCTGTTTCTAGGACTGATCCTCAGGGGCAATCTGGTGCAGATGGTTAGCTGCTCAGCCACATCCTGTCCCAACTTGCAAGAGGGCTAATTCTCTGACATCCTTGGTACCAGATCTTGTTCCGATAGTTTCCCCACTACTTCAGATTAATTGGTTTAAGAAGCTTATTAGATATTGGCAGTCTTCATCTTTAAACTGGTTGTTCTAACAACAAAAAAACGCAATGAGTAGCAACAGTCTAACAACACTATGTGTGGATCCCATGAAGCACCCAGGGCTTCTCTCTTTAAAGAAGGAAATAAAAAAAAAAGTTCTTTGCTATTTGTAATGGTTTTTCTACTAATCCAGCATAGCGAAGGCCTGACATGGTATGCTCGAACTGATATGTCAGAGTGGCTAAAATGAGCTAGTCATGAACTGTAGGCCATATCTGTGATTAGCTCATCTGCAATTGTATGGCAAACAAATTGATTTACACTCAGCGTGTTATTACATTGTTACTTGATGTGTTGTGCAACAGCTGCATTTCAAATAAATCTGAGCGCTAGTCTCCTAATAAGAGATAATTTCTCCCTTTTAATTCAAACAGATCTGTGCCAACCTTGGACCAAGACCAACCAGAAATCTCCTGCAGTTCCAATAACCTTTTTGCATTCTGCTGCCTCTGTTTATTGCAGATTTCACACTTGATGGCAGAACTCATGCTGGTCAGATGAGGACTTCTTGGGCTCTGTTCTTAGATAAGCAGTGTGTATTGTGGTTAGCATTCTGACCCGATGTTTTGTGATGTTAGGACATGGTGTCCTTCGTACAGAATCCCCTCATCTGCAGGAATTCTACCTCTCAGATTTTTATGCTTGGAGTGGGCTGTGTGTTAAACATTATATCCTATTTTACAAATAGGGAAACTAAAGCCCTTCTGATTTTCCCAAGGTCACACAGTAAGCCAACAGCAGAGATAGGAATAGAATCCAGGTCTTCTAACTCCCAGTCCTGGATGTTAACTGCAAGTCCCTCCTTTTCCTCATACATAAATAAATGTCCGAGTAACATAAATTAAGAAACTACATGCAGCAAAGGTAATTGGAATCTCATTAAAGAATGGATCCAGTGCCCCTAAAAGTCAGGGGCTTCTACTGATTGCAGTAGGCTTTGGATCAGGCCCTTAAAGAATAATAATTTTTTATACATATGTCACCTTTCATATGGTCTTAAAGTTCTCTACAAGCAATAATTCATTAATCCTCATAACCACCCTCAGAGATGCACAAGCATGATCATCCCTGTTGTGTAAAAGGAGGAACTGACACACACAAAAAGAGACCAAGTGATTTTCTCAAGGCTACACAGCAAGTCTGGACTGGAACACTGCCACAAACAGAATCCAGGCATCCTGACCCCCAGTCACTAGTATTTCACTACTTGTGGTTATTGTCCATTTGTTTTAATAAGACTGCTTTATTACTTTTACATTGGATTTTCATTAAGTGTGGTCAATACAAGACACGAGAGGAAATACAGAAGAAATACTGTAGTGACTTGAAGTACATGCCTGTGCTGGGCAGCAGGAATCTCCCTTATCCCGCCATTGGGCTGTCTGGATTTTGGATCCGGGTGCACAGGAATAAGCAGGGCTACTCATTTGCCTACCTCCCTGCAATAGGTGAACAGTGTCTTGGCTCCATCTTCCTCCTCTCTACCTAGAGAAGCTGAGCCAGTGCAGGAAGAACAGTGATTTACGGATGGGATAGGCCAGCAGTAAATCACTACCCTGAGTAGCCAGGCTGAAACTGGGGAAGAACGGTGACTCAGAAGTATGTGTCTGAGGCCCACAGGCTCCTGGGGCAGTGTCTAAAGCCACAAGCCGGCCCTTAATTTGTAACAGTTCCAGAAGGAATACAATACAAGAAATTCCAACAAGAATACCTTCCTGCACCCAGCAGGCTGAGTAAAGCAGAGTGGTGAGATAAACCACAGCAGCACTTCTTCCACCCCACCAGTGTCTGAAGAATTCAGAATTCAAACTACCATTTAAGGAAAAGGTTATACAGCCCTGTCAGAGCTGGCTGCATGCTTCTGTAGACAGACAACAGGACACAATAACTCAAAGAGCTGCATGAGCTGTCCCATTCAATTCAGTGGGTGTTAACTCTGAGGACTAATGTAATGTTTAAATGTCAACATGCACCCATCTATCTAGGGATTATGAACAAAGACTGGGATTGTGGCAGAGTTAGGTTCCAGTATGCCCCAGTTTAACTAGACTCCACTGTACACAGCGTGGATGTTGTCTGAAGAGGTCCAGCTCAAAACACCTGTTTCTGCACCTCCAGCCCATAAACATACAAGCCAAATGGCTTCATGAATGTTTCCTCTATGTTTTCCTCTCCCTTCACAGTTAAAGTTGAACTCTTCCCATTGGTTCATTCACAGAAGATACAGTATGGTCCCTCACTAGGTCCCCTCAAAACACACCTCTCTAACATTATTCATACATTTCTATTTTCTAGGGGATTTTATCAATTCAGAGAGACATGGCATTGTTTCTAAAATGTTTACTATTGAGCTAATTATGCATATTTTTCAAAACATCTACTAATTAGTCACCTATAATTGCTGTCTTGTCTGCTCTTTAACCTCTGCTGATGGAAGGAAGACTTCTTGCAATGTTATGCTCTTGCGTGAAGGGATTTGCTGAAGAGTGCTGGGCCTAAAATTATAGCTGCCAGTTGTGGTTTGGTTTGTGAGCACTCACACCCACATTGCACTGACTCTCTGCCCTGCTCTCCTCTTGTGAGCAGGCAGGACATTAAAATCTGGAGGACTGGGGCTGCTTGCTAAGAAGGCAGAACATTTTTATTTGCTTGTTTCAGTGTCCTGCTTGCTAGAATTACTAAGAGAGGTTCATGCAACCACGAACAGGATCTTGCAGACTAACTAGACTCTGGCTTGGTGTGTTCGACGTGGTCCCATCCCACTTCAGAACATCCATGGCTGCAATGGAACACAGCAGCATGGTTGTTATCACTGGTGCCTAGTGGCAAGGGAGCTGTGTTTTGGTTGATCTAGGAATGACGTGGTGTAGGTTCTTATCCTGGCTCCCTCACTGACTGGCTATATGACCCTGGGCAAGACACTTAACTTCTTTCCCCTCCCACCCTGTGTTTGTCTTTTCTATTTAGTGTCCACTCTTGGGGAACAAGACTGTCTCCCTTTGTGTGTTGGTACCATCTAGCACAGTGGTGTCCCGCTTTTGGTTGGGAACTCTAGATGCTACTATAATACAAATAATTAATCAGCAGCTGTTCATGCAGCAGAGAATTGGGCTATCAATCAGTGCTGCTGCCCTCCTTGCGGCAAACTAATATTTTCCAGGATCAGTAGAACAGCTGTAAAATAAAACATTAGACATGTGTAAGGTGAGTTAAATTATGGGCAGGTCTCAGCACAAGACTGGAAGCACTGTCCCTTTAAGTTCTGTCCTCTGCTATCAGGGTGATTTGAATGAATTTCCCATAGTGCTTTGGACCATACCCTTTTTCTGAAAACAGTTTTCATTCAAGATGAGGCCACACCTTTGGATCCAAATTCTGGGAAAAGTCCAAACTTTGTGGCTCAGGCCCATCTCTGATTTTCATTCTGCCAGCCACCTTTCACAAGGACCAAACTCTCTTGGGATAGTTGTCTTGTTTGGCACGATACCACCAGAGGGGGCTACAAGTATTCTTGCTGAAGCCAATACAGTATGTGAAATCATTACAGGCAAAGACAGCATGTCCACTGAGTTATTCATAATTCAATGGCATTTCATGTTCAGAAAAAGCCGATAGAAAAAACAGACAGGGCTAGTTTTTATGTGTGTGTATTTTAAATAACGTTTTCCTGGGTAAGCTGTTATGACTCAAGTGAGAGGTTCTTTTGTTTGTAGTGGGAGCAAGACTGTTCCACTGTGATGTGAAATGAGTCTGCTTCAACCCTGTTTATATAGAAAAGACTTGGAATTCAAAGGCAGATCTGCCAATTCTAATCCTTCAGCACCATTGGTTCAGCAGAGCAGTGGATGCTAGATTTCAGAAGACAATCTCTGGAAGGGGCTTTTAACAGTCCAAAGAGAAATGTAGCTGTGGAAGGGATGCATGGCTGGAGAAGGTGGTTCTAGAATGCAATGATTCACACAACGCTGAGGTTTCTAAGTTGGATTTTCCAAGCAAATAGCACAGACTGAACAGAGAAATAGCAATTAAGAAGGACTAGGTAAAACAACCATGTGACTGTGTAGCCAGGGGATAGTCATCATTTCTCATCTATGGGAGGCTGGTTCAAGTCTCTCCTGAGATCAGAAATAAAACTTGGCATGTTCAGGGCTGCCTGGCATACACAATGCAATGTGACAGAATGGCAACCTTTCCAAAAAGCAGCATGCTCTTTTCAAACTGAATGCCGCTTCCCGGTTCAGATAGCAGATACCCAATCCCACTGCATGGGGCTGAAGAGCAGCAGTAGGAAACCGGCAGCTGCACTCACAGTGCTGAAAGGAAGAAATAGTGAGCAGACGGGCTATTGCAATTATTTCCGAATAGTTTGGCTGGTCTTAATCAGAGCTTCTCTTTTTCCCCTTTTGCTCCTGGCTTTACTGCTGCATCATTACATTTGAAGGGCAGCGCAGAGTATGACCTCGTTTCCAAGCTTTATTTTAGAAATTGCACATCCTACAAGCATTAAGATCCTGGCTGGGACTAACACACAGGAGGAGAAAACAACAGAAAACGGCCAATCTTCTTTGTTTTGAAGTGCTTTCCAAACTAAGGAGCTCCTCTGGAGCAGAGATGAAGCAAGGAGAGAGAGAAAGGCCTTCAATTACACCAAATTATTCCTTTCATGATGGGGGGAAAAGGCCCTCTTACTTTCTAATGTGGCTTCACACAGCCCCCACCGCAAAAAAAAAAAAAAAAAAATTGGGACTGAACAGATGTGGCTCCAAAAAAAAAAAAAAAAAAAAAAGGAAAATAATTAAAATAATCAGCACTGAGAGAAAAACTTCCTTGCGATGCTCTCAGAATGCTCGTTGACTGAGCATTACCCAGGAATTAGCATGTAGTAGTGCCCCTTCTCTGACACCAATATCCCGTTCTAACACCAGCCTTGCCTCTCCACTGAGCAGAAGCAGATGTCCAGGCCCTTGCAGCTCAGTGACATGGGTACATTCAAAAAGTGTAGCTTTCATTATTTACACGCATGCACCATTTCTAGACCAGAGATGCAGACAACCCCCAATTTCAGCACTCCCAGCTCGGCACTGATATCTAGTTCCTAGGGAGCAACTCTGCCTCAAGAACTGACTCTAACCAGAGACCACTGCAGACAGCAAAATTATCTTGCTGTTCACAGAGCTCCCTCCACCTAGACCCTCTTGCAACCAAAATTACCAACAACCCTTTCTTCTAAGGCTACAAAATTCTTCACGAATTAAGAAAAAGCACTTGGAAGACTATCTGTAACAGCAACAGCAGGTGACACCTGCCACAACTGCATTCTTATCCCCATTTTACAGATGCAAAAATAGGCACCAAGAGATGTCAAGCAACAGTTTCAAAAGAGTTCAGGATAAGATTTTCAAATTTTCAGTACCTGCAGCTGTAGCCAGCTTTTCAAGAAGAGCTCAACTCCTATGTAGACACCTACACAAGGACCAGATTTTCAAAGTGTTCAGTTTCCAACAAACAGTTTAAGTCAGCTTCTGTACCAGATGACTGGAGGATAGCTGATGTGACACCAATTTTTTCAAAAGGCTCCAGAGGCAATCCTAGCAATTACAGGCCAGTCAACCTAACTTGAAACTATACTAAAGAACAGAATTATCAGACACATAAATGTATTTGTTGGAAAAGAGTCAACATGGTATTTGTAAAGGGAAATCATGCCTCACCACTCTACTAGAATTCTTGGGGGGGAGGGGTGTCAACAAGCAGGTGAATAAGGGTGATCCAGTGTATATAGTTTGTACTTAGATTTTCAGAAAGCCTTTACAAGATCCCTCCCCAAAAGCTCTTAAGCAAAATAAGCATTCATGAGATAAGAGGGAAGGTCCTCTCCTGGATCAGTAACTGGTTATAAAGGTAGGAAACAAAGGGTAGGAATAAATGGTCAGTTTTCAGAATGGAGAGAGGTAAATAATGGTGTACCTTGGGGGGGTCTGTATTGGGTCTGTACTGTTCAACATATTCATAAATGATCTTGAAAAAAGGGGTAAACAGTGAGGTGGCAAAATTTGCAGATGGTACAAAACTACTCAAGATAGTTAAGTCCAAAGCAGACTGTGGAGAGGTACAAAGGGATCTCACAAAACTGGGTGACTGGGCAACAAAATGGCAAATAAAAGTCAATGTCAGTAAATGCAAAGTAATGCACATTGGAAAACAATCCCAACTATACATATAAAATGATGGTGTCTAAATTTGCAGATACCATTTCATAAACAGATCTTGGAGTCATTGTGGATAGTTCTCTGAAAACGTCCACTCAATGTGTAGTGGCAGTCAAAAAAGCTAACAAAATGTTGGGAATCATTTGGTAAGAGATAAAAGGACAGAAAATATCATATTGCCTCTTTATAAATCCATAGTATACTCGTACATTGAATACTGCATGCAGATCTGAGTGCCCCATGTCAAAAAAGATACATTAGAATTGGAAAAGATACAGAAAATGGCAACAAAAATGATTAGGGGTATGGAACAGCTTCCACATAAGGAGAGTTTAATTAGACTGGGACTTTCAGCTTGGAAAAAGACAACTAAGGGAGGATATGATTGAGATCTATAAAATCATGTCTGGTGTGGAAAAAGTAAATAAGGAAGTGGTATTTATTCCTTTTCGTAATACAAGAACTAGGGTCACCAAATGAAATTAATAGCAGCAGGTTTAAAACAAAAAATAGGAATGCACAGTCAGTCAACCTGTGGAACTCTTTGCCAGAGGATGTTGTGAAGGCAAAGACTATTTTGGGGTTCAAAAAAGAACTAGGTAAGATCATGGAAGATAGATCCATCAATGGCTATTAGCCAAGATGAGGTGAGATGCTCTGAAGTGTCCCTAGCCTCTGTTTGCCACAAGCTGGGAATGGGTGATGGGATGGATCACTTGATGATTACCTGTTTTGTTACCCCTCTAAAGCACCTGGTATTGGCCACTGTTGGAAGACAGGATACTAGGCTCTATGAACCGTTGGTCTGACCCAGTCTGGCCATTCTCATGCTGAGTTCTTTTGAAAACCCGGTGCTGCTTGTGTGCTAAGCACTTATGCAATATTAGCCCTAACTTGTGCAAGGCAACAGAATGAGTCAGTGTCAGAACCAGGACTCTTAACACCTACTTCCATATCACACTCCCCTCTCTACACTAAAAACTAACATTACCAAGCTCTTATATGGTGGTTTTCATCAGGAGATTTCAAAAGTGCTTTACAAAGGAGGTCAGTATCCCTTTTACAAAAGGGGAAACTGAGGCACAGAGAGGCAAAATGACTTGCCCAAGGTCATCCAGTAGGCCAGTTGCAGAGCCAGGAATAGAACCCAAATTTCCAGAGTCCAGTGGAACTGTAAAATTTTTATTACCCTGAGTATGGGGTGACTGCATTAGTCACAAATAAATTATGCAGCTTTGCCTAAACACATGGCAATAAAACCACTACCAAATCCCTCATCATTTTACTCAGACCACCTATATTCATCTATGTCCATGTCCATGGGTCCTGCTTCCCCTCCCCCGGCACTTTATGTGGGCCTGATCCTGCAAAGTGCTGACCTCCCTCAATACTCACTGTCTTCAGCACTGGTTGGATCAGGGCCTATGTGCATATAATGGACCACATCCTCAACTGGTGTAAAGCAGCATGCTTCTACTAAAGCCAACGGAGCTATGCTGGTTTACACCTGCAGATGATCTGGCACCATGATTTTTAACCTTCAAAAAATTCACCTAAGATATTGCTGATTATTGTGTGTCAGTGTGTCTGATCCTACAGTCAGTCTCAAATGTGGATGCTTTCACAAATCAAAAGGAATGCCGTGTGCAGAAAGACTGCAGGATCAGGTCCATTTTAGGAGACCTGAAAGTCTTCCATATTTCAGACATCCCAATAGTTGGTCATGGACTCTGGAGGATACATACTGGATTATAAATCCAGAGACCACATAATTAATTCCGCCTGTAACGGTCCCCATTGATTCTGTTAATTATTTACTAGCTGCTAATTGATTTTCCTGGACATCCAGCTTTCTGGTCTCTCCTTCAAAAATCACAATTCAGCAAGTGCAGCAAAAATCAGCCCTGTGCAGGGAAAAGAACCAACACCTTCTATGTGCCAAGGACTGCTAGGTATCAGAAATCTGAGCTGAGATTCAGCTCCTTTCACTCCGAGTGTAAAAGACTCGCACAACAGCCAGCTACAAGGTAAGCCAGACTCTTGTTTGCTTTGAAGGATGGTGACATAACGACGTATGCTTTGGAGACTAGGACCACTACTCAGTTTTCTGTTTCTGGGAATACTTGGTCCTCACATTATTAGATTAAGAGAGGAGGAAGAGGAGCAGATTATCCAGTGAAGAAGAAGAGGAAGGCTCTTACTTGCAATCATGTTTCTCAATTTCAAAGTGAGGGTTGAAGTTGAGGATAATCTTCTGATTTGCTTCTGGGGCGTAAATGACCCACTCACAATTCTGGTGGGATGGGTAGTCCTGTGGGTATCCAGGTGAAGTGATATAACCAGCATCCTTCGAATTCAATCGACCCCCACACGACTGAACTGCAAAAACAACCAGGAGAACAAGTGGCTGAAATCGGTTATGAACTTCAAAAGCATTACCATTTACTCTTTTGGCTGTCTGATAAAGAATGTTTTACAGGCCATTTACAGCAATGCGGTCTGCAACTACAAAGCTAATCACTGGACGCTTACAGTGAAGGTGATTATTATATACAGCAATCTGCCCCCCTTTCTGCCCCCTCCCCCCCACACCACATTTCAGACAGACCAGAAAAGAGCCATAAATGCTCCTGCCTACGCAATTACAGATTTATAATAAAAGAGGCAGTGAGATATCAGATCATTTGGAGCTGCCTTTATTTTCTCCCCTCTATTGGCTCTTTTACAAGCTTTCTATGGCACTCTTCCATAGATACCACAAAGGCACTGTACAAATATTGCTGGATTAAAATGTACACTATACCCCTGCAATGTAGAGAAGCAGCATTACCCAACGTTGCAGGTTAGGAAACTGAGCCACAGAGGGTTAAGTGACTTGTCAAAGTTCACACAAGAAATACATGGCAGAGCCAGGAACAAATACCTGACTCCCTGTACCGTGCTTTAAACCACAAGACAATCTTTCCACTCCCTTTGCTGCCCCATTTCTCTCACTTTCATCTCTCCGCTCTTGAAACACTTCAAGCCAGCCAAGCAGCTGGAATTACAGACTCTGATAATCAGCAGTGGTGGTTTTGTGGCCCAGAAATGGCCTGGTAACAATTACATGTTGAGCAAAAGAAGCACTTTCAGCTTTGGGTTATAACAGGCCCTAGAGGGCGATTTCATCTTCAAAAAAACATTTAATCTTATGAACACCACAAATCTGATTTATTATTTCATTACTCACTGGAAGGAAAATCTGCATCAGAGAGTCAATTGGTAACATACTAAGAATCCCAACAAAGTCCCTTTCTCCAATAGGCATCTATATTTTACATTTCTTTATTCCCCTGATCACAGCAGAGTGACCATCACTGCCACCATTGCGTACCACAATTGGCTCCATCCAGCCGATGGTGCTGTTCCGTAGCAATCCAACAGGGGCTGCCAATGAGATGGTGCTAAGCCAACAGTGTCAAGTGGCTGCGGAAAGTGCTTGTGCTGCCTTCCCAGATGCAAACACTATTCAGACAAAAAAAGAGTTCAGACACTCCTGTAGCCTGATCCCTGGTTCAGAGACAGGCTTCCTCCTCCCAGCCACACCCAGCCTGGACTAGGACAATGAAATGGAAACAAATGCATGTGTGTATCCAGTCCTTCCTGAGTTATAAACCAGCCAGGCCCACTCTGTCAAGGGACTGAATGACCTCAATTGTCACTGAAGCCATATTTGGGAAGTGTATCACCCGCCACTGAAAATGTGGGATGTTTGCAAGCAAAGGCTTAAATTCCTCAGCACCAGGCACACTCAGCTTGGGGAGGTTTTAACTTAAGAGACCCGCGAACCACGAGGAAAGAACAAGACAAAGGGGGGAAAAAGGAAATGCCTCTGAGATTTTGCGCTGCTGGCTTCCGTCATCATGCTTCAATATCACCATTTGCTTGAAACAGCAAGGTCTTGTGAATTATAGATTACCTCTCAGCAGCCACCCAACAGGACCGGATCTTTCTTCACTACAGGTGAAGTTCAGCCATTCCCCACCCTAGCAATATTACTGTCTGCCTATTTCTATCTTAGACAAAAGAACAGTGTGTCAAGATGCACAGGGGAAAGAAAGAGCACGCATGCAGCACTGTGCTGTAGCCGGACAGTGTGGCTTTAAAACCTTGCCACTTCACTCCTCCCGGCTCTGATGTGCTAATCTGCATTAGATCACAAAACAGAGCCAGGCCTTTTCCTTTAATGGGGATGCACAGTCTTGTACTCACTGACAAAGCACAGGCGGGAGCCTGATCTCTAGCACAGATGAACAATTACACCAGGTCTTACACAAAGGCAGAGATAATTAGCCCATCACAAATGAGCCCACTTCTGAAAGTTACTCCCGCTCCTCTTTAAGCAAACTAAATTACATTCCTCTGGGTGCTCTGTGTACTGCATACACCACAGGACAGCGCAACTCAGCACTCGTACAGGTTTTGTAACATCTTGTTAGTCAGTGTGACTGGAAATTTAGGCTTATCCTTTGGGAAGATTTAAGGCCCAGATCCTTAGCCAGTGCAAACTGGCCTAACTCCATTGATGCCAATGGAACTACTCCAACTTACACCAGCTGAGGATCTGGCCTTAAAGGTGGAACATGGAGCAGCAGCTGCCCTGTAAGCTGCAAAGTCTGTCTGCTCTTTGCCAGCTCTTGGCAGGAAAATCACAGTCCTGTAATCAACTTGCTCTGGGCCAGTCTTTCTGCAATGAGAAACATGCAGTCAGGTGCCTGTGCTAGGACATTTCTTAAACTTAACCAGCTGGCTCCTCCTTGCAAATTTCCTTGAAAAAGAAAAAGCATGTGCCATGTACAGACCCAGCAGTGAACAATAGTGACAGGAAGCCTCCTCAAAAGAGGAGGCGTGCTCTGTCCTCCCCACAAGGGAGTAATCACTTCCTTTGCCACAAAACAGCACTATTTTTATCCCCTCCTAATTTTTGATGTTCTCTAAATCATATTCCTCCTTAAAAATAACTTTCTCCTCATGCCTCCAAAGGAATCGCTGCAACTTTCCCTTTTCCTGAATAAAATAAAATCCTAAAGAAAGCATGACAAAACAGCTAAGAGCTAAGAACTCATTAAAACATCTTGTTTTTTTCCAGAGAGAGATCGTTCAACATAAAAATATTTACAAATGCGCAGATCTCTTTCCCTCTCTTCAGACACACAAGCACCCACATGTGGCTATGTGGATTTTAGACAGATAGAGAGACACACAGGCATACACACGTCTGAGAGAATTCATGTATCTGTTGACACAGATATATGTGGGAGTCACACTTCACTCTTGTACACACTTCCATACTTGCTCATAAAAATTCACACATCATTTGCACATGCCTATACTCTTCCCACAAAGATAAATATTCAAGCGGCAGACTGTTTTTCTTGGAAAGGTGAAGTCTTAAAGCAATGAAAACAAATTAAATCCTTTCACACCTCATCATCCTCTTCCCAGCTTTCTCAAACATGCTTACCCACTAGACTGGTACCACAAACTAGTCCCAGGATTCTAGCCCCATTACTTATGCTGAACAGTATGACTATTCCAGGGGCAGTCCCAGAAAAGTCAGTAGGACCACTCATGCATTAAGGAGCGTCACCATGTGAATATCACAATCTGATCCATCTTCTTTCATTCTTGGTGGATAAAAGGAGGTGAAGAAATCTACTTTCACCCCAGGTCTTGGATTCACACACTGCTGTGTAAACCCACACCAAGTAGACAATGTGGGACAGGCTGATCCCAGGGGCTTGATTCTGATCTGCCATCAGTTTTACCCCTGAATATTTTCATTGACTTCAGTGGAGATACTCCTGATTTATACCACATAAGTGAGATCAGAAGCAGGCCCTACAATTTTAGAGCTAAATTCCATTTATGATTACAGTCTAAAAGGCAAAATGTAACAGAACAGAATGAAACAAACAGATGTGGTGGGTGAGCTGCATTTCTCAGCCCCATAGATACTAACGAACTCAACAACTGTGTTTCTCTTTGTAACTGTTAGAGCATGACACCTGCAGGAACATTTCACCTGCTACTCTATCAGGGCCAGATGCTGCTGTGGCAGTCATCCCTTAGCTGCGCCATTAAAATAAACAGGGTTGCAAAAGAGTACACATCACGGCCACAGCTGGTCCATAATCAGCACTTAGATACTGTGGTGGCTGATATTACATTAATTAGATGAGGCCTCATAAAACAATCTAGATTGACCAAATAATCTGATGGCTCCTTTGGGGGGGTCTAGACAGCTTGGCGCTGGTGTCAGTCCAACATCTAGTGGACAAATGCCCTCACCACAAAAATCCACCATCAAAATGGTCACCTCTTGTTGGCAGCCCCAGCAGAGAGGCCGATCATTGATGTGTATGAACACTGAAGGCTTGTTTGCATACACTGTGTCATTTTAAGACGATTTAGCTGAACTGGTGCAAAAGGCTGTGCGGGTGCTCTCCTTTCAGTCAAAGTCGGGCTTGCTTCGTTTTAGCTTTAGTCAATTAGGAACAGGCTTAATCCAAACAGAAATAAGACACTTTTAAACCCCAAATCATGGCATCAACTCAAGGTGGTTTAACTAAACCGGTGCCAGAGTGTGAACAATGCCCGAGCCCTCTGCCCAGTCCTGGAGTCTATACAGACAGGTTAGGATTTGAGGCACGTGGGGTTGGGCAGGGTAAAGGAAGCAGGCACCTCTGCTGTCCAAGCTGTGGGGATGAAACAAAAGACGTCAGACTTCAATGTGCTCTGGCAGCTTTCACCAGCCTTAAATTCACTTAATAAAATTAAAATGAAATGTTAAAATATTCACCAGGGGGCTGGTACATTCTGCCACTCAACAACTAGACGAGCTGTTTGGAAACAGTTCTCCTGATGCTCCCGCCCAGGCCTGCTGGAGGAGGGGAGCTAGACCTAGGACCTTACACTGCTTCCTTCTCCCACCACACTGGGAATGACCACTGCAAAGCTGATGGGAAGGCCATGGTAACACAGCTTCCTGAATCCTGCGCAGTGCTGTGGTGGGGAACAGAAGGCCTGAGACATCACATATAGCCACCGGGCATGGCTCAAAAGCTCCAGTCCTCCAAAGGCATCCTGAGAACTGCAGGGTGTCCCCAAACAACTGGGTTAAGAGAACTGAGATCCTTACCCACTCCAGGCTGCAGAACAGATTTCCCTTCATCTCCCTCCCAATGGGACAATTAGGAGAAACCACTCCTTGTTGAAATGCACTAGCCAAATTCAGCCCCTCACCTGCACGTGGCACATCACTCCCTTTGAAGTCGGCATTACACAAGTGGATTACCCTAAGTCTAAGAGATACATGAGAGGGCCCTGATGCCTTCAAATGCTGTGAAATCTTGAGAGAGAGGGTGTTCTCCCACTGAGTTTAATGCCAATTAAACCCCACCAGATTTTCCTGAAGAGTAGGGCTCAGTGCATCCTCTGATCTTGGATGCAAAAAGCAAAGGCCAGCTTCAAGTGTAACAAACTTACCGTGGCCAAGACGTGCATTTCAAAATAAAACACACGCTGCAGCCACTGAGAGTTGGTGGCTTCCGACAAGAAACAACCAATAAATGTTATGATTCATCAGGATCGTATTTGGTTACGATGCATTCATGCAAAAATAGCACATGACATGGGAGCAGCTCCTGCTCTTATACCTATCCAAGGAAAGAGACGGAGCTGAGACATTCCAGCACCAGCTAGTCAGCAGGAGTTTTGCCTGCGTGAAGAGCGACAATCAGGCAGGGTAATGCTCTGTGGAGAGTCATGGGCAAGACTTTAGAACCACCAAAGAAGAGTCTGCCTTCCAGAGAATCCTTTGGCTGAGCCCAGTGCATTGGGACAGGACTTTAGGGATGTAACCAGAACTGTGTGAACACACACATTGAGCAGACATGATCTAAGAAGTCTACCTACCAAGGCACTTGATTTAAGGAACTTCCAGTAGCTGGGCAACAGACAGGCCCTTTGTGTCTGTTTGTTGTATGTTAGATTCCTAGGAGAGTGAGAGTCAGAGTTCTTTTCAGCCAAACCAGGAGCATCTGCAAAGCATCAGGGCTTCCCAGGCATGGAGCTGTAGCCTCATTTTCCATGCTGCCCATCCCTACAAACCATGCCTGTCATCTGGTCCACAGAAAACAAATGAGCTTTATTTGGGTCAGGAGCATCGCTCAAGTACGTCTGAGTTAGGAATAGAAGAGACCAAAAAGCCAGTATTCCCCAAAATCACAGCCAGGCAGAAAGAAGGATGGGAGAAGCGGCAGGGTGTGAGATCTCTGTCCAACAGCAGAGACAGGAGGTGGGGATGAGGAGTTGTGCTGATTGGTGGTCAGGGCTCCGTCCCCGCAAGCTGCATTCTTTATGTCCTTTTTTTTGTAAATGCCAGGCACCCCGCAGCCCACACTCCAGGCCCTCTCCTCCCTTGCAGGCCCAGAAGATCTTTGCTCCTCAGAATTCAGCACAAAAGAGAGATGCCCTAAAGACACCCTTTCACGCCAGCACATGTCCACTTATAGCTCAGTAAACATGGGATCCTTCCACTGGCTGAGTGCCCTTGTGAAGAGCAGAGTGCCCTCAGCTCCCAGTGACGTGAATGAGAGTGGAGTAGGGCTCAGCACCTCCCAGGATTCAGCAAACCATCCCCATTCAGTAAAGCACTTAAGCACGTGCCTAGGTAGGAAAAACAAGTGTTTTAACGTCCTGGTGGGTTCACTATTAACAACACCATCCACGGTGCTTTAGAACTATCTACCTAGGTTTTTGTAGGGTGCCCCATCACAGTGCTATCTAAGCCCCTTAGAACAGGGAGAGTATACTAAACTAAAGACCATATGACAAAAATCCTCACCCCAGGAAGCTTCCAATCTAGGAACACAAGCAGGGATCAACCATCACAAACGAGATCTCTCTGATTTAAACATCACTTAATGATCTGTCAAGGAAAGGCACTGCACAGGAGAAAGCTAATAAGGTTAGCTATTTTAGCCCCAATAGCGGAGGTCATATTTAACTGAGGCGTCATATTGGTTTGATTTCTGTTGTGGGATAAAGTTTCAAAGGCTTCCTGAACGACTTAATAGGCACAGATATATATGTCCATGTAAATGCACTTATTTAGCTATACAGCACCTTTTGTAAGATGATCACAAAGTGATTAAGCACACACACACAAACTTTGGGGGAATTTATAAAAGGGGAAGTTCTCCATATGCCATACCATCCCATCCAACTCCTTCCAAGCTGTACTCAGACAGTTTAACTAAATTTCATGCTAGAGCCAGAGTTTAGTTGATTGTAAGGGCTATTTCTGTGGTCTGAACAAGGATTTTGTTTTATTTAAAGTGACTTCAGCCTGTCACGAGACAGCCTCATAAAAAGTCTGTCTGGGCTTAGCAAAAGAGCAACGAGCCAATCCATCAACCAAGGAATGCAGCAGTTTGACCACTTCCTAAGACAACTGGAAAGGGATGCCATATATTTACTTCCTAGTCCTGGACAGACTCCCGGAATCTGATCAAATGGAACTGTTCCCTGTGAACTTTTACAAGGAAAAAATCATATTAATTTTTTGTTTTTTAAAGTGACAAACTAAGATATTTCCAGTCTCTGCAGCTTCTGTGCTATCTTAATCCATCAAGGAACTTGAAAGAGAAATCTAAAACTGAGACTATCAGAAATTCTTCCCTGAAAATGACAGGGCCAGATTCCCAGCAGGTGTAAGTCAGCACCACTCTGTGAAGTCAATGGAGCTAGATTTATTTACAGCAGCTGAGGATGTGACCCGTTTTTTAAAAATTCTCATTTAATTTTTAAAAAATGTTACCTTTATGAGATTTCACATCCTAGCCATTTCGCGGAATGCCACCTGCACTAACCTCGTTATTTGTCATCCGATATCATAAACAAATGCAATTCCAGTAGGGCAACTGATTTAATAGTGTTAGTTTGTATTTATGTCTACTCTTCTCCAGGCCTTACTGCAAATGTAATTCTGGAGCCATTGATGATAGGTCTGGAATTACAATTCATGGCTACTCCAATAGTCATTTGAGTGGAAGAACAAACAATATTACAACTTTCAGGTCAACAAGGAATAGCGTCTGTTTCCATTTGCTTTTGTATTATAATTCCTAGCATCTGAAATTACATAAAAGATTACTGCTGTTTCATAGTGATATCTAGCTCCTGCAGAGTGCTTTTCATCTGTAGATCGCAAAGAGCTTTGCCAAGGAGAGATCATAAGCTTTGTTTTATAAATGGGGAAACTGAGGCACAGAATGGTGAAATGAGTGTCTCTGTGACAGAACACATAATAAGCAAAATAATGCGATCAGCCTCCCACTGCAAAAAGGCTGGTTTGGGTGGGGATGGTGGAAGAAAATTAAGAGGCAATTAATTGACTTCTGTGAATTAAGAAAGGGACCATGCATTCATTTAGGACATGTGGATAAAGAGCTTTGCTCTTTTCTGATGAAAGGCTTTATATAAATCTGACATCATCATTATTGTTATTACTACAATGCCAAGGAGATCCTGCACCTTATCTCCTGCCTCCCCTCCATAATACCATCCAAGGTCATCTATCTTATTTCCTTCAGTATCCGAACACTTTTTGTTGCAATCCCCCTCCACCCAATTGCAGTTCCCTTCCTCCCCTTCCCAAGGCCAATGAATGAGAGCACCCAGGCTCTCCAAGGAAAAGGATCCCGATCAGAGGCCCTGCTGAAGCTACTGAGCAAGTTAAATGGCTTTACACTGAGCATTATATGAGTGGCATGCCAATATGCACCACCACAGTGAAGACAATCCCCCTGCTGTCATCTTCCCCCCACTCTTCTGGATTAGATCATGGTTCTTTTATGGAGACTCAGGAGGAGATGATGTTATTTAAGAGCCTCGCTGGGCAAAAGCTATTTTTGCAGGAGAGTGAAGAGTTAAAAGCTGGACAAATGATCAGACCTAAGTTACAGGGAGCAGTTCATGGCACGGGCAAGCCTTGTTTCTGCTAATTGGTATGAATAAGGCTAACAAAATAACTATCGCCATTCCTGCACATGGCCAAAGTGGAAAGAAAGCATTATCTTCCTTTCCCCCCCCCCCCGACATGCCTTACTTCAAAGAACGTTAGTGTAAAATTAATAGGCTTTGAGGTGATGTGCCTCCCCTCTGTATGGTAATCCTGTAAAAAACAAACAGGGGTGGGTATAATTGTATTAATTATGTAGTAGTTTATATTCATTGTATAGGTGTCAATGTAACCAAATAAGGATCTATGGGGAGTTGCTGGAAATATATACATTTACATACTATTCTGGGTAAAAGAATGTAAAGTAACCCCCTCGTTGCTCACTCACAGCATCAAGGTGGAACACGCAGGCAATAAAGGGTTCCATCTCCCCAGTCATGAACTGTTTGGTTATTTCTAACAATTTTGTCTTTCTGATGGCTCTCTCAAATGCAGCTAGGTCTAAACTTTAATGCCAGAGAAGAAGTTATTACACATTCTGGAAAATGCCTTAAACACATTGTTTCCTGTTGAGCAAGCACTCAGTGGTCAGGGATGAAGGAGGAAAGGAGAGGGGTGAGTGTGGTGTGCACATGAACATGTTTTCTTTATGTCTCTCTCTCCCTTCCCCCACTCTGGAAAAGAAGTTCCAGGCCAATGCTAGGTTCTCAGGGACTCCTCTGAGAAACACAAGTGAAGTGAAAATAAATGGGCATCGGCATGGAAGCCAATTGGCTCATTAGCCCTATCATTTAGAGGTGGCCAGAAAAGGCCAGGTTGTCAAAACCCAGACCAGGAGGGGTTCAGATGCGGGTTCTGAGCCATCAAAGTTCAGGGTGTCAGGATATGAGATATCAGTTTTGTCTCACCTTCATAATGGGCAAATCAGGATGATTTTAAAAGACCCAAAACATAGGCGGTTCAAGCTTTGGGTTCCATTTTACTTGAACAATTAAGTCTGGATGGGAAAGAGGCAATTCACATAAAAGGTTTCAGTATTGTCCATCCTCCTAATATTTGGGTTATTTTGCATGCCAGCTAATGCAGTCTTCATCATGATCTCTCCCCATGCCACTTGAATCACTTCCTCCACATCCCTCTGAAAAGGAACAGCTCTAAGAGATCATTTTTAAAAACTAAAAGGCACAAATTATAACCCTTTCCCCAAAACAAAATTTGTAGATAAAGTCAAAATGACAGAAGGTCATCTGCAATTTTTTTTTAAAAACACCAAGTCTTTGTTTAAAAGACATGATTGGGGCCCAGTCCCACAAGCCCTTAAGTAAACGGTCCCATTGAATTCAACTAGACTACTTGTGTGCATAAAGGCTTACCACCAAGTCTTTGTTTTTGAGGGGAGAAGAACATGCGGATCAATTCCTGAAGTCCTCCTTCAGACAAAACTCCTACTGATGTCAGGTCTTGTGTCTATCACTGAACAGGAATAAAGTCTGGAGAACAACTTGGCCCTTTGAGATTTTGATGTGGATTTGACTTCTGGGAGGATGACCTTTTGATTCAGACTGTGATTAAAACCATGCTATGCTAGCCCAAACCATAGCAAAACTGTGCTAGCAACAGCCCTGATCCGTGTGGATGCTGCTACCACAGTTTCAACCAAAGCGTGCAGAGGGCTGTTGAAAATAACCTAGTTATCCCTTTGTTATAATAAGAAATGTGTTAAAGAGCTCTTATAGGGGAGGGTAAAACTGGAGCGGTTCACGCCCCCCTTCTACCCACTGTGTGCATTTAATCATCTTTCCCCATTTTCTGGATTAAAGACCCCAAAGGGGAGACCCCGAGATGGGAGGCTTGCCTCTGTGACTTCATATCAGAGTGAAAAAGGGCATAGCAGCTTGCAGTTCTCTCACACTGCTGCAAACATCCCAAACCATCTCTGCTAAATGCCTGCTTTGGTACTGCAACTTCAGATCTGATCACGGTTTTCAGATACATACGATGTATTTATGTAGCACAGCTGGTCTGTCAGAGGTCACATCATTTGGCAGCCATCCCAGCGCTTAAAAATTAATTTTTCCTTATTAATACAACTGGGGGTCCCACAGGATAGGATCCTGGCCTTATCTGAACCTGACAACTTCCTAGACCCTGTGAAGGATGCTTTCTCCTCTGAGGCTATTTGTGATACAAGGCTGCTGTGTCCTGAAACCCGACTGCACTGGATCTGGTTAGGAAACCAATCCAACGGGTTGTGCAGAGTGACATGTTGATGTGCAGAAGAACTGCATTCTCCAGCACAGCCTCCCAGAACTGAACTAGTTTGCTTTCTCATCTCAGCCCCCTTAGCCAGGCACAATGTACCTAAAGCACAGAGTAAATAATAGGAGGAGGGAAAGTGGGGAGATGGAGATGGGAAGTGTCTCCGAAAAGCCCTCTGGGAAAAAGCATGTCTGCCTGTTACAGCAGACGCCACAAACAACGATAATTCTGTGCCAGAAAAAAAAGTTAGAAAAACAAATATCTCTTTAACAAGGATTATAGTCCCTCACTGAGCACATACTTGTACATTTTAATGAAGCTCCTGGCAACTGCCTGATCCTTAGTTTACAAATCTTTTATCTTCCTGTAAGATTTGAGTTAACAGCAAAACAGGATTAGAAAAGGCACAGCAATGTGTGTGTGTGTCTGCCACCTAAGCATGTGTGCATGCAAGTGGGTTGTTGGTTTAGCTAGATTATGGAAGTCATTTCTAAAAATATCAGCTTTTAGGAAAATATTTGAAAGTCTTTACAAGTGAGCATTGCTCGGAGTTGCATAAACATTATCTGAATCACTCTGTACTTGGGTCACTCAAACCCTTTACTTTCTTATTTGATTGCTTTTGCAACTCGCTGAGGAAAGATGAAAAACACACAGACCTCCTGATATCAGATTTATCTTTCCAGGGTCTTCCACCCCTCCCTAAATAGTTATCTCAGTTTGCTTGACTACAAACAAATTGGCAGCTGCATTGTTTATGTCTTACAGGAAAAATTACTGCAAGAGGGTTTTTTTTCTATGTGGATTATTATATTATTGTCTAATAAAAAAATCTCTCCCCTCTCCATTTACATCCCTTGGGGAAGCTTAAAGAGGGACTTTCATAATGGGGAAAAGCTTTCAAATACACCAGACTTCCAATATAAATCCATCCACCTCTGACATGTTTTTCTTACCATGTTTGCTAATTACTAAAGCTACTTATATATAAATCAGAGTGTGCACCCTATCACAGTGTATCTTCTCTTACTGGATTACACAGTGATGTCATAGTCCAGTATTTATGATATCACAACCGTTTCTTGACCACAAAAAATTCTGATGTCAAACAGGATTAGAATGTCATTGCAAACTCAAAAAGCACCAGAGGCTGGATGGGAGGAGGAGGTGGTAGGCACACAAATAAATATTTTTTATAAACTAGATGGCACCAGGGAATGGTAACGGAATAAAGAGCCCTTCACCTCCAGGAACCTGATTCTGTACCTATTCAAAGACATGAGGGCTCACAACACCTAACAGGATCAGAGTTGTGGCTCCTCAATGCATTACAGCATCAGGTTGTAAGTTAGCACCATGAATCTATCTCAGCCAGCGATGACAGAGGTCAATAGTCAGTGGGACTCCCCTGTGAATAAAACAAGAAAGATTTGGCCCTGACCATCTGATGACTTGTTTCACTGAACACGCATCTCCCCCACAATGTCCCTTTTCAGACAGGGACAAAACCCTTTTCCCACAGGTGCCTGTGCTGGCATGTGAGAGAGTGAAGTATGACTAGTTCCAGTAACATATACTGAATCTCTCAGATAGAAAAGTCTCCCCATTTTGTAATGGGAAGTGCAAGACTTGAGGAGAGGCAGAACTTGTAGGAGGGACCTGTGGATTTCTTCACAAGACCCTTTTTAAAAAAAAACAACAAACAAAAACACAGCTGTCATTTAGTGCCATCTGGTCCATAACACAAGCAATAAATGTCTTCTGTAGGAGTGTGTTATGAACCCTACGGATAAATCAGCTCTGACAGGGATGACATAGGGATGTCTAGGAAAGGGATGAACTCAGTCAGGGGCAGACCTCTAAAATCCCCACCAGGGCATCATTTGGACTGCTTGGTGGCATATGTGGAATGAGTTGGACAGTCTTGTAGTTGCAAGAAAAGGGGGTGCCCTCTAGTAGGGAGGGTGTATGTGTATGTTTGCCCTCTAGTGGCTTGTCCAGAGAGAAGGGAAAGAACCTACTACTATAACCAGCTATAGATCCTTTTCAACTAACAGCCCCCTTGTTTTGGAGCTGAAAGACAGTTTTCTAGTCTCACCTCCACAAGCGTGTGTGATTCAGTAATTGTGTCAGCTCCCTGCAGCACATATATTCTTTATAGTCTCAATCTAGTTCCTAAGTGAACAGATGTCCACATCATCACCCCTACTAATTGGTAGACCCTTCACAAAAGGCCAAGGACTGAATGGGCAGGGACTCTGAATTCCCACACACCCTCTCTTAGAAGTGTTCTCTCTAGGTCAGGCTGGGACAATATGGAAAGCCTGTGCTACCACCACCTGTTGAGGAGCAGAGAGAGAGGATTTCCTTTCCAGGTCTGTGAAAACGGGTATCTACCTTTCATAAGCACTAAAGTCACCTAGAAAAAAATCTAACTAGCAAACTGAATAAAGAGGTTGTCTGCGGTTAAGCCCTTTGGTATAAACGATCTAGTTTCTTCGAGTAAAATACATGCCTATACCAGACACCGCTGTGCTGATCCAAATTAGGGTCCAGCTCTCTAATATTGGCTAAGAGCTGCAGTTCAGTCCAACCCAGGCAAACGGCTGCTTAATCACAGCTCTGCTCTCCCCGATTAATTTATGTTGGTCTCAGGGAAGAATCAGTCAGCTGAAATGACTCACGTGGGAAAAGCAGTAACACCCCCAGGCTCATTTGTAACTGAAATTGCTCCTTGCAGAGCGAAGGACAGTATCTCACTCTCTGAGTCGGGGGGTGGGGGGAATGCGCACCCCCAAATGCAGGGATCTCCCTCGGAGCAGTGCCGCCCCCCGCACTTCCCTCGGACTCCGGGGAGCCCTGAGCCCACACATCCCGGACCATAAACGGCTGGCGAAGTGAGCGGAGGCTCCCTCCAGTAAGTGTCTGGCTGCTTTGTCTCGCCTCCGGCTTGCGAGGGCACCGTTCTGGTAACCGCAGCGGTAGGGATGGCTTGCCCCGGCTGTCGCTCTGCTCCACGGGCCCAAGCGGATCGGTGCCAAGCGGGGGCGAGGCGGTTTACACGAGAGCAGCCGCCACCGCCAGCTCGAGACGGGGAGGCGAGGGCAGGGGGCGATGCTAGCACCACCAGGCACCAGAAAAAACAGTCCAGTCTTGCAGGCGGAACGAGACGGGGTGTGTTGCTCAACCGCAAAGCTCCCTTCCCAGCCCAGCGGGCCGCAGTCCAAGCGGAGCAGCGCGGGAGCTGATGCAATGGGCTCCTGACCCACCGCAGGGAACAATGCTGCGTTTCCAGTTCCTCTCCCCGCGCCCGCGGGCCCCTCCCAGGGCACGTTCCTCACTGCCCAGCCGAGTGCGGGGAGTGAGAGCCAGGGGGAGGAGACGAGGGCCAAAAGCCAGGGCTGCTCTGGGGATCTGTCCACTGAGTTTTAAAAGCCAGGCACCGTCCCTGGGCTGGTCCCCGAGGACCCTGTGCCAGGATCACCGGCCGTGGGGTTGCTCGGTGCAGGCAGATCTAACCCTGCGGGCAAGAAGTCACTCCCGTTACTCACCCGAGCTCTTAGTGCCTACAACGGCCCTGGGCGTCTGCAGAGATGTGAGGGGACCCGCTTGATCTGGATTCCCTCCCTCTCCCCCCGAGCTGGTTTGACTGCAGTTAAATCCCAGTCAAAGGTTTCCCTTAAAAGTTTCTCCCCTGCTCCCCGCTGCGCTGGATCTTTTCCTCCCACGTTGCTGGATCCGGATTGAGGAGGGGAGGTGAACGAGGAACATGGCAGGCGGCCGCTAGGTGCCTATAGGAGGTGTCAGCGCAAGCCTGTGTGCAAGAGGCAAGCGTCCTCCCCTCTGGCCCCGATCCTGCTCCCGTTGGATTCAGGGGCAGCAGCAGGATCCGGCCCCAGCGGGGGGAGATGCCCCTTGCGTTCAGGGCAGGGCCCCGGGGGAAGGTACAGAAGTTCCCCCTGGCTGGACTCGAGGCGGGCACCGCACGTGACAGCACATGGCACGCGGCATTTCTGCACGCCTGAGCTCTGTGGCTGGCAGCCATGGGGCAGCCACGCGTCTCGCTGCAATTTAAACCAACCCCCCCTCCCCAATTTCACCTTACACCGACTTTACCACCGAGCGCGCAAGGGAGGTCCGGGATTCGATCCCCCGCCTCTCCACGCGCCAGGGCGCACCGAAAGGACACGATCCCGCTATCGTGGTGCCACGCGGCTCCGCTCCAATGAATTAATTATGCTCCTCGAGGGACCAGCGCTAAACGCGGAGCCCTGCGGTGCCGGCGGGGAGGGTGCGGCGTGACGCCGCTCGTTAGCTAGCAGCGTCCAGGAGTGGCATCTTTTCCCCCTAATAACGATGCTAAACCGTAGGACACGCGAAGGGTTTTTCTGTTTCCGGATCTGCCTTAGCAGGGTTTCGCTCGCTGGCCAGCGGTTAATTAGCTGGGAATTGCTCCGTCACATCGCAGAGGGAGCAATTAAACAGAGCGGGTTTAGCGGCGTGCCCTTCACCCACGAGCAGGGTTTAGCCACGCTCCGTCCGCTCCCTTCCACTGCAAGGCGCAGTGCAAATGGATTCATGTATTGCAATAATTAACCGTGCCTTGGAATCCGAGTGGAGTCGCTTTTGTTCCCCCTTATCTCACCCCAGTTTGTCTTCCTCCCTCCACTCCTCTGGGGCCCCCGGTTTTTCTTTTGGCAACTCTTTAGAAGTGAAGTGTACCCAGAAAAGTTTCAGAGGGCTCCTGAGACCTCCGAGGTCCGCACTGCTTACCTAGTACAAATGGATACGCACTAGCTTCCCTTCCCCTGCCAAGGCAAGCACTAAAGCACTGCACGTGGACCACGCAACGATCTACCAGCAGCCGTGGGGGGGTGGGTAAACCGCAGCCCCCCGTCTTAAAACCCTGCCACTTTTTTCCGATGCAAAAGTAGGTTACTCTCCTCCCTGGCCCATTCAAACCGTATTTAATTAGAGTCGGTAAATGTATCTACAAGTGAGCGGCTATACATTATTTATGCCTTTCTGGCTGGGTTGGGAAAAACACACTCAGGGGAGAGACGTTCCGCTTCACAACATTAACAAAAAGTCTCCGGAAAACTGTAAGGCGAAGGCTTTGTAGCGGGGGTTTCTTAAGCCCATTGATTTATTCCATATGTGCCATCCGAGCGCAGCCCGAGCCCGTCTCGGTGCGTGTCTCTCAGAACACGGACACCCGCGCCCCACCGCACCGGACCCGGGCACAGAAAAGTTGTGCTTTCGGCCGGGCGAGAGCCACGGCTCCCCGCGAAGCGAACCCGCTGGGGCTCCGCAGCGGGAAGACGCCGCACCCCGCGCGCCGGCTCGGCAAGGCGAGCGACTGAGCGCGTCCCGGAGGAAATGGACTTCGCGGGTCTTACCTGCTTCCCCCAGCGCCCCGGAGCCAGCCACGCAGAGAGCGACAAATCCCCAGACGAGAGGCAGCGCATCCATCTTCAGGGCAAATGTCGGGGCTCCCCCGGCCGCCGCGGCCCGCCCGCCCTGCGCCTCAGAATCCCCCGGCAAACGTCTCTGGGCGTCTCTCGCGTCTCCGCCTCCTCCGCGCCCCGCCGCCCCCGGCTGGCGTGGAAGCGGCAGAGCGGGAACTCTTCCAGCGCAGGAGACCCGGCGAGCGGCGGCTCCCCGCGCCGCGCCGCACCACACCCCAAACCTAATCCCGCTCCACAGCCGCCCGCCGCGCGGGTGAGCGCCGCCGTCCCTCAGCGTGTCATTTCCTGGGCCGGACCGCCATGGCCCCCGCTCCCGCGGCAGAAAGGGCTGGCCCGGGCATCGCACCGCCCGGGGCCGCGGGCTGCGGGCTGGCACCGCCTCCCTCCCGCCGCGGGCCCGCGCGGCTGCGGCCGGGGCTCCCTGCGGGCAGTGGCGCGCGGCTGGGCAGGGCTGGCGTGGCGGCCGGGCCAAGAGGCGCGCGCGCGCGCGTGTGTCTGTCTGTCTGTCTGTGTGTGTGTGTGTGTGTGTGTGTGTCTGTGCGCGCGCGCGCCCCGCAGCTCCCGCCGGCGGCTGTGCGGAGCGGCGCGCAGGGCTGGGCGCCTGCCTGTGCCTCCCTCCCCGGCTGGCTACTCGCAGCCTTTTCAGGCGGCCGCGTGTGCCTGTCAGAGCGGAGAGGCAGAGCTATCCGATTACACGCTCGCCCAGGGCCCGCCCCTCGCTCTTCCCCACTCCAGAGGCCGCCCGAGCCGCGGGCAGCCCAGCGCCTGCCTCAGCCCGGCCCGGCCCGGCCCACTGCACGTCCCCTCCCCACGGGGCTGGAGTAAGTTAGGCACCGGCCCGGGCCGCCCCAGTTCCCCTCACCGACCCCGCTGAAGCCAGGGGAAATTGTGTCTAAAGCTAACCAGCACCTGGGAGCCACGGGGCGTCCCAACACCCAACGGGACCCGGGGCCTCGGCTCCTACTGCACCCCTCGCTCGACAGGCTGGAGACACCTTAGCTACGCCATGGCGGGGTCAGACCAATGGTTCATCTCGTCCAGCATCCCCTCCTCTGCCAGAGGGAAGGAACCCAGCAGAACAATGACCAAGTGATCCAGCCCCAGCCTCTGGCAATGAGCGGAGTGGGGACCACAGAGCATGGAGTTGTGTCCCTGGCCATCTTGGCAATTAGCCATTCATGGACCTGTCCTGCATTCCTCAAATGGCTGAAAGGGTTTTGCTCAAACTCACCAGCAAAATAAATACAGAACCTTCAGGCTGAGACCAAGCATGGACAATTTTATCTCCCAAAATAGAATTCTTCAGAAAGACATGGGCGTATGAAAACCTAATGATTGCTCTGATGTTACCTCAACTATACCTTAGGTTAGCAGGCACTCATTACAGTGTTCTACAACAGATGAACGGATGAGGCTAGGTCAACTTCCAAAGAAAGAAACAGTGCAGCCTTGAATTCATCTGACAACCTGATTTAAATCAAACCAAAACAATCAAATTAATTACACTTTTCCTTATACCATGAAAAAAAAAAGCACTGCACTGGCTGCTAAATAATCATGTAATTAAAATAATTCTTTTTCAAAATGATCAGGAAAGCATTATTGATGGTTAGATTTTTTTTTTAAATTACATATTCTGATGTGTAAATACTTTTTGGAATTATAAAAATTCCATGGGATTTTACATAGGTAGAAAAAGTCAGTGCAAGGAATCAAACAAACAAAAAGCCAGAAAGAAGACAGCTGGAAAAGAAGAGAAACAAAGACAGGAAGTGAAGCAACTTCTATTTTAATGATAGTGTGGTCAAATGTTCTAAGAATCAAGACCATTTATGCCAACTAACTATTTTTAAAGCAAGATGCAAAAAAAAAATGTTTACACAGAGTCCCAGATTAACAGTTTTTGAAACACTCCAGCTGCACCTTTGTATTTTAGGATGAGCTTGTGGGTTCCAAACTGTCATACTTCAATAAACATTCATAACCGCATTATCACAAAGGCTATAAATGTCAGTAATAACCAAGATGATGACAATAATGAGACAACACCAGGGCTATCCTTACTTTTTGTGAGACTCTATGCAGAAATGAGACACTGAAAATGTATCAGATGGGGAAGCATCAGGACGAGAATTTTCTATGCTCTTGGCAATTCTGAGGGCAAATTGCTTCCTCTCTACATCTGCTGCTGGAGAAGGAAATCCAGTGCCTTCCATAAGAATCCAAGTGACTGTTTCCTTTGCTTATGCTTAAGGCCAGCCTTATATAATACAAATTAAACAACACAGAAAATAAAAACTCTTTTCCTCGTCCCATATACCTTATATCACATAGGCGATAATGATAGCTATATCAAAATCCCATTCATTCTACAACCATGTGACAAACTGCTATTATTTCACACCTGTGACTGCTTCACTCTGCTCACTCATCTCCAGCAGGACTTTAACATTCCAAACTTCAGAGCAACTTTCAAAGTTATCTTAAAAAAAAAAAGCCACAAAAGTCATAGTCTCACCCCAACTCCAGTGTAGAATCAGAATGTAGAATGGTCAGAGAGCTAAGACTGACATTTAGGATTGGGCCAGTAGCAGTTTTAAGAGCAAGCATCTTGTAAGACACTGGAGCTAAAAACTTCTCGATCAGATCTGACCCCTTGTCTACATTACAAATGTATGTTGCTATAATGACGTTGCTCGGAGTGTTGAAAAGCCACAGCTCTGAGCAATGCTGTTTTACCAAGTGAACTCCCTCTGCAGACACCTCTGTGTCAACAGAAGGGCTTCTCCCATCAACTTAGCTACTGTCTCTTGAGGAGGTGAAGTATCTTTGCCGATGGGAAACTCTCCCATTGGCATAAGTAGTGTCTTCCCTAAGCACTACAATGGCGCAGCTGCACCAGAGCAGTTGCAGTGTATAGAAGCTCTGAGAGCTAGAATTTCACGCTAAGGGTACAAAGTTAAAGTAAACCCTCAAATCCTGACCCTCAGATGTTGCAGAAAAGCTATTTGTAGAGTGATTTAAGCAACCTAGTCTATATTTCCTATCAATCAGAGGTTTGTATATGGTAATTTAATGTAACCTGGGTTTACCTGAGGCAGATGGATTGGAAAAAAAACAATGCTCCAATTAAAAAAAATGTAGTTACTAAAAGGTAATAGAAACAAAACGAGTAATGGTGTGCGGGGTATAAAAGTTTCATTGGAATATGTTTGGAGTGATGGGCATAATTAACTTCATTAATTAGACCCACCACTTACAATTTAGGGGTAATTTTATCCATTCATGGCAATAAAATCTTTGACGCCACGTGCATGCACACAAGCAAATAGGGACTGATTCCTTTACCATGGAAATCAATGAGGCCCTGCTCCACAAAGGTACCTAAACACCAGGTCCCTAACTCTCAGGCTTAGGTGCCTAGGTCCCATTTATAGGCTCTACTGACAAAGCCTATAGGTTTGTCCTATAGCCTATAGGTTCCTAAACTATATTCCTGTGTCTGGGTATGTGTACTGCTGCATCCCTCTAGTCTGGACACCTATCTGCCACCTGAGCTCCAGAGCAATTCACAGGCTGGGGGAAGATAGGCGTTCGCTCACCTTTCTTGTGGGGCTCGATCTGGCAGGCATGCTCAAAGACCATCCACTCAATCAGGTCCCCTTCGAAATCCGGCCAGAAGAGGAGCTGCTGTCACCACCCACCTTATTACGTTAGCCAGACAGTTGGAGCACTCACCTGGGGATTAGGAGACCTACATTCAGTTCCCCCCTCTGCCTGATCAGGAGAAGTGATTTGAACAGGTGTATCCCACCTCTCAGGAGGGCGCTCTAACCACAGAGCTATGGGACATTATGTGTGGCTCCCTCAGTTTCTCCTTCCGAAGCTGTTCCATGGGGGATAAATAATGAAAGAGTCATTAGCACAGGGAGACTGACACCAATGGCTGCTGTATTGGATCCATGTGGTACAGCATCCTTCGGTGCTACGTCATGCTTGTTTCTTCTGTGTGTTTTGATACCTCATCTTGGGTCTTTGTCTTAGGCCTGATCAAATTCTCATTGAAGTCAACGAAAAGATTCCCATTTACTTCAGTGGGAGCAGAATTGGGTCCCTTATTTTCAGTTTGAAAATATGTGACTATTATTTACAACCTACTAATGGTTCGATGACTAGCAAACTTGCAAAGTATGATTTTTAACATATAAATAGTTCTCACAAACCATAATACAGATATCAGAGTGTTACAGAAATCCACAGAATGAATCATTCCTTTCTTGAGATGTGTATCAAAAGAGCATAGGAAAAGCAAAGGTTACCAAGCCCTAATCAGACAGAGCTGATTTTGCTTTGGTCCTGATCTTGCAGAGCTTACAGTATGCGAGCAAAATTCCCATTGACTTCACTGGATGTTTAATCTGCCTACAGTTCTTTACAGTCTAACGGAAAGCTACATTTGCACAGGGAGCATTAACATGAGTTTTAGCTGTAGCAGCACTCTTCTGCCACTGAATAAGAGGAGACAGTAAACTTAGGAATGAAAATATCAGCCATCAAAACCAAAGTTACCTGCAGCTCCTCAGAGATTTTTTCCCAGTCACTTTTCAGTACCTCTTCATGGACACTGCACACCCGTGGGGGCTGCCATGGGTTTAGTATCATACCTGGCAGTGTCTCCAGAATGTGCTAATTCAACTAAAGGCAGAATTAGAAAACCAATCAGCATAAAAGGCTCCTGATGCCATTTCCCTGGGGTTTTTAGGCTCAGCCAGTGTTCACCAGACACACTGGGGGTGGCACCATTCCCCCTCCCATATTTGAATATAAGAAACATCCACAAAACCTCACTGAAAATGAGACAATATGTAATTTAATTGTACTTCAATATATCCTTTATTGCAACATCTGCATTAGATTTGGTTGAAGGAATTTCACAGACAAAGTGTTGGTTACAGTTTAGAGGCAATGGAATTCTCCTCCCACTCCCCCGTAGCTAAGAACATCGGCCTCCTCAAATATTGGCTCTTCCTCATTTTTTCTGCTCCTGGCCAAACGGCCAACATAGGTAAGATTTCCCTGGCGCTCTTTATCTTTGCCCTTTCCCCTAATTGTCCCATCTTTTCAATAGCAGTCATCCAATCAGTTTTTTTTCTTTAACTGGTGCAGCAGCTGTCTCTCTGACTGATGCCATGTCACTCTAGGAATTGGCCAACAGGAGGCGCTAGTAAGATAGCCTTACCTTAGCGCCTCTCTTCACACTTATTTCAAAAATAAATCAAGGATGTATCATGTATTTTTATACCACTCTCAGGGCCCCAGAGCAGTGGGATAAAATAGCTTCTTTGCACCACGTCAGGACATGTCACTTCCATCAGACACCGGACAACATTCCAAAGCAAACAAACAAAATGGCAGGGCTGAAACCCTGTTAGAATTGAGAATAAAAACTGATACCTGGCCTGCATGAGAATATAAACAGAAATTGTGCCAGTAGAAAGAGAGCGACAACTCAAAGATTCTGGGGCAGCATAGCCTAGCAGATAGAGCAGGGCGGGGTCAGGAGGCCTGAGTTTGCTTAATGTGTCTCGGTGACTGTGGGTCAGGAACTTAAATTGTCTGTGCCTCAATTATCCCCTGTCATAAATAATGCTTCCCCACCTTTGTAAAGCACTTTGAGATACACAGATGAAAAGTGCTATACAAGTGCTTTTACTATTACTACTATTAGTCTATCAGGTTCGTGACTATGTCTCAATTTATGGCCATAAATAATAATTATTCAAGTGTCTTATGAGCATGAATTTAAATAGGGTCAAAATCTCATTTGGGAAGTTATATTCCTAGCTAGATAAGATAAAGACCAATCTGAATATAATTTGTGAACTGGTTTTTCTAAATGGATAACCTTTCATACTATAGTTAGCAATCTGGTTATTCTTCTATTGTCAGTACAATAGCTGCTAATTTGAGTCTGAAAATGGTGATTGAAAGAATCTAAGGCTGGGGATGCTGACCTTTTACTACTGAAGATGCTTCATGGTGGGTCAGCTCACACCCACTTTAGTCATTAGTTCTCAGTCTTTCTTCCAATATTTACTCCTACACAGTTTGCTAAGATGCCAGTCAAACTTCATTCTATGTGGTTGAGTTTGGGTCCCCCTCTCCTCCCTTATTTTGTAATTAATAAAATTGCTTGTTCGGAGAGGATACCCTTACTCTTTGCTTCTCTTCCTTTATTGTGTTTTAAATAAAACGGAATGCATGCCTTCTCCACCCCTACTCACATTCATCATTATTACCCAGATTAGGCATTGCTGTTTTTCCTTCTAGCATTGAGCTGTAATGTACCTGGGAACCATCAGGGGGCAGCTGTGACCAAAAAAGAACGCAGCAAGAGAAAACAAAGGGGAAAGAAAAAGAAGAGACTAAAGAGGAAATTAAGGAAATACTGAGGCAAATCAGGAAAGACAAGAAAGAGGAAAATAAGGAAAGAAAATATAAGGAGAGAAAAAAGAATGAAATAAAGCTGAAAAGGGAGATGAAAAAGAATAGTCAACACCACAAGGGAATAGGAAAATGAAAAAAAAAGAAACAGGAAAGAGAATACAGAAAGCTAACTAATAAGAGTTAAAATACATAATCAGATTAGCAGAGAGGGGGAATGATTCATCCTTACTCTAGGAGATGTATCTCTCTCTGAGAGGACTTTAAACCCTGAGGTTCTACTCTGAGCCAGGCTGTTCAAAGCCTGCTCTAAGCTGATGTGCACAGAAAGGGTTTGTGATACTAGAAAAAAGCTGCATCTTCAGAGTTAATAAAAAAAGCTTTCAAACTTCAGCAAGCTGACTAAATTAGGCTGAATATAAAGGTGTCGTATTATTTCTCAATACAGCAGCACTGTGAAAAAAGGGAATGGATTTCTTTGAAGCAGTTGCAGTATAATCCAGGGCTTTCGGGTGTACTTCAGCCAAATGCACTCTCCTGGTTTCAGCAGGTTAACGTCATTAAAAGCTCCATCCACTGCTTTAATGTTTGCTGGGATCCCCACTGGGTGGGTGCATTAGGCAGCAACAACCCCCTCTCGCCCCACCCCCTATGGGATGATTGTAAGTTTACGTTTTGCATGGGAGTGGAATGAAGAGGGAACACAGAGCCTAGGATGGAGAGGCTGGGCTTCTTAGCTACTGTAGCAACCACCAAGGCCCTGGCCCTACACTGATGGTTAGAGCGGTCACTGAACCAAAACTCCAGTTCAGACCAAACCATAGGGAAGTTTGGGGCTGGATCTGAACTTTCCTGCTGCTCCCGATCTCCTTGTGATGAACAGTCAAAGTGGTTACAGCATTTCTTTAGTTCCCCTTTTTACAGCAGCTGACGCCAGGAAGTGATGTTTATCCCTTGGGGACTGTTTTCTGTAAATGATGGCGGAAGGGGGGTGGAAGGTGGGATTCCCCTTCTGGAATCAGAATTCCCCAATTACTTTAAAGAGGGAACATCTGAGTTTGCCCAACTAAGGGCTGCTGTGGCAACTTGCCACAAGCCCAAGGACCACATGAAAGGCCTAATCCAAAGCCTACTGACATCAGTGAAAGGCTCACAATAATGTCACCAGCTTTTGGATGAGGCCGAATTGGCAGGAAATGGTGTATGCAGCAGGAATTCTCCTCACTGATGGGGAATGGTGACTTGCAGAGATTCTGCTGCTGATTCCCCTCTCACTCACACACAAGTAGTTCCCCTGCCCAGTGTTGGTGGCCTTGACTTTCTTACACCACTGTAACTCCGGTGCAACGAATTCTCTTGCAGTCAGCAGTACCCATCATGACTGAGAGGAGAACTGGGAGCCACATATCCAGCCTCGGACTGGATCCAAGATGGCGCGTTGCCTGCTGGGACCCATGGTCTCCACAGACAGTACCTCTGTTTCAATGAGAAGTTTGGTCACTAACCACATAGCAGTGAGCCATGAGCCACACCTTACCCCATCCTGACTTTGAGCAACTAGGGCCTAACTCTGCTCCCAGTAGTGTCAATGGCAAAGCTTCCACATCATGAATTGAACAGGAGTAGGATTGGGCCCCCAGTCAACTACAGGCACAAACTAAGGGCCTGATCCAAAGCCCATTGAAGTCATGGGGGGGGTTCTCCAATGACGTCACTGAGGTTGGGGCCAGACTCAAGGGGCACAGAACTGCAAACACTACAGAGCATAGAACTGATTCCGGTAAGCAAAGTTACCTCTTTAATTGCCTCCAAATCCTTCCTCACAACTCATCTTTGCTGTGATGCCTACTAAAAACTTAGTAAGAGTTCGGCTGGGGGTGCACAGAGACCAGTGCAATCATGCTGACCAATATTGTCTCATTGTTCCTTTGTGTTCCCTCATCTGTCTGTCTCCATTTGTTGTCTCTTCTCTTATTCTTAGATTGGAAGCTCCTTGGAGCTAGGGCGATCTTTTTGTTCCATGTTTGTACAGCGCCTAGCACAATAGGGCCCCATTTCATGACTGGGGTCCCTAGGCACAACAATAATACAATTAATAAATACTACTAATTATAAACAGTGCCATTAACTTCAGCAGGGCTGTGTTGTGGATGTAAGCACTGTGTTTGGATAGTGAGTGCCTGCAGAACTGGTCCCTAACTGCAGTGTAACAGGGGTTTTGCTAGCAATCCCATTATAACACCTCTAAAACACATGCATTCCTAAACGGCATCATCACAGGGTCATTTCAGCTCCCTCCTGCCTGAAACTTGGCAAGCAAATTCTCAGCCAGAAGCAATTTCTTCTTTCTTATAAACAAAATGTCATTACCATTATTTTGGCACTTGGTTTGATAGATCCTGGCAAGAAAATGCATGTGTATATTTAAAGATGCTTTTTCTTTTCTTATCATGTTTTAGCTTTTGACCTCTCCTCTGCTCTAATATTCATGCACATTCTGCGGTGTATTCTCTTTGTGATGCACTCACATAATCTCTCACAACCATGAACAGGATTCATATACCCCCCTCTAGAAGATAATGTGCTCTTCTGGATCTTTTAGTTTTTGGCTTCTTTATATGATTTGTTAAAAAAAATATTTAATTAGCTCCCTATATTATTATTATTTAGATTACAGTAGTGCCTCAGTAAAGATCAGGATTTCATTGTGCTAGGCACTGTACAAACACCAAATAAAAGACAATCTCAAAGAGTTTACAGTCTAAATAGACCAGATAAAAAACAACAGCCAAACAAAACAAATGTGACTTACATATAGATTTTATATGCAACATTTACTTTGATTGTAAACTCCTGGGGCAGGGGCTGTCTTTTTGGTATGTGTGTGCAGTGCCTAGTATATATGGGCCTTACTCTTGCCCGAGACCACAATACAAACAACAACGGGAAAAGTACAGAATTGTATTAGTTATTAGTTTATAGTTGTGTCACAGGTTATGTGTACACAGGGATAAAAAAAACAGCTGTCTCGGTCTCACAGGAATCAGGCTTCAAGGCTGAAAGAATCGCTGTGTAGACAAGGCCCAAACGTCTATACAGTGATTTTTCAGCCCAGAGCCCAATCCCCAGGAGCCCCAGTCAGTTGGCCGGAGTCAGATGAGGCAGTGCTGCAGGTTTTTATCTCTGTATAGACATACTCATGGCATATTAGGCACTTAAACTCACAATCTAAGCACCTGTTAGTTTCAGAATCATAGGATGATCAGATTATCTAATCTGACCTACTTTATATCACAGGCCACTAAACACCACCCAGCCTGCCCCACAGAGAACCAAACAACCGAAGCTAGACCAAAGTATTACTGCCCTCAACAGACTATACTGTGTGCCACAGGCAGAGGACAGGAGGCACCAAGGTGCAAACAGTTTTGCTTTCCTTCCATCTGTGTTTATTAATTTTGCTAAACTGAACCTTTCCCCTCCTCACTCCTCTCTGTCTACATGCCACACGCAGCCTGCCAATATCAGATTTAAGAGCTTTTCATTCACAGTACTGAAGGCCATGCTAGTGGGAGACATTCATCATTAAGTGCTGCCACAAGCTGGAAAAGGCACAAGGAAACCAGTGAATCCCAAATGGAGCTGTCCAGGTGCCAGTGGACATAGAACCAGAGAAAGGCCCTTCTGCACCGTCAGTAAAGGAGGGGAGGGTGGCAGGGCCAATCAACCAGATTCTAAGGTACAGCTAGAACAGGCCAGAACCAAAACCTGAGCACCAACCTTCTTCCTCCCTCCCCCCCCCCAGGTGCTGGGAAAGTTTGGTCCCACATTTGGGGCTGACCTCAGCGACTTGCACCTGTATATTTCACCCGTAATAGCTAGTTACATCGACTCCATGCGATGATCTGATATGAGACAGCTCTGGTGTATCAGAGTAAAGGTTCTCCTCTTAAGAGTTTCTCTGAGAAGAGCAAGCCCCTTGAATCAGGCCCCTAACAGTATGCCCCACCCATACAAAGAGACTTCATGGCCAGCCCCCTATGTTGCCTGCTCTCCTGCCCCGCATTTCTGAGACTGCCACCCCCGTTCCGGTCAAAGTGGACATGATGTGGCTCCCAGTCAGTGCTGCTCCTTAATCATTGCTGAGTGGCTTCTTCATCCCCAGAGGTGAGCATGCAGAAATTCTCATGGAGATTAATGGTGAAGCCTGCTTAACAATCAGGCACCGAGAGCTATGTCCTGCCTGATTCAATGCACAGTTCTCCTGGGGGTTGGGATTGGGAGCCAAGCCTGGCTGTCTTCACAGAACAGAACCAGCAGGCCACTCCTTTAACGCTGTTTTATCATAGGTCTAATGTTTTCCCATCCCAGTGCCTAAAGCTGACTCTGATGGGAGCTGCAGACACGCAGCCCCTCTGAAATTCAGGCCATTTGTTTAGGTGTCTTAATGTGGGTTTACGGGCCTAGTTTTCAGTACTCAAGTTTTAAAATGTTGCCTGTAAATGCTTGGAATTTGTAAACAAAATAAAATAAAATAAAATTACAACTAAGAGAGAAAGAGCACTGAGAGAAAGGAAAGCTAAGGCACTGGGCTGGGAACCAGAAGAGTTGGGTTTAATGGCCAGTTCTGTCACAGACTCCTTGAGTGACTTGGGCATGTCACCTGGGGCCCAGGCCAGTTGAAGTCAATCAGCTCTGGATTGGACCTTTAATCTGTCTGTGTCTCAGTTCCCCATCTGTATACTAGAGCTAATAACACTTCCTCTCTCATCCTTTGTCTGTCTCTATTAGACTGGCAGCTCCTGCAGGCAGGGATGGTCTCTTATTCTGTGTCTGTACAGCGCCTAGCACAGGCGCTACCAGAATGCAGAGAACAATTGTAGTTTCTTCTTTTTGCCTCAGCTCTCATGGTGAGATGCTCCAGACACCAGCCACAGATTTAATGCATTCAGAATTCTGTCGCTCTGACTGCGGCGGGAGCAGTTGGTTCTGTGAACCTCGCTTTCATGAATTCACTGAGCAAAGTTAGTATGAAACTCAACGTCTTGTGGGTGTGTGTGCGTTTGATGGTAACCGGGGGGATCATTATCATCAGAGAGACTGAGGAATGGCAGCTTTTAGTTAAACAAATGAAAAGCTGTATTTAGTCTCTTTTGCCACATTGTGATAGCAGTGAATAAAGGCTTTTTAATATATTTTACAGCTGCCATTTCCTAGGTTTTCTGCCTCACAATAGTCTCTGCAGTTCTGACTGGGAAGTTGTTGCAAAAGCTCTTTGTTTTTAACCCTCCTATTGAAATAATACATATTAATTGCCTCATTCCTGAGTTTTTTGTTGTGATGGAAAATTTAGGAAGTGGGGGGAGGGGTGGATAGTAAATCAGCAGCAGCTGGGAGGGGGCTGGGGTGCAGTGAGAGCAGAGGGGGGTTTTGTGGGTGAATCATGAAAAGGAGGGCTTAGACAACACATTAAGCAGAAAGATAGACTTCTCCCTGAGCATCAGTAGGACCCTGAGGGAAGGAGGCCTAGCAGGGAGCTGCAGTACAAGGGTTAGGTTGTAGGTGGGCAGCGGGAGTAGCAGGGCAGAGATTGGGAGGCAGGGCCAGGAACAGCAAGGAGAGAAAAGCAGGTGGAGATGGTAGGAGCCAGGAGCAGGGGGAAACCAGAGCCCCAGTGGAAAGGAGTTGATCCGCCATGCGCACTCTGAGGAGAAAATGTGGCGAAGGGTGGGACAGGTGACCTTCACCCTGGAGCAAACAACAATTAATATTGGTACAAAAAGTGAGGACATAACTAATTAATAGCAGTGGGAACTTCCATTACACGTTTCATCCGCAAGGCTCAGAGTGGTTTGGGAAGATGGGCTAGTCATATTAACACTGCCATTTTAGAGATGGGAAACGGAGGCACAGAATCCTTACCTGAACCATGCAGGCAGTTATTAGCACTGCCTGGATCAGAACACAGTCTCCTGCCACCCTCGCCGCCCCCACCACCCTAGTTCACACTAATCTCTTGTCACTTTAAAGGCATTTTTTCTGTGATCCCTTTGAGTTTGAAGAAGGGGCTTTCTCCCTTCAAAGAGTTTTGGCATCCCGTAAAGCCTTCACGTTCTTATTTATCCTCCTCCAGTTAGCTCCCCAGTGCAGCCCCAGTTCTGTGTCTGTGATGGCATGTGAGAGAGGCAATGGCGGTGTCACACATACAGCCTGATGGCCACATTGTTGAGTTAAGCAGAAGGTGAGTGATGAGGAAGCACACAAAAGGGTGAAGTGATTGGAGTTCAAGTCCAGCACTGAAATATATCCATGGACTGAACACTTTTCACAGCAACAAAGTCCCAAAGTCCAAAAAATGACTTAAAACTGCAGCCTGCTTCCACTGAAATCAATGACAAAATCCCCAGGGGCTTCACTGGGAGTAGAACCAGGCCCCTTGTGGATTGATTTATCACTAGCACATGCTGTACCACTTGAAAGCTTTGTGTGTTTCTTTTTATTTCCATGGATGTTTTAACTATAAAGCAAATGCCCTTAGATTTGTGCCTATGAATTATTGTGCTCCTAATGAGAGGAAGAATTACCTGAGCAGTGTTTAGATGGTCCTCTGTTGCCAGCACAGATGCAATTGCTGGTTCATTGACTGGCTGAATATTACTGTTCACCCCACTGGTATTTCCATTAGAAATATTGCTAAATGTAACTCTACTTCTTTTGGGGGAGAAACGCAATCTGTTTCTGCAATTACAGTTGCTAAGGAATTAGAATTGAAGTCATAGTCATATTATTGTAACTCATTACAGCTACTAATTGGACACTCATCTGACAAGCACCTTATTGCTTAACTGGGGAAAAAAAAGAAAATTAGGGACAAAACAAAATTAAATAACTTCTTATGGATACAGGTACTAGTGCATAATGCTTTACATCATTACCTACGTGGGTATTATGAGGCATCAGCTAAGGCTAGCCTTGGGCATTTGCGCCTACATCTTTGCTGCATTAGGATGCTTGTAGAATAAAGCCAGGACTAATTTTCAGAGGTCCTGAGGATTCCCAGCAATCACTCACTTTGCTGGGAGATGCTGGTTCTCTGCCCCTCTGCAAGCCAGGTCCCAAATTGTTTGTGGCTATTGAAAATGCTGCCACTAAAGATATTCCCCATCTCTTGCTGCCCAGGTAGTGAAAAAATAATTGATGGTTTCTCTGTAATTGATCAAGCACAAATATCCAATGCTACAGTTTTACACCTAATCACTCTCCTTCTAGGACACATGTTCTGAGCTCTGCGAGACACGAGCAGCTGTCATTCCAATGGATATTAATTTATATTGTCTCATTCTAGTTCTCTGTGCACCGATACACAAAGGGAACGGGATGCCTGCGGGAGCTTTACATGAAGACATCTGGTTGAAAGGCAGACAGTATCCACACTGGAGAGATTGCACCTGGACATTCACTTTAAAATCAGCATAACCAGTTGCTCCCTGGCTCTCTGCTTTGTTACATACACACAGGATTTTAGATTCCTTCCCTCCTCCCCATCACTGTCAATCCTTGGGAAATGAGATTACAGGAAGGCGGGACTTTTGTGCAACATGTAAATGAAAGCCAGAATTTCAGGCTAATGTGTACTTGATCCAAATCAAGGGGGCGGGTGTGTGGGGGGGGGGAGTGGTTGGGGGGGTGGCGGGAGGAAACTAGAAGGGAGTGGGGCTAGGAGAGGAGACAGAGGAGTCTGTAATTTGGAATCCAGTAATGTCTAAAAAAGAAGAATGGCTTCTGAGAGACAGAGAAATGCTTCAGTATGCCCACTTGCTGACTTATTGCTCCAGAGAACTTCTGAGATCATAGAAATGTAGGGCTGGAAGGGAACACAAGAGATCATCTAGTCCATGCTACTGTGCTGAGGCAAGACCAGATAACCCTATGCCATCTCTTACAGGTGCTTGTCTAACTTGTTCATGAAAACCTTCAAGGATGGAGAATCTAAAACCTTCCTTGAAAACCTATTCTGGTACATAACTATCCTTAGAAGTAAAAAGCTTTTCATAATATCTAACCTCACTGCAGATTAATAATAGTACTATTAATTATTATATAATAATTATTATATTATATATATAATTATATTATAATAATAATATTATTTATTTATTTATTTATTTAATTGATTAATAATATTTTCATAATATCTCCCTCACTGCAGATTAAGCTGATTATTTCTTGTCCTACCCTCTGGAGACATAGAAAACAATTGATCATGGATCTCTTTTTAACAGCCCTTAACATATTTGAGGGTTCCTATCAGGTTCTTTTTTCAAGATTAAACATTCCCAGTTTTGTAACTGTTTCTCATAAGTCAGGTTTTCTAAACCTTTTATCACTTTTGTTGCTCTACTCTGCACTTTCTCCAGTTTGTCCCCACCTTTCTTACAGTGTGCCGCCCAGAACTAGACACAATACTCCAGCTAAAGTCTCACCACCGTGTAGTAAAGCATGTCAATTACCTCCTGCGTCTTGTACAACACTCCTGTTAAATGCACCCCAGGCTGATATTACACTTTTTCACAACTATATGTCATAGTTGGCTCATATTCAATTTGTGAGCCACTATAAATTTCAGACCCTTTTCAGTAGTATTAACACCTACCCAGTGAGTCTCATTTTGTAGTTGTGTATTTAATTTTTCTCCCTAAGTGTAGTACTTTGCACTTGTCTTTATTGAATTTCATTTTCTTGATTTCAGACCAATTCTCCAGTTTGTCAAGGCTGTTTGGAATTCTAATCCTCTCCTCCCAAGTGTTTGTCACCCCTCCTAGCAAATTTTATAAGTGTATTCTCCGCTCCATGACTCAGAGGCAATGTGTCAGGGGAAGGAGGGAGCATATGGGCTCATGTGCCCCCCCTCCCAGATTTGCTGGCTCATACTGAGCATGCTCAGTAACACGGCTGAAGCCAGCAGCTCTCACTTGGTCCCCCGCTATCAGCAGGCATGGGTCGTCTCTGCCATGACCCAAGTTATTAATGAAAATGTTGACTAGTACTGGACCCGGCCCTGACTGCTGAGGGACCCCACTAGGTATGCCTTCCCATTTTGAAAGCAAACCATTGATAACTACTCCTTGAGTATGGTCTTTTAAACCAGCTGTGCACCCACCTTTTAGTAATTTAATCTAGACTCCATTTACTAGTTTGCTTATGAGAATATCATGCAGAACAGTGTCAAAAGCCTTCACATAAATTAAAGATGTATCATGTCTATTGCTTCCTCCCATCTACTAGGCCAGTAACCTATCAAAGAAAGAAATTAGGATGGTTTGGCATGATTTGTTCTTGACAAATCCATATTGACTATTACTTATTACCTTATTATCCTCTAGGTGCTTGCAAATTGGATTGTTTAATAATTTGTTCCTGTATCTTTCCAGGTATTGAAGTTAGGCTGGCAGGTCTATAATTCCACTGGTCCTCTTTTCTCCTTTTTTGAAGACACAGTACTACGTCTGCCCTTCTCCAGTGCTTTGGGACCTCATCCATCCTCCATGAATTCTCAAAGATAATCAGGAATGGTTCTGAGATTGCTTCAGCTTGTTCCTTAAGCACCCTAGGGTGAATTTTGTTGGGACCTGCCAACTTGAATACAACAACATATCTAAATATTCTTTCACCTGTTCCTTCCCTACTCTGGCTTGTGTTCCTTCCCCCTGGTTGTTCATATTAATTGTGTTAACCATGGAGACTGAGGCAAAATAGGCATTAAAAACCACCTCCAGCCTTCACGGTGTCATCTGTTATTAGCTCTTCTTCCCTTCTGTCTAAGTAATTAATTATAAGGTCCTGGGCCCCCCGTTAATCTACACACTTTCCCTCATCTTTCTCTTCATCATTTTATGTATTTATAAAACCTCTTCTTACAGTCTTTTATGTCTTTTCCTAGGTGTAAGGCTTTGTCTTCACTAGAAAGGTAGGGTGACCTATGTTAGGTCGACTTACAGCACCGCAGCAATTACTGCAGTGGTGCATGTCCACACTATCCTCCTTGGGTTGGTGGTGTTGGGTTGAGAATACCCTCGTGTTATGTCCCCTATTCCTTACAGGTAAAATCTTCAGTGTGGGAATTATTATGTTAATTGAGTAAAATGTTTAAGCTGATCGCCCTTTTGAAATGGCAACAGAACTAGGACTCCATCTTGGAGGTCTTCTTCCCCAGTGTTTCCCACCCTTTCTGGGAAAAAGGTGGGAAGGGTAAGGTGAAAAAGAATGTGATCTGGTTGGCAACAGGATTCTATAAATTGTAGTGAGGCAGTCAGCTCGGCGCTGTCCGCCCTAGAGGCATCAAGGTATCATCACATGCAGGAGTCGCTGAGAGAAGAAGAGAGACCTCTAGGAAGAACATCACGGATAGCCTGCACACAAGAAGATCAGCATACCTATCTGCAATGGTTTCTGAATCCATCATCAGATCCTGAATTCCTGGCTCATCATCCTGGGAGTCCTGAACAACACCCCAGGAGGGTGAAGAAAGACCTGAATAGTTCTTATTAGCTTGGGCCTGGGTAGTTTAGGTTTAAGTTGGGAAAGAATCTGGAGTTAAGATCCACCTTGTTAAATCCCCGAGGGACCCCTCGTTTGTTATTTGCCCCCTGAATAAATTGTTCCTTGTTTTGCTTTATTCTGAGTTTTGGTATTTACCCACCTGACCACTCCAACAATAGATGCGGAAGGGGGACCTAGACACTTACTTTTTAAATTGTTGGTGGAAGGGTTAGGTGTCTCCCATAGAATCCCATTTATTTTCTCCAGCAGTGATGTGCGTCCTCACCAAGAGGACTTTCACTGACATAAGAGAGGCCATCCCACAGGCTTCCAGCTGGCTACTCTCCCCACTTCCCCCCAAGAACCAGAGTCCAGCCACCTGAGGCTGCTCCCCTCTCTGCTCCCAGCTGGGATCCAGCCACCAAGGGATTCTCGTCCGGCTCCCAGACTGGAGTGGGGTCCAGCTGTCACTCTTGTCAATTTCAGGGCTCCAGAAGCCAGCAGCTGATGTAAGGAACACAATAGTTACCCTGACACTGCATTGCCCTATCTATGCCGACATCAGCCCTACACTGCTCATTGAGGGAGAATCATAGAAGTTTAGAGTTGGAAGGGACCTCAGGAGGTCATCTAGTCCAATCCCCTGCTCAAAGCAGGACTAACCTCAGCTTAAATTTTGTCTTCTTGAGAAACTGTCAGCTCTCCTGAACTCCATTATCCCTTAGATTTTCTTCCCATGGGATCCTACCTACCAGATGTCTGAGTTTGTTAGAAGTCTGCTTTTTTGAAATCCTTTTGTACATTATTCTGTTGTTCTCACCCCTTCCTCTAACTTAGAATCATGAATCCTGGAACTAATTCGTATGAATCCATCCACTATGACTTTCAGAGAGAAAAAGGAGAAGGAAAGACTTGTCAGTTGTCACCCTGTGAACTCCAAGTTCACATCCCCCTCTCTGAGGAAAAGAGAAGCGAAAGGCACAAGCTTGTTAGTCACTGATGTGTTACTCAGCAAAAACAATATGCAGAACCAACACAGATACAGCTGGTTCCCAAATAACCAAGTTTACAAAATATATACAAAAACGTCCAAAGCCTACCGATGTACAGTTGGGACCATTTTCTGGTGGCTTCTAAAACCTAGAACACAATGAGTGCTACTAGAAAGCTCACAAATTATTTAAAGAGACATTATGCTCTGGGGCCAGACTGCCTGTGTGACTTTAAGCAAGACTCTAAGCTTTTCTTAGCTGCAAACAAAAAAACAAGAACAACAGAGAGGAATAATAATGCCTTATGCCCTTCCTGGGGTGTCGTATTGAATGAATGCATTGTGTTAGGGACTGCTTGCTACTAGAAATGTCATCTGTCCAATGAGACATAAAATTAAACTTCTGACTATTTGTGGTTATTAAAGATCCCAGGGCACTTTTCGTAAGAGCAGGGACGTTAGCCCCAGCATGCTAGCTGTATTCCAGCTTGAGTCACATTGCATTCAGTTTCAAGTGAATCTTGTATTTTTTCACTGCTTGTCCTGAATTGTTGTATTATGTTGCTGTGTAGTGTTAAATGCCTGCCATGTTTCACCCAGAGGCAGCTGCACTGTATTATCAGTTGTATCGTGGTAGTACTTAGGCGCGCCAATCAAGGATCAGAACCCTAATGTGCTCGGTACCGCATAAACATCTAACGAAGAGACCGGCCACGATCTCACACAGATTTGACTATCTACGTAAAGAAGTGAGTAAGCGAGCCTTCTCTAGAGTTTCCTTAGAGGTGCTAAGTACTTTGGAACGAAATGCACTGTATAAATGTAAGATGCTGTTATTCTGATTTCTCTACCACAATCTTTCAAGACTCAGGTTGGAGAAGCACCTGAGAGTAGCAAAATGTAAGATTTTTATAATGTCTGAGCTCTCAGACTTTTCTTTGCCAAATCCAAATCCCCGTCTTGTTGCTTCCACATTCCATGCCTGATTCCTCACTGCCTTATATCTAGTGAAGTCATTTTCACCTGTGCCAAGTGGATGTAAAATGCTGCTACTGAGCTGAGTGGAGAATTCGGATCCGCTATATTTTTTTTTTTGCCTGCCTTCCACTCATATAAATGACAGCAGAGATGCATGGCAGGGGAGAACTGGGCCTCTACTTTGGAGCATAAACAATTCATTCTGTATTTCCTCTTTTCAGAATTTACAGTTGCTGAGATGACACAAAGTTCTTTTTCTCCCTACTCTCTTTTCAATTTTTTCTGGTTCTTGGAGAGTTTAGACTGCAGAGTTCCCAGAGCTGGTTGTTGGAGTTATGCTTTCATAAAGAGTAAACAACTGACACAGGCCCTACAAAGACCATGTGAAGTATAAGCAATTCCCCCATGAACTATTAGAAATATTTTAATTGGGGTCAGAAATCATGTTTTTAGTGTTCCTGCCTCTATGCAGCAGTCACTGTTGGGAATGGTTAAGGATTAATGGCTGCTGATGTCGCTGTGCTAGACTATTCTGATTGATTAACCCTACTGAAAATGTACAATTCCTTGAATGTAACCTACGAAAACAATGCGGTAGGCTGGTCTAGGCCAAATGAGCATTTCTACAGGCTCCCGCCACCTCCTTTTCTATGCACAGAGGTGACCTCAGCAGGGACAGGCTGTATCGAGAAATCGTCTTCTCTCTTTTTCCTCTTCATTTTGTGGCTAGATGCAGCATCCCAGCTGGAGATTCATCTGGGATTGGCCAAGGTTCAGAGTATTAGGTAAATAACTCCAAACTAGAATCAGACTAGATAAATGGTTTTCAGCCATAGATCTGCTTAATTTAACATCTCAAAGCCAAGACAGGGGAGCACCAAATCCGCTGTTCTCCTATCATTCAATCTTTACCCAGGAAACCGGTTTTCACCAGATTCCCTGTTCCATCACCAACCACCTGGGTCACCCACTCCATCAGTTAAGAAACATCTTGAAAAATCACAAGACACACTGAAGAGCATTTTAAGGTGTGAAGTCCTTTGGGTGGAGACATGCTTTATCCACTGTACAGTGCTAAGTCCACTGAAAATGGTCACTAAGGCTTGGTCTGCACTAGAAAATTAGGTCAGTTTAACACCACCACACAGGGACGTGAAAAATCCACTCCTGAGTAACATAGTTAAGCCAATTTAAATCCCTGTGTAGATAGTGGTAGGTCGATGGGACTTTACTACCGCCTCTTGGGGATGTGGATTACCCTGTACCAATGGGAGAAACCCTCCCATCAGTGTAGGTAGCGTCTACAATGAGGTCACAGTGCTAAAGAGGGTTTGTTGTCCATTTCTCAGCACCTGCAGCACCAATCTGGTTTGGATTATTTCTGACAGCCAGAGGGAAGACCAGACATTGTCAGAAATAATTTCTCTGCCCGGCCTGTGCGTCAGCAAGATAGTGCAGGTAGCAATGGCTGCAAACATTCTCTGGAAGCCTTGGCTACCCAAATATCACAGCACGGTGCTTTTACAAAAGACTGGAAAATGAAACTGACTAAAAAACAATTGCAAACAAAAATGACATTGTAATGGTTTATTCTGCATCTCATCCAAGCCAAGAGCAAAAAAAAAAGCTGCATTTCAGTTAAATTGTATGTGCTGCATCTGTTCTGTGATTCATCCAAGCTGAGAGTTCTTCAGAAGCAAATACTCAGCATAAGTAGTGAGGAGTAAAGTTGATTTTTAATGTTTTCTGATTTAATTATCTAAACTGTGAGACGTAACCTAGACAAGACTTTAAGGTTTGTCTACAGGGGAAAATGTACTGGTGTTACTATTCCAGAATAATTATACCAGTGTAACTCTGCATGTGAACACTTTTTCAGAAAACAGTGAGCTTTTTTGGTTGAGCTAGATTTGCCTTGGAGCGTCAGCACATTTTTCCACGTAGGTTGCACACTTGTATTCTGTATTCACTAATGTTTACCTCTCTTACAAGAGTGTGTGAGGTTTAATGCATTCATTTACATTTGTAAAGCTCTTGGAGATCCTCAGATGAGCAGCACTGTCAAGGATTGTTACTACACAGGTCTGATACTATGGTTACATGAAGGGTCACTTTTTTAGTTTATTGCAGCATAGTACAATGGAATACATACGTGAGCACCGGTAATCTCTTGGGTCAAGATGGGACTACTACCGCATGTAAAGTTACTCACACATAAGCAGTTATAGCTGGAAGGCTTTGGTTGTTAGCTGCTGTAGATCACTGAAAGATGCAAAATGAGATCAGCAACAGCCAAATAGTGTACCTTCCCAGTGATGCACTCACACAGGGTAATTACTACCCTTACATACAAAGAGGCCAGCGATAGTCATCAGTTCAAATGCTGGCACTGCACCAGAGGCCTCTCGATAACAATTGGCAAGTCCTTTGCAAGAAGTCAAGGAGTCATACGAAATGTCCTGTTAAATGAAGGATTCTCACCAGACAGAGCCGCTGTTATAGAGCTGTAGGAACCCCTTCTCTGGACTCTTGTTTTTCTAATAGACACAATAACAGAGAGATCCAAAAAAGAAGGAAAACACCAGACTTCCTGTTACTATGAACAGATGACTGAAGCGCCGCGAGAGGTGGAACTTGAGGATGCTCTCATTACTTGGCCTTTCCTGCCTTTGCTCATCTGCAATCTGTTACTGAATTAGACTCAAACTTCACCCGGCACCATGAAGTATCTCTGTTTGACGTTCTAGTGCAAGGATAATGAGCGAATGAAAGGGTCTCTTTTGCTAGGGTTTTTTGCAGGGAGACCCAGATGAATCTACTTCGGAAACACAAGGCACTCTGTGATGCCATGTGCACGGGGGCGGGGGGGAGGGACGACAAAGAACAGTCCCACCCTGACAGAGTTTGCCTGCAGCAGCGGATTAGAAGGGAGCTCACTGAGACTGGCAAGGGGGCTGGAAGGAAGGAACTTCACAGGGAGGCTGACTGGCCAGCTGCTGGAACCCCAGGTCAGTGGCAGCGAGGGATTTCAAAGAGGCAGAGCGGAGAGGCTGGTAGGTGGGAAAGAGACATGTTACAACTCTCCCCAGTGGGAATCTTGTGGTTGCCATCAATTTTCAGAGCCTGCGTAATTAAGAGTGTCTGATCAAAGTGTTTAAGAGACAGCACACTTCTCTTTCCTGCTCCGTCACAGCGGTCACTTCCCATCCAGAGGGAGCAGGAGCTATGCTCCCTTTGTGTACAAGGCCCTCCTCAAAGGCCACGTTTTCCTGGTAATCAGATGTGTTTATTGTTGTGGAAATCTTGCCCTCCCTGAACTGGCTGAGTGGGATCAGCTTCCTGGCTTTGTCTGGGTTCAGCTGACTGGAACCCACCACTCCATTACCTGCACCTCCCTTACATGCAGTGACTGAGCTGAGGGTGTTTGCCCTCCCAGGAATGGAGGAGGTAATGGTGTCATCTTCTTGCCATTCTCACCTGGCCCCCCATTGGCTTTTTCTACCTCTAGACAAAGTTGGGGAATCAGGCATCCGTCATTCTTGATCAGAAGGTGTGCTTTGCTTTAGCACATACAGGGAGGGTTTCAGTGGGGATCAAGACTGGTTGAAGGCTCCATATATCACCATCTTGCATTATAAGGGCAAACTACAGAGTCCTACCAGTGTTCAGTATTAGGTGGAGGTGATGGGCCTCTGGAACTGATCCCAGATGAAGGAAAAGGACAAACCAAACTCAAAAGAGTCCCTAGCACTGAGAGTTCTTCAGCATGTCCCATTCAGTGAAAGCCAGACTGATGATCCACAAACCTGTTCAGAGAGATACTGCCGATGGCTGCAGCTCAGGAGTTTAGTTAATAAGCCGAGCACCTGAGGGTGTGATTCTCCAAAGTGTTACACTGGTGAGACCTCAATGGAGCCCAGCATCAAGAAATCAGACACTTGGTTTTTATCCAGAGCCCACTCACACTATCTGAGTCTCTTTGCAAAACCAATAGTGGGCTGGAAACCCCATGGGAACTGAATCCCAGGACTCCCCCCTTCCGACCAGGGCAGAAATACCATGAGTTTGGCACCTCTCCCTGCTCCACCAGCACATGGCTGCTCTGTAGGTCCAGCCAGGCCCATTCAGAAGCTCTTATTGCCACTTCTTGCTCTTCTCCCTGGAGGGTGGGTGAATTGCCAAGTTCCAGCCCTCTTGCCCTCTGGGTGAGGCAATGACACTTCCCTGTCACCCCAGGGAAGCATGACAGGGAAGCCATTGCAAGTCCCTTGCTCTGATTTTAAAAAAGACCCTTTTTGCAAACTCTTCCTTGTTTTCCCTTATCCTCCCTGCTGGGATTTAACAGCTCACTGAGGGGAGGGGGTAATTTTTCATTTGCTCTGGGACGGTCTGAGCTTATGGTAGTAAACAAAGACCCGCGTTACACTGGCAAACTTGGTGCTGCTCCACAAGGGGCAGCAGTGGCAAGAGCACTGGTCAGGCTGTTGGTATTTTTAACCACCGGGCCAGCTAACCTGGTGGTATAAGAACCCATCCCCACTCAGTGCTGCCCCAGAGTGGTTCTGCGTGTCCATGTGGGTGATGAAGGGAGATCTTCAGAAAGCCTATACATGCATTACTCTTTCACCCAACATGTGTTTACTTAGCTGAACTGGGTCAGCCACACAAGATCTCTGTGTAACCAGAGACATGCTAGTTTCATTTCTTGAAACTCCAGTTTTCTGGAATTTTTTTCCCAGCTTGCCCCAGGATATTTTTAAGTCATCTTTCAAAACAAACAAACAAATACATAAATAAAAATCACAAAACAAGCACATATATTCTCGAGTTCCCATATCCTATTAGGAAGAGAAATATCTTGGCTGTAAAACACCTGCCTGAAATTTTGTGGGTGTTTTTTTGGCCTGTTCTTTTCCTGTGTTTACACTCCCCCGTGTAACATTCCGAGTGCAGGGATAAACCCTAAACCCAAACAGCATGATTGCCCATTCTCACTGCGGTCGGCACACTGTGGGCATGCAACGAATACTAACAATTAAAGGCTCGCAGAGCTGTGACATGACAGAAGTTGGTCTCCTTTAAATAGACGTGCTTCTGTTCTGAGGCAGGAGCTGTGAGCCCAGTGCTCAAAAAGGGATCCTCAGTTCCATTATTGGCATTGCCAGGGACCAGCCTCGGTGCCAATGGGCAAGTCCCTCAGGCTTTCAAAGGGAGTCTCTCAGGCTGAGTGCTCGGCCTGAGACACCTGGGGCGTGGTTTTCTAGAAGTGCTGAGTACCCACAACTCTGGACAAAGTCAGTGCAGGCTATGGGGGTTCAGCACGTCTCACAAATCAGGCACACGTTGTTTCAAAGTAGCCCCCCCAAAACTGAGGCACTCAATATCAAAGGTCACTTTGGCAAATGGTGGCATTAATCTCTCAGCATCACCAGCTTCCTGTCTATAAAATGGACACAACATCTCCCTCCCTCACAGAAGTATTCTGCGGCTTAAAAGCCTGATAGCCCGGGTGGCAGCCATCATCTCAACAGGTGACACCAGGAACCTCTACAGCTAAACATGAGTTTCTACAGAAGCTAGGGGCTGTACCTGACACACGTCCCCTGGGGACTGGGCACAGAGTGGAGATGTCACGTAACACACAGGCCAGCAGGTCACCCAAAGTCCACTAGAATTAGTGGAAAGACTTCCATTGTCTTCCGTGGGCTTTGGATCAGGGCCTAATTAATCAGCGCTGTAAAGCAACTCAGATCCCAGAACACAATGTGCAATGAAAACGCAAATCCTTCACTTTCTATTTGGACTTAGCAGGTGCGCTTTACAAACAGAGAAGTACAGGAGTGCGGAGAATGAAAGGCAGGTTTATTGAACAAGGAGTCCAGCACCTTGCAATCACTCTGACTTCGAAGACATAGGGCTGGATACGCCATTACCCTGCACCTTGTGTTGTCATTTATACCAGTGCCACTGGATGTAAAATCCTACCATATCAGAATGGTGGCATTTCACATCTGCTGCACACGGATGCCAGGGTGAGAGGGATTTGGGCCCGTAAATTAGGAGGATACAGACAGTACTGAACCCACAAAGCACCCAGGTATTAATTGACCTGCAGGATTTGGCTCCATGTCCAGTTGTCCATTATTCAGAGGCCTTCCTAATTATACTAATTACAAATTCTTACCAAGCCAGCCAGCTCAAAGAAGAAATGGATTAGGGCATTATCACTCAGCCAAACACCAGGTCGTCATTGAACAAGGAAATTACAGCAGCGTAACCATTGCTAGGCTACCATGGATTAATAAAAAAATCACACCCTCCAAAAATGTACACATATCCTTTAGAAAGGGCTACTCTATGAGTTTGGGATAGAACCATAGATATGATCCGTTCTTTGCCTATGCCAATGATACCCATTGCAAATAATCCAGATCTTAATCCAAATCATGAATCAGAGAGCTTCAAAGATTGGGATAGCCATGGACATACACGGTTGGCCAACTATGCAGTAAAACAACTTTTTAAATTAAATTTAACTGGCCCACTCTCCCCTGATACAAGTACTTTTAAGTCAAGCATTATGTTTCTCAACTTTTTAGAAAATCTGTTTTATACAGAAAGCTAAATTAATAGAAGCGATGGCATCTGGTCAATTAGGAAACAAAAAATTACAACTAATTTATATCAATCTTTGCAGACAGCTTTTCTAACCAAAAAAAAAAAAAAGAGACTATATATCACATGCTGGGAAAGAATGTGGATAAACAAATTACCCCAGAAGAATGGGATTTGATCCAGAAAGGAGGACCAGCAACTAGTGGCACAATAAAAGAAAATTTCTTTAAGATACTGTTAATGGCACCTCACAACTCAGGTACATCAGGTGAAAAAATAGAGAGAGAGATTGAATGGGTATAAAAGTTGCAAATATTGTGTGAAAGAGGAGATTTGATGTATACGTGATGGATATGTCCAGTCATCAGAGAGGCTTGGGATGCAATCTGTAACTAAATATCACAAATTGTTGGATAAGTATTACCAAATGAGCCGTTGGTGATCCTCCTTGGGCTTCCTCATTGAAATGGTCACACAAAAGGGAATGAAGAATTAATCTCTCATCTGCTAGTGGGTGCTCAACATTTGGTAGCCTGTCACTAGACGGCTCACTGCAGAGCAAGGAAAACCCCAAGAGCAAGTCTCTGTGGGAGAGAGCGAGCGCAATTCACAGTGACCCACAGAGAGCAAGAGTGCAAGCGTTCTCTAACGTTCTGCCTCTTGACAAATACAAAATGGCAGCTGGATTAGCACTGAGCAGGGTCACGACGAACTGCACCTCCATTTAAACACCGGATACAGGTATAAAGCCACCTTTATCTGCCCTATATTATCTGGGCAGTCAAGGAGCTGTTCAGTTCCTGCTGTATAATAGAGCAGCCTCGGGGTTGCACTGACTACAATAGCCCCACGGGGCTATCTGCAGGTGAGACTAGCTGGAGGGCCCTGCAGTCCAGCCTTGTTCCCTTCCTCCTCATCCATGCTTCCCAGGAAGTGCATGAAGCGCAGAGTCTTACTGGCATTCCTAGGCTACCTGGGGAATGTCCCTAAGTAGGGGATAATGGTGAGATCTTTTGGCTGTGAGGCCCCTTTACATGACTTGAGCAGTATACATGGGCCACCCCACCAAAGAGAATCAGGCCCTGCCTGTGGAACGTGTGTGTCAGTTACATCCATTTGGTGCTCAGTGGAAGTGTGGGGGACCACAAAGCATGGAGAAAGGCTGCTTCATCTTTATACCCTCCTGTTGGTGTTTGCTGTTAAATGCACCTCCTCCCATGCATTGGGTGTGTAATCACATCCACTGAGTACCAGATCAGTGCAAGGGACCCCATTTTGCCAGATCCCCAATCACGCATCTTACATCCTTGAAGTGGGTTCATCATGTCTTGGAGAAAAGTGCTGGGAGCATTTTAGACAAACAAACTAGATTTGGAGCCAACAGGGACAAATATGCAGAGAGACAAATGTCCCCTTTTATTTTCAAGCCATCTTTTCAAACCTGCTCTTCTTTTGTAAGCACAAAAAACACTGGCATAACCAGTCTCTTAAAACATGAGCTTGCTGATTTTGAAATCTAGGCTGCAATTTAGATAAGTGTTTTTTTGGGGGAGGCTGGTGGTTGTTTTTTTTTGTTTTGTTTTGTTTTACCCTGGATTCAAGGATGTGATGTATGTAAAGCTCCAATTTAGCAGAGCCTTTCCTAGATTAAATCACACTGTATAGATATGGTTTGGCAGAGGATCCAACAGCTCATACTAATAGGACCAAAAATTTGTAGAAGAATGGGGTAGATTTTAATGTAAGTTTACTTTTCTTCTAATGAATATTAATGGCAGCTTTCACTACTGCTTCTATGATTCATAAGAGAAAATTAAAATCCTTCCTTGAAATTTATATGACAATGCAGTTAACATCTTGCATTAGCTCTGAGAATCTTTCAGTTCCATTTCTATGGCACATTGTTTGCCTTATAAAACATATTTTAAATATGAAACATTGAATGTTCATTGCTGCTTTATAGCATTTTTATTCATTACCTGCTGGAGGCAAAGGGCATGGTTTTATATAGAATTCTCAGTTGAATGTCTTATTTTGCAGTTTTACTCTACTGTATATGTTTCCCAAGAAATGATTTTCTTTCAGATGCAGATGCTCTTCTGGAAAAGTGATGCAAGGCAGATTCCACTTATGGCTCCTCTATGCTAGGCTTTCTGTGGTGAAAATCACCAGCATTGACATTTTGGGTGGGTGGGTGGCTTGCCAAACATCTTTTCAGGCCCATTCAAAAGTTATTCCCCTCTTAAACATTTGACAAAGCCCCGGCTGGGATGATTTAGCTCAGGTTAGTCCTGCTTTGAACAGGGGCTTGGACTAGATGACCTCCTGAGACCCCTTCCAACTCTAATATGCTATGATGACACCACTGTTCCAAGGAGCTGCTTTGGACTTTTGAGATGGGAGTTGATGAAGCTTTGGCTCACCTTAAATCTGATGGACTCATGTGTAGACGAGAAGGATCTTATGAGATACAGTCAGCCTCCTGATTCCAATTTGACCCACAACCAGCTAACACAAGTTGTATTCAACACTGTCTCTGTACAGCGACTACCAAGTTCCAGTCCACGTTGTGTTGGTTAACACCATGAGTTTTGGTAATGTGCTCAGGAACTATCCCTCCCTGCCAAATTCCTTTATTATCCATTGCTTAGTGCTAGCTGGCGGGCTTTGGCTCTGCCAACCCATTCTGTAACCTCTCCACCTTACCGTGGCAATAGTTATTTTGTACTTTAAAAAGGTACCGAGCCTGCACAGCTCCAAGGGCAACTTCTGGTAAAAACAGCAAAATTACCTTGGCGGTGCCATCAAATTGCCTGCGAGACCTTCCCTTACTTCTCATCTGCCCACAAGTAATCTGTTCGTATAAACCTCTTCTGCCACATTTACCCTCACTAGCAACTTTCCCCTTCCCCTAACACAGTCCCATACTTTCTTCCTACCCCACAATGCTCTCTTTTATGATGTCACACCATTGCCAAGGAGCGCAAAGCACATGCATCCTGAAGCTGAACACAAGGGCTCTGGGGCGGTCTCTTGCATGAGACATAAAGATGAGTTCTTGGCCACTTGTGATCATTAAGGGCATCAACCCAAGTGTTCCTTGCTAAATTCACGGTGCACAGTGCTGCAGTTAGGAACCCTCGCAAAACAATTAGCTACAGAAATAAGGTAACTTTTTTAAAATTATGCTTACTGAGTTTTCTGCTCTTAATATACCATCTAACCATCTCTAGCTAGCTTTCTGGAATTAGCACGTTAAAACTTTATCTACCTGTCCAGCTTTAGCTAAAAGCACAATGTCTTTGACTAGATACCTTTCAGAATTGCTGTTTACATGGATTAGAATTTAACCTGTGCTAAAATGGACTCGGTCTTGCCCGTTGTCTGTGTTGGTGTGAAGGGGTTCACTCACCACTGGAGCGTCTCCTTGTGGTCAGGTGTCATATAGCAGCTCCATCCCCGTATGGCGTTCCCGGCTGACAGCTGCTCTGGAGGTGTGGTGGTTTCTCTCCTGAAACTCGCTCCTCTGGCCAGGTCATGATTTAGTCAGTCGCTTCCAGGGTAACAGAAAGCCTCATTCAAAACAGGCCAGTGTCCTCACAAGAGGGTCTCTGACCCCAAATCCAGGCACCTGGTCCTTACACCCTTGACTCAGGGATGTCCAATGTCTTTGTTTGCTTCTCTGGACTCATACCACAGAAGAGGAGGAACCCAGCCCCCACTATACCAGGTTCCAGCCCAGTGACCTACATTCAGCTGCCAAATCCCACCCCTGCTGCTGTTTTCCCTGGGCTCCTTCCTACCAAGCCTTGCCCTTTTAAACCTTTTCAGTTCCCCTTACACTATTCCTCCCTAGACCACCCCCCAGTCCAGATTCTGCCCTTCTTCCAGGGCACACCAAGCGGGCCTGCGCCAAGAGCCTATTCTCCCCCGGGGCTGCCTCCTCATCACCTCTCTGTCCCCAGAGGTGACTGCGGCTCCCTCCCATCTGCGACAAGCTTTCTCTCTCTTAATTAGCCCATTCCTGGCAGCTGGGCTTCCGGAGCTGTTAAGCCAGGCTCTCCCTCCAGGTGCAGCCAGATAACCTAACTGGCCTCTCAGGCCCACCTTAACCCATTCAGGGCCTGTGTTGGGTGTATGCCCCATCCACTTGGCTATAGATGGCAAAATCTGCCTTTACTTGTACTGAGTTTTCTTGGGTGTTGCATGTTTTTAATTAAAAATAAATCAGAACTTTTGATATACCCGATTTTGTAGGCCCTTACTACTTTCAGGCCTTCATTTGCCCTCTGTCGTCTTGTTCTCTGACTTCATTTATTATGTTTCTTAGTAGCAAAACAGAATGTTATTCATAGAAGTGATACCTCTTCAGTGACTTCATGTTCTAGTGACTTTTCTCCTTAAAACACTGAACAGCTTTATATTTGGTTTTGACAGTTTCATTATTACATATTTAAACAGCACATCTGAATGGATCCCACTGTATTATCAAACTATGGCCCTGATCCTGCCACTTCTGCATAACTGGGAGTGTGCAAGCAGTCTGCCACTGACTGTAGCAGGACAAGGCCCACACTTCCAGTGAAGCGCCTGCAGGCAGCTTTCAAGGGTTGTGAAATGCACGTAAAGGAAGCACTGTGCCCTTCTCACGGAAATGCAGCCTCGGCTGGGGTGGAATGGGGTAGCTGTTACCTAAAGCATAGCAACAGCAACACCACACTGCAGTTGAGAACAGGAAACTGAAATCATGGGGGGGAATTTAGGTAGGCAAAAGGTAGCTACCCAAACTGGAATTTGGTCATGTCTGTAACAGAGCTAACCACCTCCTATGCATGCCCTTGTTGCCAGGGGACTCTGCAGCACTCTGCCTCAGTTTCCCAGCTTCATGGCCTTAAGAACACCACAGGTTTTTTTGGGGTGGGCGAGGGGGAGGGGTGACATCACTCCTGCCTCAGGCTGGCTGAACACCAGGACCAGTTCAAGGTTCCAACATGAAGTCTGTCACCACATCTCCAAAATTCATACTCTGGCTCTGGAATCTTCTACCACTCAGAACTCTTGCTCTGTCCCAGCCTGCTGTTCAAACAGCCGCTCCTAGCCCTTCCAAATGGAGCTCAGCTTTCTGGGGCTGGCTTGCAGCCCCAAACCTTTCCTCCAGTCAAGGGCTTCCTTCAGGCACCTCCTACTTCCTGCAGCTCTTCTGCAGCCTCTGCTACAGCTTCTTCTTTTGCAAGGCCCAGGTGCCTTCTCTTAAGCCCAATTGGGCAGCAAGTGATCAGTCACAGATGCACTGTACTCAGCTCCCTCTGAAAGGGGTCAGTCAGCAGGCGATGGGGCTAATTTTTCCATGAAAAGTGCTAAGTGATCAGGACCTTTGTTTTACAACTGATCTGAAACATGGCACTCGCAACAGCAGAGCAGCCCCTACCACAATGCTCGGGCACTGGTTCAAAGCTGGCTCAGAAGGAATCAAAGTGAAGCGTAATGAGTAATTATTCCCATTTCCTGTAGCAATGCCGGGTTTTCCTTGAAGGTCTCCCACAAATCCTGACCACGCCAGAGCTGAGAGGATCACAGCCCAAGTTGATGGCTTCAGAAGTGCGAAGAGGAAGAGGTGAGAGACTCTGTTTGCAAATAGATGGTAGTTTATAGTCTTAAAGCCTTTATTTTAATGCAAAATAAAACAGGTAAATATGTATAGTCATATATAACAAAAAATTCAAAATCACTGGTGGTACCAAAAACATTTCTCAAATTTGGTGTTGAATCTTCCCCTCCCCCAATGATTTCACATTATTTTTTATTCCACGCACACGACTATAGTCAGGTATCATAAAAAGGCCAAGAACTAATAGAAAAGTGACTTATCAACAAAACATCTGGTTTATATATTGATAGTAAACAGCATTCCCGAGCATGCCCGTAGGGTTGGAATACTTTCGCCAACAACAGCAATCAAGAATGCGGGGCAGGGCTTCATTCTGGGAGGTGACGTGCACCCTTAATTCAGTGGAAAGCCTCAGGATCAGGCCCCAGAAGAGTAGTCCGGTGGGATTCACTTAGAACACTCGCTCTGAAAACCAAATCTTTGATGATGTTTCTGACGAGGAAGAGGAGGTAGAACTTTCACTCTCTGTACAAAAAGTTAGGCAGCATGTGAAGCTATTTCTAGTTATGGACATTTTTATAAGCTGGTGCTTAGGGCTGCATGTATTATTTAGGGCGAGGGGTTGTTTTTATTCTTTGTTCCCCTCCCTTTTTCACAAAGACATCTTTGCAGGAGTGCCCACAGAGCCTCCTTATAATAGCAGGATCACAGTGGTAATGTTCCCTCACAGGCCAATGTCGGTTGATCACTAGTATTTGGTCACTCCGAAAGTCACTGGTTTCCATTTGTATCTCTAAATCTGTCACAGTCCAACTGCTCCTTCACCAGAATCCGAAACCTATGCTGCAACGCAGCTAGCACAGCAGCTTGGAAAATCACAGCATCCCTCCTGGCATGCAAGCACATTGCTCTTGTTTAATCTTCACTCATGCCACTGTGCAAATTTACAGTTTTCCCGCTCCTGCAGCAACCTGAACTACACTTGCAAACCCAGAACACGGCAGGAAAGTTTTTGCTGGATTGGCACGTTTTTGATGAGGCAATTATGTGTCAAGAGCATTTCAGACATGTAAAACTCCAAAACATATGGACATATGGGGAAAAGAGCAACCTGTTACTTAATGGCTCTTTTGGATTTTGCAAGTGGTGTATTTTCAACTGTCAGTTGTAGCACCTCGTGAAATTTGCAGGGTACATATTTTCTACAATATGGTGCTAAAATCATACATTTTACATTGCACAGAAGCAGACTATATATACAGTAGTTATATATCATGCTTTGCAAATACCGTACCTCTACAAGATATTAAACCAGCGAACTGCAATTTTGTCCCAGAACAGCATCACAGATTAATGAGATGGTCTGCTATACTTTTTGCTCCTGTCCCCCAGCAAGGTCAGAAGTTTTCTCCTTCATAGCTTCCAGCAGTGTATGATGCATCCATATATTATGCTAGTATCTACTTTTTTTATTTTAAGTCTCTTCTGTATAACCTGTTGCATAAGATTAACAACTTGGAAGGTGCTCGTTTGATCTGTCTGCCCTAACCAAGTGGTGCCATTGCAGTCAATGGGAGCTTTCAAAGGAGGTTTCAGGTTACATACAGACAATTGAGCAAGCCCTTCAAAGGCCAGAAATGACCCAGAAGCTGTTTCCATCCTGGTTTTTTATGGCCCTGGCTCATGAAATACTGTAAATGAGTTCTGTAAACCACGCTCTGCTGTGGTGGCATGCGAAGGGTTAATAGGCAATGAATGATAAGGCAGTAGCTTCTCTTCAGAGCTGTTCTTAATTGTGGTCTGGCTTGTTAAAGCCACTGACACAAACATACTAGTTTCTTTACAGCTAGATCAAATGCATCTGGGGTGGTAGTTAAATTAAAATACTTCTTTCCTTTTTTTGGTTTTCACTTTACTGTAGCACTAGCAGCTACCCTGTGGCTGCCAAATCTTTATTAACCAAATATAACACTCAGGGTAGAAAGCGCGTTCAGAGAAGGACAAAGCTGTGTGTGGCATGTACGCTATGCCCAGTGTTTGAGTGGAAAGGGAATGCATCTGATAATCGGAAGAGTCCATTAGAATGCAGCAATGCAAACCTGTGTGAGATCCCGATTCACCATGCTCTAGTGATCTAACGAATCCTTACCCATTTTGATAAAGGGATATGCACCATGTGAATGAACCTTTCATGTGATCTGTAACTGGGAGGTGACCTATGTAATGAAACTGCTGCATACCGAAGGGCATCAGCCAGGCCAGGTCCGAGGCCTCTCTCTGAGAGGAGAGGGGACCAAATTATTGTCTGATGCTTCCAAAGGCAGATATTGAAGAATTACGGACACACAGAAGCTACTTACAATGTGTTTCTAGTTACAGACTCTTGGCTCCCTAAGCAATGCTTAGCATGACATATCACTGAGATAAGCATCCAAGCCTCTGAAGCCCTGTAAGACTGGGCAGCAAATGTCTATGGAATTGAGAAGTCCCATGGCTGGGAGGCACATTTCAAACTGGCTCAGAGCATCTTTACTTCCTTAAGGCCACCCTCAACCGCCCCCTGGAGGCTGCAGAGCAACTCTGAGCTAATGTCTGGTGAGCGCCCAGTCCCTCTCCTACCTTCTCTCCCTCCCCGTTGTCCTTCCCCTTGTCTTCTCTCCTCTCCTCATTGTTTTAAAAAGCCTTAATTGTTTGACCCATTCTCCTCATTCTTCTTCTCTTTGCCCCCAATGTTTCTAAAGCAATTTCTCCTCTGTTATCCTCATTCTCTTCTCCGTCTCCTGTTGGTTTTAAAAGCCTAAAACCTCCTTCTCCCCCCCCCCCCCGTTTCCAGTTGCCTCACAGATCACTGCCGTGTGAATTGGCATTGTTTGGCATTTAGCACAGAAAGGCGGAGCTTCCTGACAATGATCAGCAGTGGGCCCTGCAGTAACAGGTGACAATTCACACACACAGGAGCCATGCACCATGACAGCAGAAGAATAGGATAGACGCTTACAATTGCAAGCTCAGAATTCGTTAATTAATGTGCCAGCAGACACCTTTATGCAAACCTGACCAGAGTGGGGCAAGCACTGGCTCTGCCCTTCCTGATCCATCTGAATATTTGATGGAGCAGCAACTTTAATAGTACTTAACATAAGGCCAGATCCTCAGCAGGTATAAATAGGATTAGCTCCACTCATTGACACCTGATGAGCACCTGGCCCCTAGGCTTTACATATAAGACCTATGCTCCATATCATTAACATGGGTACAGTTAGATGCACATTTTTCAGATGGTTACCTTGCGGTCTGGCTACTTCTATAGGACAGTTCTATGAGTACTTTCCAAACTGCCCATGTACAGTTGATGAAGTTTAGTTCAGTTTTAATCCAACTGTAGCATTTGCGCTATGAAAAGAGGATAATCTGGATGTGTAACTACCAAAAATGAGGACCACCAGATGAATGCTCTAACAAACAAGCAGAAAGAGGAAGACAGAGGCAAGATTAAAAATCAGGAACTGTGCCATGTTCAGAATATAAAACTGCTGGTTCAAACAGGAGTGGGACATGATGCCCAGCAGCACGGAAGTCATCTGTAAACTCACCATTGCACACAGCACTAAATTACACAAGGTTCTCTGCTCCAGAGAAAAACCTGTACTGACTATGTGTGTCATGTCACTAAAAGGCTACTGTGATATAATACTCCTGTGGTGTTGATCCAAAATGGATTTTTGTGATAATGCCACTAGTCTTTTACTGAGGGCACGCCGTGTGTGGGTGCATGCGTGCGTAGCCAGATGTGGTAAATAGCCCTGAGCTGTACTAACACACTTACTTTTCAGTCATCACGTTCTATTTTTAACTACGAACCTGTTCGGAGGCTGGCAGTAAGAATGATTGCAGTTATGGTGCCATTCCTACATGCAGTGAAGTTTGCTAGGACCACCTGGAAAAAAGGTCATGTCTGGAATCCTTCATCCCAGCCCACGTTGGCAAAGTCCAGCTTTAGGCTATACAGCTGCAGTCATGGGATTCTTCTGCCTGGAATCCTGATGTCTATACTGATATCGATCCGGGCTACTCCCACGCTGTCCTGCTCGGCCCATTTCATTATAAGCTGGCACTCTGTGTGGTTGGGGAGGTGAAGGTGGGACATCCTGGCGAAGGGGTCCCTTGTGCTGGGCGGTTAGTTGTTGGGCTGGGTAATACTGGGGGTACCGCAATTCCGCTGCCCTCATGTCTGGTACACGAGAGTAGTTTCCTTTAGAGGGATGGACAGTAGGCTGCCCTCCTTGGTAGTACGGAAGATCTCTCTCTTTGTACATCACTCGTGGCCCTGTTAAATACTCCATTGGTTCTGCAGGTCCACACCTGGGAGGAAGAAAATATAGCTAGATAAATAAAGCAGAGTTCTAGGCCAGCAATACATGTTAGTTAAGTTTTACATTTAGTATGGAACAGGAAATGCCACCTCAGCAGGGACTGAACCCGCTAAGTCAAAACAGAACTTCTTGACAGTAAAAAAACCCTCCCAGCTGCATGCAATATTTCTAACACACAGGACACTGGGCGCAAAGGTCCATTGCACTTCACAGCCCAGGGACAAAGGAAGAGCTCTGCAGCTCACAAAGCCACCCTCCCCCCTGAGCCATTTGCCATAATGGAAACAAAGATCCTTTAACCAATGTGCGTTTGACTGCATCTTATCTAGCCTGAGGATAAACAGATGAGTTTGGGCTACAGCTTTGCAAATCCCATAAGTCTTATGTGCACAAATATTCACACCTCCCAGCCCTGACTCACTTTTTTCTTTTAACATGTCAGACTGTAAAACTCTGAGAATACTATAGTTGGAAATCTTGGAACTCCTCGAAGAAACAACAGGGATGTTAGGATACCATATCTGTGTTTAATGGGCTAGTCGCCAATGAGGTCTCAAAAAACCCCAGTGAGCTGGAAAGCTGCTGATGTTAAGACTGTTCTGTAACTTGTCTGCATCCATAAGGATTTGGCAAGCTCTGGTGCATGTGAAAAGCAACATGTGAACATGTAATCCCAGAGGATGTGCTATAAAGTCCTTTCTGTGTCTTAATCCCATGATTTACACTAATGAGGGATTGATATTTCTCTTTGATATAGCTTAATGTGATACTTCTTAATCACAAAAAGAATTGTTCTGCATAGATATGTCACTACAACATCCACAAGAGTTCAGCACAACTAGGGGTTTGACTGTTGTGATTGCAAATGTCCCTTATACTTCACTAGGGCAAAACCTCCCATTGACTTCAGTGGAATTTTTTGCCTGACTACAAACTGAAGGAAGCCAGCAGGATTTTGACCTAAAGAGACGACTGAAAACATAAATCAATTATACCTGCTCTAGGGGTACAGGACTAAACTCGTCAGCTGTTGTTTAAATACATTTTTGTGGATTTATTAAAAACATCTCTATTGTAAAAGATATCAGATGTCCAATTTGCTGAATACTTTCACTTCCTCCACCAAGCTCTCTCCTGTTCACACAGTGATTTTATAAGTGTGCTTCTCATTGCTTAACCTGTGCTCTCCTCCCAGATGCCATCGAAAATTGTTTTGCATGAAGTGAAACACAACATGTGGTTTTCTGCTGCACTCGCTTAAGCCCCTGGGGTAAATCCCAGACATAGGCAATGAACAAACATTATCTGCCTTGAAATGAACCTACAACTCTCCCCCTGGACTCGCTTATTGCAAATGTTTCCTGTTTAAAATGGAAAGAGAGAGAGGAGGAATTCCAGGCCTTGGACTTTTAGGACCCTGCAGTCCCCAGAGGCTTTCTGCTTTCAAAACAGAACATTATGAAAGACAGGCACTTCTGGGTTTTTTTAAGAGACAGTCCAGGCAAAGTGCTTGAAGGGGTTGAAGCCACCCTCTGAGATACTAAAAGGGTTAAGGGACTCTCAACCTGCATATGTTCAGACAACTGGTATCTCGGCGAGTCTCACACAGGCCTTGCAGCAAAGTCTAATTTCCACAGCAGGCCAAAGTGTTGCTACATGTATTTCTATCAAAGATGGTACTAGTTCACTAGCCATCCACACCATATCTTGCACTGTAGGGACATTTTACAATTGGAAGTTTGTGTTTAGGTGCAAGAGATATTAAAAGCTGAAGCAGTTCCGTGTCAAGGAATAAAATAAAGGGAACAAATGTTAGTGTTTCATATTTGACATTATTTCCTTTTTTAAGACTCAAGAAACAGAATAGCGATGCTTAAAAGGATATTTGTCAAGATAATGCTCATACCTTTTAATATAATTTTCCCTAGACAAAATTTTTGTTAACCATGTTAAAAAAATCAAAATAATGCAAACATGCTTAGGACAGAGACAAAGCCCAGTGGGAATCTAGGTAGCTTTGAATCAGGCCCTTAATGCAAAGCTGAACTTATGATTTTAAAATATTTCAAATGTAATTGGTGGAAAACGGGTTGTGTTAAATCTGGAGTTAGAGGTGCTGTTGGAACAAGCTGCTGTGCATCACCAGTTGCACTCTTAGCGCATCTTCCATTGTGCTGCTCTGCTCAGGGTCTAGACGTGGCAAAGCTTGGAGGAGGGGCAGGAGGTTTCAGAGTGTAACGAATGGCTTCTTTTCAGGTGAGTTGAGTGTGCAGGGGATGTGGACCTCTCCAAAGGAACATCTGGGGAGAAATAAACCAGGTTCGACCCTAAAAGTATTGGGCCAGATTTGATGGCCAATTTTAGGCCCCTCTTCACTGGTTCTCTGAGTGGAATACAAATGGACCAGCTATGGCAACATACCCCCTGGGGTCAGGGATTGGTGGCTGGAGGAAGGGCAGGCTGGATGGGCTAGGCATGGTTCCCGCAGAACCTTTCGGAAATGCCAGCATATTCATATTTCTGCAGCTTCCTCCACACTTCGAATAAAAAGCAACAAACAGTTAAAGGAAGCCTGTGTGAACAGGGAAGGCTGAGAAGCCCTGGCAATTCTGCTCCACTGGCAATCCCCGAGGAGAATGATCTGAGGGAAACTCCACAAAGGGTTCCTTGTGGATCTTTCAGTCCCCCTTGCCCAGATCACTTCCCCAGGGTATTTCTGCAAAGAGGGGATGGCCCAGGCTATTGTTCCTATTTACAATAAGCCCTGGATGTTGAAACTGAACTAATGCCTGATGATTCATTCTAGATCATCTAGTGGTCTCTTCTGATATTAAGCTCTATGTTTCCATGACTCTTCCGCTTCCCCCCCTGCCCCCTTTCTTGTTGTTTTATTATGGGTGAGTTGCTCACAAATCCAGGCCTGCTGACGTTAGTGATTTTAAAAGGGAGTGAGAGAATGGTTCAAAGCACTTTTTGAAGACCCCACCCTCTACCTCACATTAACCAGCAGCAGCTAAGAATCTGCTAGACAAGGGAAAGGCTAGCTGGCTTGACCAACCCTGAACGTCCCTTTCATTATTTTTTTAAGTGGACAGAAAGTCAGTATTCCTAAGGCAAAAGAAAATCTACAACCCCAAACTCAGGTGCTAACCTATAGCATTAGAAATGCTGTTACCATGAAAAGCTGCAACCACATGAGTAAAGGCTGGGAGATTTGGGGGCAATTTCTAATAATAGTGATTTCCCGGGAGCACATGCATTGCTACTTTGAAGCACCTCAATTTTCATATGACCTTATACAGTCTACTTGTGTGTTATTACTTTTCTTTAAAAAAAAAAAAAATCCATAAACCAAAACAAACACCTTTTCAATTGCAGCCCGTTGGACACAGTGCTCATTTCTGAGCAGAATCAAAACAACTCTGCATTTTCTCTCTGCAGAAATTACCAACTCTGAGGAGGCCCTAATGAAATTCTTCTCTTCCTCCCCCACACCATTCTGTTTTTCTTGGTTCCTGGTGGGTTCAGAGTTCAGAAGGCTGGATCACACTTCCCCAGTGACCCATCATTTGTGGGTCAGACCAACAACTTGAAGTGGAAAATCATTGACCCCTGGGAGCCATCCAAACCCCACAAATTGGGTCAACCAGCCCAGCCACTCCAAAGGGCCTGATTAGGAGTGTGCCCTTTAAGAGGACATGCTGAGCGTGAGCGTCTCTGAATGTCAGCTGTTTGCCAGATTTCTGGCCAATTGTTTGACCTGTGGGGCCAGTGGGCTGAATGGGTGGCTGCAGAAGGGGAACATACACAACAGCACAAGACATGCTGATCTCGTAGCTCAGAAAGCCTTTTACTGACTGGCTGAGTTGTGCCTTTTCCTAGGGAAGGAGTTGGGAGCAAAAGATGTGGGACCAGCTAAGTTAATATACTTCTTTTTAATGAAGTTGTGGAAAGAGAGAAGGCAGGAGCACTGACTTCAAGGAAGGACTCAAAGCTATTGGAGCAGCAGGAAACCCTCCCCCCAAATGGTGACATGACCTAGGCAAGGTGCCTTTAAAAAGCCTGATTACTGTACTACGATGATGGGAAATACTATTTCTCCCCTCCCATCCCCCACAGAGAAGGTTTGGTACCAATAGAGGTAATGCAAACTTCCCCACACTCCCTGCCAACTCGTTTCAACCTTAGCCTACTGGTTCTGAGTTGTGCTCATTGATCTTCAAAACGCTGATCAGTTAGGAACTGTGATCCATTTCTGTAATTAGGAGCCCAATATAACCCTTGCTTTCAAGGTGACGTGCAAAAGGTGATTAAAATATTGTGCTTGGGCCCTCTTTCATTTCTTGATGACGGATAAAGAGAGCCTAACTGTTTTTCTTTTCCTGCTTCTTTTTACCTTAGAGATATCAAGATTGATATTCCCTGGCTTCACTACAGATCTCAGGGAGGTTTCATGGTTGTTTACAATTTAATTGAAGAGAGTGGAATCTTTAAGGAAGGCCCTTCTCTATCCAAAATGTTAATTAGTGATTAAAGTTAAATGGGTGTTAATAAAAAGTGATTACAAATCATTTCCCCTCCCAGTTGCTCAATTTCCACTCTCTTGTGTCTTGTGATGTCCCCATTTCAGTAATTCTCCAGTTATGAGAGAAAGAGAAAAAATCTCCCACTCTGAAGGGAGGTATTTGTTGAGATACACCTCAAGGAGTTTCATGCTATGTAGCTAATGGAAAGCCATACTTGACTACAGCCTCTTTTGCATCCTCTTCCATGACAGTTTAGTCTATGCAAGACTTAAAGAGCTCCTGGGGATGGCATGAGGCAACAAAGGCTATGATTGAAGTGCAAAAAGAGAATAGGGCCCTGTCTGTGTCCAGAGGTTTCAGCAAAGAAACCTCTTTGTATGCATCACAATTGAGTGCTGCCTGTTATCTATGATAAGGGCCCTAACTACATATGAAAGATACAAAGGAGGAGGAAAAAACAAAGAACCTAGGTCTAGGAATTAAGTGAGACAAACAAACAATCTTACAATAAACATGAAATGTTCTTCTGAGAGCTGAGCTTATAAACTGTTTCCAACATACATTTAAAAAAACTGGATCCAGTGGCTATGCAGTCTGTATCTCTCTCTCGCTCTATATATAGATGATATTTAAAGTCACTGCACATAACAGAGAAAGCAGTGCTGGTTCTAGGCAGTAGCACCAAGAACTTTAATAGCTTAATATTCAGTGTATATATACCTAAAAAGTCAATGCAGGTTTTAAAAAGAATGTCATTGCATGGTTCTGAGTTTCATTAAAGTCTGTCATTTGCAGGCTGGTTGCTCCTAAAACAGATGTTCTTTGCCATTTCGAACCAACGTTTATCAATTAAGATAATGTTTTTTGCATTTAAATAGCTGCACGAAACCAAATTTCGTAACCGAGCATTGGGAGGAAACTGCAGCACTGCAGCATTGTTGTGTTGCTCCTGTCAGAGAGACGGCTGTACCTCTCAGCAGAAGGCAGATGTCCAGCCATGTCATACTAATCTCAAACACACCACACACAGATTATTTATGCGCTGAGTTAGTGGAGGTGCTTTCTCCTCCTGTTCTTTTATCAACAATGCACGACTAAAAAATCAGATAATGTAAACTAATACAATCCTACGGTCTCATGTAGCACATGCCATGCAGAGAGAGCTGTTTTTAGTTGGAGGACTGTGTTTGGAATTCCTGCAGTGTCAGGTTTCCAGTTACCAGACCCTCATCCCTGGTGCAGGCATGAATGCGGTTGGACAGGATTAGCAGAACACTTTGCAATGTATATTACATAGCTTTGACTTCTATAGGCTTTGCAGACCGATAAAAATAATGATCATTTCATGACCTATATTACTGGAAAAAATGGGAAAAAAAATCTACTTTTGCTATTTGTGTTTACTTTGGATTGCAAAGAGGACAGGTCCCTTGTAGTTTGCTGGGAATTCAAGGAGGGATACATTTCAGACACAAAGCAGTAACCTAGGGCCTGATTTTCCTTTCACAGCAGTTTTACACTGTGGAAACTCCTCAGACTTCAAACAGTTACCCTTGACTGACCCTAGTGTAAGAGCCTGTCTGCACAGTTTTTGTGCTGCTATAATAGAAGAGTTAAAGTTTTGAATATAGTTTAGAAACCAGTATAAAGTAGTAAATATGTGTGCAGTTAGCCTAGTATAAGTTTGCTTATATTGGTATAGTTATAGCAGGACAAAATTGTGTGTAGACCAGCCCTAAGCGACTGGAAAATCAGGCCTTTTTCTCTTTGCAAGCATATCATGGGTAGCCTGTAACCAATAACTAGTACTGGAGATGCCTGGAACTCAGCAAGTGCTGGTCAGAGATCTTTTGAAAAGATAAAATGCGCCCTGCAAACAGAATCTAATGGGTTCAGTGGATGATGCATGTTTACAGGCACTGGAAGGGAATGTTGATGGCAGGAGAGCATGAGGTGGAAAAATAAGGTCTTGGGTGGACAATGGGGTATCCTGGGTGGATTAAAAGGAATATTTATCCACAAAGATTAGTACAGGATCATACAGAATGGACTGCTATGGTGGCAAACCATCTGTAATGGTGACGCCACAGAAGCAACAGCATAGGGAGACATTTTGAGAGGTGCTGGGCACCCAGAGCTCCCAGTGAATTCATTTGAAGTTGAAAATATTTATCAGGTGCTCAAGTGCCTCTCAAAACTGGGACCAAAACAGCTACTGATGACAACTCTCCATACATGCCAAAAGAGATACAGACAGAATAATAAAATACAATTTAGTAACCTGAAATGAAGTTTTAAAAATCTAACATGAGGTGACAAAACACATCCTGTGACATTCCTCTAGGGAGCTTAATGATTCCTTTTGTACATACGAGCATTACCGTAACTGCAGTTGTACTCAGCCTTGTGTAGAAAATAGGAACAAACTGTGCGCTACTCTGGCCAGCATCAGAATTTAGGGAGGGATTTTCACAAAACACTCAGCACTGGCGAAACTCTGCTCCTACTGAATGTGAGTGTGAAACTCCCATTGATTTCAATGGAAGGCGTTAGGCCAATTTTTGAAAAGTCCACCTTCTGTGCAACAGCCACCCCCACTAAAAACCCTGGTGACAAATATCAAGAGCCATGATAATTAGGTTAAAAACCAAAAACCCCAAGCACAGTGGTTGGTATTCAGTAAGTACCTGATACAGATACAAAACACAACAACTACCCTAGTAATCTTCCCTAGCTCATTCCCTCTCATTTTGTTCATATGCTCTCAAGCGTGGTACATCTCCTCTAGTGGGGTGTATGGAATAAAGAATTAACTATTGAGCAAGACATTTCTATTCTGTGATCTTTTCAAGCTTGCCAGAGTCTTAAATAGATTGGTGACTTAAGTAGCGAGTCATTACCACATATGTCATTTCAAATGTTACTCATTATTCCACACTGCATAATACCTTGTGAGTCATTAACCTCTTGGCATCAGCAATCCAGTCTCAATACTAGGCAATCATGTCGCTTGTGCACTGGGAGGAACCTTCATGTGCTATCATGTGAAAGGCCTGGATTAGATTTTCAGGTCCCCTTGGCCTTTTGTCTCCTAGATCAGCCAGGGCTGAGAGCTCGCTATAGAGACAAAAGTTCTCAGCCTTTTGCAAGACTGTCTTGCATTACACTGCAGTAACTTCTCTGACCAATCAAAGAGATGGATAGATGTGTGTGAGAGGGAATCCTATGCAACTTGTCAACTACTGTAACATGGGCGGTCTTATGACATATGGGCAAGTGTGAACCAAGGGCAGATTTTGTGCCTTGGAGGAAAAGAATCAAGTTACATTCTGAGTGTAGAAAAATCTATTAAATCCATTTTTATATGAGGAAACCTGTATTTTCAAACCTTAAACAAATGAAGCCTATCTAAGAGGGTTATCTTCAGTATTATCAGCCCAAGTCACTCACCATTTAGAAGAGAAAAAAAAATCAAGCTCACACATCTCAGGTTGGCAAAAGAAAAGACAGTTCAGGAACCAGCTGAATAGTACATTTACATTTAGATTCCTACCCAAGGATGACAAATACTGAACAGGTGCCATGCAGCCATTTCTGCGAGCAATGTTACACCAAAGTCTCTCTGGATGATACTGGTATTATATGAACCCCTAGAGGCTTCCAGTTGATACTGGGGCCCCATTGTGCTAGGCACTGTAAGAAACAGTCCCTGTCCCAAAGACAAGGTGACTTGACCACGGTCACCCAGCTAGTCACTGGAAGAACCAAGGTTAGAGCACAGGTCTCTTACAGCTAGTCCAGTATGCTACCCCATAGACTACTGCTGCTTTTCTGGGGGCTGCCAAGGTGGAAATTAAGGGTTCCATGGTGTTTTAAAAGGTAATTTTTGGGCCCCATTCAAAATGTCTTCTCTTAAAAAAAGCACACAGCTTGTATGTAATGTCCAGGGCAGCATAAGAGCTATTGCTGATTATAAAATCTCCCATTTGCTGGTACTCTCGCTGAACTACAAGTATCCAACTCATTTTATACAGTGCTTTGAAAGACACTAAAACCAAATTCCATTCCATTTGTCACATGAAATGAATTTAAAGCACAGTGATTATTCAGCTGTGTTGTTAAAATGATTTTCAACAAATAATAGAAGTCATTAAAAGAGTCTTTCTAAGTAATAACAACTCAGGCTGAGGTCTTCACTATTCAGCCACTGGGATCTTAACACACTGTCAGATCTTTAGCAGGCTGGTAAAAACTTGTAAGCATGGGTTATTAATGTTATTACCAAGCTTTTATTTTGTTTAAAGTCATCCTTCATCTAAATTAAAGCATTCCTTGCAGTTTTTCCCATTGCCATGATGAAGCATTGCTGTCAGCTATACCTCCTGCAGTACAAACTGGGTGGTAAAATCATGCTTCAAAACATAAAGGAGATATACAGTTGGAATTAATGGTAGCGGGTTATTTTTTCCCTTCATTTTTTTTTTTGTTTCGGGATTCAGTTAAACTTACTTAGCTGTCCTGTTTTGTTTTTTCTTGCTTGCAGTAAAACCAAAGCTCAAAGTCCTGAAGAAGCTGACAGCTGTTTTTGCATAAGCTTTTGTTATCCTTCATTAGATGTTATTTCAACTCACATTGTCTCTCAGCCTCTGATTTATTGATTTGTTCCTAAACAATTCAAAAACCTGAAAATTCATCCTACTTTCCCTATTTGTGTTTTGTTTCATTCTAGACATTTACTTCTCCTGGCATATGTAAAGGTATGTAGACTATAGATTTCTCAATACACTGCTCCATTTACACTCCACTAACCACCCCTTCCTCTGCCAGTCAGGAAACATCAGATGCAATAATTTAAATATAAAGGTTTATAGTGAAAAGTGACTGAACATATAATTTTACAGCTGCAGTTAAGGCACTTACAAGGTATGTAAATCTTTATATTTGTGAAAGCAAATCAGGTCATTACACCTGATTTAACTACTCAATTCGTACCCACAAGTGAGGTTACAAACGATGTGGGGCTCCTCAAGTTTGGCTTTAAATAACAGGAGCCAAATCCTGGAACCAGTGCACAAGGAATCTCCTGGGGTGAGAGGAAAGGAATCCTCTGCACAGTGCATAGAGTAGCTGTAGTGTTGCCTAGAGGCCACTACAAGAACATTACAGCTGCAATAGCCCTTGTGGCTGGGGAACTTTTGAGCTGAGTTCATGCTGGCTTTATTCTTAAAATCTCCCACTGTTACATTTGCCCAAGTGCAGTTGCAGCTGGGGAAAACCTGTAGACTGGACACCATATATTTAAAGGTTTTACACTGACTACAGAATGACCTTTTTATATTGCTGCCCGCATTCGTAGTAGCTGAGCAGCTTCCGAAAGGCAATAGCATTCCGCAGTGGATTTCAGGGAGTCTCTTGTCCCTTTTCTGGCTCAGAACTCAGGCGTAGGGCTTGGGGTTTTTACCACCATTTTGCTTAATCCTGGTCAGCCCAGATGTAGCCCTTTTCTTACACTAGCGCTCCCCCTGGGGAAGCTGTACTAAAGACGGTGCAATAATGCAAGATGATTTAAAACAAAATGCCAATGTAAACACCACTACCTTCTGCAGAAGGGAAATGGTCAGTGCATCTGCACAGTCATGGATCCAAGCTCTTCCACATCTCTACCCTTTCCCATGCCTCCAGGGTTACAAGTAGCTCCCACAGAGCAGAGCTCCGAAGGTCATTGAGGATGCAGACTACTTGAGCAGTCTCCCCATTCCTGCCCCATTCCTTTCCATAGCACAACTGCAGTTGAGGAAGATATGGACCAGACATTGCAGAAAATTAGGTAGAAGTAAACATTTAATGCTGACAGGATTCACAACTAGAAGGCTGTAATCCTGTTGTAGTGATATATGGCTACTAAGAGGTTAATCCATGCCTCTGTGGAATGAATGTATGTGGCCCAATCTTTGTCTGAATTCTCTGTCTCTTACATGCATTTTATAAATACTGTATGTAATTAACTGTTACCAGGTTGTTAAGCAGTGTGATGAAGTGTGAATTTATCATTCAATTGTTTTCCTTGTTTACAAAGTCCTTGCTATTCTCCAAAATGGCAACATGGGATGGTCTGCTTATTTTATTATATTTTAGTGAAGCTAATTCTGGTAGCAGAAAGAATACTGTAAAGAAAAGTGAGAAACAGCTGTGAATCCATTTAATTCTTCAAATGCTACCTCAACACATACAATGTAATAACTCTCTCTCTGTGTGCGTGTGAGTGTGTGTGTGAGAGAGAGAGAGAAAGAGAGAGAAAATGAGACACAAACACACAAACACATCGAAAACCAACATGTTAATCTGAGACTTTCAATGCACAAAATTCAGGAAATTCAAGCTATAGTTCCCACAAGCAACTGTAACTCAGTCCTTTGTGCATACGTACCACTTTTATTACAATATATGGCATTAACTTTAATGCTTTTAGATATATATGAGCAATGGGCCTGTTCACAGATGTGGAAACTATAACTGCTGATTTTTATGTGCTTAAAATCTTCACATTAACGTTGTAGAAACATCTTTTTCATTTGTTGCATTTAAATTCCTTGTTTAAAAGTAAGATGCAAATACACAACTTGATGCACATCCCTAAGCACTAATCTGTGTGCAGGGGATCTTCACAGGGGGCATGCGTGTGTATGTGTGTGGGGGAAATTTCCCCTGCAGACAGCCATGCCTTTCAGTCCACATGGTGCAATACTAGCCAATGAACATGTGTAGGAGTGAATGCACTGGCCCCAGTCATCTAGCACATGATCACCTTAGATACCCTCATAGATCTATATTTCATTTATAAGATGTGCACCCCCTGAACCACTGCACACGGGAACCTTGGAATCGCTAAGGGGAGTGGCAAGATGTGCCCAGAAGTAAGGGAAAATGAAGAAACAGAACCTCATTAGTTGAAACTGTTAAGAAACTGGGAGATATTTCAGAGTGGTTTAAAGGAAGAATCTATCAATTTGGCCATCTACTACGGAAGAATTAAATTCTAACACTGAAACAAATCTTTTACAAAATGAATCAATCAAAGAATTATCTTTGCTCCAGTGTATTTAAATCAAGGAAGTCATCACTGACACTAAAGACCTATTAAGATAGCTCATTTGAAGCCAGTTTCCCAGGCTGTTGATTCACTAATGAATAACAAAGGTCACGTCAATACAGCACAGCGCCATGTACTTTTAGACCACACAGTGCCATGTAGCTTTGCGCAGGGTGGTCGTAAAAAGCACCAAAATACTTTCCAGAGAGAAGACAGACAGCTTTACCATGGCTGGGTACAACAGCTCTTACAGAGGGAGGAAGGAGTGTAATGCAATGAAATGTGGAACGTGATGGCGTACATTAACCGGGCTCTGATCCAAAGAAGTTAATACATTTTGGATTAGGCCCTTATAAAGGGAAATTATACTGAGAACAAAATAACCATATACGTTTATGAAATATCTGTATCCAGGGAGTCCTAAGCAAGTACTGTAGTAAGGCTCAAAATCAACAACTTAATGGAGAAAGGTACCCCCCAAGTACTAGATTTGGATTGCTAAGACGGCCCATTCTACATTGAGTTACATCCCTGTCTTCTAAGGATCTAAAGAAAAGAAAGACTGCAGTAAAATGACTTTCCTACTTTTAAATAAATCATCATTATCCAGAGAGAACTCTGAATCCTGCATGCAACCGTGAATGAACAGGACATTGCTCTTAATGGATCTTAACTATTACATTTCTTGGATGTTGTATCTAATTTACTTAGGAATATTGGTAACAGGCCAGTGGGCTAGGGTGACCAGATAGCAAGTGTGAAAAATTGGGACAGAGTTGGGGGGTAATAAGCTCCCATATAAGAAAAAGCCCTGACTATTGGGACTGTTCCTATAAAATCAGGACATCTGGTCACCCCACAGTAGGGTATCTATTCCAATATGTTGTCTCTGACAGTGGCCAGAATCAGATCTTTCTGAGAAAGTGTCAAGAAATTCCATTGTGGAGAATTATGGCATAACCCACCAAATAAGGAAGCTTCTTCCAAACCCCATCAGTTAGTTGTGGTCTTATGCCCCAAAGCATAAATAAAACATTTAAAAACCCAGACCACTTTAAAAAAAAGGAAATAATAGACTCTAGAGCACAATTCTGCAGTAAGAGGTGGATCCAAAGCTGCAGAATCACAGAAAACTTGGTGCCATAACTGTAGGGCAGAGTCTATGCTATTAGAAGTATCAAAACCCAGCTTTAAAGATTCTAAATGTAAAATCTTGAGACAAGCCAATATGACAAAATTCAGATCTTGATTTGAGCATCCATCCCCAATGTTCAAAGGTATTTGAGTTTTGGGCATTGGTATAACCCATCATAAAAATAAGTGCCAGCTGTGACATCTAGATCCAGATCTTTACTTTTCCAAAGTTTAGGAGTGTTCAGATATGTGGTTTTGGCTCAGACCCAAACACAGTAAGTGCTATTTTCAGTAGAAAAGGATTTTTCAAAAATAGAACTTTACAAAAAGTTTAAACACTCTTTTTTTAAAAAAACCACCCCACAAAGGATCAAAATGTGGAGCATTCCACATAATATGAAGCACCTGACAAATGCTTAAAAAGAATCTTCTTGCTGCTTTCCACATGGGAATAGGACAAGACGTTACTTTTCTGAGGATTCAAAATGGCTCTCTGCCATGGGCGGCTGGTGAACCCCTTGCTAGCAGAAGCTAGCCCATGGCCCTGCGCCTTCCATATCAGGCCACGCCCCTCCTCCCCCCGAATTCTGGCTGGGCCACATGTGGCCCTAGCGCTGGGCGGCCCCAGACACTCTGGAGCACTGGCTGCCCTGAGTTCCAGCTGGGTGGCCCCAGTACCACTCGGCCCCAGCCCCAGCACCGCACAGCCCCAGCTGCCCCAAGTCTCAGCTGCCCTGGAGCGCTGGCCTCCCTGAGTTCTGGACAGGTAGCCCCAGCGCCAAGTGGCTGCACAGCCGCCTCGAGTCCCAGCCGCATATGGCCCCAGTGCTGAATGGACCCCGCTGCCCCAAGTTCTGTCCCCACCTGTTTTGAGGGAGGCTGAACAAAAAGGGCAGGAAGAGCTGCTGCAGTGCCTGTCTGCCTGGCAGATGCAGCAGGAGGGGGTGGGTGGGGCCCTGCCCGGCTGTTTGGGAAGGTTACGCCTTCCCCTGCCTATTATACTGAGCGCCCATGCTCTCTGCATACCAAAGAAGTCTTTTTAAACTTTTTAACACTTATGGTGCAAGCTGATGCAACTCAAAACGAAATGTCCGAGGAAGAAAAGATCAGGGTTAAGCGTTTTGTATTATGACAAAGCACCCCCTCAGTCTTGCCGTGTTAGGGCTGTCTCTCTGGTGGCAGGCCTGGGGTAAATCTGCCCCATGCTGGATGAGTCTTTTTGCCTCTCCCCTCCGCGTTTATGTTCTAGAGGGTTTGCGAGGGCCTTGGTTTGGGCCTTGAAGAAAGCCCCTCCAACCCCTCCCAGGACGGGAGCGATATCAGCCCTTCCCCCAAGCTGGTGCCTGTTTTTTTTCTTTTTGCAGCTTTCCTCCTGGAGAGAAGTGCTGTCTCCTATACAGGGGAAGTCTTTCCTCCTACTGCTACAAGCCTTCTGTCAGCTTGTATCTCTCCCCTCTTCTCTCTAGCAAAGGCGGGGTTTTAGTAGGCCGGGAATAGCCTTTAATTGGGCACAGGTGCATCTAACTGACCTGCAGTAACCTCACCTCTGCCTGCAGGGAAAAGGGCCTTCAACATTCTAGGGCTGACATACCTGCCCTCAAGTACCCTCTGGCTGCACTTCTCCCCACACCTTCTCATCTATGCACACCCCATCCAGGGCCCTACAAAGTCACGGGCCCACCTATTCAACCTCCTCTTCGCCTTGGCCAAGGTGGCCATCTACAACACCAGGAAGAGAATGTTGACTGAGGAGATGTTCTGCAACCGTGATGCCTATTTCCATTTCTCTGTCCAATCACATATCCGGGCAGAGCTCCTTTGGGCTGTGTCCTTATCCACTTTTGAGGGGCAGTGGGCACTGTCTGGGGTTCTCTGCTCAGTGTCCCCTTCAGGTTCCCTTCGTTCAGCCCTTTGACCTTCATGCCCGTTCTTGTGTTTTCATTCATTGTCCCCTTTAATCAGTTGAGTCCCCACCTCAGTAGCTCCTGCCCTTAGGCTGGGGGAGGGACTTTTAGCCATGGGCAGGCTTGTGCCCACCAACGTCTCGGAACCCACATAGTACACTTTTGTAGCCCTCCGGCCTGACTTTATCACAATATTGATTCTCCTTCTCCACCCTCACATTGGGATTAAAGTGATTTCCATTGTGACCCAACACTAGATGTAATTATAATTTCCATTTATATTTGTAGCTATGTACAAAGAAATGTAATAATGGACAGTTGAACATTTTTCATTATCCATTAAAAGGGAAGAAACATTTCTGATGAAATCTCTGTAAGACCAAGGAACCACTGGAGTAATCTCTCACTAACAGAGCTTTCCTTAGATGTTTGATAACAAAAGAGAAGGGAGAGCAGCCAGCTTGTCACACAAAAGAATTACGCTAAAATGACATTAGGGTTGATATTCGCTTCAATAATACCAAAAAAATTGTGTGCTGAGTGCTAACAAGTGGCTGCAAAAAAAGAGTTACAGAATTCAGCAAATAATTTGTTTAATTATGGTTTACAATGTTAAATGGAAAATACTGCATTAATGCAATGTTAAGGAGGCACCGTGCAAATGGCAAAAAAACTAGGAGATGCAAAAGCTAAGTTTCTGCAAGTAACATCGATTCAGCCATGTCACACCTTCTGTGTGTATTTATAGTATATACAAGGCCCTCCGTTTTCAGTTTTTATTTTGTTTAAAAGTTCCTGGAAATGTATGTTTATTACAAAAATTAAAAAATGGGCAAAAAATTAACGTCAGAGTTTACTGAGTAAATATAAGGGTTAATACTGGAGGATGGGAAGATAGGAAAAAAGCAACAAAGCAAAAAAGTAAAAGTATTGAAAGTAAATGCAGTTCAATATCATGATTTATTTCATGCCAGTACGTACACATATGCACGTGCATCTCTTCCACTACGTTGCCTTATTTTAACAGACAGCCTCACATTTACACTTAGACTAACTTATTAACATGAACAGATCTACCTAATGTATTATTATATTGAATTTTTTAAACAAAATTAATATATTCATATATTTGAGTGTTCCAAATTTCAGGTGAAAATCAGTAAAACAAACAAACAAACAAACAAAAACCAACAACTCAAATAATAGTTTTGTAGAACCCAGGAGTTTTTCAGTGAAAATCAGTAAAAACTGAAAACAAAGGGCCTTCCTTAAGTGTGCATTTAGGCTGGGATTTTCAAAGGACCTAAGAGACCTAGAAACCCAATACCTACCAAATATCAAACTTCTAGTCAAAGTTAAGCATGTGCTTAATTACGTACTTTGCTGGCCTTAAAAATCCTAGTTGTCAACCCTAGCCCAATTCCAAATGGGTAATTACATTCTACCCCCTCAAAGTTCCCTGCAGTTTCAACTGGATAAGCTCCATTGTTCTTCACTTTCTGCCACAAACTGTTGGGTAGTATTGGTTTGTACTGTTAAATAACTTTCACATTCCACTGCATTATACTGATAGGTAAAGTGATCCATGGGTACAATTTTCAGAAGTGCCATAGTAACATAAGTGATTTGGAGAAACAGGGTGCATTAATTAATATCTTGTATTGGACCAACTTTTGTTGAGTTTGACCTTACACAGAGCTCTTCTTCAGGTCTTGTCTCTCTAATATCCTGGACCAACATGGCTACAACACTGCAAATAAGTGATGCTGAACATTTTATTCCTCATATATGTAGTTGTACAGTGTGTTGAGACTGCTTTGGGATCATTGGATGAAAGGCACCATCAATTTTTCTTATAATCTTCTTGTGTTCATTTTGTACTATTTCATTTTGGTTTTGCTCTGTTTCTGCCATATTAATTATTACTTGCTGTTGGTTGTAAGCATAACAATACATTTTCTCCTGGTTGGATGTTTTCTTTTTCTTTTTTTTAACTGAGACTCATACCATCCTTGTAAAAGTGCACACACCATTCTTTTTATATATATTGTTTCTCTATTTTTCAATAAAGTTTTATTAAACTGAAATGGAGTCAAAATTCATAATGAAAATGCCAAATCGGTCTCAACAAAAGGGTGAAATACTTTCATATGAACACAGTATGCTGATACCTTGATCCATATAAAAAGTCATTCTCTTGGATTTTCAGCTGTGAAATCCCTCTGAGATTGTTTTTGCTTGCCAGAATTTGTTGTATCCTACAGAGACTGCATTGCAAAGTACCTTCTTTGACCTCAACAACAAAGGCTATTTTTCTTCTTTAAATTAAAAAAAGCTTCTACTATTAAATATGTGAGGACTTCCCACTGACTCAAGGTCCACTCTTAACATGGGAGCTTTTTACACACACTTGCTACTGTTAGTTCTTCTCTCTTCCACCATGCATGGCTGCCAATTTCCAAAGATTGGTCTGAGAGAACCTAACACTCAGTTCACATTCTCCTTGCTGAATTACATCTGAAATGGAACAAAAATGGTAGGTAATTCACTTTCTATTAAAGTGTAACACCCGCCTTCTCTCACTCCCCATGGCTGTTATGTAGTGGATATGTTTCCATGTTCTGCTTTGTTTTTTCAGCTGTTGCAAGAGTATGGGATATCAATTACTCTGGGCACAGAGGATGCTGACCAGAGGAACAGCTCCCAGCTCACATTACTTCTCACCTCTCTATCAATTGCTCAAACATTTAAATTAATGCCTATTGGAGTCTTCTTGAAGCAGAGCTTTCCCTTTTTCCATTAAATGGTTCATCAGAGTGGATTAACCCTTTTAAAAGTAATATTTACCAAAATGGGATACTTCCTGCTCAGCTTTTAACACATAAAAAGGAGCACTATACTAGCAAAGTGAGGCCCACATTAATATAGATTAAAGTCAGTAAGTATGAATTTTGTTAACACCTACTTAACCAGATAAAGTTGTATTTTAACTGTGCTCTGTGGCACATTAAGATTTTAAGTGCAACAAGATACTATCACTGCTTAAAGACTCAGTTAAGCTTTTAATATTTTACAGCTTCCAAAATGCAAAGTTATTTAAAACGTCAGTCTAATGGCATATGTATTATTTATGTCCACATATATATTCATATGTACACATATATAAAGCTTTTATTGGTATGAATATGGCACAGCCACATTACTTATTAACATTACTTGTGAAGCCAGAAATGAGTTCTGCAGAGCCTCCCAAATAAGTGTCAATAAAACCTTTATACCATTTGATACCCTCTTGTATTTTGTTTATGCCACATTTTGAAGAAAACATAGTTTTATACTTTTTATACAGGCCTCAAATGACTGAAGAATGAATCCTAATATATATATATATATATATATTAAAAACTCAAGAAACAATAATTTTTTTCCCCAGGTTTAGAAATGAATGTTGAATATTACAGGAAAGCAGGGATTTCAATTTCTTTAATGGTATAATGGGACACTGCAGGTGTTACTAGCTCCAAGCTGCCATGAGATATGGGACCTTAATGTTGTTGGTCCAATACTATGACTGGTCTGCTGCACATTACCGATGCTGAATGGAGTGTGGGCCACAATTATTTTGCAGTCTTAGTTTTACTTGATTCATATTTGGGGAAAAGAGAGATAGAATGCTGTGGAAGGTTCTTTTGTTTTAAAAAAAACAAGAGTTTCTATTTGAAAGATTGGAATGCTAGTAGTAGTCCTGGGTTGTGGGGCAGAGTACGGATGAGAAAATCAAATGTGTAAATCCTGTGTGTTACATGGCTCCAGAGTTTATCACATTGCTCTGGAATTTACTGTGTGGTTGAAGAAATGAAAGAATTTATTCCATGAGAGCCATGATTGCATTTAGGTCTGATCCAAAACTGCTACTGAAGTCAATGAGAATATTACCAGTGACTTCAACTGGCATTGGTTCATGCCCATATTGACTTCAATATTATTTCTTGCTATTAGTCAATGTAAGTGAGACAGAATCAGGTCCTTAGAAAATACCACTGTTGGATACTGTGCTGATGAGCAATAAAAGAACCTTGGATGGATAAATGGAGGAAGAGAAAGATGGATAAAAATGAAATTTAGAAAACTGCCTTGATATGTTTTTATTAGGCCAACATCTAAACTGTACAGAGAAATACATTCCTCACTCAAGCAACAGAAGCAGTCTAGCCGCCACTTGCACGAGCTGTGCAGTAACAGCTGCACTATCAACTACTTTTACTATTAACTTCTTAAGTGATCTCTCTCAAACCCAAATTAGGTACCTTTTAATCACTAATATTATTAAACTCTCTCCCCACAAGGTGACCATGGCTTCACTGAGAACAGCAGTGACCAGTGTTGTTAAAAAGTCTGGCCCATCTGCTTCTGAATGGCTCCGTTTAGTTCTCATGGTATTCCATTTTATTTGCTTTCTTAGTGTGTGGTGGCACATTTGTGCTTGTGGTATGTGTGCTGCATATTTGCTAATGAACCAGAACTACATTTCAGTCGCTGAGGTTTACGTGGCCTGTAATTTTCTTAAGATGTCCAAATAAGGATGGCCCACAGAAAACTTACCTTTCTAGTTTCTCATCACATTTTCCTCTGTCTTGTTTCATAAATATATGCAGTTGCATAGTTAAGGGCGTTTTAGAGGCTTGCTATGAGAGGCTGTAACTTGTGAATATGACAGCATAACTCTGTGAAAACACCTTTTTGCTATAATTAAACTATCACATCTCTCCTGTGAAGATTGGATGAAAGCTTGGTGATGGGCTGAGGTTACAAAAACCAACGGCAGCCTGCCTTCCTGGTGGACACCAGTAGTAAGATGGTTGGACAGCTATTTGCTTATTGGAGTCTAGCTGAATCTTGATAGAATGGGTAAATCATTCCTGGTTAATGCTGCCAGAAGCTTGCTGAAGAATACTGATGGAGCAAGCTAAAAAGTTGGACCTTTGTACCTTCTGTGTATCAGTGGTATGTATTGCTGGACTCTTTCCTTCCTCCTCTTCTGGTTGTTTCTATGGGGTATTATTACCACTTTCCATTGGAGAAGGCCTGTCTCTCAATCTCACCACCAGGTCTACTTATCTAGAGAAAGTCAATTTCAAGAGACTGGATTGGAAGAGTTGTCTTTTCCTCAACTTATTTTAAGTGAACCTCAATCAAAACAAAGTCCATTCTGTCACTTTAAAAGTCCAAAGTCTATACTTCTTATATCAGATTTAATTTATAATGCATCTTAAGCTGCTATGTTTTTGCCCTAAATATACACCTCCCCTATTTATAAACCAGCCAGTTGAGCTTCCCAATCTGATGGTCTCCTGGGCGATTTCAACATCCATGTTGATAATGCAGAGGATACATTTACATTTCGTAGCACATCTCATTCCCCAGGTTTCACTCAGCATGTCACTCTGTTGATATATTCTGTGGAACATACTCTTTGTTTTTTAATTTGATCTCACTCTTTTTAATTTGCATTCACTTATCTTTTTTCCACAGATCCTTCATCTCAACCTAAAACGTTTTCTACTGACACTTATTTCTTTCATTAGCGTTTTGTTGCTGAAAATTTGTTTTGTTCTTGTACTCATTGGGAGGCTGGCTATTACTACTGCTTTTTCTGTTAATGAGGCCTTGTCTTCAGAATTTCACTGTGTATAATAACGCCTCTCTTTGGAGAGAGCCTTTTTCTAGAAGATAGTTTTGGTTTTTTGAGCAGAATGTTGTACCTTTATATTTGGTGGGAGGTGTTTATACCTTGACATACACTAAATTCTCAACAAGGCTAATGCTTTTTGTACATGTGACACTTTAAAGAATATTTATTTATCCCAGCTAATATCTGCTTACAACCTAGGCCAGCTGTTTGGTTTCAAAAAATTAATTGACTTTTAAACTATTCCATATTGCTTCAACTGACTCTTCACTGTAAGGAGTTGAGTGGCTTATTAGAAAAACTGACAAAACCCACCTCTGTCAGCTCCCCTCTCCACCTCTGAAGTATTCTTCTGGGAGATCTGTTTTTTAGTTTTTGGTTTTTGTGAGAAATATCCCTGCTGTTGTAGATATTTTCTTTGGTGAATTTTCTTTAGGTACTCCCATGGAAACTGCAGAAGTGGCCTGACAGCTGCACTTCATGACTTGATGTCTTGACCCTTGACCTTCTTAAAGAATGCCTTTCAGTATTAAAGACCTAATTTGGCTTAGATAGGAAGCATCTTGTTAATTTCAACTAATGTTCCATTCTATTTTTAAGGAAGCTGAAATTACTCCTAAAAACAAACCCTCTACACTTTTAAATCCTACTATAAGATGTTTGTAACTATGATCCTGTTTATAATCTTCAACTCCTCCTTTTAGACAAGAGTTCTGGAGAATGTCATGTCTGCTTAAATGGAAGCCCGTTTTGTGAGATATATGTAAAATATACATCAATGCTCCCAATTTGCCTCCTGCTTTTCTATACCTGATTTGAAGACCTTCTTATTTAAGATAATCAATGCGTGTTTATGATCTCTGTGCACTTTTTGGGGACTGGCTTTCAATGCTGTGTTTGAAAATAAGACTGAAAACATCATGTGTGATGCTGGGTCACAATTTCACCATAAAATTCTGCACATACCAATATGCAGAAGCGAGAATATCTCTATATTTCTGCTATGTACGATTGGCATGGATGGTATGAGAAATTCCATTCAGGATTTAGATGCTGTCCTCCTAGAAGCATAACAACTTTCTTGATAGTTCTGGCTTTTGGGCAGTTTTTGTAGTAATCAGTTTTATTACCCAGCACTGGTAAGTAAAGTAAGTTAGGCAGTTAGACTGCAGTGCAATTTTGGATTTAAGCTAATCTTTAAATGAGCACATTAGCTCAGTCCCCAACTACAGCTCTATCATGGAGGAATGATCTTTTTTGTTCCTCTGCACGTATTTCATCTTGGCTGTTTTATTGCAACCCTTTTCCTGGAGATCCTTGAATAAGACCAATATTCCCATTAAAACTGATTTGAAACGCACCTGTCAGGACTTTAAAACCAACTAAAACCCTACACATATTTCACTTCTAATGAGATCACTGCATGGGGAGATATCAGATTTTAAGATTTTGCTGTATTTTCAACAAATCAAGATAAAAATCATATTTAAAATTATCCCTACCCAAGTTACTAACCTTACTGTAGATTATTAAAACTGAAAATAAAATAAAATAAAAAAATCAAATGTTCCATTGTAAATGCTTGTTTATTATTGATATTGGATTTGGCTTGGACAATTAAATTAGGCTGTTCACTTTTGTTTCCAGTTAGTCCTAGTTATATTCAATTTCTGATGTAACATAATCCTCTTGTGTTTGGGTTTGCAACACAGAAGGGGACATATTTAAATTCAAACATGTAAAATAAAATTTCCGTTTGTAGTAAGTTTTTGAATCCCCTTCTCTTCATTTACCCTTTTACACTTTAATTTTTTAAAAACAAGATCTAGATTCTGGGCCTAAATTAAGTTGACAGCATGTCTTGAATTTATTGTACCTTACAGTCCTTGTTGCAGCCTTTCTCCTGCTGAAGTTGATGTGTTTTCTTTCCCTGGCTTTTCAAGACAATGGGTGGCTATGTTTTGTAATTACCGTGAACCAAATTGGCATATTTAAATCTAAAATTAAATGTTATCTTTGTAAACTCATATTTAATTAGCACAGTGAAGCATCGTTTCCTTGACTTTCAAAGCAGAACCATCATTACCACCACCTTTTTTTGTTTTGTGTAAAACCACTATATGATGCAGCAGAAAACAGTGAAGGAGGTAAGCAGAGTGGATATCAGATAAGCATAACATCAGGATGACTTCACGAGTCCACCACATAGAATACAATGAATAAAAGCTCCGTGATTGAGAAACAATGGCTGACAGTATGTGGCCAAGATGAGGACGGAAGAAAGAAGTATGCAGAATTAGAGTGGCACATTGAGCAAAACATTTCAGCACTGTCAAGAAACTCACCACAACAATCATTCCCATAGCAATAAGCAGTAGGAGGCAGATGGGAGAGTGACAATAAAAAAGAAAAACATTGAGAGCTGCCTGGGAGAATAATAGAAGAAGTGAGGGGGATCTAGACTTCTGTAAGCACCAATCTAGCTATGAAAGAACCTTCTTTTGGGAGCAAATGTGAAAGGACATAAAAATATTACAGTCAGGAAACTGACAGATAGCTGGTGCCAACTCAGAAGGCTTCATTCAAGGCTCCAGACACTGAAGAACCATCGTTTTAGATATTTTCAGTATCAAAAGGGTTATTTATCCCCTAAGGGAGTTTACCCTGGTGTGGAGGGACCAGCAGAGGGTTTCCAGCACCAATCAACCCCTATGCTGCACTGCAGCTGGAGTGACTGATGAGGAAGCCAGTGGAGCTTGGTGAGGGACCTGCTCCTCCTGTTTGCCTCTTTGAGGACCTCTCCTTTATGACAATAGCTGTTATGGATACTCTTCTTTTGTACAGAATAGTGGGAATTGGCTTTTGCCTAAATGACTGTCAACATTACCTCATAAACTGTCCTGCAGGGAAGGTCCCAGCCCCTTTGACAATGCTCTCTTCATGCCTTTAGTGAGAAATTTAAGCAGCTCAGTCTCTTTAATTTATCCAAGAGAAGGTTAAGAGATGAGTTGATTACAGTCTACAAGTACCTACCTGAGCAGAGATTTCTGATAATCGGCAGCTGTTTAATTTAGCCAAAAAAGGCACAACAAGATCCAATGACTGGAAGCTGAAACTAGATCAATTCAGACTAGAAACAAGGCACAATTTTTTTTTAACACTGAAGGTGAATAATCTTTGGAACAACTTACCTAGAGAAGTGATGGATTCTCCATCACTGAAATCTTAAAATCAGGACTAGATATCATTGTATAAAATATGCTATAGCTCAAACAAAAGTTATGAGCTTGATGTAGAAAGTACTGGGTGAGAGTCTGGGGGCCTGTGTCATGAAGCAGGTCAGGTTAGATGATCACAATGGCCCCATCTGGCCTTGGAATTTATGATATTCCTTTTATTTACTGACCTAGGAAGTGCAAGTTGCATAGTGCATCCTGAACACAAGCCTCCTGTATGGTAATGCATTGTGCAGCCACTCCACCATGGTGCCTATTCTTTAATTAATACATTTATAGATTTCCCATCTTCATGGTACATATTATATTGAACATAAACGCTCTTGTAAATACAAAGTGCCAATTTGCTCAGCCCTCTTCTCCCTGGCCACAGAAATGATCAATAGAATATGAATTAGTCTTTTTAGTCTTTACAGTTATTTTTAATACTCTTTTTGTCACAAATGCTTGTTCTTGGATCTGGAGCTTGAGGAACTGAAACATTAACTTTTTTTAGAATCAGCATTTCTTACTAGGAAGGGGGCTGAGATTTGTGATATATATCACAGCATCACCCATCAATCCCTGGGCCTGTCTTAGTGACTGACAGCTCATTCATTAGTCAGAGCCTGCTTCCGAATCCATTAGGAAAAAGGAACAACTCTTCATGCTTAGGACATAAGATTTCTCCAATTGGGGCTGCCTTGGGCAAAATTATGGCTTATATTAATACTAACTGCGATGAAATCAAAGTTAAAAAAAACAACTTCCATTTCATATTTGTCCACTGATTTCACCAAATAAATACTTCAAATGTGGAAGAGAGAGAGATAGGTTATTGAAGACAAACAAATATTTTTCTGGCTCCTTACATTTTCTGATTCCTCATGCTCCTATTTCCAAATAGCACCCCGAGGCACATAAGAATCAAGCCCTTTTCCTTCTAAGAGAGAGGATTTAACATTGCTTAATAATACTATTCAGCACTACTCAGCTTTAGCCCTGGGGCATCTCATAACTACTGAGTGCCAAGAACAGTATCTTCCTTGCAAAGCTTTATGTTCTGCCTTTACCATCTTGCTTCCCTTCTGGAGATGATATAGCATAGTGCAGTATGAGATGAGGACTGTCACTGGCCTGCCACAGTAACACATCAATAACTCAGCAGATAACATTTGCCTCTCTCTAGATGTTTTCAAATAAAGCTCATAATCTGGTACTAGCTTAGATAAAAGCTTGACCACATAACTCAGTTGGCTACTGATTAAACTAGTCACATGTTAAAGCTTCCTTTAAGGCTGTTGCCTACTTTTTAACAGACAGAAGTATTTCAACTTTTAATTAAAAAATAACCTTATATAGAACAGATCCTGCTCCCATCAAAGTCAGCAGGGGTTTTGTCACTGAGCTCAGTAGGGGCAGGATTACAGCCATATATTTCAACTTCTCTGCTGCTTTTGTTGAAAAGACGAATGCACTTACAGAACCACATTATTTCTAATTCTGCTATAAAATAGAGGTCATGAGCCCGTGAAACTACACTGATTTACACCGGCTAAGAATCGGGCCTATTATGCTTTGGTTAAACTTCTTAGCACACACAAGGCAGGAAGATGAAAACATAAGGCAATAGGGCAAAGAGCCACGGGTATTTTAAAGATGGGATTTGAACTTTAATGAAAGATATAACATCAGAGCTTGGGAATGCTACCAATGACAATCATACCTTCCTTGTAGACAGCCTCCACCTTCAGAGTTGACCGAGTGACCTGGGAACATACTGCATATTTTTTTAAATATTGTGATGGTAACCCTAGTTCCCTCTTGCCCATTTCAGAAGGATGCCAAAGCTCTCATGTTCATTCATTCCCTGCAGTCTCTCATGCTCTCCAACCTGGTTCCTGCTTGTTGTCAGGTAGCAGTAACAGTTTTATTGAACGGACATCTGATTATTCCAGCTACTGTGCTGATTTTTTTTCATGTGAAATCAGCCGCAGCCCAAGTGGGAATGCTTTCCTTCCTGTCGCAGAAGTATTCTCCCTCCCTCCCTGGGGCGTTTAAAATTTACTTGCCTGCTTGGCGAATTTAGAGGAGTCCCACATGCTGGTGACAGAGAGCTAGTTTTATAAATCTTTGTAAGATTAGAAATGTGCTTAATTTGTTAGGAAATGGTCACTGCAACCCCTTCCTAGTCCTAAAAGTTGGCTGTTTACATTCAATTATACCTTTTGGCATTTATTAGCTGATAATAGGAAGGCGAGACCAGTTTTGATAATTAACTGTTAGGTCAGACTGCCCACGTTTTTAAAAAATGTCCCCCAATGTTCAAGATGCTCAGTTTGATCTCACTGCCCAAGATGAGCTTTGGGACAACCCTAGCCTATTCCAAACAGGCTAAACAGCAGAATGCTGTGGACAGGCCAGTCAGGCCGCAGTCAGTGACAGGAACCTGAGCTTCCCCAGCCTCCAGAGTACTCATCTGATCCCTAGGGATCTCTTCTTCCTGCTATGTTTGAGATCATTAGATAATCATTGAGAGAATAGAGGATGTGAACAGCCTAGACTAAAATGCCAGCAGATGGAAACAGCACCATCCCACAGGCATCCTATGGCTTGACTGAGATCAGCAACTGGATGACAGCAGCTGAATAAAGCTGAGCCCAGGAAAGAAGGAGGTGATACTGGTGGAGAGAGGGAAATACACTGAAGAACATGCAAGCCATCTTGATAACATCACTCTCTGTTAAGGACATCTATCTATCTTAAGGTTTTGTACTGCTGCCCATTCCTCATAGCATTTGAGTGCCTTCCATGTAAAACAGGTTGGCAAATCTGCCCTCACATTGTTAACAGGGTTCTTGGCCTTGATTTTCACCTGGACTCCTCTGTACTTCCAGATAGTCAAATGGCCAGCTCTCTAAAAAGTCCTCATTTCCATTAGTGGCTGCCAGGAAGACTACAGCCTCTTCTGTTGGATTCAGACTTTGCCATGGTGATCCACTCATTTATGATCCATGGGCCTGATTACTATACTTCTCTGAAACCATCGAACTTATCAGCGCTATTACAGCTGGTTCAGAACACAGCAGCCCGTCTACTGAACACCACATGCAGTTGAGAGCACATCACTCCAATGCCTTGCTCTCTACATGATGAACACATTATGGAGGCAAACTACTATTACCTTAGCCCTGGCAGTGTGGGTGCTAGGCAATGGGGTACTGACACCCCAACTAAAATACAATATGCCTCACTGTACAGCCTAATTTTTTTAGGCACTGAAAAGAAGTGACCCTCTCTTTACACTGATCCTCAAAGGCTACAGAAAGTCTTGATAAGTTCCTAAATTCCCAGTCATATCCACCTAAGCACTCAAAGTTCGGTTGAGGTTTAGGGTATGGAGTCTAGTTTCCACCAGCAGTAACTGATGTTTTGAGAAGAAGTTGGGGCAATTAATGGTTGAGTCAGATGGAACTCCTCAGGGTGTCATTGCGAATAGCTCATAGAAATGGCCTGCTAAGGATGTAGCAGCAGTCACAAAAGCAAACAAGGTATTAGGATGCAAAATAGCACTGAACTCATTCTAATATTATATAAAAGAATGGTATGCTCATATCTGCAGCACTGTGTTCAGTTCTAGTCATCCTATCTCAAATAAAGATAGAGCTGAAATAGAGGGAATTCAGAGTAATGAAAGTGATTAACAGCATAGGGAGACGGTCATTTTAAGAGAGATTGAAAAGAAGAGGGTTGTTTCGTTTGGAGAGAAGATGAAGAAGAGAGGACATGAAAGAGAAATGAAAAACAATGAATGGCGCAGAGAAGGTATATTGGGCCCTGCTTTTCAAGTGTTTCTCATAATTCAAGGAACAAGTGAATGATCAATAAAGTTAAAAGGCAGTAAAATTTTAAACTGATAAAAAAGCAATACCATTTTTTTTAAATTCTACATATACTTAACTTGTGAAACTTGTTGCTAAAAGGAATGGCGGAGGACAAGAATTTAGCAGGATTCAGTAAAAAGAATTGGACATTTATATGGATAATGAGAACAGGAAAAATATAGAAAACATTGCTGGGAATCAAATAGCACTCTATTAAAGCAGTATTGCTGTAGTAGTGTTGGTCCCAGGATATAAGAGAGAAGTACATGAGTTTTTTATTTGACCAGTTTTTGTTGATGGAAGACACTTTCAAGCTTCAAAAAACTTTGAGGCTCTGTGAAGCTTGAAAGCACATTCCTCCACCAACAGAAGTTTGTCCAATAAAAGATATTACCTCACCCACCTTGTCTGTCTAATATCCTGGGACCAACACCACTGCAAACCACCACCAATGTATGTCGATAAAAGGCAGTCATTGAACCACGGATGCATTCTGTGGTTTAAACAACACAGCATGCATTAAAAAGTTCTACTCAAGTCCAACAATGCTGAAGTTTGTGAAACAGCTTTTCTTAGAGAGATCTAATTACTTTCAAGCAATGAGATATTCTCTATATTCTATTTTACAGTGGTATGCCACATATTTAGGACAATCCAATCTTTGCAATAACATATTTAGAAACAAATAGTCAAATGGAAAAAATAGAAGAAAAGATGTAGCTACAATGCTCACTCATTTATTTCCTAAAAATCCCAATACTGACGTGCCATGCCCTTTGGGGTCCTCAGGAAATTTGGCACTAGTTAATTGTCTCATCTTCATTTAGAAGAGCTTTCTCCTCCACATATCTATCTGAGATCCACTTTCTTGCTTAGCATGTGTGGAGGGTGAATGTTCTCTATTTTAGTTTTCTCCCCACTGCTCTAATCTCTCTTCATTTCTTTTTCTATCTTGCTAATTCTCACACTCTGCTGTTACAACTCCTGAACCTGGATGGTAATCTTTGAAAGGTTTCCTCTTTGTCATGCCCTGCTAATTCCAGACTAAAATTATTCATCATTATTCTCTCATTTCCAAGGGGGTTGAGTTACAGTGTTGGAACAGGACTGCTAGTCAAATTTTACTTCCAGCAATGGTGGGACTGTAGTAGCTGTCACTATTGCAGTGCAAACTCCTCACAGAAATGCTCTGTCATTGCCAGCTGTGATTTTAGCACTGTAAACTTTGTCACAGTTATGCCCTGCTAAGACCTGCTATATAACTGTAGCACAGTAAGCTTCCTCAATGTCATGTTCTTTCTCTGTGGATCATGACTCTTGCTGACAAGTTCAATAAGAACGACTTTATTTTTTTTAAAATCAACTGTCTAAATTATTAATACAGTTATAAAGATGGCACTAAATCAGCAGCAGAAGGCAGTGAGACAAAACTGCCACATAACAACACATTTCAGAGCCAGACAGCAGTTCTACATAGATTTCCCTAAAAATTGCAGGGAGAATTAGTGCATGAGGATGCCTCAGTGATGTACCTGGGTAAGGATGCATATTGCCTTTCCATCCCTTCAAAGTAGAGATTGTGTGAACTCCCCTCTGGACCTTTTCCAGACACCTGTGGAGAGAAGGGTAATTAGAGATGAAGATCAATTATACACCCCAGTTACTGACAATGCATCTCAAAATGATAATCAGAACAAATGATGCTGCAGTGGTGCCAAAATCAACAAAAGAAAGGCCAGGGCTTAGAGAATCCACAAATCCTGTACTTAATCTTATCACTGCTAACAAGAAAGGGTTCCATATCAAAAGACTGTTGAGAACAGGTATGTTCCTCAGTGCCATTCCCTTGGCAGTAGGCCAGCAGGGATACTGTAAACTTTTTTGGTTACTCTCCCATTTGTAATTCAGTAAAATCAGGAGAAAAACCTGATTAAATAAAAGCATCTCTTATTATCACTGAGTAACGAGCACACAATTCAAAGGAAAGAATGAGTTTACATATTAGTTCCAGGTTTGTTTATCATATGTTGTCAATTTTGCTACAGTAAAAAATATGATATAAAAACCCTTTGTTTTCATTCATAACACAAATCCAGCAGCTTCCATAACACAGTTGTAAAGGTGAATGTGCAACAGGGACTTCAGGGTATTTACTATGCTCTAGTGTAGTTTCAGAAGTGAAGCATTAATGTGCTCAGTGAAAACATCAGCTCTCTACTTGGTTTGTTTTCAAGATGGCAGCTGTAGTGGCTGACGTATGAAATCCTTTCAGGAAGACTCAAACTGGGGTACAGAATGCTGAATTTCCATGCTTTTAACTCACAGGAGTTCTCCCAATTTCACTCACTCAATGCCTGCTGATGGCCCAAGTGTTAAGAGCCTTGTTAAAATGGAGCTATTAGTCTTTTCCTCCATAAATGCAGAAGGCTCACTGACTGCATTCAGTGTTTCCTACATTAGTATGTATTGCGATTCTGGCACTGCTAGAATCAGCAATTTTATAAAGCAATATACTATGAGGCCATTTAAAATCCCCTTCCCCCTTTACAGATTAATGGCAGAAGGGAAGATTTAATGCCTTTTCAAACACTTTTTAACAATTCATTAAGAAGAAACGAATAAATCACACGAGGCTGTCTGTAAATGTCTGATTATAAAAAGAGGAAACACAAACTAAAATTAACATGTTTTTCATATTCCGCAGGTTAGAGAAACCTTCTGTCAGTCTTTTAATTTATGCACAATATGTCAGTTTCACTGAAGAGATTTAAAATCTGTTGTGATAGAAAGTTTGTGCAGTAAGTTGTAATAAGGCTTATTCACCTGTATATAATGTTTCCATGTATAAATGTCTCAGAGAAATCCATTACAAAAAACAAATCCAATGCAAACAGATGTATTATCAGATTAAGTTGCTAAACAGAGTTTTAGGAATTATTTTAGACTAGTAGTGTTATACCAAGTCTGCATCCTAACATTTTGGAGCTAATATTAGTAATAATCCAACCTTTTCCTAATGAACAATTTATTCTGGAGGGGGCCTGGCTAATGCCTCTTGATTTGAATCAAAATGGTAGGGGACCTTAAGGGGTTGATGAGTACCAGAACATAATAATCTCTGATTTGAAATGACCCTACTTTAATAGTGCCTCACTTAGGAAAAAAATCACTGTCCTAGATTTCTTAAGGAGGGTAGAAGGCTAAACAGATTATTTTGTTCATTTTTCTATCAGTAAAAGTGACACACGTTTTATATAGAAAGCAAGTACAAAAATTCACAGTCACTTCAGCTGTTTTCACGCTTCTAATTTGAGCAGTTTGGTAATTTTCCTTAAATAGCTGGATACTCTGGTGATAGACAAACCCTGAACTTTTTTTTAAGGAAAAGCAAAGGAAAGAAAACAGATTTAAGCTTTCTTTTGCTGAGCACAAAAATCATGTAAAATACTGTCTACCTGCTTGATGCATGATAGAGGAGACAGGATAACTGATACACACAGTAGTTCATTCAAAATTCTAAACCAGAAAGCAAGTTTCCTGGTGATTACTTTTAAGCCTATCAAGTGTAACAGAAGTCAACATGAAATGATGAAATTTACTGGGTGTTTACCAAGAAAAACTTATGGAGTCACCACGCAACTAAAAAGTACTTACATTCAATGCGTGCATTGTAACAACTTGAAACATCAATTTTCTGATTGTTTCTTACAGTGAAAATAAAATCAGGTGCCTCCTGCCAGTTCTGTTTGTGTATGTGCTCTGAGATACAGTTACCATAGAAACTGTAATTGAGGATTCAATTTTACAAATTTGGCTCCACGTAGCTGATGTGTGAAGCCCTTTTTATTGTTTATAATTTTTCGTTTTATTTTCAGGGAATGCTGTTTTACTTGGTTTTACCACAGGAGGCCTGGGTGGGGAAGTCAGGTCATGTGTGTGTGGGATGCCCCAGAAGTGGGGAGTGTTACTGAAGAACGAGCCTGCCCCACACTCATGGTGCAGTGGAGGCTTCTGTGCCGTGGGGCTGAGGCTGGCTCCCCACTCCAGGTGCTGTGACCTGAGGCATGGATCACAGTGCTGTACTCAGGTTTGTCCAGCAACCCCTCCATCACGGTTGGGGCATGGACGGCCGGATCAACTCAGAGTGGCACTGTGACCCCGTGTGCCACGTTACAATGCCTGGAGCAGAGCTCAGCCCCATGGCACAGGAGGTGCTGCTGTGCAGTTAGTTTTCTGTTTTATTTCACACTTCCGAAAAACACAGGGCTCTATCGATGAGTCTTTGCACCCCGTATAAAACTGTCCAATAAGCTCAAAGAGCAAACTCGGTCAGTATCTTTAATTAAAGACTCAGCCATCCCTTCTCATTTCCTTTTTCCATCTGTCTGCATATCACTAAAGATGATATATTGCTGAATTAAAAGTAAAATGGTTTCTGAAAGAACATACTAACCTGATGAAAAGACAAAGGGAAAAGTTACTGCACTGGAAATGTCTGCCTCTTTAAATTGTTAGTTATGTTCTAGAAACAGTATCAGCAATTGTTGTGTATCAGCCTTTACTCTTTTTAGGACTAGTTAGGCTAATAATTTGCTTTAGAAGGACTAATTTACAAGCTCAAGCACCAACTAGTAAGAAGAAAGTGGATCCACAAGGCCAAGCATGGTACACGGTAAGTTTTAAACACAGTATCTGCTTGCCTCCGTATTAACTAACTATAAATAATTAACAGTATAAACTCAGAAAAAAAGACCTAGCCATCACTGTGGAGAGTTCACTGTAGACTCTGCTCGATGTATAGATGTGGTCCCCAAAAAGCAAGCAAAATATTAGGATTCAATAGGAATGGGATACAGAAACTATTATAATGCAATTAAATAAATCAATGGCATGGCCATAGCTGGAATACTGTACTTACTTCCAGTTATCCTATAGAATATAGTAGAAATGGTGAAAAATTACTGGAAGCACTGTTTCAGTTTAGAGAGAAGATGAGCATTTGAGAGGGGAGGATAAACAATGAACTGTATACAATAGGTAGATTGAGAGAATAAATAAAAATGCAAGAAGAAAGGGACATTCAATCACACTGATAGAGTAGCACATTTAAAACAGATAAAAGGAAGTACTCTTTTGAACAATAAATTATTAACCCAGGGAACTCATTGTCACAAGGTTTCACTGAGGCCAATAATTTAGTAGATTTTTTTTTTAAATAAAGGATTGAAATTTTATAGATAATGAAAACACCTAGAGTCACGATAGTAAAGATAATAAAATGTCGAAATCTGCAGGGGATATAAACCTTCATGCTTCAGGCCATCAATCTCAAAGCATTAGGAAGAAACTTCCCATATTAGTAGATTATACCATAATTTCCCACTTCAGAGTTTCTGATACTTGTTTTTCTTAAGCATCTGGTAATAGCCACTATTTGAGACAAGAAACCAGATTACATAGACCACTCGTCTGATCCTGCATAGCCTCCCTACATTCCTATGCCATGTACCAGGTCGACGTCTTTTTTTTGCAAAATTAGGATCAATCTTGTTGTTCAAACATCATTTTCTTCCACTAATAACTTCCATTCACAAACAAGGATTCTGTAGTAAAAACTCACTTTCAAAATAGGCACTGCAATTCCTCCGCATCTTTTAATCAAAATAATACTAACCTACTAGAGGAAGAGAGAAAAAAAATAAGATGGAGAGATGTGTGGAGGCACTCAGTCTTTTAAATTCACAAACTTTAGCACGGAACTAATAGACAGAGACATAAGATACTGCTGTAGTAGAGCACAGAATTTTCTTAATTTCCATGGGTAGGTGGAATCTGAATTTGATTTGAGGAGTAAAACTGTGAAAGGATACATATTACATGCTCTATAATTCAATCTACAGAGAGGAAGTGAGTGTAATGAAAAAAAAATGTGCAGGTGTATATGTATGCTGTGGCCCTGTCAACTACGATAACCGTATAATACTTTCCCTGAGACTTCTAATAAGAAGAAATGATAGGCTGGTGGCAAATAATTTCCCAAACCTGCCAATTCTCCTGAAGAAAACTGCCCTAAAAACCAAAATTATGTGAATATGCACATAAAGACTAAACCCGGAGTACAAATATCTTAGCTCAGCAGAGCGTCTATGCTGAAATGACAAGGCATAAGTAGTCATGTGCCAGTGAGCACTGTCATGAATGGACTATTAATTGGGTATCTGGAAATACTTTCTTGTATTTACCTACAGATAAGTGGCGGTACCAAAAAAGAGCATGGGCACAAGCAGACAAGTGATCTCTTTCATGCTGAGGATAAGCCTACTTTGAAAATAGGGTCAGATGGCATTGAAATCTCACTTCTTTTGTTCAGGAAGAATTTAATTTCATTCCTCCTTGCCCACACTTAACTTGTTTTCAGTTCTGTGCTCTGAATCCAACGTAAGTTTAGAGCTAAGAAATCTACTTGGCCAGGAACTACTTGAGCTCTGCTGTTCCAATGCGGAGGGCAGTGAGCACTTCTGGTGTTAGCTGGGCAGCTTTAATAAAATAACACACAAACAAAACTCTAAAAATATATATATTTACACAGGAGTCCATTAAACTTCTCAGGGCAAGAACTGTCTAAGTGTTTGTACACTGCCTAACATGATGGCGTCCTGTGCTATGATTTGGGTACTCTCCCAAGGTACTACCACAATATAAATAATAATAATAATTCTCTTCCCATAACTCCCATGCTCACTTTTTTGGAAGATCCCATTTGGGAGGACATTCTACTTCTCTCTTGGGTTCTACCTTGACTATTTTATAGGTAATAAATTCCTAGGTGAGCTACAGGAGTTCTCTGCTCTGTCCTTTTATATTCTGGTTTGTTCAGAATGAATTTGTAATCCAGTGTAACACAACTCTCATGCTGACTGAAGACTGACTTCCACTGGACAGCTACACCAGAGAGGGGAATGACACAAAGCCAATACCTGAGGAGTGGGATCGGACAGGAGCATGTAGGACACAGCAGGCTGTTATCCTGGGTTTTTTAGGGCATGTGCATTGTGTATTTTGTCCAGGGTGGCATGTGGAACTTCTTTACCATTTTTGCAAAAAGCAAGTCTCTTCACAACATGATCAAGGTTTCTCGTTTTGGTACAAAAATACATGAAAGTCTGAAGTTTCACATAGGTTGATCTTTTAAAAACTAATAATATATTGTAAACTGGGGTCTTGTCTGGTGGGTTTCCCATCTTTCACTGATTGGATCACTCCTATGCCAAACTTCTCCTTTTGGCCTTTTTCACTGTTTTATTTCTGGAGAATGATTCACCATGTGTGAAAGAAAAAAAATTAAACACCCTTCCCTCAGCCATCTTCCCCACCAGCAAAAATAAATATTTTAAAGTGCATACGGAACACAAAATAAATAACAACCAAGTGCTATTGCCTAATGCTTAGGGAGCCAGAGTAATTTCATCTGACCTGATACCTTAGTTACATAGTTGTAAATCCAGTGGGTAACTCCACAGGCTCCACTTGAGTTCTACTGGATTTACACTAGTCTAAGAGAGATCACAAGCAGACCCTGGAAACAAGATTCTGGGATTGTATTCCTGATTTTGTTACTGACTCACTCTAGTCTCAGGAAAATCACAACTTTGTGTGTCTGTTTACTCCTTATAAAATAGGGCACAATAATAATCATTATACACACCTAGCTCACAAGGCAATTGAAACTTTATGGGTGGGACCCAGAGCAGGAGTTCTTAGCCTTTCAATGAGACTTGTGCTTCTAAATCACTTGAAAATCCCACCCAATATCCATACAGCACCCTGAGTCCTTTGGACAGAAGACTGAGAATAAACACAGCATGCTATAGGCTTTGCTGCTTAGTACATTTCTTGTGATTATCTGTTAAAGGGCTTGTCCAGAGTCTGGTCTGACCTCCCTTCTCAAAGCTCGGCTTTTATCTGTGAGCACTTCTAATCACATGGGTTGCAATTCTGCATGCAAAAAAGAGTCACGGGTAAGAGGAATTTGCTCTTTGACCTGCAGGTTTCCCCTCTGCTGAGACACACTTGGTTTTTGTTTTCTATTAGGTGAAAATTGAGCAAAACTGAAAGAGGTAAAAATAAATTTGCCCCCATCTCCCTCTTGATGTTTTGTGCACAGGTCAAAATTCAAACTTCACCCGTTTTATCTTCAGCATTTTAACCATTCACACAGTTCTAGTGACTGGACATTTGAAGACATAGCCATTTTGACTTGATACATTTTAGTTTTCTAGTGAAAGAAAGGGTTATATAGGGTAATGCCTGGGTGGTCTAACAGGTCTCTTCTATTCCTGGATTCTATGATACCTTCATTACTACGCCTTTCAAGACCTTCAATATTCTCACAGAAAACAAGTTTTCCTTCAGCCATCTCTCTTTAATTTTTAAATCAAACGACAAACATTTAAATTTTAAAATTCTAAGTGTGTCCAGGGTTCAAAAGAATATTTCTGATGTTTTCCTTATATACACGAAAAGAGATGTATTTTGGTTTCCTGGTTTGGAATGAAAGTTGAAACAGTGATTTTGTGTTATTATAACACTCATCATTTCTCCCTCTAATTTGGATGGTTTTTAATAAAGCTCCATTGATTTCACTGAAAGAAATCCCTCCTGGCAAAAGCAGAACACACACGCTGATTGCTAAATATGCAGCAATTATCATATTCAGCAGCACACTTTAATATCTTATTTATAGATGTATCTATCTATAATTTGCTTTAATTAAGTTGCATTGATTTTAATGACAGAAGCAGTCCTGAAAGAAGGGGCTACTGTTGTAGGATACCATCGATACCTCTCTGCTATTGTTTGGACATAGGGTAGCACTTTTAATACTCCTCCATTATATATTCTTTTCTTTTTCAAGTGGCTGTGATGGCAAACCCAAATGATGTTCAGTTGGAAAATCTCAGAATCACCGCTATTGATCGAGGTCACTTTGACTTCCCTATTACACGCTAAACATACACATAGGCTCGTTTTGGAGAATGAAGAAGGAATCAGTGTTTTCCATGTGCTCATGGAACTGCAATATGGCTTCTGAAGAATTTCTTGTATTTGTTTCTATTTTAGATGCAATTTTGTGTGTGTAATTTTATATTTCTGTTCTTAAAGTTTTATATAATACCTTGAGTGTTTTATGTTGAGTGGAGAGGCTACTAATTCTTACCATTAGCATCTCCTTGACAGCTCAAAATGCTGACTAAATATTTTAGGAGCCTGATCCAACAAGTGGCCCTGTGTGAATTGACCCCTATGTCTCCACGGTGCCTCAGATGCAGGGTCAAGGCCTCATTTATTTTTAAATTAATGTTCTGTGGGCTCTGGCTTATAAGGTGTTGAGCATTCTGGACCTGATCCAGTAAAGTTCTTAAGCATGTGCTTAACTTTAAACGTATTTGTAGCCACATTTCTAGTCACAAGCTTAAAAAGTTAGGAGTATGCTTACATACCTCCTTTTGCCCCTCCTATTTTTGATAATGTTTGTCATAATTTTAATAGCATCAAATTGCTCTTGGAAGAATCCTGAGAACTGAGATACACTCGCATCTCTCCTCAGTCTCACTTCCTTTTTTAGTAAAAAATATATAATTAAGCAGGAAACGTACACACATTCATGTTCTCACACACACTTAACCACCATTCTAACAGAAGAGAACCCTATGTCCAAAGTAATCCACAGGAGCTATGCTGATTACCCCTGTTGATGATCTGGCTCAAACATTTTCAGGACAGCAAATATATTGGAATGTCTTTAAAACATTTCTATCATGATCTCAATCTACCTATCATCCATTCTTAGTGTGTATATATTTTTTACCCCGTGTGGAAAATAAGCCCTAGTTTTCTAAATCACTGCATTCCAGACTATATCAACATTAATTGTGTAAGAATTATCCATTTTAAAGAATTATCCATGTTAAAATGCATGGACATGATCTCAAAGGAACCACTTCAAGGCAGCTATGCTACTGCATTTTCAGTTTCCGGTCATCATTTTTCATTCGTTGATTATCGCTGTAAGTGTTGATGAATAGTTATGCTCATGCTGCTAGAATGCCTCTCCCTTGGGTGACGAAAACATCCTTGTATAAAGAAAAAAAAGATAATCACACCATCCTTTCTCTTTCCCATAAAAAATGCACAGAGACAAGCATATCAGAGTTACTGATGATCTTGGTTTCCCTGGCTAGTGGTTTTGAACAGTTTTGCTTAAAAGATTAGTCGAAGCAGTCAGAACATTAATTTGTCAATCAGCTTGCTAGACAATTAAGTGTTTCTTAATCTCATAAGCGCTCTTCTTTTGGAAAACAAATAAACAAATAAAGAGATAGAAACAATAGGTCTTAGATAGCAGTATTGCTGATACACAATAAGTTTCTTTGTCTATCCCTCCTCCCTGTCCCAAAACCACCATGAAACTTCAATGACAACTGCGCATCAAACCTGAAACTAGTAGGGCTGATAAACTTAGTATTTATTTTTTCTCCTCAGTAGTGCCCTAGCTCTTATTCACTGAGATGAACTCATTATTTAGATTTAGATACAAAGAATAATTCTTTAGGAAGGCAAGAGACTGAGGAACGACAAACACAGATGGGAACTTTAAAAGAGAAACAGGCTGTTCCCATACAGAGGTTATGTTTAAAAATATGGCAATTGCTGTAGCTAAAGAGAAACCATGATCTCATCATTTGCTGTATCCTCTATACTACATATAGAATAAAAGGGGAGATGAAGTTATCTAAGGCAGTAATTCTCAACCTTTCCAAACTACTGTACCCCTGTCATTAGTCTGATTTGTCTTGCATACCCCCAAGTTTCACCTCACTTAAAAGCTTGCTTACAAAATCAGACATACAGAAGTGTCACAGTACACTACTGCTGAAAAATTGCTTATTTTCTCATTTTTCCATATATTTATAAATCAATTAGAATATAAATATTGTACTTACATCTCAGTGAATAGTATATAGAGCAGTATAAATAAAAACAAAGCATTATCTGTATGAAATTCTAGTTTGTACAGACTTCGCTAGTGCTTTTCACGTAGCTTGTTCTAAAACTAGGCAAATACCTAGATAAGTTGATGTACCCCCTGGAAGACCTCTGCATACCCCCCGGGGTACATGTATCCTTGGTTGAGAACCACTGATCTAAGGCACAAACTAAAAAGGTTTTAAGCATAGCCACTCTAAGTGGATATTCTATTTTCTGAACCTCTCCTCATGGTTCTCCTGGTCCCAGATCCTTGAGGGGCTATCAGTTTCCTTTGCCAATGCTAAATGAGATCATTTCCTGGCCTGTGACTTTCTCCCTGGGTGGCTTCTCTTTCCATTAATCCTATAATGTGTTTTTGTTAATTCTACCTCTTAATTGTCTTTAATGACCACCAGATTGGTGACATCCTCACTCACAATACTACTCAAGTTTAAAACAGAGAAGCAAACTGAGTCCATTCAACTGATAATAGAAGAACTTTAACACCACCTCCTTCCCGAAAACCTATCATGTCAGCATTGTTTCTTCCTAAGCCAGTCAGTGCATGTCAATTACTTTAACATGGAACCACATCAATTCACAGTTTCTTCCCAAACCTCAAAGAAGAGGAGCCTTTTAACTTGTGACTGACTTTTTGCAGGAGAGGAGGGTCAGAGGACATCTCCCTTTTACAAACTGCTGTGAGCCAGTTCTTCCCATCTCTTCAAATCTACCTTAAATCCAACTCTTTGTGTTAGCCTATGATTGAAACTAAGCCCCCTTTTGCTCCTCCCAGTCTTGCATTCTTTGCTTTTCCCCTCACTGTAATTAGTTTACAAGACTACTTATCCACATGATTACTGCTTTTAAATTGCAGTATTCTTTTCTTTTACTCCAGTTCATAATTTTGCATCATTTTGCCTTGCTACCTGTATGCCCAGTTCTATGAGGCATTTTCTCATTATATTACCTCTTAACATAAAGCATTTTGAAATATTCTGTATGAGAGACACTGTATGGAGTAAATTGAATTGAATTTTTTCTCAAAGTCAGGGGCTTTCAGCATCTTTCTTCAGCTAAGTCAGCAGAGTTCTCAGCACCCAATACCAACATGCAATGGCTACTCTTTGCAGCACACGCACAGTCTTTTCTCTTTATTAGGGAAAATGGGATTATAATGTCAGAACCTGGGGAGCAAACAGGAGGGCATCCCGAGATTTGTATTCTAAAGTGTCTAGTCCCATTTTTGTAACACTTAATGATCAGAATCTGACTCTGATATACTGCCATATCTGCCTGCATCTGGTGTTGATGCTGGATGCGGGGGTGTGGGAGGTGTGTTGGAGAGGAAGGAAAATAGCAGGGCATGGAACAAAACTGCAGAACAAGTGGTAGAAATAGACAGTGAAAAGCTTCCTACAGTTAGGCAGACTCACAGGGGAGAGAAAGCCTTTCATTGTCTATAAAATCTTGCCTTGCTGGAGGTCCTCAAGAGTAGAAGGGGTAGCCTGGACGCAGTAAATCTCTCACTTGTATTATTACATTCTAAACACTTAGCTACTGGACCAACCAATGCACTATCTCATGGAAGAAAAGGAGGGAAAACAGAACAAAGAAAAAAAGCAGGCAAGCAGATAAAAGTGGAAAACAAATCCTCTCCACAATCCCACCCCCCAAAACAGCTCATGTTAAAGAAAACAGTCAATGGAGTTATCATCATGTTGTTAAAATGTAACCCCAACTCCTTCTATTGTGATTTAACAACAAATTGGAACAACATTCTTAGAATTTCAATGGTTAGTCTGCATCACAGAGTATTACATCCACCTTCATCCTGTTAAACGCAGATATGACTAAAGAGAGTCTCTCTCGCAATGGCATTATGACAAAAGCTCTCCAGACTGTAAATTCAATATGGTTAAAAAAAATTCCCTGGATTACTACTGAGCAACTACATCAGCATGAGCAAGTTTCAAGAGCAGTTGCTTTCCATATGCTCTGGCATCAGGTTCTTTTGGATTCTGTGGTACCAGTCTGCAAATGCTACAGACATTGTTTCTCATGCTTGCAACTGCTGTTAGGTGGCGACCTTCCTTGCTTGCTGATACCAGTTGAGCAGTTGGTATAGTTTCTCTGTGATCTGGTACTGTCTGTTGTTTGCTGGTACCAGATGGATACCAGATGGAGTACTATGGGCAATGCCTTCCCTGTGTTCTAGTCCCAAAATCACTGCCGATAGGGTCAGTCTTGTCAATTAGTTGACTCCTAAATGGCACTTCAAAGCAATACTCTGAAAAATCTTAACATCTGTTCCTTACTCCTAATGACCCTAAAAAATGTTATAGTCATACATTCCTTTACCCAGGAGTTGCAGTACATCTGCAGGAAAATACAATCTTCCAGCAGCTTGCAGACATCAAACTCACTCCTGGCTGATGGCAGCTCCAGAATGGCACCTCAACTGCTACTGTGAGGACTGAATGTGAAATATAATCAATATATTCTTTTTCTGTGATAGCACCACAATATAGAAGTTCAGAGATGCAGCAGGGCAGCTTTCAAACAGTATTTTTAGTGGCAAAATGGATTAACAAGAAAACGACAACTTTAAGTGCCTTTGAACAGCATCAGGGATACCTCAATACTGAGCACAAAGGAAGGAGAGAGAGGGAAAAAAAGAGAAAGAAGCGGAAGAGACCTCTTATAAGTATTAATTTTTGATTTGGGTCTTTTGAGATGTTGACCTAATTGTCAAACTGGAGATGGAAGTCAGAAGATCAGTTAGTGGTTCTGAATGTGGCATATAGCAGCTACTTCCAATGCCATTTTTAAACATTTTTTTCTAAGTTTACTTAAGAAAATACACGAGTGTTTAGTTAAATTATCTATACACTCAGCAGTAGACTGTCTGATGGAAAATATAGCTGACATCAAAGCATATTCCCCACCCCCCAATTTGCTTCATACAGAAGTTATGATAAACAGGTTATGTGTTCCCTAAGGTTACCATGGAAACACTTTCTTTTCAGGCCATCATTTACCAAGGTAAAATTTGCATTAAAATATGATGGAATTTGATTTTTTTTTTTTTAAGACTCAAGTGGGGTCATGATACCATACAATATAGCTATTATTTCAAACTTGGGAACATGTGTTGAAGAGCGAGATCTATTAATCCCTGTAAGTACCTGAGTGACCAATTACAGTTTAATTGCCAACTTGACAGGTATCTCCCAGGCAAATTAACAGAAAACACTTTGAAATTAGCTTCTAATGCAAATAGAAATGTTAACATGGATCTGCTAGTTGGTAGCCACCAAAAACGTAGTTACTTACCAGTAACTGTTGTTCTTCGAGATGTGTTGCTCAGATCCATTCCACTTAGGTGTGTGCGCGCCCTCGTGCACAGCCTTCCGGAGAACTTTTCCTAGCAGCCCCTGCAGGGGCCGGTCTCAGCGCCCCCTGGAGTCCCGCCCTTATGTGGCGGTACATATAGCGGGACCGGCCCCTCCCCTCCTCAGTCCCTTCTTTCTGCCGACTCCGACAGCGGGGACGGAGGGTGGGTGTGGAATGGATCTGAGCAACACATCTCGAAGAACAACAGTTACTGGTAAGTAACTACGTTTTCTCCTTCGAGTGGTTGCTCAGATGCATTCCACTTAGGTGATTCCCGAGCCTTACCTTGGAGGTGGGTAGGAGTCAGCGGAGAGCTGCCCTCAGCACGGCCCTGCCGACTCGCGCGTCGTCCCTTGACTGCTGGACGACAGCGTAGTGCGCAGCAAAGGTGTGCACCGAAGACCAGGTGGCAGCCCTGCAGATGTCATCCAGGGGGACCCTTTCCAGGAAGGCCGCCGACGCGGCCTGGGCCCTCGTCGAGTGGGCCGTCACCACTCCTGGGAGCTGGACGCCTGCACGCTCGTAGCAGAGCCGGATGCAGGCGGTGATCCACCTGGCGATGCACTGGGAGGTGACCGGGGAGCCTCTCATCCTCTCTGCCACCGCGACGAAGAGCTGCGTGGTCTTTCGGAGCGGCCTCGTCCTGTCCAGGTAGAACGCCAGCGCCCTCCTCACATCGAGGGTGTGCAGTCTCCTCTCGTCCTCGGACCCGTGCGGTTTAGGAAAAAACACGGGGAGGAAAATATCTTGGTTACAATGGAACCGGGAGACTACCTTAGGCAGGAACGCCGGGTGAGGCCTAAGCTGAACCTTGTCCTTATAGAACACGGTATAGGGGGGCTCCGAGGTTAAGGCCCTTAGCTCAGAGACCCTCCTGGCCGAGGTAATGGCCACGAGAAAAGCCACCTTCCAGGAAAGGATCATCATTGGACAGGTGGCTAAGGGCTCAAAGGGGGGACCCGTTAGCCTATCTAAGACCAGGTTCAAATCCCAGGGAGGCACCGGGTCACGGACCTGCGGGTAAAGCCTCTCCACACCCCTGAGGAACCTCACCGACATGGGGTGGGAGAACAGGGAACGTCCCCCCACCGGCTGGTGGAACGCCGATATGGCCGCCAGGTGTACCCTGAGGGAGGCCAACGCTAACCCCTGTAGCCTAAGCTGCAGCAGGTAGTCCAGGACCGCCTGCACGGGGGACGTACCGGGGTTTTCGCCCCGCGACTCCGACCAGCAGGTGAACCTCCTCCACTTGGCCCTGTAGGCGAGCTGCGTGGAGGGCCTCCTGCTTCCCAACAGCACGCGTTGGACCTGCTCCGAGCAGGTTCTCTCCTCCTCCGTCAGCCAGAGAGCCTCCAGGCCATCAGGTGCAGGGAGTCCAGGTTGGGATGCAGTAGCCGGCCGTGGTCCTGGGAGAGCAGGTCCGGTCTCCTCGGGAGCTCGATCGGGGGAGCGACAGACAGGTCCAGGAGCAGGCAAAACCAGTACTGCCTCGGCCACGCCGGGGCGATCAGAATCACATCCGCTCTGTCCCTCTTGATTTTCAAGAGGACCCTGGGCAAGAGCGGGAAGGGGGGAAACGCATACAGGAGGGCCCCCGTCCATTCGAGGAGGAAAGCGTCCGAAAGAGAGCCCGGCTCGCGACCCCTGAGCGAGCAGAACCTCGGGCACTTCGCGTTCTGCGCTGACGCAAAGAGGTCCAGATGGGGAACACCCCACACGCGGAAAATCCTGTCCACCACCTCTGGGTGGAGAGACCATTCGTATTGAGGTAGGAATGACCTGCTGAGGCGGTCCGCCTCGTCGTTCCTGACCCCAGGCAGGTGAGAGGCGGTTAAACAGAAATTGCATCTCACCGCCAAGTCCCAGAGTCGGAGCGCCTCCTGACACAACACCGAGGAGCGCGCCCCCCCTTGCTTGTTGATGTAATACATTGCAGTGGTATTGTCTGTTAACACCTGCACCATTCTCCCCAATAAAGAGTGGCGAAACACCTCGCATGCCAGTCTGACCGCCCTCAATTCTTTCACATTGATATGGAGGGCCAATTCCCCCCGGGACCAGCGACCCTGCGTGGTCAGACCACCGGTGATATGGGCTCCCCACCCCCGGTCCGATGCGTCCGTGATCAGGGTGACCGAGGGGGTGGAGGCCCTGAAGGGAATCCCTTCCAACACAGTCCTGGGGTCCAGCCACCAAGTCAGTGACCCCAACACCCAAGGGGGCACCGTTACCACCTTGCTCAAAGCATGCCTGCTGGGCATGTAAACCCTGGACAGCCAACCTTGGAGGGGCCTGAGCCTGAGGCGGGCCAACCTCACCACATAGGTGCACGAGGCCATGTGGCCTAACAGCTGCAGGCAGTGCCTGGCTGTAGTCGTGGGGCACCTCTGAAGCTGCGATATTATCGCTGTCATGGCTTCGAACCTCGAACGTGGGAGGGAGGCTTTTGCCTGCACCGAGTCCAGGTGGGCCCCTATGAAGTCTATGCGTTGCACCGGACGCAGCGTCGACTTCTGCTCGTTTATGAGCAGCCCCAGAGCATGGCAGGTGGACTGGACGAGAGAGACCGCCTCGCACACTTGCGACTTGGTCTTGCCCCTGATTAACCAGTCGTCCAGGTAGGGGAATATCTGGACCCCCCTGCGCCGCAGGAAGGCCGCCACCACCGCCATACACTTGGTGAACACTCTGGGGGAGGAAGACAGGCCAAAGGGCAAGGCCGTAAACTGGTAGTGGCCACCAGCTACCACAAACCTTAGGTACCGCCTGTGGGCGGGAAGGATGGAGACGTGAAAGTACGCATCCTTCAGGTCGAGGGCGGCAAACCAGTCCCCTGGGTTTAGAACGGGAATGATGGACGCTAGGGATACCATGCGGAACTTCAGCTTTCTTATGAACCTGTTGAGCCTGCGCAGGTCCAATATAGGCCTGAGGCCTCCGTTGGCCTTGGGAACGAGGAAGTACCTCGAATAGAATCCCCTCCCCACCTCGAGTGGTGGAACCACTTCTATGGCTCCTTTGACTAGGAGGGATTGAACCTCCTGAAGGAGTAATTGCTCGTGAGATGGGTCCCTGAAGAGGGACGGGGGGGGTGGGGAGTGGGGAGGGGAGGCCAGGAGCTGAAGGGCATATCCCCAGCGCACGATATCGAGGACCCACTGGTCCGATGTTACCTCCCGCCACAGGCCGAGATACGGCTTGAGCCTGTCCAGGAAAGGCGGGGAACCCAGGGAACATGAGACGGTGCCACCCTCGGAGACACCGTCAAAATTGTCTCTTCCCCTTAGGGCCCTGAGAGGGTCCTTTAAAGGAAGAGGAGGACGGCGGCGGGCGATCGCGCCGTCCAGAGCCCTTGGTCCTATCCCTGCCCCTTGCGGTGGGGAAGGGCCTAGGCTGCGGCCTAGACTGCTGCCGCTGACGTTGCGGCGGTTGCTGCGGCTGCTGGCGACTCTGCAGTCTAGCCGCCTGGGGCGTGTACAGGCCCAAGGAGCGCAACGTTGCCCTCGAGTCCTTGAGAGCGTGCAGCTTCTCGTCCGTCCTCTCCGAAAAGAGGGCGGCTCCATCGAAGGGTAGGTCCTGGATGGACTGCTGCACCTCCAACGACAAGTCTGTGGACTGCAGCCACGCTGCCCGCCTCATTGCAACGGCGGAGGCCATAGCCCTGCTGGCTGTGTCTGCGGCGTCCGATGCAGACTGCAGGGCCGCACTTGCCACAGACAACCCTTCCTCCAGCACCAAACCAAAGTCCACTGCCTGGTCTGGAGGGAGAGACTCCGAAAACCTCCTTAAGGAGTCCCATAGGTTCAAATTGTACCTGCCGAGGAGGGCCTGATGATTGGCCACCCTCAGCTGAAGCGCCCCAGTAGAATAGACCTTTCTACCGTAAAGGTCCAGCCTCCTGCCTTCCTTATTTTTAGGGGAGGCAGTCTGAGCACCCTGCCTGTCTTTTTGGTTGGCGGCATCCACCACCAAAGTACCCGCGGCAGGGTGCGCATACAAGTACTCGTGCCCCTCGGCTGGCACGTAGTACTTCTTCTCGGCGCCCTTAGAGGTCGGGGCAACCGAGGCAGGGGTCTGCCAGACTGACTTAGCCAGGCGCAGGACCCTCTCATGTACGGGAAGGGCCACCCTCGTTGGTCCCTGGGCCCCCACACGGCCGAAGAGGGGGTCCACCTCTTCCTCTAAGACCTTGACCTCAAGGCCAAGGTTCAAAGCCACCCGCTTTAGAAGCTCTTGGTGGGCTTTAAAATCAATGAGCGGGGCTCCTTGGTCTCTTACCGCCGCCTCATCAGGCGATGAGGAGTAAGAAGGGCGGCGGGGCCCAGTGGAGGGTCCCTCCCCAGGGTCCTCCTCCACCTCCTCTTCCCCAGAGGAGCGGTCACCCTCCTGCACCGAAGGTGCTTGCTGAGTTTGGGTGACAGAGGCAGGGGCCGACATAGTTCCCTGCCCCATCTGGGCCGCCCACTGGGCCCATAACGGCCACTGCCAGGGTCCCTGTGGCCAGCTCAAAGGCGGCACCGGTGCCGAGGGCAAAGCCGGTGCCGCAACAGTCGGTGCCGGTGCCGGTAGCAGTATTGGGTCCGGTGCCGGCTGCGGTGCCGGCTGCGGTGCCGGTTGCGGTGCCGGTTGCGGTGCCGGCTGCGGTGCCGACGACCATACACGTTCCTGACGTCGGGTCCGGGACCCCGAGTCAGGAGAACGCAGGCGGTGATGACGCCGGGAAGGAGCGCTCCGAGATCCGCCACGCGACGACCTCGAGGAGCGACTCTGACTTCGGTGCCGACGAGGCGACGCCGAAGAAGAAGGCGACCGGTACCGGGAAGTCTTTCGCCGCTTTGATGCTGGGGAGCGGTGCCGAGAACGCCGTCTCGGTGCCGAGTCAGAACTCGACGACGAGGAGAGGTGCCGCGACGAAGAGCGATGTCCGGAGCGGTGCCGGGACCTGGAACGGTGCCGGGAGCGGTGCCGGGACCTGGAGCGGTGCCGGGAACGGTGCCGCGACGCGTCGTCCGAGGACGAAGATGGAGAGGAGCTTCCGAGCTCGACTCTCCTGCGTCGGGTGGTGGGCGGCCTGTCCACCGGTGCCGGGGCCGCCCACCCTTCGGGGCCCCCCATCGCGGGTTTGCCCCGGGAAACGGGCCCTGGCTCTCTCCGGTGAGAGAGTGCCGGAGGCGTAGGCAGCTCCAACAAAGCCTGAGCCGCCTCGATAGCCTCCGGCGTCGAAGGGTCCCGTATAGGGGGTCCCCCACTTCCAGGAGTCGGGGGAGCCTCCCTAGTAAGTGTCGGTGCCGGGGCCGGTGCCGGAGCAGGGGCCGGTGCCGGAGCAGATGCCGGCGGCACGTCCATGAGGAGGAGCACCTCCGAACTCGACCCCGGCCGCTCCTGCGGTGCGGGGGAGCGCTGCAAGCGTGGATGGCGCTTCTTCCTCTTCGGCACCGAGACCCCCGGTGCCGGAGGCGCACTCCGCACCGAAGACACACTCGGTGCCGGAGTAGTCCGCGATGGCTCGGACGCCGGACTTAACGCGGACTCCATCAGAAAAGCCCTAAGCCTCACTTCACGCTCCCTCTGAGTCCGAGGCTTAAAGGACTTACAGATACTGCACCGGTCTCTCCGGTGCAGTTCCCCCAAACACCGCAAACAACGGTCATGGGGGTCGCTAGCTGGGAAGGCCTTGCCGCAGCTAGCACATGGCTTGAAGCCCGGCGAACCCGGCATAGCCGGGACGCCTTGAGCCCGAAGGCTCCCTAACTAACTAAAAACCCTCACTAACTAAAAACTAACTTAGTTCAGGGTGAACTGATAAACTAACTACTCACTTTTAAAGGAGAAACACAAACTGTTGAAGAGCAGGGGTAGTTCTCAACTGGCCGTCACGGGCGGAAAGAAGGAACTGAGGAGGGGAGGGGCCGGTCCCGCTATATGTACCGCCACATAAGGGCGGGACTCCAGGGGGCGCTGAGACCGGCCCCTGCAGGGGCTGCTAGGAAAAGTTCTCCGGAAGGCTGTGCACGAGGGCGCGCACACACCTAAGTGGAATGCATCTGAGCAACCACTCGAAGGAGAACAGTACTTTATTAATTCCCTGTGTAATTGTTCCCCCGGAAAGGCGGAATTTAGATTGTCAAAATTTCTGTTTTGCTAATGACAAGATATATAGGGCATGGTCATGTATTTGAATTATACACATGTCCCACTTTTTTTGGAAAATATGTTGTTAAATTATTGTGCTTAAATGTAATTCAAATAGAGGTATCCATATTAAATAGAAGCAATACTGTGGAATGTCTGCAAGGTTAGGCTCTGCTTACCTTGCTTGGAATGACTTAGGGTGAAATGGAACTTCTGCCATTGACTTCACCGCAGTCAAGATTTCATCCCAATTTTTATCTGCTGCTGCTGCTATGTTCTTGGGAATACTTTAATGTATAAAATATATCCACTCCACCCAAATATCAACAGTCTCCATGTCCCAAAGTTAACTACTCTCAGATTAATTACATATACTTTCAATAACCTACCAGGGGGCACAAACAAAAGCCTGCTTAACATATAACTATATTGTTTACAATAATGCAATGTATAATAATTATGACAATCACTACTTTTGACACAGCAAATATACAGCTGAAACATTTAAGAGTAGAACAATGTACTCACTATCAAAACTGGACTAAGCAGAATGTCAGTAGAAATCCTGGAACATCCTCTCTTTTACACAATCCACTCAAATAGCAGATACTGGTGGTAATAATACAGAATCTAATGTAGTATTGTATTGGTAACATGTAATGGAGGTAAGTAGGGATAGAACCCATATCCTTCTGCTCCCCAAAACATTCAATCTTCTACCACTTGAGCTAAAGGAGAATTCCATTAGCTGTTACCAGTGTAGTATTTATGACATGCAATTCAGTAGTAATGCGCACCCCGTAGTTGGATTGTGAGACACATATAGATTAACTAGACTATTATTTACATCACTAGAACAGAAAAAGGTAAGTAAATATAAACGGTGGCATTTGCCACATTAATTGCCAAGTAAATAAATAAAATATGGCTGATCAGCAGGTACCATAAAAAGACAAAAACCAGCTCAACATCAAAGTTGAGCCCTCAGATCAGGTTACTCTGAACAGGTGTCTATTATCATGACTCAGATAGAGTCCTTTTTTGTATTGGTAAATTGCTAAGCATAGAGACTTTAAAAAAATCAATCCAATTTACTAAATTATACATGCACATTAAAAAATGATTTTAAAAATTAGAAATGCAAACAGAAAAGGAGTTGACTAAGAATCTTTCCTGAGCTCTTTAACACAGTACATTCACTAGGCATGCTACTTAATTAGATGTTTGCAGTGTTGTGCTTATCATGTTGGTCTCAGGCTACGAGACACAAAGTGGGTAAGGTAATATCTTTTACTGGACCAACTTCTGTTGGTGAAAGAGAAACTTCTGAGCTTCACCGTGCTCTGTGGTGACCTAAAGAAGAGCTCTGTGGAGCTGAAAAGTTTGTCTCTTTCACAGAAGTTAGTCCAGTAGAAGGTATTACCTCACCGACCTTGTCTCTCTCTTAATTAGATCACATTTTTAAGCATTAAGGGCTCAGTGCTCTTTTTTCAAAGTTCTCATTGACAACTAGACTTGGTCACAGATATGTGGATTGAAAATTGAAAAAGAGAATAGGTCTTGGATAGAAAAGCCGAAGTCCTGGAATGCATCAGCATGACCTGGTAAATGGAGTTTTCTTTTTCCATTTTTGTACTGTATTGTAATGCAGTCTTGTTATTAGATTAACATATGCACAACAGACCTTACACCAGGAACTACTAAAGTTATCCACCCAATATCTCGGTGTCTGAAGCCGTGACTTTATTTTTCATTTTAAATAATTATAACAATGTCACCTATTTATTGAGAAAAACCAAGCCTCTATATATTCAGAGATAATGGCTTATACACAACATCCAGTGATATATTCTAATTACTTTTCACGTTTGCTGTGAAGAAATCTTGAACTCTTTAGTGTTCTCAACTGCCTGACAACAACGTAGCCATAATACTGTCAAAGCTCAGTGCTACTGGAGTTGTGGCTATGTTGTAATTTATCAAGCAGTTCTGCTAATACATTTTGCAGTGGGCATTTCCGTTCAGTGAACTGTAAGGAAATACGTCTTATAGATTATGCTGTAACATTAAAAAAACAAAAAAACAAACACCCCCCACAAAAAGCCCAACAGTTACTAACTTTCCATAACTATTGTTCTGTGAGATGTATCACTCATGTCCATTCCAAGTAGGTGTGTGCATGCCATGCACAGTTGCCGGAAGGTTTTTCCCCTAGTGGTATCAGTAGGGTCAGCTCTGGTGCCCCCCGGAGTTGTGCCTTCATGACGCTGTATATAGGGCCTTCCCAGCCCACTTCCTCTTCAGTTCCTTCTTGCTGGCTGGCTCCAACAGTTGGGTAGGCAAGTGGGTTTTGGAATAGACATGAGCAACACATCTTGAACAGCAACAGTTACGGAATGTTAATAACCGTTTTTTCTTCTTCCAGTGCTTGTGCCTGTCAATTCCAAGATGACGACTCTCAAGCAGATCCATGTGGGGAGGGGTCGGAGTTCAATTAACTTGCAGATCCCAGTATCGCTCTACCAAATGCAGCACTGTCTCTAGTTTGCTGTATAATAGCATAGAGTGTCACAAAGGTGTGAACAGATGACCATGTTACGGTTCTACGAATATCTTGGATTGGGATCTGAGTGAGGAATGCTGCTGAGGATGTCTGTGCCCTTGTGGAGTGAGCTGTCAATGCTGGGGCCGGTATTTTCACCAAGTCATAACACGTCCTGATACACAACGTGATCCATGAAGAGATTTTTTGTGAAGATACCGGAAGGCCTTTCATCCTGTCTGCTCTTGCTATGAAAAGCTGCATTGTTTTTCTAAAGGGTTAATCCTCTTGATATAAAAAGCCACGGCCCATCTAATGTCTAGAGCATACAGCCTCAGCTCTTGGCTGTTGGCATGTGGCTTTGAGTGGAATTGTGACACTTCCTTCAGAAGAAAGCTGGATGAGGACGCAGCTTTGAAGAAAGCTATATAAGGAGGCTCAGGCATGAGGGCCATGAGTTCTGAGACTCTCCTGGCTCAAGTTATGGCCACTAGAAAGGCTACCTTTCAGAAAAAGAAGCCAGCATGTCACTATCAGTTCAAATGGAGGTCCTGACAGTACAAGGTTGAGATTCCATTGGGGAGATGGCTGACGTGTTTGAGGGTATAGTCAGCCCACGCATGGTAGAAGTGGGATAACTGGTCTGAAAAGAATAGGGGTGAAGGATCCGAGTCCTGAATTGGTACGCCATCCTCAGGCACACACTCAAAAAGTTCTGTTTGGGACCAAAAGATTGCCTCGCCGATCCAGGGCGTTGGCTGGTAGACGCTTGAGAGGGTTTCCTTCTGTAACTCCTGCCCCTTTTATGATTGTAATCCTGTCTGGATTGGGATTGATAGAACCAAGGTAGGGATGAGGTTTGAAATGCTTCCTCTGCAGCACTGGAGTGAAGAGACCTAAGTGGGACTCAGCTTCAGAGTCAGAGCCCGACAACTCACTCTGTGGGGTCCAGAGTGGCATAGTTCCCATTGGTGCTGGAGAGCGCTGATGGGGAGATGATGACCACGGCATCATAGCCGGTTTTCCTCTGGAGGGTTTCTTGCCATTTGTGGTCTGGTGTCTGGAGCACACTTGTGCCTGGGAGGGGATGGCAGTGCCATACTCTCTACAGTTCCCTGGCCATTTCAAAGGTCTCCAGTGTGGAGGGGAGCTGTAGGTTCTCCTCACAGATCTCCCTGGGCAGGGAGTCCAAAAGCAGTAGACTCGATGGACCCCCTCCCGGGACTGGAGTCAAAGGTATCACAGCTGAGAGTGTGGCACTTGAGTGGTCCAACGCGGATCACATTCCACTTGAGCCCTTACGCCCCATTATTTTGGGCATCAGTGAGTGCTCACTGTCCATCTTCCTCTGCTTCTTACATGGTAAAAGGGAACACGAGTAGTGCTGCGTCTGTGCGGTGTCCCTTGGTGCTGGTGATCCATGACAGTGCTTGGGGTCTCTAAACACAGAATTATTCCTCTGCACCATCTCTCTTATGGATGCCTGTGTGCTCCACACCAAAGCTGATGTACTAGGTATCAGCTCAGTGTTGAGTGTGGCCAGAGAGCAGCCTCCATTAGGATGAACTTCAATCCCTGGCTCCTCTGCTTCTTTGTCTTAGGTCGGAATACCCTGCAGAACTTACAGCAATCCCTCCAATGGGTCTCCCCAAGATACTTTAGACAAATGGTATGGGGATCACTTCTCGGCATGGGCTTTTTGCAAGCCCTGAATGGTTTAAAGCTAGAGCAATGAGGCATGCCCCGGCCCCAGGGAAGGGGAGGTGACCCTGATCAGTGGGGTCTTATCTAACTAAACTAACTATAACTACACATTAACAAATTATTTGACTATTTACAGGTATCATCAGTTGAAAGAACCATTAGGAAGACGCTTGTAAAGCAAGAGAAGATTGATGATCCAGCAATAAGTAAGAAAGTAAGAAAGTAAGAAGGAGCTGAAGAGGCAGGGGGTTGGCAGGGCCCGATATATGGCATCCTGAAGGTGCAACTCCAGGGGGTTCAAAGCTGACCATAAGGATACCACTAGGGAAAAAACCTTCCAGCTATTGTGCATGCAGCACGCACACACCTACTTGGAATCGACATGAACAAGCACTTGAAGAAGAATCCTCAAATATTTAGATTAAAAAGTCAGTCCAAAAAATTAATGTTTTTGAAAATATATTTTAAAATTTCTTCAATAGTCACATATTTAACAAGAGCTGTGTTATTCTTACAATTAAGCTATGCTTTGGAACAATCTCAATGAAATTGTTGCTCTGTATGACCCAACTCAGTTTGGCCTCTACGTTATCCCATGAGTTCTGTATAAACCACTGTGGGCTGCTGCATGGAGGTTATTCTGAAAGCTGCCTTCTGTTACTTTAAATGGACAGACTTTTGAAATCCTTACTCAAAACGCCTATTGGTTTCAGTGGGAAGTTTTCCTAAGCTAGGACTGCAGAGATATGGACCAGCATCTACCTTCTAATTCTACAGTTGCTAGATAATTTTCTGGATCTTCTGTGAGATATCTTAGGGAACTTGACAGGTCAGTATCACGTAAAAAAACAAGACATACAATATAGAGAGATTTGTTTGCAACAGGGCTAGAGTGAGGAGCCAAAATGTCATAATTTTTTAAATACAGTAGAAATTTAATATTAAAAGTAAAACCTTTTGCAGCTTGCTACTGTATGGGGCTCTGAGCTGGAGCCATAATTTTGGTCTATCAAACCCCAGCCCAACAAAGTACTTAAGCACATGAGTAGTCCCAACTGATTTAATGTGCTTAAAGTTAAGTGTGCTGCTGACCAAGGCCTCATTCTAGAAGTCAGAAAAAGCCCCTTAATAGTGGCCTCAGGAAAGGGGAGGTCAGCTTTAAAAGGAAGTCAACTTTTTGTCTCCATTGTAGTCAGTATTGTGAGCAGCTGTATTTGAGCCTATGGTATGTGGGGCATTGACTTGCTGGAGGTCAGGAACCGAGCTGTCATGCAGGAGTACATTTCTGTGCAGGGAAGGGAAGGTTCAGGGAGAGAAATACTAGCTCTGGCAATCTCTCATGAAGGCTCATGTTAAAACCCAATCCTCTTTCACCTTCCCCATGATTCATGCTCTCTCGTATACGGGGGCAGGCTGAGACCTGGCATATTTATGAGTGTGTGCACAGACACTCATGTACAGAGTGATTCTTAGAAAATCCAGCAGGTGGCTAGAAAATTGGAAAAGCTGAACTAGAGATGGTTTGCTAAAAAAGGAAATAATTTTCAAAGAACCAGCTACCTTATCACTCAGATTAACCACATTGCCTCACTAGCAAATACAAACCCACAAATAAATGTAGGTCCAAACTTTTAAAGGGCCATTTTTGTATGCAGAAAACTGTGCACCAAATTACATGCAAATGTCTGTTTGAGCACACAAGTGGCAGTAATTGCTCACACATCCCATGGCATAATCACTTGTTCAGTAACTCCACTGATCATCTAAATCACCAATTAGATGTTTGTTTCTGATGTCCCTTAAACATTTTGGCTAAGTGGGTTAGTTTGTACTTAAAAACTATAAGAATAAAACCTCTAGGGTTCTTTATAATACATCAACACATGCAGCAGCAGCTGTCATGATTCTTTGTGATACTGTGCTCAAATTCTCAGGTTGGGAGAGACAAGATGATCATTCACTAACTGCAAGAGACGTGACCACTGCAGCGTGTGTTAATATATAAAGTTCTCCTGAGTGTGCTGGGAGCTCTTTAAAGATGACTTCATCCATATATATGAGAGGTATTGCTGATGTGTCAAAGTAGTAGTCTTTTACAGCAGTAAGCAAAGAAAAGAAACAGGATATTATTTGCTTTTGTTTATTTAAATCATTTACTTGGAGGATGTAACACAGAAGCTTTAATATTTGCTCCCCTCAGACTCCAACTTCTACATGTAAATACTGTGAAAAGCAACATCTTGATTTTTCAGAATAAGCTACCCCTACGCATTATTAGAACTCAACCTAATGTTTAAGGCATGAATGTTATCCAGTGGAGTTTATTAAGATGGTATGCAACAGTCTTGCTTCCCTTAGTAAAGAGAAGAGAGTACTTTGACAAGGTTAGTGAAGAGCCATTCTTATTTCAGATTATGCTCTGGTTTAGACATTCTGTGCCTAATTCAACCTTGGCAAAGTAGGAGTGACTCCAAAGAAGTTAATGCTTGCCACTAATAACAGGAGTCAATTTGGGTCTCTGTGTCCTTTCTGGAATAGTTTATTTTTCACATGAAGTTTGGTTAAGATTTCACAATCACAATCCTCCTCCATCACCAAAAATCAGAATCTCATTGCTTAGTCAGAGTAGGAGACATTGTTACAGAATTATCCCAATCCAAACTCTTCACAGGCCAGACAGAATAGAAGGTTTGGCCAAAGGAGAGTTCTTACACCTTTTAACAGGAGGTTTTAATCTTCACTATTAATATGATGCTTTTGTAACAGCACAAGTATTTCTGAATGCTATTTTTCAGAGTTGCTTTACTCTAAATGAGGTTTTTTTTTTATCCCCTGAAAAGAAGTAAATGTATCCAACTGAGCAGTAGTCAGCAGCCTTTCAGAAACTCTGGAATTCATAGGAGTTCTGCCATGGTTTCCCATAGAACATAAAATTGTCATTTCTCCCATTCCACTAGAAGACAGGAATGTTATTATTCTAGAAGTTGGAATTTTGGTTTTTAACCATGATCCAAAATAAACGTTTGTGGGTTTTGGGACCCTAACCTACTTTAAACTCAACATCCTGAAGCTGGAATTAATTGCTCATTAAAACACAAAGAGCTCCTTTTTCACTCCAAAGTAAGTATAGAACCTTTTGACACATTATGGAAAAATAATGCTGTTCTCAACCTTCCTTTTCTCTGTTTGATTTTAAGGTTTGTACCTTTGCCAGATGCACAATAAACTGCTTGGCCTTTAACATGAACGTGTATGATTCTTCTTTTCGTAACCTTAATTGGGAACTGACAAAACTCAGTACGTTACTAATTTGCTTCAATGAAAACCTGTTGACAGATAGTATATTAAGCCTAGTGCATAGATATGAGAGGAAAGCAGATAGCTGAAGAAAGGATTTTTTTCTTTTCAGTTTTTGTCAACATATAAATCTCATTTGCAAATGAGGAATAAAGAGTTATAGGATCTGCTGTATACAAGGTATTGTATAGGATATTGTCAGGCTGCTGCAGTTACCTACAGGTGAAGAACAATACTCAATTTGTAATGAGTTATATGCAGTCCTTGAAAGAACATGAACAAAATAAGGTTTCAGAAAGAATTTAACATCACAGTGAAGGACAGGACAGAGGTTTTCAGTAACAGGATTGGTATGAAATCTATGAAACAATCCAAGTAAATCTTCAAATAGGTTATTTATTCTGTTTTCTAAACTTGCACTCACACACACACTTTATTGCCTTGATTGAACATTTCCTCTCCCCCCCCCTTTTTATTTTTTGTTTTCTTGTTTCAGTAAAGCAGTGGGAAGGACAGTACCCATAAAATGGTCCTGTAGTAACTTCCTCCAAATCCTAAAGTGACAGTACTAAGTTCCTATGGCCCATGTCTAGCAAAATTCTCTTATGATTTGATCAATGTAAGTCAATGGGAATCTCTAATGGACTTTGATCAGGCTCTGAGAGCAGTATTTCCATGAAAATGTGCATTATTTAACTGGTGGGGTATTAAGACGTATACATACATGCACGCACACGGTCACTGACATGAGAAGCAAAACACTCCAATAATACATCCACACTGTTGCCAGAGAACTTCAGTTTTTTCAATGAAAATAAAACAAAAGACTTTTTTCTGGAAAATATTTATACTTTACAGTCAACATCTCTCACTACTTAATTAGGCCTACAGAAGTAAAGTTGTTTCACTTTAAGCCATCTAACCCTTGTGAATCTGGCTTATCATTTTTTCCCAGAATTATGAAGCTGGGAAAAGAGAGAGACTAAAGAACGCAAAACCAAACAACAAATAAAAAAAACAGAATAATTGGAAAGAATTTTGAAGTTTTATGCTAGATAGCACAAACCTTGCCATATAAATGTATCGCTTTATTTAAACATACTAAACTGAATTATTCAGCTGTTCCGTAGAAAAAGAAAAACCACGCTGAGAAGGAGAGAGAGCAGAAAAACAAGGGAGTGAGACAGCAAAAATATATACAAGAACAAATAAGAAGAACAGAGGAGAATTGAAAAAAATGGGGGAGGGGGAAGGAATGAAGAGAGACTAGCAGGCTTATTTAAAATGAATTTTTGACCTTATTTTTAAAACATTTATGGATCCCAATTGCCTGTCATGAGATTATGTTCCCTTACAATGCTGGGCTTTTCAGCTGGCTCTGCACTTTAACTTGATTTATCCCATTTTTTAAAAAGTAGATTGTTAGAAATACCCTTTCCACCAGAAATTCTGTCCCATTATAGTGTCAGCTAAAGGCCACTTGTCAATGTCAGCTTTATAGGATAGAAACGTGCGTCCTGAGCTCTCAGACTTATTTTTGGAGGACAAGCCCTAATGGCCATTTCTGAACCTAATGCTTTGTTGTGGATAGTGTCTTCTTAAATTCTTATCTGTTTTCCAATTTATCTGAAAGTTTCATTAGATGGTGTATAGTGCTTATAGCAGCTGCTGTACATTAGCAAGACATCTTAAAGGAAAGATGGCTTAGATATCATGCTGACTAACAAAAGCATAGGGAGAACTTATCTAGTATTAAAAATACATAAGGAGGCCTCTCTTCTTCTCCAGCTGTGAGAAGAAAAGCCCACAAAGCCCATAACAGCAGGATTTCCTCCTGCTCAGCTGCGTGCTGCCTCTTTAGGGGAGAAAACTGACACAGTGGAGAGGAAAGTCAGTTTTTATTTATTTACAGTGATGCAATTAGTCATCAGATTGTGTCTTTACTGGTGAATAGAAGTTAGAGAAATAAGTTGTTGCTCAATCTGTGTTACCATAATGGTGCCAGGGATCAGTGTTAAAACCAACCGCAGGTGTTGTGTGGGGGGCAGGAGTACATGTGGGATCACATGCCCTCTCAGATTTGCTACTTGGCTTGTACTGAGCATGCTCACATGCACTGGGCATGCTCAATAACATCTGCTGAAGCCACTGCCCTCACTTTATCCCCCCAGGTATGGCTCATCTCTGAAACCAGCAGCATAATGGCCTTAAATCATAGGGCTGCTCTTGAATTACCAACAAGTGTTAGGAGAAACAGTACTGGGGCCACTATTTTTTCTGGACCAGAATATGGTGCAATATCAAAATGGGGATGAAGAGACTGTGGGAAGCAGGAAACTTCACTCCTCTATCCTCCCAGTTGTTGATATTTTTTATACAAGGTCAGACACTCAAGGCCTTTACAAGTGATTTCAACAGGTGAGCTACTAAGGTGTTGCAACAAACCTCAGCCATCAAGGTAAAGTTAAGAGTTTAGAACAGATACTATATGGCAGCCCTTCCTCTCAACAAAAACAGTTAAAAAATTCACGCCTTAGAAGGAAGAACAGAAACAATCTTGATGCCTCTAATATTAATCAATCTAAGACTGAGAGTTTTAAAGCTCTCTCGGGTGCTTTGATTAAGGACACCTTGCCTCACAGGAAGAATGAAGCTTTGGAAATCGGTAATCTTTGGGCATTACATTTAATAGAAAAGGCTTAAAAGGGATTACCTATAAGGGACCTTCATGAATCTTTGGAAATTATATTGGACCATAAATCTGAACCTCTTCAGAGGGATAATAAAGCCTTATCAGTTTCAGATAAGAAGTGGAAATCCTCAGTCTGCTTTAGGTGCATCATTGGCCAGATCTGGAGTATCTGCCAAAACACTATTATTTCTTTAGTCTCTGTCTTAGATAGACAGACATTTTATTTTTATTACAAATTTGGTTTGTAAAAAAAATTTTTTAAACCAAGAGTGGAAATTTAACCAATTCCCAAATTTGGTCCACAAAATTCAAGCCCACAGAATAAAGTTAATTGGCCTAAGAAATCAGTTCTCTTTCTGGGGATATTTTTTTAAATTAACTCAGAAAATTTATGGTTTTGTATAATTTCACACACATGCAATAAACACTTGTGCCTATGATAAAACCAAGTTTGGGGATACTGGAGACACTGATTTAGTACTTATAAAAATTCAGTTATACCTGGGTTCCAACAATTTTAAATTCTTACATTTGTTTTTTTAAAAACAAGGTTACTTACCAGTAACCGATGTTCTTCAATATGTGTTGCTCATGTCCATTCCACTATAGGTGAGTGCACGCCTCCATGCACAGTTACTTGGAACTTTTTTCTCCCTAGCAGATCCCATAGGGTCAGCTCCGGCGCCCCCTGGAGCCCCACACACATGCTGCAGTATATAAGGCACTGCCGGGCCTACGCCTCCTCAGTCCCTTCTTTCTGCCAACTCTGGCAGTGGGGACTGGGGAGATGGGTTGTGGAAACAACGAGAGTCCTCTAGCACTTTAAAGACTAACAAATTTAATTTCTGCAGGCATAAACTTTAGTAGGGCTGTAACCAAGTAAACTCATTTTCTTCTTCAAGTGCTTGCTTATGTCCATTCCATTATAGGTGACTAACAAGCAATACCTTTGGAGGTGAGTCAGAGTTACCAGTGAGCTGCCCTCAGCACTGCTCTGCCAAATCCCACATCCTCTCTCGCCTTATGGACGATGGTGTAGTGGGATGTGAAGGTGTGCACTGACGACCAGGTGACAGCTTTGCAGATGTCCTGCACGGACACTCTCTCCAGGAAGACTGTAGAAAAGGCTTGAACTCTTGTTGAGTGCGCTCTGATGGTTCCCAGAAATGGCACCTTTGCCTGCTCGTAGCAGAACTTGATGCATGATGTAATCCATGAGAAGACGCGCTGGGTGGAGACAAGTGAGCCTTTTATTCGGTCAGCCACTGCGACGAAGAGCTGTGTCAATTTCTGGAACGGCTTTGTATGCTCAATGTAGAAGGCCAGGGCTCGTCTCACATCTAGCGAGTGCCATCTCCTTTCCTCGTCCAAACCGTGAGGTTTGGGAAAAAACAGGGAGAAAAATATCCTGATTACAATGAAATTGGGAAACCACCTTGGGCAGGAAGGCTGAATGCGGCTTCAATTGAACCGTGTCCTTATGGTACACTGTATAAGGGGGCTCCGAGGTCAAGGCCATCATCTCGGAGACCCTCCTAGCTGAGATAATGGCCACCAGCAAGGCAGAGGGCATGAATCCATGGGTTCGAAGGGGGGCTGGGCAGCATGCTGAACCAGTGCTACCTCAGCCAGGCTGGAGCGATGAGTATAATGTCCGCTCTGTCCCTCTTTATTTTCAGCAGGACCTTGAGCAGGAACGGAATGGGCATAAATGTGTACATGAGGTTCCCCATCCAGTCCTTGAGGAATGCATCAGAAATTGACCTGGTCTCGTGACCTGAGCAAGCAGAACCTCGTACACTTCTTGTTCCAGGCTGACATGAATAGGTCCACTTGGGGAATGCCCCACTTCTGGAAGATCATAGCCGTCATCTTTGTGTGTATTGACCAGTCGTGGCGGAGTGGAAACGACCTGCTGAGGCGATCCTGCCTCATTGTTCCACACTCCAGTGGCACAGAGTGGTCCTAGGAGACTGCCTCATCAGGTAAGGGGGAGGAGGATTGCAGTGGTGCAGCCTGTGGGTGTGCCCCCTACTAGTGAAGGGTTGTACCCACTGAGGTTCTCTCTTGAGGGTTTGACTCCTCGTCTGAGGAGTGATGCCGATGGGCCTTCTCCTGTACAGGAGGCACGGACCGCTCCCCCAATGATTTAATGGATTGAGGCCCAGGTCCCACCTGGAGACCACATGGGGCCCAATAAGGCCATTGTTGCAGCCATTGTCCCTGGGGCCAGACAGGGGCTAACGGCTCCACGGGCTCTGGCACTTTATGGGGGCATCGACTTGTCCAACGACTGTCCCCCGGAAGACCCCAAGGCATCACTGGAGTCACAGGTCCTGGACCTGCAGTACCATGTTCATTCACGACCACAGGCACCCTTCCATGCCGGGGACCACCCCCTTAACACCTCCGAGGACAATGAGGACTACCTCTGTTGCCGCGAGCGATGCCAACAAACGGCATCATGCTCTGAAGAGCTAGAGGTACCGAAAAATTGTTTCGGTACCAACAACTTCCAACACCGCTTGCCTTGTGGCTCTGTGCAAGCCTTCGGTGACCGAGGTTGGCGCCGTCCCGAACTCCTCAGAACCAAGCAAGACTCCAGCGACCGGGTTCTGCACCACGAATTCTGTGATGCTGGGTCTTCCTCCGATGACTGGGTTCTGTGCCACCTTGGTGTGGGCGAACTCCTCTTGGCTTGCGCTGCCTCCGGTGCTGGTACTGAGAGGAAGACTCCATGTCCCATGCCAGTGCAGGTCAGCTCGACAATACCAACCTGGAGCGACTACTAGGGGAGTGGCTCTGCTCTACCCTAGGAGACTGTCTGGCGGGACATCTTCCTCCCCGAACCAGGGATCTCCTCTGCCATTCAGGGTGACCCAATGCAGGTTTCCCTGTAACATCGACCCCTTCTCCCTCGGTGGACGGGAGAAGGAGGTGGATGTGGAATAGGCGAGGCCAATAAGGCTCTTGAAGCGTGAAAAGCCTCCAGTGTTGATGGCATCGGCAAGGGTAGTCTCCCACTCCCAGGAGTCAGGGGAGGATCCCTGACTGGAGATGCAGGCACCGGAGAGAGAGTCTAGATAGGCCGAGTTCAGTGCATCTCTGTACTTGACCCTGCCTGTACCGACAAGGTAGGGGAGTGTCCACACTCCGCAAGCTGCTGCTTCTTCTTTGGTACCGGTGATGTTTCACAGTGCCAAGTCGAGGGTGGCGCCAATGGTGCACTCTGTAACGAAGCCACTCTCGGTACCAAAGTGGAGTGGGCTGGCTCAGATGCCGGGTGGAGCGCTGCCTCCATCAACAGGGCTTTCAACAGGATATCTCAGTCCTTTTGAGTCCTCGGTTTGAAAGCCCTGCAGATTTTGCACTTGTCCTTTCTGTGGGCTTCCCCCAGGCACTTAAGGAAGCAGTCATGAGGATCACTGAGCGGGAAGGCCTTCCCACAGGAGGCACATGGCTTGAAGCCCGGTGATCGGGGCATGGCCCGGCTATGCGAAGTCCCAGCAGGGACTGGCTTATCTCAGACTACACTTAACAACTACTTAACTACCTAAACCAAACTCAGGCCCGGTCTACACTTACCTTCCGGATTTGGCGGCAGTTGACGGGAGATCTGCCGTCGACTTCGCTGTGTTTGCTCTGCGCACTGTCCACACTGCGCTGCAGGGAACAGCATTCCCTTCGACGCAGTGCTACACCACTCACCAGGGTGGTTTTCCTGCGTCGATTGCTGGAACTACTGAGCAGGTCTACACAGTCAATCCAGAGCAATCAATCTGACGGCAGTGAATTTTCCGCTGTCAGTGTAGACTCAGCCTCACAATAAAAGCAAGTCCAAACAAGAGGAAGAGTGCTTGCTGTGACAAAGGCTAGTTCCAGCAACCGTCACAGGTGAAAAGAAGGAACAGAGGGGGTGTAGAGCCAGCAGCGTCTCATATACCACAGCATGTGTACGAGGCTCCAGGGGCCACTGGAGCCGTCCCTGCGGGATCTGCTAAGGGCAAAAAAGTTCCGGGTAACCATGCATGGAGGCATGCACACACCTATAATGGGATAGACATGAGCAAGCACTCGAAGAAGAAATAAAGTTTGAATTTAGTTTAAATGTAGTGCAGAATGCCAGAGATTTCAAACCCAAGTATTACTGATTTTTTTATAAGTATCATCATCAATGTCCTCAGTATTCCCCAAACTTGCCAGACTATCAGTTTGAATGAAAAATTGAACTCTTCAGTTAGTGCCCTTCTGTACATAAAAAAAAAAAAAAAAAAAACCAACTTGGTTTTATCACCATCACAAGTGTATATTATGTGTGTGTAAAATTACACATAACTATCATGTTTGAACATTGATTGGCTTTATTTATTTTTAGACAGACAAAGCATAACCCTCAAATTGTTGTTTAGGCAGAACTCTGAGATCTGCAGGACTGACCCCATAACAGCCTACTGTGATATTAAGATATTCCATATATTTAAGGCATCAGAGGAGTTGGGAGCTCTGGTTCTGTTGCTGGCTCTATCACACACTGGCACTGTATGCCCTTGGATTAATCATAGTACTTTGATGTACCCCAGCATCCTGAGCTGTAATATGGGGAAAACGGTATTTTCCTACTAGACAGTTGTGTTATAAAACTTAATTCAATTCACTTTGAGATCCTCTGAGTGAAGGCTCTATAAAAGGACAAGGGATTAATTTTTTCACTGGAGAAGGCAGGGGAAGTGTCAGGCCCAGACTGTTAATGGCCCTTGCACACCTGTGTAAGTAACCTTGCCCCTCACACTTGCATCTCCTCATTCCCATGCAGCAACCAGGCACAATTCGAGTCAGTGTTCTCCTAATCTCCTAGTCATCACAAAGGAAAATGGCAGGATGAGCAGAGAGACCATACTGCATCCTGCTAAGAGACCTAGTGCCACCTCATGTACCAGAAAGTTTCATGCTGGTTGGGCCCGCCTGCTGTGAGCTACCCCTGAGATGGTGCGAATCAGGGCCAGTGCCTACACCTAACAGTGAGTGGACATGACAGCATTTGAAATGGCTCACTTTAGTAGAGTTGAAATCATATAAATGATTTGTTTGATGGGCTGGAGTTACTTACAAAACCCAAATATTCATGTTAAACTGACAGAGACAAAGTACCCAGAAAACGGAAACAAACCAGCCAGTGTCTTCTGCAAGCTCTTCACACTACAAAAGATTTGTTGGTTAGCATCTTGCTGTGAACCTACCCAGTGCTGATCATAATCAGATGGCCGTGTTCTCACTTCATCATCCTCGTAGAACGGTAAACCATCTCGCCTGGCCTGATGGTATTCCTTCCGTAACTTCTGGATACGGTCTGCATTCCCACCAACTGGACAGCCACTGGAAAATAAAATAATGAATTACATATGTACTTTCCCCACCCCACATACAGTGCTGATACCAATGTAATAAACATACTATACAACTCTAACTCTCTCACCTGTACTCTGCCCATTAATTCATTCCTATGAAAAATGACAAATCGCTACCATATTTAAATAAATAAACAATAATCTGCCACAGAAATATTTACTTTTTCACACTAAATATGGGAATTTTCCCTGAAATTTAGTTTATCTGAGGTAAAGGATAGGTTGCATTCAGACCTGGAGCAGTTTCAGCTTTTTGGTTTGCTATTTCATGATCTGTCAGGGCTAGAAACAAAAAATTCAATACCACAAAAAAAAGGCAGGAA